>JARQAC010000026.1:2400000-3600000 GCA_036172945.1 Meloidogyne incognita | reverse complement strand
CCTATAATGAGATGTATCTTAAATTGAAGGGTATCGTTTAGACCTCTCTCCTCCAAACAGTGGCCAATCACGTTTGAAAACGTGCCTTATATTGAGGTGTACATAAAATAGAGGATACACTCTCCGTTTAAGATACTTTTTTAAACGACTGTCTACAGGGTCGGGGGAGAGGGATCGGGGGAGAGATGTCCAAATGATACCCCCAATTTAAGCTACCCTTCATTATAAGAGACTAATTTTTTCAGCCCCAAGGAGGTCTCTTATAACGAGATTTGACTGATATGAGAAAGATGTTTCTATGGGAAGATGCTTTATTTATTCACATGGAATGAAGATGGAAGGGGAAGGGGGGGAGCTTTTTTTGCCATTGAATTTAAAATCGATAAAGATTTGGCAAAAAATGTCGTCATCTTCAACAAGGAAATTTAATATATATAAATTTGTTGTCTTTCTAACACTATAAGGCTGCAGTAGAAAAATTTTCTCGTGCCAAACAGTAGAAGGTTTTGTGAGAATAAAGACGAGAAAGGCGTAAGCAAGCAAGCTATTGCCAAAGGCAGTCGATGGCATTATATAACACTACAATTTCAGGTTGGGACAAAACGCCGTCCGAGTAATACACAGTCGACACACAAGGGAGTAGAAATACCGGCAATTTTGCTTAGAGAAGACAATTTTAAAATAAAATTTCTAGGCATAGAATAGTACTAATAAAGCCCTAACAGCCTTAGGGTCTAAAGACTATCTTGATGTTAGCTTGAATATACCTGGGGGGGGGGGGGGGGTTAATTTAATTTCAGGACGGTAACTTGTCGGACGGTGTTTTGCCCCTCATCTACCGAGTCCCAGTACAATTTACATCTCCTGTCTCTGCCTCGTATTTGTCTTTATCCCGCAAGCGTGAATACAATTCTACAAGCTTTAATATTAACAAAAAAATTTTTCTAGTTTTTACTTCATTCCTCTCTCTCCTTTTTTCAAAAAAAAATTTTTTTTGACGTTGGAGTGTGCCGAACATTTTCATATATTCTTTTTATATTTTACATGTTCGCCCTTTCCCTCTTTTTCTAATATTTGTTAGGCCAAAGAATTATGTAAAGAAAAATTTTTAAAAGCCTCACTCGGCTGTAAAGTAACGCACACACACAAAAATGCCATTGTGTTCCTTTTATATGCTAATATGTATAAAACATTTATTGATAGAATGAGTGAACATTTTGAGAAGAAAAATGAGGCTTATTAGAAAAAATTAAAAAAAATTTTGAAAAAAATTGTGTTACTACAAAAAAATTTTTAAGAAAATTACTGTAAGTTAAAAAATTTTTTACAACAATGAAATTATTTAACAAAAAAAGTTAAGTAAATGCCAAAAAGAGAAGGACAAATTTAAAGCAGAAACAACAAGATTTGCAACAAGCAGAAACAACCAACAGAGATTTGTCAAAGATAGTCCAATTAAATAACAAATAACACAGACTTGCTGTGTTAAAATTAATTTTAATATTAAAGATTGGTGAATATTCGGACGGAAAATTTTCGAATTTGAGCATTTGCCGGTCTCTAATTTTACCTAGAGACCGGCGCGGGACAGTATCCCGCGCGGGATTTTGCGGGATCCCGCATCCGCAATCTCGCACGTTTTTCGATTTGCGGGATTTTACGGGATCTGTCACGCAGAAAAATTTGAAAAAAAATCCTGCATGCGGATCCTTCAAACACGATTTTGCCGGTCTCTAATTTTAACACAACTCCTAGTTTTCGAAAGATATTTTTTAGAAAAAAAAATCAATCAAAAAATCCCATTTTCACCCAATTTTCTTTCATTCACAAACAACTTTCATAACCTCAACTTTACTTTCCCTTCTTTCTCCACTAAATTTAGCTATAGAATAACGAAATTCTTCCATTCCAGAACAAGCTGCCCCAAAATTTCCTTCAATTGTTGTTGCTATTATTCCCCCAAAAAAGTTGGGGTAAAACTTTTTAATTCTTAAAATAGCTTCTCGCGTTGCTTCAAATGGACTTTTGCCTTGACGCATTAATTCTACCACTAGAAAACTTTAAAAAAATAAAATTTTTTGTTTAATAAAAATGAACAGGGAAGTAATTTCGACAGTTTGTAGGAAGAAAGGATGAAAAGAGAAAAAACAAAAAGAGAAGAAACCGAATCTAAAAAAGGGTGGTTCTAAACTTTGGAGCTACTAGGATTTTAGAAAAATGGGACTGGAGTCAAGATTTGGAAGGAACCGGCCCCAAAAAACGTCCAATCCCTGGTACTGGTTGACACAAAGAGAAGAGTAAGTGGGGAAGAGTTGAGAATCAAAAAATACAAAACCAAATTGGGGTATTTTATGCCCTATAAACTAGCCAAAAAGTATTTTTTACCTAGGCACAAATCTCATCATTACATCCCCATCTCCAGTAGCTGCAGCACCACCAACATAATTATCAACATATGCCCCAGCCCCTACAATAGGGGAATCACCTACACGACTTCAAAAAATATTTTTTACAAATTATTTTAGAAGAAAATAAACCCCGGTATTTTATTTCTTGCTCCATTTGAAGATGTTCCAGCAGCCACATTTCCCTTTTCATCAACTAGTATCATTCCGATGGTATCATGATTTTCTTTGTTAAATGTGGGGAATTGATTTGCCTGTTAATTTAAAAATTTTCTATAAAGCAGAGGTAGGTTGAGGCAACTAGAAGTGTTAGGGATCGAAACTAACTTTCGTGTATTTAAAAGAATTTTGCAAAAAAGTGAAAATTGGAAGGTTCTAATTCAAAAAAGATTTTTTAAAGAAATTGCGGACATTCTTAGAAATAATGTCCGCAGAAAAAGCTAAGGGTCACCAAAAGGCAATGGATTTTTGCAAAAGTCATCCGCATTTTTAGTTTTTCACAAGGAAAATATTTATGAGGAGAAGGCTTTAATAATTAATAAACCTTTTTTGAATTTATTATTGGCTTCCATTTTGGTTTGTAAGGACCACAAGTCGTTTTAGAGTCAGGAAAGACATTCTTTAAAAGAGATATTTATTTCCCTAATTTTAATTAAATTTAAACCTTCCAAAAATTTGGCTGACATTTATCATCAAGCCATTGTTCATGCATTTTTATAGATTCTGGAGTTGACAATGATTTAAGTTTAAAACCCATAGATTGGGCAAATTTTGTTGCTGGAAAAGTACAAAAATGTGGGGGATTTTATAAAAATTAAAGATCGGTAAGGGATCCAGTAAGGGATTTTCTCGGCTGCCGTCTGAAAATCATGGTTTTTGTGCAATCTTTGTTATCCCCAATGGATCCCGTCCAAGTCGACAATGATGGGACCCAGGTGATTTTACAGTCTAATAAAACAAACTTCTCCAAACCTTTTTCTCCAACCAAAAGTGAATGTTCTGTATAGTTCATTACCGCCCAAGCCACACGTGCAGCTGACTTCACGTTCCTAATAAAAATTACGCATAATCAACGGAAAAGGTCCTCAAAAATTTGTGGCCAAAAAATTAAGGACAGCAAAAATTGTGGTCAAAAATTGTGCACAAAAATTTGCGGACGAATCATTAAATGGGAACAAGATTTTGGTATTATTTTATTTATTTTAAGAAAAATAGAAGTATACCTAAGTGCCGCCACAGCTCCACTTCTATGTCCAAATCCATCAATCAAAAGAGAATCAAGAGTGGTTTCTCCATTTTCATCGGGAGAACCGCCAAAACCAACAGTATGGTCACATTGACGATTTTCACATTCAGAAAGACCTCGAAAATTTGAGAAATGAAAGGAAAAGAGTGTGATGAGGTTTGCGTTTCAAATACCTTCAACCAAAGCATTTAGGCGGCGAAAGGATCCATTTGCATTTTTAGATGTTGAAATGAGTGTTTCAAAAGCTAAAAAATTTGATTTTAATTTAAAATCATTTAAGCATCAACCTTTAAGAGCGGCCGATTGAAAGTCTCTAGTTGCCCATGTGGAGATGCTGAGTAAAGAGAAACCTATAGAACAGGTCCGTTAGAGTCAAGTTTTGGATTAAAATTTAAGTAGGACCTTCCGATAAAATGCCCTTTAGATACAACATCGGGTTAAGATACTTTTTTTTAAATTTGGTTAGCCACTGGTTTGGGAAGGCGTATAAACGATCCCCCAAATTAAAATACTCCTCGTTACAAAGGAGATATTTGCAAAAAAGGAATAGAAATTAAGAAATTTTTAAAAGACTCACATTAAAGGCAGACCTTCAGACTTCGCTTGGTAAATTGATAAAGATAACATTATTAGAAATATACTTATTTGGTGAAAATGTTCTGGTTGAGGACACTTCATAATTTTTTAACAAATTTGGATTATTCTATAACAAATTTTAAGAATTTATGGTAACACTAAAACAAAAACACAAAAAAATAAAACACATCAAAATTTGCCAAAAACAACCCCAAGAAATTAAAAAGCCCTTATGTCAGCTTGAAATTTGCAAATATTTATTTGTTTGGCATTTTGTTTTTTAAAATGACATTTTGTCTCAACATTTAGTATAAAAGGAAAAAATGAGAGAATATTAGAGAATGAAAGAAAAGTAAAAACATGAAAAAATTAGTTTTCGGTTTCGTGTTCGTGTTAGTTTTAAACATTATTTATTTGTTCTGAACCCCTCGTGAATGAGGTACCTCAATTAGGATTTGGACAGTCATTATCTCGTTTTTAAAATACGGCTCTTTTTTTTTCTTCGATTCCTTCCCCCTTCATCCTGTTTTTCCTTTCGGATGTATATAATGATGACACTTCCTCAATTTCATTCCATTTCCTTTCGGTCATGGTCTTCGGAAACTTTGTGTTCATTAAAAAATATTAATCTGGTCTATAACATAATGATTTTGAGTAATACTATGGGGAAGTATACCTCTGTCTATTACTACTAGGAAGACTTTATCTACCAACTTTTGTGCTGTTCTTAAAAAGAAAGTCTGACCATTATGTACATTTTGAAGAAAAAATTGAAAGGGGGTAGGGCGTTGAATTAACACTTAATCTTTCTTATATTTTAGAGCTGTAAAATCAAAAATCTTAAAAAATGTCTACTACTGCTGGAAGGATTCCTCGTCCACCGGAGCATATTATGCGCTATCCATTGCATAATGTCGCCAAGGTTTTTGGAAATATGGCGCTTGCATCTTCCTTTTTGTCTGCAATTGCTTACGCTTATTTCTACGTATTGCCTCGTCGTCATCAATATCGCGTGTTTATGCAGTTTGTTTTTTCTTTTTTTAAATTTAATTTCTGAAAATTTTCTCGAAATCCGCAAAAAGTTGCGGATAATTTTTGCGGACAAATTTCATTTTCCAAAATGATCAGAATATATGATTAAACGTGCCTAGATATTTTTAAATATTTTTTTCTTTAAATTTTAAAAATCTTTTTTAGAAATTATGACCCGTATGAGGAGATGCGTCGTATCTGTGCTTATCCAAAGAAGTATATGATTACCTGTCCAACTGTTTTGGCTGAAAAGTTGAAGGAGAAGGTTTATTATTTGAGAATTTGAATGATTTGGGCTTAGACAATAGTAGGGAGGGTTAACCTCGACAAATTTTCGATTTGGTTTGGAAATGGGAAAGCTGAAAATCCCCGATTCGTGATAGCAATGACCAGATTCTTTGTTTTAGTGATAAATCCAGGAACCTTCTGCAATATCCTGGTCTGGCCCAGTAAAATTAAAGCGTGGTTTGATGTAGTCCGCAACTGCGAGTTGCGCAAATTACGCAGTTTTTCAATTTCGGATCTGGAAGATATTTTTTAAAGAAAGGGTTAAAAAATAAAACAACGGGCTGCTTTTTGTTTTACGTAAATTTGTTTTCGATTGCGAGAGCAGCCTCCTTTCCTTAAAAATTCTGACAATAAGTTTTAATTTCTGTTACGTCTTTTGGGAATCCCTTCCAAATAGCTAAAACATTGAGGCTTGTCAAAAATATTTGAATTGGCCTTTTAATTTTTACCTTAATTCTTTTTTCCTTTTTTTGTTCTGTTAATGACTCTAAAGTCTTGGGTTTTCTTTCCTAAAAACAAATAAAAAATGTTTTTCAGGGCATCGAAGTGGGAGATTATCCTGAACTTTCAAACAACAATGCGAATATGAAGATGACTACTCCAATGGGCAAGGAAGACAAGAAGTCTAAATCTGTTGAAGAATTTTCGGAATAGGAGGAGGAAGGTTTGACTTTATAGAAGGATAAAAATAAATATAAAAAATAGATGTGTGTTTTTGTTAAATTTGTGTATGTCAATTGTGGTAGATAAAAAAAATTTTTTTTTTGATTTTTAATTTTGTTTTAAAGAGAAAAAGTTTAGTTACTTTTTATATATTTTTTAAAATTTTGTTGCTTAAATCTATTTTTTTGCAAATTCGCTAAATCAAATAAAAATTGTTAAGTCCGCAATTTTTGTTCAGAAAAAATCTTTTTCTGACAAAAATTTTTAGTGGGAAGAAAGGTTGTTTTTAATTTTCTTTGAAAATTTTGCGGACACATTTTGCGGACTTGCAAATTTTATTTTTGAACCTGGTTGCCTCACTTTACGGGAAAACTCTTTTGCGGTCTTTATTTGTATTTTTAAAAATTTTTTGAGACGCCAGGAGATTTTGAAAATTTTTTTATCAAAATTTCGGGACCCATTTTAATTTCACATTTTTTTAACAATTTTCAGATTTTATAAAAAAATAATTTTTAAAATGTTTTCTATGCTTGGTGCTGGTGCAGTTTCGGCAGTTGTTGGTGCAATTATTTATGCCAACCTTCCTACTCGTTTGACCATTGGAGGTGTGCTTCCAACTGTTGCCTATTTCTCTAAAGCGAATTTAAAATTGATTGAACGTGGAAAGGGGGATGCTGCGATTTTTGAAGGAAAAAATGTTTTAGTTTGTTTTTTTTTACATTTTTTAGTTTGCTACCTTTGTTTGATTTCTGTCAAAAAGTTTCAATGGGAAAATAAAAAAAAACTGGCTAAATTAAAAAAAACTTGTACAAAATTTTTAGATTATCAACAAGTCAAAGTCCCTCTTTAGCACGATAGGCAGATATTTGGATTTTAATTTTTTCTTTTTCCCATTTTAGAGGGTGTAGTCTTAATTTTTTACCTTCCAGTTTAATAATTCCTGCCCCAAATTGACAATAGCTCACAAAAGTGTCAAATTCTATCCGTTTTTGGAGGGAAAATTTAACGAAAAATCCGTTCCCATTTTGTCGACATTCGCCGATAAGTAGGATGAAAGATAAATAGGCTAATAATTAACAAGACAAACGGATAGACCTGTAGATGAAGTAGGTGAAAAACTCTGTTAAGGCGTGACTAGTAATTTTTAACTATTTGGGGGCGACGGAGAAGCTTCTCATAAACTAGCCCGGTTACCTCCTCCTTTTCTTTTTCTTATCACAACTTAATTTCTTCTTAAAATTTTCTTTAGGCTGAAGAAATTTTCAACGCAAATCCAACCCTAATTATGGCTGTCAGACGTCCGGGCTGTTCTTTTTGCCGTAAAGAAGCTTCTCAAATTTGTTCATTGTCTAAACAACTTGAAGAAAAGGACGTCAAAGTAATTGGTGTTGTTCACGAGACGATGGGAGTTGAAGACTTTAGACCTTTTTTGGGATGTTCTGATGCTTTGTATTTTGATCCTGAGGTTTTTTTAAGTTTTTTGGGACTTTCAAATGGTGTAGGATTGGGAGTTTAAAAATTAGGTCTCCCATAAAGCGTTTTATCCAAAATAGGCATTCATTTGTCGGAAATAATCGACACCTGTTCTTGAAGCGGCTAGCGCTTCTTACTATTAAAAATAAATTTATAGTGCTCTGGAATCTATAATATTACAAATTTCTGGTTTCGTCTCCTGGCGGAACCCATTTTTAGCAACCGATAACGCTAATCATCAAAAAGTTGAAAGTGCCAGGAAACGGTTCAAACAGTTAACAATTTTTTGGGACTGGAGGATTATTAGAAATAGCTATAAAATTAGAAGGAGACGACATGTTTAATAGACCTCTCACTTTAGAGTCTGTTAAAGCTTTGATATTTTTCGGTTCGTCTACGGGTACCTGAAGAATTTCCTTGAACTTATAAATCTAGCGTAAAAATAAATTAAAATTCTATTTTTTAAAGAAAAAGTTTTTTGGACCAGAACAACGCTGGTTACCTTTTTGGATGGGATTTTTACGTATCAACACATACATTAACTCATACAAAACAAAGAAAGCTGGATTTGTTGGAAATTTGGAAGGGGAAGGACGACTTTTGGGAGGTTATTTTTTAATTAATTTTTGATTAAAAATTTATTTCCCTTGCGGGAATCGAACCTGCGTCCTCATTGACTAAACAAATTATCCCACTTAACCAAAGTCTCAAAAAACTTTTTTCTTAATTAGTTTTAAATTTATTTTTCATTTGAAAAATTTTTTTCCATACCGGGATCGAACCTGCGTTCATTGAGAAATTAGAAATCATCCCACTTAACCAAAATGACAAAAATACTTTTTTAATTAAAATTGTAGGAATTTATTTGATCAACAAGGACAAAATGCTCTTCGCACATCTGGAGAAAGAATGGGGAGATGAGCCTGAAACTCAACAACTTTTGGATGCACTTAATGCCATTTAATTTGGACTTTTTCAAATCAACGCCTTATTATGCTTGAATAGTAAATTTATATATTTTTATGTTGATTTAACTCAGGAATTTTTGTGGGTTTTAAGGTTATTTTGAAATTATTTTTGAATTACTAAAATACTACATATAACAGCGCCACTTTTACTTTCAATTAGTTTATGTCCTTTTTCTTCGAGGTCAAAATAGGGCAGCCAGTGTTACTCTAGGAAAGTTAAGTCAAACTAGGAGTGATCGAAAATTTATGAAATTTGATTGATTTTAAATATTTCATTTTCTTTTATTTTTAATCAACATTTAGTAAAATATTTTAAATTTATTAAATAAAATTGTAAAATATCTAAGAATCTTCAATTTGTGACAAGAGTTATTTTTCTCATTCTCAATAGGGTTCAATTCCCAAAATTAAGAATTATTTTTTATGTCGGCTGGATAATCCTTTTGTGAGCATCTGGCTACTGCTTTCAACACAGCGCCCATATTTTTTTAAATTTATTTTTAAACAAAAAATCACAACAAAAAGTACATAATTAACATGTTCCTTTATTAAAAAGTTCTTTTACCTTTATTCTTTTTTATCACTAAAAAATATATTAAATAAAAAATCTAACCATTCAAGGAAGGAGAATGTATGTGTGTGTGTGTATTTTCCTAAAAATAAATAAAAATAAAAAGTGTGTTCTTTCTTTCCACGCCCCTTAATTATTTAAATAAATAAAAAAAATATTTTTAAATTAAATTTACAAAAAATTTTTTTATATTTTTTGACCTTTAAAAAGCAATTTTTAATAAATGCTATATTCAAATAGTTTGAATGATTTAGCTTCTTCCTCAGAAAAAAATTTAATTGTTGATATATTGCAAGAAGATTGTGTTCCCCAACACTTTTGTAAAAATTTTGAGGTCAATTTTATATAAATGATTTTTTTGGTACATAATATATTTAACAAAAAGTTGGCTCTGGGTTATAACCGGTACAAGCTTTTATCCCGGTCTTAAAATCACGCTTTTTTGCAATGTTTTATAGTTGCATAATGTTTGTGAATAAAAATAAAAATGTGTGCTTTAATTAAATCCTTATATTTTATTAAAGCTATGATTTTCGAACTGTGATTTTTGGGATTAAATCCCGCGGGTTCTCTCGTTTCCATCTATCGTTTAAGACCCAATCCGTTCTTGGATATCGAGATTGCGATTTATCCGATTCACAAAATTTTCTGAATTTTTTAGAACGATTTGACAGCACCTCCAACACAATTCTTTCCTTTTTTATCAAATATAAATGCTTCTACTTCAATTAAAAATACAGCTACAACAACATTAAATCAGAATAATAAATATTATTTAAATCAAACAGAAAAAGAAGAAAAATTTTGTTCTGATAATGGAAGTTGTTGGTGGTTCTTACCCCCTCCTAATTCCACTTATAATTCCCCTTCTGATTCTATTTCCTCCCCAGAAAAAAATATTTCTTCTCCAGATTCGAATATTTCTAATAATTCTTCTTGTAAAGTGTTTGGAGGAAATGAACAAAATTCTTTTGAATTGGAGAAAAATAATGAAATTCCTTTGGAAGATTGGGAATTGACTAGGCTTACAGTGAGAGAATTAAATCAAAAATTGGCGGTGAGATAGAAATTCAATTTTGTAAATTTTATAATTTCTTGTCGAGGAGAAGAAATAAGAATATATGTACATCCACTACATCCACTAGAAAGTGTAGTGGATGTATATGTACATCCACTACACTTTTCTATTTTTAAGATTTGAGTCGGCATTAGGTTTAGGAGCTATTCCTTAAAATACAATTAATTTATGTCGAGATTGTGATTTATTCAATTCACAAAATTTTTTGAATTTTTTACAATTTTTAGCCGGAGGGTGAAAATTTAAAGAAAAATATTTTTAATAAAAAAATCTCTTCAGGGTCAAGACCGCTCCATAGTTTCAGCACTAAAACAAAAGCGTCGAACATTAAAAAATCGGGGTTATGCCCTCAATTGTAGAGCTAGACGTCTAAAAAACCAACAACAATTGGAAGAAGAAAATGCCCGATTAAAAATTATAATAAATCAACAGGCTAATTTATTGGCTGAATATGAGAGAAAACTTGGAAGAGAAACACAACAATTACAATTTGTAGAAAGAAGCAAGTTTTATTAAATGTTTTTAAAAAAAGTTTTACAAATTGTAAAAAGTTTGTATAAGGTTTAAGAATGATTTGTAACACTACTGGTATAACATCAACGTCCTAAAGATTAAAGTTCCCTAGAGAACAGAGAGAATACCTCTTACATTAGTGTTGATTTCCAGGATGGAATTAAATTACAGCCGAATTTTAATATATGTACATATGTATGTATAATCGACCTGATTTTAAGATACCTTCATTATTGGATACACTTCAATTTAGAATAAGTTTTTAATAAGTTTAAATAGAGTGTGGCCGGTTCCACAAACATAAGTTTGTGGAAACTCTATTGCTGATGAAACTCCGTTTCATCATCACTCTATTTAAAAGGTACACTGTTATAAAATACCTACATAAGATTTACTACAGATTGATTTTCAAAAATTCAATTTTTTTAGAAAACTCAATAAACGAAGACTTGCCCTTGGAGTATCAACAACAACAGCCAAAACAGCACAATTATCTTCACAACACAATTTTCTCAAATCAACAACAACAACAGGCATTATTTAAAAATCCGCAATGCTCCTCACAAGTATTGCAACATTCCAGCTTTATATGCCCATTAGAGACTGAACAATACAATCCAATTCCAATCGAGTTTAATCAGCAAATGTCCTCGTCGTCTTCAAACGTTTACAGTAACAATTTGGATTTGGGACAGAATTTGTGGAATTCATTTGAATAAATCATTAAGTTTTAGTCTAGCTTCACTTCCGGGTATAACATACAATTTAATTATTTATTTTTGTACGATATTTTTTTAGTTTTATAAAATTATCTAACATTGTTTGTTAAAAATAAGATTGCGTATTTTTTGCGAAATTTCGTTTTCTCGAAATTTCGTATTTCAAAAATTTTTATTCAATTTTTTGTTATCATTTTTTCAATTCACTTTTTTATTTGAAATATTTTGTTTGTTTAATGTTAGGAAGTTAAGGGTGGTACAGACTGGCACTAACTGTGAGGGTTATTGTTATTTATGGAATGAATAGATAATAGGGGAACAAAAGGAAAACAAAAGTACAAAATATTTTGTAAAGTGATTTGGTACTTTGTTCATATCCCGCCCCCCCCCACCCCTATTTGAGTCTCAGATTATTTTTCCTTCTTTGCTGTCAATCATTTATTTTCCTCCTTTTCTAATGCCAATCATTTTCTTCCCTCAAATATAGGACGCCCAAAAAAGAGCGCGAGGTCATAACGGCGCAAAGCTATAACTTGCTTCAAGATTTTCGAACCTTACACTCTGTTCCAAAAAGATACGACCACCCTTATTTTTCACTGTAACTTGATGAAAAATCAACAAATCTACCTTAAATTTTAATACAATATGTATTTCTACAATATTGTTCAAATCTATAAATATCACAGTTGTCAGTTGATAGATAAAAAATTTATCGTTTAAAAACCGATACCTAGGTGTTCCAAAATGATACGACCACTTGATAGTTCTATACTAGCTTGGTACCTATCATTGATTTTTTATACCATTATTTTACTACAATAAATATTGTAAAAAAATAAACAAAAACGAGTCCTGTATCTTCACCAGAAGTCGAGTTACTGATACCTCAAGTATCAACGTAAAACAGGGGTAAGACTCTTTCAGAAAGATTTTCGACCCCTTATAGGTTATTTTAAAAGTTTATTTTAGGCTCATTTGAAAGCCCTTGAAATTTGCTACAAGATAGCAAAAGCCATATTTTTCAGAAAAAATTCTAAAGAAAGATACGGGTCGCTAATCAACCGATCTTGTAAATACCCCATAAAATGTCACTTAAGGTAGCGTCGGAAGATTAATGACCCTTATCTTTCTTTAGAATTTTTTCTGAGAAATATCGCTCATACTATCTTGTAGCAAATTTCAAGGGCTTTCAAATGAGCCTAAAATAAACTTTTAAAATAACCTATAAGGGGTCGAAAATCTTTCTGAAAGAGTCTTACCCCTGTTTTACGTTGATACTTGAGGTATCAGTAACTCGACTTCTGGTGAAGATACAGGACTCGTTTTTGTTTATTTTTTTACAATATTTATTGTAGTAAAATAATGGTATAAAAAATCAATGATAGGTACCAAGCTAGTATAGAACTATCAAGTGGTCGTATCATTTTGGAACACCTAGGTATCGGTTTTTAAACGATAAATTTTTTATCTATCAACTGACAACTGTGATATTTATAGATTTGAACAATATTGTAGAAATACATATTGTATTAAAATTTAAGGTAGATTTGTTGATTTTTCATCAAGTTACAGTGAAAAATAAGGGTGGTCGTATCTTTTTGGAACAGAGTGTACCAAAATTAATATTAAATGATTCCTCTCATCGAGCTAAAGAGATTGATAACAAAAATAATAATGGTAAAAAATATTCCAGCAAGTTATGGCTTTACGCCATAGTTGAGGGAAGAAAATGATTGGCATTAGAAAAGGAGGAAAATAAATGATTGACAGCAAAGAAGGAAAAATAATCTGAGACTCAAATAGGGGTGGGGGGGGGGCGGGATATGAACAAAGTACCAGTGATTTTAATGATTGTTAAATTCTAAATAAATTGAATACCCGATAAATCTGCGAATTTTCAATGTAGAGAATTTTTTGCGACATATTTTTGCCGATATTTTGCGGGTATTTTTCTAAAAAATTTTTTTATAAATTGCTTAAATTTGTGGGGTCTACTTGTTCTTCAGGGGAAAAAAAATTCGGAAGAAAGAAATAAAGAGGATAATCCCCCAATGGAACACCCTTTTTGAATTAAAAGATTAAAATTTTTAGATAAATATTTGTTCCATATTTTGATCCAAATCAACTATCTTAAATATATTTATTTGTTATTCCTTTTCCGTTCTCATCGTAAAATCTCCTTTTTTCATCAATCCATTCAAACAATCGACCGTGTTATATGTTGTCCTTCACACTGACCGAGCTACCCTATTTATAGGTGAATACCACCCAGAAGACCAATTTTAATTTAAATCCCAGAATATCAACAAATATATAATCAACACTGAGATGGTTAAAAATCAGAATATCAGAATAAAAATAAAAAATCAGAATATAAATCCAGAATATATAATCAGAACATCAGAATTGAATTTAAAATCATATCAGAATAAAACTCAGAATTAAAAAATCATAATCAGAATATCAGAATCAGAGGCAAAAAATCAGAATATTAAATCAGAATGTCAGAATTCAATACCAGAATATCAAAATCAGAATATGAAAACCAGAATACCAGAAAAATCAGAACAAAAATCGTTACACCGATAATCAGAATTTAAATTTAAAACTTCCAGAAAATCACCACCCAAATAAACAACACATCACAACCTGAATCCTCCAAAAAAACTATTTAAAAATTTCAATGATCTTCTGTCTGTTATATTTTTAATACCAAATGGCCTTTCCCAATTATTTTTTTCTGCGCATTTCTTTCCATTTTTCATCCATTCTTAGTCAGCTTTTTTCGCGCTCGCCTAATTCTTCCCTTCTCTCATTTAATTTTTTAATGTCCCAATCAACCAATTCCACAACGCTTCTTTCTTACTCTAAAAAATAAATTTATTAGTCATTTTATATTAATAACAAAAAAACATTTAATAAATAGAAGCAGGTGATCCCCCCACAAATTAATCAAAGAAAATATAATTTATTTTAAAAAATTAGTCAGCTTAGAGGGGCAAAGTTTATTAATTTGTTATTCTATAAAAGGGAATGAAACGTGACTAACATTATTAAACTCTATATTTGGAAATTTATTTTTGAATTAATACATATTTATTTAACAAGTATTGAATTACAAATGCAATTTAGAATTTATTAAATTTGAAATTCTGATTTCTTTAATTCTGGTTTTTAAATTCTGATTTTACAATCGATTCTTTAAATTCTGCTTTATAGATTCTGATTTTAAATTCTGTTTTCTACATTCTGATTTTTTAAATTCTACTTTTAACAATATTAAATTCCGATTTTCAATGTTCTGAGTTTAGGTTAACCTTTAATTCTGATTTTGATATTCCGGTTTATTATTCTCCCTTTGTCTCCCCCTTTTTACCTTTACCCAAAGAACTTTCAGTTATTATCATTTAGTTCCGCATTAATATTTTTTGCGCAATGCCACTCTACTTTTTAATTTAAAATAAAGTGCATTGTCAATAAATTAATTTATAACAAAACAATATTTAATGTATCCCCCCCCCCCTTCCCCCCTTTTTTTATTATTTTCCTTTTTTGCATCGGTGACTTTACACACCACTCACACATCAACAACGGCTCTCCCAAGAGAGAGAACATTGACAGATACTAATAAATAAAAATATTTATTTTTATTCCAGAATATAAACACCTAAAAAGATATGAAATCACTTGGTTTTTAAAATTTTATGAATTTGTGAAACACTAAAAATCTGAATTTGGAAGCATGCTTCTAATTTTTCTGAACAGAATTCTGATTTTCTATCAACAGAAATTCTGATTTAATTCGGATTTTCTGATTTATTCTGATTTTTGGAAATTCTTAAAAGTTCTGATTTTCGTCAGAAAGTTCTGAAAATTTCAGAATTTCCGAGAAAATTCTGATTTTTATTTTTAACGTGATTCTAATATCAAGTTTTAGTTGTTAATATGAAACATGCTTCTGAAATCAGTAATGATTTTTTTCTCACCTTTATTTAAACTTTTATTTTCGATCTTCTGGGTTTAATCTTTATTTACTACTTTTATCCTTTCCTGCCGTTTTTATTCGGTGACCGATGTGTGACGGGGAGAGCATCGAAAAAATAGGGGGAGGTGGGGGGTGGGGGGTGAGTGTGTTAAATACGGAAAGGTGCAGTGTGTGTTTGTTTGAAAGACCTTTTTATTTATTTTTAATGTTCTGATTTAACTTTTCTCGCATTTATTTAAAATATTTTTAGATTTTTATTTATTGTTCTACCTTTAATAAATCCTATTTTAATGAAGAAATATTAAATTAATTCAGAAATAAATGTGAAATTCTGATTTTATTTTATTTTTATTTGTTCTGATTTTTAATCTGATTTTTTATTAAGTTCTGATATTATACATATTCTGCTTTCTAAATTCTGAATAATTCTGATTTTTTTAAATCTAACTTTAAATATTCTGATGTTAATTTTTAAAATTCTGATTTTAATTCTGATTCTTTTATCAAGTTGTGACATTATATTCTGATTTCTTATAATATTACTAATTTTGAAATTCTGATTTTTTTAAATTCTGATGTTAATATTCTGATTTTAATTTAATTCTGATTTTTTTCTTTCTTTCAGATTTAAATAATTATTTTCCACTACCAAAAAAATGCCTAAAAGCAAAATTCATTCAGCCAGTATTTTAGCAGAACAGAAACCACCTTCAGAATGTGGTTCACAACAACAAGAAGAAAAAATATTATTAAATTTAAGCATTTCCCCCAAAAAACGAAAATCAGAAGAAGAATTGTGCCGACTTCCCAACGAAGTCGAAATTTGTCAATTAAACGATTTAAGGAAAATATTAGCCCCCCAATTAGCTAAACACACAAATAGAGATGTGGATGATGGCTATTTGTTGAGATGGTTACGTTCAAAAGAGGGACGTTTTGATGAAACTGCTGATGTTGGTTTTTGTTGTTTTTTCTATACAGGCAGGATAAAAGCTGTTTTCGACACAAAGTAGAGAATTGAAACAGCCTTGGTCAGAACCTCATTATAAGATACCCTCAATATCAAATAAACCTCAATTTAAGATACGATTAATTAACTGCAAACTCCTCCGATCAAAATCCCCGTTTAAATATATCCCTTAGAAGCAGGGTTGGCGTAAACACGATAATTTTGGCGCACAGCCCTGATTATAAGGTCTCATTTTTCCGCTACAAGAGGGTATCTTATAGGAAAGCTTGAGTGTTGGGGAAATGTAAAAATAATTTAAATTTATTTTAAGGGAGTAAAAAAAGATCTTGTGTTTCGAAAGGCTTGGGGACTTGACAAAATTGCAAATTGGACGGCACCCGAGGTTGGATTATTTTTTTATTTATTGGATTTTTTTGTTGACAAGTTTTGAACCAAAAAATCCTTAAAATATAAAATCCAAAGTTTCCTTTCAAAAAGTTACCAAACAACCAGAAACATTCTTTTTATTGTTTACTTGTTTCAATTAGACTGGCTCACCTTTACTACACCATATCACTTTTTTAATTAATTAAATTCTTTTAACGTTTATGAGCGTTATTATTTTGTGTCCACAAACAGGTTTAAAATTGAAAAGAAAAGTTTATTTATTTTGTGGCCATTAAATAGAAGGGGAAATAATAAAAGGAAAAAAAATTCTTAATTTATCAAACGACTTTTGCTCTGAAATAAATAGTTAAACGATAAGAGAGAAAAATTAATTGATAATTCCATATGATCACCTTCCTGAAGATCAATGGGTCAAAACTAGGGGTCTTCCGAACTCACTGAAAACCAGAAAAACTCTGATTTTTTTGAATCAGAATTTTCAGAATTTATTTTATCTCTTTTATTAGAATCCAGTTTTGGCTTTCTTTCTGATTTTTAAATAATAGTAGAAAAAATTAATTGCCGAATCCAGAATATCATTTTATATGTAGAAGACAAAGCTCTTGACTGTTTCACTACTTTTGAGCAAATGATAAATTTCCTTAGAGTCACATTTCTTCGCGTATGGGCCCTATTTGAGTTGTCCATTATGGACCCATTATTGGAGTCGTTTAAATATTACAGTCTGTATGAGTCTATTAGATTGAGGGTTTATTTTTTAAATTTCAAGTTTAGATCCTCGAGAAATACTGTGGATATGGATTTCTGGGAGATAGATCTGGCAACCCAATTTTAATGTCCCTTCTGGGTAATATGGATGTTGAAGGGATGCTCCGATCAGTTCAATCAAAAGATTACATTAAATTTTCACTTGCTGCCATAGAAAAGGGTATAGCTTTGTGTAGACAACGGGCTATTGAATCTGGACTTGCTTTTGAGCAGATGGTAAAATCAGAAAATAATTAATGATTTGAAGAAATCAGAATTATTCTGTTCTGATAAAACCATAATTTTGAATCAGAACAATTCTAATTTTTAATTCAGAATTTCTGAAATCAGAACAAATCAGAGTTTATGAGAGCCAGAATTGCTCTGGTTTCTTCGAAAATGAAAATTTCTGGACCAACAATCAGAATTTCTGAAATTTACTCTGATTTTTACAAGCTCCTCTGTTCTGATTTAAAATTCCAAAATCAGAATTAGTTTATTCTGATTTTCTCTTAAATTCTGAGAAATATTCTGATTTAATTATCATTAAATACAGATGCTCGTCTTCGATTTAGACCACATAACATCTGCCCATTATTCATCCAAACAATTTGCTTCTTCCTTCACAACCTTAATTATGCTATTTCAAGAACACTATCCACTTGTTTTACGAAAAATTTTAATTATTAGAGCACCAGAAATGGCCAGAATTGCTTTTAATTCAATGACACCTTTCCTCTCTGAAGCAACCCAAAAGTTAATTGAAATCCCGTCAGAAGAGGATTGGAAAATGGCGTTGAGTGAATATGTGGTTAGTTGTTGTTGTTGAGATAATATGGAAATTTTAAACCAGAATTCTAGTTGAAATCAGAATTATTATCAAAATTCTGATCTGTTTATTTCAGAATTAAATCAGAACTCTTCCTTAAAATTCACAATCATTATTCTGATTTTCCATTTCGGAAATAAATCAGTATTATTTATAAAAATCAGAATTTTTATCAGAATTATCTTCTAAAATCAGAAATACTATAAGAATTCTGATCTAGTCGGAATTAAATCAGACTTATTTTCTATAAAATCAGAGTTACTTTTATCATTATGTTTTAGAATTATAGTATTTTTGTAAATCAGAGTTAGGTATTATCAACTAAAATCAGAATTATTATCAGAATTCTGATTGTAGATATTCATAACATTAAGTCCTTTAAATTAAAAATTAGAATACCATTAGAACTGGGTACACCCCAACCTACCGCGAGCCCAACCTACCGCCGAGCTATAACTTCGTTCAGAATTGTCGAATCCGGGACACCCTGGTATGGTTCGATGCGCCTTGACAAGCTGAATCGAACCATACCAGGGCGTCCCGGATTCAACAATTCTGAACGAGGTTATAGCTCGGCGGTAGGTTGGGCTCGCGGCAGGTTGGCCTGCTCCCATTAGAACTACCCTAAAATTTCATTTAAAGGATCTCGATGCTTGGCCAGTCCATTGGGGAGGAAGAATGTGCGAGAATGGAGATCCAAAGTAGCTAAATATTCTTTCACTGATTTTTTATTTTTACTCAATTTTAAAAAAGATGCCCATCAAAAGTTCGTTACGGCCTTGGGCCCGTCCCTGACTCCTATTATGTTGACCAGTCGACAATAATGACTGATTACGATCAATTAACTACTGTGTATGCAGGTGATAAACATCTAATTGAGTTGAGAGTGAAGGCTAATACTAGAATAAGGTGAGTAGAGATGAGTTGGGGGTGTTTTTGTGGAGGTGGATAAAGGGGAAAAAGGCAAGGTCAAAATAAAAAAATAAATTTTTAGGTGATTTATGCCCTCAAGTCAAGATTTAATTTTTTGAGTGAGTGAATGATTTGAGGTCATAAATATTGGAAAACTGAAACCTAAACAGAAAAAAAAGACTAAGACGATAGGGCACGGATTTAAATAAAATTCTAAGGGGAAATTTACATTAATGTCGGGACATATATGTAGAGGGACATATATAGAGGGACATATACATATGTATTAGGGAACGAGACGGCATAAAAATAAATTACCGATTTTCCCGAAAATTGAGAATAATAAGAGGATCAGGGAAAGCTTCGGATATCCGGATTCTCCCCTCTTAATTCAATATGTATCCGTTTTACACATAAAAATTAAGGACATATATAAGATTTTAAATATCAATTTTCTAAAATTTTCAATTTTAAGTTGGCAATATATGACAGAAGAAGAGGATATTGGATTTGCCGTTTATTTTGATTCCTCTGGGACAGCAAATAATTTGGCTGAAATGGAATGTGTTTACCCGTAATTTCTAAAAAATATTCCCTTTTTAATAAACGTATTTTAGGTATATTCGTTTGGAGTGCTCATTAGTTCCTATTTCTGGATCTATGCTTTGTGAACAGACTGGAAGATGTAGGGATTAATTTTAGAATAAAAAGATTTTATAAGGACAGTATAGAGAAATAAGAACAAAACTAAGAACAACCTAAAAATTCAGGGAAATATAGGAAAAATCTAGAAGGTATAAGGACAATCTATGGAAATTCCAAATCTAAGGAAATACAAGTTCAAGCTAAGAAAATATAAGAACAAAATTAAGAACAGATAATGTAAGAAAATACTACAAAGACAGAATTAAGGACAATATGTATAAAAAAATCTAATAGCATTCGAAGAAAATCTAAGGAAAATATAGTACAAAAACAAATCTAAGAGCAATCTTGGAAATCTAAGGACAATCTAAGATCATCCCAAAAACATAACAGTTTAAGAAAATATATAAGGACACCTAAAAAAAATTTTTTTTTCTAAGCACATTAAATAATGTATATTTTTCACAGATATAATTGAATTTGACAATTATTATTCTTGGTTTTCGGCTAAACAGTTGCGTTATAATATTGAAATTGATGATAGAGGAGTGAATTAAAAAGAGATTAAAATTTATTTTTATAATTTGTACGGTTATAAATAAACTATTTTTACATTTTAAGTAAAAAATTTAAATATTTTAAAATATTTAAATTTTTTGTTTATTTGTGTAGACGGGCGCAGGTGCCACTTTAACGATTTAGTATAAAATTTCGAGTCATATACAGTTATGTATTTGACTTAAAGTTTAAAATTACTTCCATCCCACAATATTTACTTTTTAAAATCTTAAAAAATATCAAGAGAGGAAAGATTTGGTGAGATACCGATGATTATGTAGGAGAAGATTGCGATCAGGGCTGGGCGCAATCGAAAAAAAGGTCCCGCAACTCGCAATCTGCAACTCGCAATTGCGCAATCCGCAATTTACGCAATCCGCAATTGCGCCCAGCCCTGATTGCGATATCCCCGACATCCCTCCAAATCTCTTAAAAATAATTTCAGGAAGTCAGAAAATCAGGAGATCGCCAAAACTCAGATATAGGAAATGATCTCAGGAAAAACCGGCATGATACGGTTTGGTGCCGTTAATTTGTTTTTATGTTCAGAAAAAGTTTTAAATTTTAAATATTATATTTTGATTTTTAATTTCTAACAATGTTTATTCTGATTCATGTTTTAACACTCATATTGTTTCCATTACCATTTTTAGCTTAAAATTGAATTTATTTATCTTAAAAATAACTCAAAACAACCAAAACGTATTTATAAAATAAATAATGACGATAACCAAGTCACCTGCCATTTCCAACAAATAAATAATTCAATTTATTTTCCTGAGATATTAAACCATATTTGGGCCTTTCTTTTATTTTTAATGCGTGAGATTAGAAAAGTAATAGAGAGACAAAAGGAAAATTATTTTTATTAAACACACCTTTTCTTTTAAATATTAAAAGCATTTGCGTCATAAATCTTAATTTGTCTATTTAAATTAATTCTCTCATAAAATCTAATTTAATTTAAAAAATAATTCTTAATGCTAAATTACTGTAATAATATTCTAATATTATTTTTTCTGAGAATGAAGCAAAGATATGTTGACTATTTTTAATGTTTATTAGTTTACTTGGGCTATTTTCTTCTGTTTTATTTTTAATTAATTAGTAGTTATTAAAAGCCTTCCGGAAAGAATATAACTATTAGTATAATAATTAAAAAAGGGTTTCAGGAAAGTTGAAATAATATTATTAAAGATATTCTCTCTAGTATAACTATAATTATACATAAATAAACTTGAATATAGAAATCAGAATTTAAATATCTAAAAATTAAATTAAACTTTCCGGAAAAGTTTATACTGATTATTCTGGTTTTAAATTCTGATCTTTTTATTCTGTTTACTAAATTTTGATTTCTATTTCTGATCTTTTAATTCTGATTTTTAAGTTCTGCTTTTTAAATTCTGGTTATATTTAATTATAGTTCTACTAGATCAGAATATAATATTTAATATTTTTAAACTTTCCGGAAAACTTTATTATATTCATATTTATCTTTATTTAACTACTCGTTTAATTCTGATTTTAGTTTAATTCTTATTCTGATTATTTCAATTTTTTCTCCTTGTTTATTCTGATTATATTTTCTATTTTTAGAATATTATCCCTATTGTTTTGTTATTAAAAAATATTAAAAATTAATTTTTAATTAAATTCCAATAATTATCTCTTTGTTTAATTTCTTTTATTTTCTTAATTCTTTTAAAATTAAAATAATTATTATATTATAAATATCCATTCCATTTTTAATTGTATTTTTGCGTGTAACTACTGCAGATATTTCTTTCATTTTTGAAGTTGAATTTGTTTTATAAATTTTTAGATTTTTAAATTTGCAAATTAAATATTACTGGATATAATACTACAATTTATTATGTACATATTGCATACGTCAAACGTGTCGAATGATATAATAAAGTTTAAAATTATAATTATATAAACCCAATTTTAATTAATTATATTGTCTATTAAAGAAATCAGAATATTAAATAATTTTTTAACCTTAAGGAAAGGTATGTAGGCTAATACGTTGGAAGATAATACCCCTTTTTTGATAATACCTTTCTATTTTTTCTTCCTTTTTATTGAGGAAAGCAAAATATTACCCATGTATAGTTAAAAATATATACATTAGAAGGGAAACTTTCCGGAAAATTATTACGTTCCGGAAAACTTCTTTTTCACCTATAATACTTGATACTCTTCATGCTTCAAAGCATCCATAATATTAATAATTTTATAAGCCTTCCTGTTATTTTCTTACTTATAATTTATTTTTTAAGTTTTAATAAAAAATAATAAATAATAATGAATAACAACACAACTAATAATATCCCCGAATTATTTTCAAAAATAATTCCAACGTCAATTTGTCTGTTTTTATTTGCCATAATTTTAATTCCCCTCATTTTATTGCTAATAATAATTCTCTACAAAACCAAACGTCTTTTGCACCTGAATACTCGTATTTTGTTGACAGTCGTTCCCTTGTCAGTCATATTAAGCCTGGTTTCTAGAATTTGTTTCCTTTTAACGGTAAAATTTTTTTAAAGCCTTTTTGAATTTATCAATTAATTTTTAGGTAATTAGCGAGAATCCGTCTAAATTTATGGAAATTGCAGTTTACTACCCAGCATTTTTTGCCAACTTCTTCATTAATTCCCTTCCAATTACTATTGGGCTTGAAAAGCTCATTTCTACATTATTTTGTAAATATTATGAAAAGAATAAGCGTTTACGCTTTGTTGGGATTGGTATTTTGGCAATACAGGTGAATTTCACGGCTATTTTTTATAGTTATAATTTTTCCGGAAAGTTTAATATATATTACCGATACTTATTTTCTCTCCGGAAGGTTTATTTATCTACTGAAATATTTAGTATACATTTCGGAATGTTTATTATAATTCTTCCGGTTATAGTTCTTCCGGAAAGTTTAATACTAATTTTTAGTATTATATTTTTAGTTATACTATTTTTTCCGGAAGGCTTAGAGTAATACTTTCCGGAAAGTTTTCCGGAAACTTCAGAGTTATATTTTTCATAGTTTTCCGGAAAGTTTAGAGTTATACTTTCCGGAAAGTTTTCCGGAAACTTTAGAGTTATACTTTCCAAAAGGTCTTCCGGAAAGATTAAAATTATACTTTCCATAAAGTTTTCCGGAAGGTTCTATTCTATTTATTATTACTTTATTTAGAGTTATACTTTTTCCGGAATTTTAAATTATTTTTCATTATTTTAAAGTTGATGACAGCATTATTATTCAGCCTCATTCGTTTCAAACTTACTTCCAAAGAAAATAACTCTCAAAATATTTCATCACTTCAACATACAATATTCAACAATCTCCAAATTATATTACCTCAAAGTTCAATAATTCTACCTGTATTTTCCCTTCTTTTTTGGAACACAAAATTATCCGTACAAAATCAAAATTCTTCTCAAAATTCAATTTCTTGTCGTTACCAACTTAGAGAAAATTGCCGCACTTTGCGCTTCAGCCTATTTTCTGTCTTTCTGTTGGGTGCCTCCACTTTTATCCAAATTTTATTACACACTTTTAACGATGAGGAAAGCAGAACTCTCTTCTTTAATGTTAATTATTCTGATAAACACTTTGGACCACTTGAGGAATTTTTGGCTCTATTCCCTCAAACTTTGGCACTTTTTGGGACACTTTTTGGACATGTAAGCTAATCTTCTGATTATTATTCTGATTTTTTAAAATTATTTTATAGAAATCCATCCGGCTTTCACTACTTTCTCTCTTTGGCTTTGAAGTGTCGGCAATTGAAAGAGCCGTTACCAAGCAAAATAAAAACTTGCATATCAACACGGTCAACGGCTCTTTATCCTCCTCTTTTTCCTCCAATCGAACTGCCCGTGTCTCCGACGCAAAATCAGTTAATGAACTAATCAGAGATGCACATTTTGATATTCTTCAAAATTACTGGGAAAAGAAAACCTGAAAGATAATCAATTTTCCCTTTTAATTAAAATAATTAATAATATTATAATATATCCGGAAGGATTATTTTATTTGTAAATAAAGTTTATAAAAAGTTTATTTTATCTTGTTTAAGAGAAAAATGTAAGAAATTATATGTAATTTATAGTTATACTTTTCCGGAAAGTTTAATTATATTTTCCTTTATAACTTCCGGAAAACTAGTTTTAATCAGTCTCCTGAAATAACAATTATTTTTTCCAGAAATATACACATATTTTTCCGGAATATAATACAATTTTGTTTATAGTTATACTGTTCCGGAAAGTTGAATTATTTTACAATATTTTTATATATTCTGTTTTCCGGAAACTTACATATATTAGTTTCCGGAAATTATAACAACTGGAGTTTAGTAAATATTATAGTTGCCCGTAAGTTAAGCGGTATCGAGATCCGATCGGTATTGTACAGTATTATACCGATACTAATTCCTAAAACGCGTCATTTTAATTCATATAAAGTAAAAATACTTAAATTTATTTATACATAAGATGGATGGATTTATTCAAATTTTACTTCCAATATTTTATATTTAAAAATATTAATTATTTATTTTTTACCTATAATTCTGAACGGTTTCTATTTTTACTAATTGTTCTTATCGATTAAGCAGAACGTTTAATAATAACTGACCATCATTGCGCAGTGACCTCGCGCAATTTTCAAAAATAACTGAAATCCGATTTTCTTTTAATGATTAATATCATTTTGCATTTTTTCTAGTTAAATTGATTAAAATCAAAAATTTGACCTAGAAAATCTTTAAAGAATTTACCTCATAAATAAAATTTTTCTGACAACAAAATTAACCAAAAAATACTTGTTTAATGATTTTAAATAAACAGAAAATGACTAATAATTTGGTAGCAAAAATTGCAATTTAAAGGAGCAAATAAATATATTTGTCATCCTCCTTTCCGAGGAATTTTGTCATTTTTTAAATAGCTAAAATACTCTTTATAACCTTAATATATATATTTTAATTTTCCTCCAGTTTTTTTAAATTTTAAAGTAGTTGAATCAATTTATAAAATATAATTCCGGAAATAATCCCGGAACTTCCGGAAAATAATTATTTTTTAGAGTTATATCTCTTCCGGAAAATATAATTACTATTATTTTCAACATTAAACTTTTCCGGAATAGGTTTCCGGAAAAAATAAAATTTACTTTTAAGAGTTATTTTTTCCGGAATACAATTATTTTTTAGAGTTATACATTTCCGGAAAGGTTATCTTTAGAATTAAACCTTTCCGGAAGTATATTAATTTTCAGATTCTATTTTTCCGGAATATAATTATTTTTTAGAGTTATTTTTTTCGGAAAATATAAACTATAGTTTTCCGGAAAATAGTTTTCTGGTATGTATAATCTCTTCCGTAAAATATAGCTTAAGAAATTATTTTTCTAAATTAAACCTTTCCGGAGCAGAATTACTCACTAACGTTATTGTAAAATAATGCCAACAACTATTCATCAATTACCTTTTTCTTCCCCTAAAATTGCTCCAACCCAGCAAAACTCATTAAATACACTTAAAAATGACAAAAGAATATACTACACCTTTAATTATGTTAGATTTTTAATCTTGGCACTCTCCACAATTTGTCTTTCTTTGACTGTTGGTAGCTCTTTAGCTTTTAATTTCACAGTAAAAATTCTCTCGGTTCTTAAAAAATTTTTAAATTAAAAAATCAGTTGATTTGCATGGAAGAGGACAATACAGAGTCAGTCACCAGCCTGCCTAAAATCCAAAAGAAACGTGAACCTCTAAAAGAGCATTTAAATTCAGAGGATACTAAATGGCAGAAAGACTGGCTATTGTCTGTAGTTGCTGTGGGTACACTGCTGGGAACATTACCCATTACTTGGATAACAGAAAAGCTGGGCATTCGGTTATTCAAATAATTTTTAAAATTAAAAAACTTTAGCAAGCTTTCTTTAAATGTTAATAAAAATTTTTTCTTTAATTATAATAAACCTAATATGTATTAAAAAATTTTCCAGAAGCCGTTATAATAATTTTGAGTAAAAACAAAAATTTTCATACTATGTATAATATAATAAACCTTCAGAAATGTGTTATCAAAAATTAACATTCTAATTTAATTAATACACTTTCCGGATAATTTATATTTCCGGAATAAAATAATAACTATAAATTTTTTACTAGATGGATGGTTACAGTTTATGGCATGCTTAGTTCCTTAGCTACTCTTTTAGTACCGTTAGCTAGCACTCTAGGATTTTGGACATTATTAGCTGTTCGAGTTGTTCAAGGATTTGGTGTTGCTACTTCATACGTTGCAATGAGTTAATTTTTAATTTTATAAAGCATTTTTATGTTTAATTTAAAGGCACTATAAGTGAAGAATGGGCACCTCTAAGCGAATCTGGAATGTTTCTCTGCCTTATTTCTTGTCATTTTCAGGTGATTAATTTATTTTAGAAACTAAATAAATTATTTGCCGGAAATATGCTATAACTAAATAAATTATTTTCCTGAAAATAATTGTTTATTTTAATAATCTTTCCGGAAAGTTATATTTTTGGAATAAACATTTTCCGGAAAGTTATATTTTTGGAATAAACATCAAATCAAATCAAATTTATACGCAACAGCGCGACGATTTCAGACAATAAAAATGTGATAAATAAATAAAATAAACGTAAACAAACGATTTCCTTAACATAATTTAAAAATTGCAAAAGTGTCTTTTAAGGTGATTTGGGAGTGAGTCAATAAATTGGGATATATCAAAAGTGACTAGGAGTCGACTAAAGTGTTCGGGGGTTGAATTGCGCATATGTTGTGGAATAAATTTATATATCCGAGCAGTCCTAACGAAAAAGGAGTGGAATCTGGCTTTTGTATTACATGCTATAGTTATAATGTTTTGGAACCCCCTAGTATTGGCTTTACTGATAAAATATGAGTTATTGTTTTTGATTGTTATAGTCCCACAAACATGTTGATGGAATAAATTGAGATCGGCTTTAATACGTCTATAAAATAGCGATTCTTGTTTAAAATAATATAGTAAATCATGATATTCAGGTAATTCGGTTTTAGGATTAATACGTCTAAAAACCCAGCGGAGAAAATCCTTTTGGACTTTTTCAATTGATTTAATATCTTTATCAAGATGTGGATTAAAGACAGACGAGGAGAACTCTAAAATAGGACGGACATAAATATTAAATAGGTTTGTAAGGATTTTTGGATTCCTACTTTTAATAGATTTGAAAATGGAATATGAGCATCTGATTGCTTTACGAGTGATTATATTAATATGCTTATCCCATTTGAGATCGTGAGAGAAATGTATGCCCAGGTCCCGGACTGAATCCTCTGAAGAAATCTGATGGATGACAATGTCATTAATAAAATATTTAGTTGATGGGTTAGAGTTTCCTAAATATAAGACTGAACATTTTTCTATGGCAATTTTAAGGCCGTTAAGATGGCAACATTTTCCGGAAAGTTATATTTTTGGAATAAACATTTTCCGGAAAGTTATATTTTTGGAATAAACATTTTCCGGAAAGTTATATTTTTGGAATAAACATTTTCCGGAAAGTTATATTTTTGGAATAAACATTTTCCGGAAAGTTATATTTTTGGAATAAACATTTTCCGGAAAGTTATATTTTTGGAATAAACATTTTCCGGAAAGATATTTTTAAATCCGGAAGTATTTTAATAAATATGCATTAATTATTCCATTACTCATTAGTTTGGCCCCTTGCTTGTTATGCCTATAGCAGGTGAATTATGTGAGAGTACTTTTGGTTGGACAGCAGTCTATCACATATTTGGAAGTGTTTCAATTTTCTTCTTTATTTTATTTTGCTTATTTTTTCGAGATTCTCCTAATGAACATTTGTTTGTTTTGTCAACTTCAAAATTATTTTTAAATTAATTTCCCTAGTTTAACAACAGAATTGGAAAGACGATTAATCGGAGATGGAAAAAAACAAATTTTTGAAGCAGACAAAAACAGTGGAAATGTTCCTTATTTACGAATGTTGACTGATATTGTTGTCTGGGGCATTCTAATTTCCAATCTTGGAGCCACTTTTGGCAATCAAATTTTCAATCAACTTGGCCCTCAATATTTAAGTAAAGCTTTGGGAATGCACCCTAAAAATGCGGGGTTTGCTGCAGCTCTTCCATTTTTACTTGCAGCAGCAATAAAAATAATGGCTGGGCCTATTAGCGATAAAATTGGTGAACGACTTTCTGAGAGAACGAGAGTTATATTGTTTACAAGTATATCACAGGTACTTATTTAAAATTTCCGGAAAACGTTATATTTCAATAAAATGTTTTGACGAATATGATTTAATAAATATAGCCGGAACGGTTAATTCTGATAAATATAATTTTTCAGGAAGTTATATTTTCATAAATAAACCTTTTCCGGAAAGTTATATATTTTAGTAAATAAGTTCTGGTGAGAATATAACTTCTTTTATTCTTCCGGAAAGTTACTACATATTTCAACAAACTTTTCCGGAAAGGTTATACTATGACATTTTATATTCTAGTATTTCATGGCTCTACTTTTTACTGCACTAGTTTTGCTGCCCAAAGACCAAACTATAGCAATTCAAGCTTGTTACACCGCAGTAGCAGCATTTTCAGGCCTATGGCAAATAGGGGCAGTAAAATGCGCTCAACTTGTAATTAAATAATTAATTAAAAATCCTCATGTTAATTTAGAGTATTCGCCAATTTTCTGCTTCCATATTTTCATGGAATACTTTTGTTAGTTACGCAATAGTTTTGTGAGTTTCTCTTGGGTACAAATTAAATTTTAAAAAAATTATTCAGAGTTTTGCCAGAAGTTTCAAGCAGACTAGCACCAAATAAAACGGCCGAGGAGTGGAATAGGATATTTATTGGAATAGCTGTTAGCCAAGTAATTTGCACAACTTTTTTCAATTTTACTGCTCGGGTAGAGCCGAGGCCGTGGACGATGGATGAAGATATATCAGAAGAAAGAATAAATAAGAATAATTTAAATGAGATAACTAGCAGCTAATGTAAGAATTAATTCACTATTCTTTTAAATTAATAAATTGAAGCAAAAAACTGTGATCAAACTTTGATTATTCATAAAACAAGCGGAATACATATGTATACTATTATAAATTAGAAATATGTAGATATCGAGAAAAAGTTTGAATATGTTTTTATATATAACAAACTTTCCGGAGATCGTTTATACTCAATTTTATATAATTCCGGAAGGTTTATATTTCCGGAAAGTTCTTTGATTTATAAAATATCTTTCCGCAAAGTATACGGTATTATGTATAAATAAGTTCCGGAAACTTTGTTGTATTTGTATAACCTCCAAAATATTAAATAGTTTTCCGGAAATTGTACAATAAATTCTGGACAGTATATAAATATCCGGATTCCGGAAATTATATAATTAAAATATCCAGAAGTTCCGATTGATTAAAAGATTCTTTCCGGAAACTCTTATTAGAATTTTCTTTAAAATACCCTTAAAATGAATTTTTTAAATACCATATTTTCGTACATATTAGCAATGGAAAATGACACAATTCTGACTAAAACAAAATAAAAATTTTCTGAATTTATTTAGGCTGCTCTACTATTTTTCTTCTCCTCCTCTTTCAGCCTTTCAAGTTGCCGGCCCATTTGACGTTGAATTGTCTTTTCATCCACAGTTTTAAGATCATAGGCCCATCCGATTTTAGCAAAAAAGTCGATAAAAAGTCGACTAAAGTTGAAGACACCGAGCATCTCAGAGGTACGGTAGTCTTGGGGGAATGTGTGGTGCTGAAAATTAAAGAAATAAGAAAGGCGAGAAAGTCTTTTAGGCTTACATAGTTGTGACCTCCCTCGCCCCAAGCAGTCAAAGTGGTTAACATTGACTCTGTAGCTTTGATAGCGACATCATAAGGTTTGTAGCCAAAACTGAATGAGAGTTAGAAGATGCTTATTCAAGAAAAGTTTTTATTTACGTATGTGCCGCCGAGTTAATAAACCAAGTTGCATGCAAATTCAAGCAATAACGAAACAATGCTGCTGTGCAAAAGGCTATCCAAACGGATTCACCCCATAAAAAGACAGCAGTTGCTGTGGGGAGAAGAAAACAGAAAATGAATACAAGGGGAAGATAATATCTGAAAATGTTTTAAAAACCAGAATATAATTTCCGGGAAAGTTTTAAAGAATTTAAAATAAAAGTTTCCGGAAAATAGGAAACTCTAAGTTTTCTGGTAAGCTCTAATATTAATAAATAATCAGAATATACTTTCCGGAAAAGATATTCCCTAAAAAGTTTATTTTCCGGAAAATTTAAGGGAAATTTTATTTTTTTTCCGGAAAATAACAAATTTATTAGGTATTAATAATCAGAGTATCATCTTAAAACGTAGTAAAATAAAAATAGGAAGATTCCGAAAATAATCAACTTATGCTCCCATTTATCATCTAAAATTATCAGAATTTTAACAAACTTTCTCTGAAAAGCCAAGACAGGCTCAGAAGTCAAATCAGACATGTCTAAAGTTGCACCCTTTTCTCTTACTAGAGGATGTTTTTTGCAAAGTAGCCATCCCATATGGGCAAAGAAAAATCCTCTGTTGATGTTATGACTGATAGAAAATCAAAATTATCTATCGAAAAAGGTATAAAATTTTACGGATCAGCATCAGTGTCAGTCCACTTATGGTGGCATCTATGGTCACGCGACCATTCAATGACATCGTTTTGGAAGGCAACACAATTCATAAACATAAGGATTATTTTTAGAGGAGTTTTGGCCTTGTAACTTTTGTGTGACCATAAACGGTGAGGACCTGCAGTAATTCCAACACCGCTAACCATCCAAAGAATAATAACTGGATGGGAAAGAGGATTGGGTTTGAAATCATAGGAAATTACCCCATGCAACAGATAACCATTTTGCTGTGAAAAACAGCTGATATAGACCAATAGTTGCACCAGTTTGTAGCAAAACATAGAGACCAACATTCCTCCATACAACTTGTGTTTTAAATTTAGCCTGGAATTTATGCATTAAACACTGATTACATATATTCTTTCGGAAGGAATGTAAAAGTCATCAAATTTTCCGGAAAGAATATAATAACTTTGGAATTTCCTGAGATAATATAATAACCAAAGTTTCCGGAAGGAATATAACCAAAGTTTCCGGAGTGAATATAGCCATAGCCTCCGAAAAATTAAGTATAAAATTTTTCCGGAATAAATATAAAAATCGTCAAGATTTCCGGAAGTAATAAATATTACTATCGAATAACCGGAAAGCATAAAACTTCCGGAAAAAATTATATTATAGTTATAAAGTTTTCCGTAAAAAGAATAACTATCAAGTTTTCCGGAAAGTTCATTAAATAATTTATTTAATTTCTAAGCTTTCCCAGTGTTATAAAAATAATTTTATATATTGCCTTCCGGAAGGATTAAAAATTTTTATTCAGTAGTAATTTTTACTGCTTTAGCTTTTTCTTCCAATTCCTTTAAATCATTAACTTCCATCGTTAAAAACATTTCGTCTTCTTCTGTCATTTTTCCATTTTGCCTGAATTTTTGAGGTGTTGAGACATTAAGTGGTGGCATTGTTTTATACAAATTATATTAAAAAATATTTTATTCAACCCTTAAAGTTTTTTATTTTTAATTTTTCATTAAAAGATTATTTGAGTGAATTAAGAGGAATTGTTTCGGTTCCGGATATCTGAAGATACTTCAGGAACAGATAACTCTAGTTAGAGAAATAACAGTATTATATTCATGAAGGTTTCCTGAATAAGGTTGGTGGATCCAAATTTCGGTTCGGATACCGGATCCGGATACCAGAAGATTTCCCCTGAAATTATAATAATAATTAAAATAATTTATTGAATATGTTTTTCAAGAAGAAGGTTTTTCCAATTTTTTAAAAGAAAAAAAATTTACAAAATATTTATTTTTGTCCTTAAAATGAAAATATGTATTTGAGAGAAAATATTAATTGTTAGTCAGCCCACAATAAACAAACCAGCAGTTTTATATGTTTAGAATGGGGTGATCAAAAATTTTTAGTTTATTAATGTCAATTGTTTCTGAAATACTAAAATTTATATATATATTAATTTTATTTAACGCCCTATCTCTCTCTTTCCATTCCATTTCCACCTGCTGTTTCCCTATCATTTTATTTTTGGGGTGAATCACGTGAAAAGCTTTTATTCAAGTTGGGGGAGAAAAATGTAAATGGGAACAAAAAAAAGTGAAAATATTTTAAAGGATTTGGGTAAATATACATATATTTTATTCATGCATATTCAAGTTAAATATAGCCAACCTGGCTCTATTAATTGCCCCCCCCCCCCCCCCCCCTTAAAGCGAAAGAATGAAAAAATAACCACCTAGGATAATTATTAGAAAACTTATGGTAGTAAAAAATAGGGGTTTCCGGAAAAGAATATAACCATGGTTTCCGGAAAAGAATATAACCATGGTTTCCGGAAAAGAATATAACCATGGTTTCCGGAAAAGAATATAACCATGGTTTCCGGAAAAGAATATAACCATGGTTTCCGGAAAAGAATATAACCATGGTTTCCGGAAAAGAAAAACTTATATTTTTCCGGAAACTATTATATTTTACAAAAAATTTGAAAGAAAATAAGCTTCCGGAGTAAAATAACCATAATTTCCGGAAAGTAAAAGCTTCCGGAAAGCTCGCGTTTTTGAAGTTATCTTACTGATCCTGGTGTTGTAGTGTCTGGTGATTTTCCTTTTTTCGGCCATAATTTTTAAACCCCTAAGGAAAGAAATTCTCTCTTCCAATCAAATTATGAATATTCAAAATTTATTCAAAAATTAAATAAAAATTTAATATAAATAATATAGGTACAAGCATAAATTATTTAAAAGATTTAATTATTCGAATTAAATTTTCTCTTGTTTCTTCTATTCCCTCCACATATCATCACTTCTACTTTTATTCACTTTTTTAATTCCAACCACTCTTTTAGAATTTATTTCTTTTTCAATTTTTAAATTTCTCAAATTTTCAATTTTCTTCACAACTTCTTTTCGTTTACTGCTATTGTGGTATTCAAAATTTCTCATTATTTTTTCGTTCGGAAATTTAATTTCTTTTTTAATTTGTTCTTCAATCTTTTTAATTAATGTAGATAATAATTTTTTGAAATCAGATTGGTCTTTAATCCATAACTGAAAATAGAGTTGTAATAAAGTAAAATTAATATTTTCCGGAAAGAATATAAAAATAATTTTTCCGGAAATAAAATATAAAAAAAATGAGGACACCTCTACTGAGTTCAGAACTGTGGTGAACGCAATTGAAAAAAAAATTTTCTGCAGCTGCAATCTGGAATCTTCATTTTAAAATCAGCAGCTGCAATCCGCAGTCCGTAAGTCAAAAAAACTACTCAATTTACGCAGTCTGCAATCTTCAATTGCATCCACCCCTGTTCCAAAGCAGCCGAGTCACGGCCCTTAATGAGGGGATGGCCAATGAAGGGATGATCACTTTTTAATTTTCTTGTTACCATTAGATAAAGAATTAAATACACTACAAGATTTCAAGAAATCAAAATTTTCGACTAATCGACAAAAAAGTTATGATCGATAACGTTTCGAAAATCACATTTTTTTTTGGAAAATTTAGTCTTTAAATTTATAACTTTTTTTATCAACCAGTCAAAAATTTTGATTTTTTGAAATCTTGTAGTGTTTTTAATTCTCTATCCGATGGTACTAAGAGCATTGTAAATTATCCACATCTTCTTAGGTTATAGGGCCGTGACTTCAGCCTGGACGCAGTTAATAGATTTTCACCGGAAGTTCCGGTTCCGGAAAGTTCCGGCGTTTTTATTTGGTTCCGGTTTCGGGAACCAGAACTCAAATTGGATCCGGTTCCGGTCAGAATTTCGGCTCCGGTGAAACACTAGTAGTTAATTGCTTCGCAAAAAATTTATATTCTCTCCGGAAAATACTAAACAATAGAAAAGAATAATCCACCTCAATTTTAACCATAAAAGGCAAATTCTTCAAATCACTGTAATTATCAATAGATTTATCCAAATTTTTTCCAGGATTAATTTCGCAACGTAAAAATATTCCATTAAATCTCTTGTCAATATTTCCCTCATTATTTCCAATTAAATTTTTAACACAAATAATAAAAACTTTGTCAAATTCTTTTAATAATTGAATATTCCCTGTCGTTCCAAGTAATAAAAGTTGGAAATTTCCCCCTTTAAAGTTTTGAGGGTCTTCGTAATTGGGTGGAATTCCTTCACGAAAGAAGGCACGCCCATATTTTTTGTTAAAAACTGAAAAATGAAAGGGATTCTGATATTTTTTCTGATAAAATTCTGATTTTTGTTCTGATAAATTCGGATTCTTTTCGATTAGGATTCTGAGTATTTCTCTGATATATTCTGATTAATTTATCCTCAAAATTCGAATTTCTATAAACAGAATTCTGATTTTTCTGATAATTCTTAAACCCACAAATATGCTTAGCCAGTTGACTAGGCAACAAATTATCTTCTTTTCGATTAACGGCAAATTGAATTGAGCGAAACATCGTTTGTGCACACTTGTAAAAACAATCTTTAGTTAAATAATTCATCCAACGATCCCCAGATTCTTCAAAAGGATTGGTAAACAAGTGTTTAAGCTTCCCAAGTTGATACTGAAATTGAGAACATAAGTTCAGACTCAAAATCATATAAGAATTTAATATTCATCTGATCAGAATTCTGATATTTCTGACCAAATTTCTTATTTTTCTAAACAGAATTCTGGTTTTTTCCTAGCAGAATTGATTTTCTGACCAAACTTTTGATATTTTTTGATCAGAATTCTAATACTTATAATCAAAATTCTGATTCCTCTGAACAGAATTCTGATTTTTCTGATCAGCATTTTAATCTCATTCTGCCCAGAATTCTGATTTCTTATGACCATTTCTGATAAAATTACTAAATACTTCATTAGAGTGCTGATTTTATAAATGTAAAACAACTATCTAGTAGAGACCGGCGTGGGACGGGATCCTGACGGGATTTTCCGGGATCTCGATCCCGGATATTTTGAGTTTCTGGATCTTTCAGGATCCGGGATTTTTTCCGGATTTATCCCTTGGGATCCCGTCCCGGCATCGGTTAAGAAAAAAATAACGACTCGGGATCCCGGAAGTTCGATTTTGTCGGTCTCTACTATTTAGTTTCCCCAGTTTTTATTCTAATTACTTCTTAAAATGACTCACACAAAATCCACAAAAATGCTTGCCAGAAGAGCCACTCCCCTTAATAAATTTTTTTATAAAATTAAAACCAAATTTTTTACATTTTCAATATTCCTTCTAGGAGGGCAGTGTTGAGGAAAATCATTACATTCATAAAGCCATAAACGCCAGGGATCTTCCAAAGAAAATGAACTTAAAGTTGAAACAAGACTGTCCATTTTTAATTAAAAATAAAGGGAAAACTGATAGAAAAACTACACAATATTTATTTTTTAATTTAAAAAAATGTGTAAATGAGCAATAAATTAAATGGTGATTGTTTAACATTTTTTTATATTTAGCAAGAGAGCCAAATTGATTTTTTTGTACGTTGAACGCTTAATATTTTTTATTAAACTATAGCTTTCTCATCGGCGATTTTTTATTTAGTTTTTAACAATAAATAAAGATAAAAATCAACAAAAATAGTTGTAATTTTCAGGAGGTGTGACAAAATGGACAAGGATGGACAAAATGCCGATTCTTATAAAACGGGCAAATATACGGGCAATCAATCGATATTGATAATTTCAACGATTTTTGGAAAATCCCGCAATCCCGCGCGGGATCCCGCAAATTTAAATTGCGGGATTTTGCGGGATTTTTCCCGCGGGATCCCGTCCCGCAAAGATTTTTTAAAAAAATCACGCATGCGGGTTCCCGCAAACACGATTTTGCCCGTCTCTAATTTTTAGGCAAATGCCGTTCTGAAAAATCAATTCTGATTTAAAATTTATTTTAGACATTTTGATCTATATATTTTTTAACAGATTTAATTTTTAACTGGCATTTAATTCGGCTCAGGGCAGATTGAAATTCCATTTCGTTACAAAATACAATAGAAAATTCTTTTTACGAATTAACAAATTTAAATTTAATCAGCACTAGTTAAACTCATAAATTAAAATTTAAACACAATTCACCCTATAATTACGGAACAAATATCAGAAAAGTTAGTACAACAGAAAAATACAAAAATTTAGAGAGTTTCGAACACTCTCTCTCAAAAATACATTCATCAAACTGCAATCATCTCGAACGATATTTATTTATGTAAACATATTAATATACAAATATATTAAATTTAATATGGTGCAAAATTAAGATAGATTTAAAAAAATAAGCTATTAGTGCCCAACTATTCTTACTCTGATTTTTCTTTAAATTTCTCAACTTAAAACAATTAGATTGTAACAAAATCGCAAATTAGTTATTTCCTAACACAATTTTTTTCAAAAGGTTGAAGAAAGTGACGAAAAAAGGTTGATTACCTGGTGTAACTATACCCAGTTGATCCCTAAAACTGGGATTACGTGACAGAATCAAAGAAGAGCGTCGCACTAGATTTGGAAAATTGTGAGGGTGGTGGATTTTTTTTTCAATTTTTTCTTTTTTAAATTTATTATTGAAATTTTAAAAATTGTGCTTTGTTATTTTAAAAAATTAAAAAAAAATTTTTCAGAAAAATTTTTAAATTTTACTCAATATATAAAAAACAATTTTTGAAATATTTAAATTGTTTTGTTTGACATCCATATGACTATCTTATCTTATATTCGATTACATAATTTTTGGATCGGGGGGTTTGTGTACAGAACCCCCTTCTAATTAGCTAATACACTTTTTTGCGTTTCCTTTTTTGAATTTATTACGTACACTCTGTCCCAAATAAGGTTGTCAGATAGTTAGAAATCTTCGGATACCTGAATCCGGATACGAACCAGGGATGGGCCAGGTTACCTGAAACCCGGTCTTTTTTTCGACCCGAAACACGACGCGAGAAATTTTCGAAACCCCGCCCGAAACACGACCCGGCTTTTTCTCAACCCGGCCCATCCGTGATCCGAACCGTAAATTCAAGTAAAAATGAAAATATGTCCATTCAAGTAAAATTTGACAAAATTTCCATTCATTCTAAAATTATTTTTTAAATTAGATCCCTCACTAATTTGTAAGCATAATAAACACATTAAGTATATACATATCCCCGATAACCTAGCTCTCACATCTCATCAACAAATAAAGTCTGTGGATAATACAAAGAGGAAGAAAAAAGGGGGAAGTCAACAACAATGGCCCCCTTTTAGTGTTTGTTAAAAAAGAGGAAGAAAAAAGTAAGCGCAGACTTGGCCAATGGACAGCATAAATGATCGATTGATCCGATCTGTCAATAATCTGTCTAAAGACTATAACTTTTAAAGTGAGTAATATTTTTGGATATTTATGAATTTTAAATATGAAAGTGAAGCATGCTTCTAGAATTAGGAAGCTAATAATACAAGTTTCCAAAGCATGCCTCAGAAGCAAATTTTTTTTGAAATAGTTCCGAAGCAGAAAATATTTTTTTGAGCGTGTGTTTTAAGGGTGGAGTGTTTCAGAAGCATTATTGTATGCAGAATCTAAAACTTGCTTTCCAATTTTCTGTAGCATGCTTTCCATTTTTCTCTATCTTATTTGTGTTTTTGAAGCATGCTTCTTAAGGGATTCTGAATATTGTGTGTTTTGGAAGAATGTTTCTTATTCAATGTAGTATTTTGAAGCTTGCTTCTAATTTTCAGTAACATGCTACCTAATTTTTTTCTCAAATCTATTTGTGTTTTGAAAAAAGCTTTTAGAATCTTCTGAAGCGTAGAACAGCCAAAACATGCATATAAAATATTTCTAAATTTTAGAAACCAAAAATGATCTCATCACTTTTATTCTTTCATATCCTATTGATAATTGCAAACCTTCTAGTTGGTGAGGAGGAACAAGGAAATTCAATTTTGACAACCCTAAAAAATGTAATTTTGCATTCATCTCCAACGGTACTCAATATAAATTTTCTCAATTAAATTTAAATTAATTAAAGGACATATTCAAAAATATGACAAGAATTACACTTTATGGAACCCTTCCATCAACAACACAATTTATAAACTTTCCAATAGAACAAATTGGGCAGACCAGACAGTTGGCTACTTTTGCCAGTTTTCCAACATCAAAACCATTAACATGTTTGAATAATTATTCAAATATAATTATGCCTAGAAATGGAACTGGGGGGGGGGGGGGGGGGGGGTCATATATACGAGGGCCTCGAGATTTCTTCGATATCGTTAAAATATTAATCTATAATCAGGGAGATATCTACAATGAAAGAGAGTAATTAGAGATTCCATGATAGCTTCTTACTCCAACAAACTCACTCCGATTTTTTGGCCACCAAGGTGCTACAATCTTGAAAAATTTCGAAAAACTAAATCTCTCTCAGTCCTGTCTCCAATTATAATTTTCTTTAGTTTCATCAAGAACGGAAATCTGTAAGCAACCTCAACAAATTGGCAGCGGTCCATATCGGTCATTTTTATATTTTAAATTCCCTGAGAATAATATACAGAGTTGATAAGTTTTAAGGAAGTCACCTTCCTTTCCATTTTGAATGGTGATTGTTTCAAGTAGAGGTAATACAAATTAACGTTTGCGGAACATATTTTTCGGATTTGACCTTTACCGTAAAAATAATATTTTCGTTAATTATGTTTAGTATTCCACGCTGGTTCTTTAACCCAGGACAGTCAAAATGCGAGCCATTTTATTGGTCTGGATGCTGTGCTAATTCAAACAACTTTGCTAGCCAAGAATTGTGTCAAAATACATGCGAAGGTGTTTTTGCTTTTTAAGACTCACGGCTACGATAATTTTACCAAAACATTCAAAAACAAAATTTAAAAATTCAAAAAAATTTAGAAACATCAACGCCCGCAAATCCTTGTGCTCTAGGAAGTAGCCAGTTACTCCTATGCCAACCATCATCACCTTCATCATGCTCAAACCAACAGTTTTGTCATGTTGGGGATAGTCCCGTAACGACGGTATGCTGCAATAGGCCAAGTAATATTAACTAAAATATAAATAAACTTTCCGGCAAGTGTATGTCAAAGTCGAGTTGGGGTAGTTTTGGGCGTGAAACAAACGGACTCTTAGCAAAACTTAAATTTATGAAATTTTTCTCAAATTTTTTTAACTTAGTTAATTCATTTAAATTTGTCAAATTCTAACTAAAAATTACCTTAATAGATAAGGTAAACTAAAAATTACCTTATCATTTATTTTACTTCTCTCTTTTCTTATCCTTTTCTCTTGATTTTGGTTGTGTTTTTCGAATTTTGCACCTTATTTTCAGTAATATTCCCAATAATCCTCCGATATCTTTCCAGACCTCACAGTATTTTTACAAACCTCTTAATTTTTTGATATCGCCGATATCAGTCTTAACAGTATCATAATTAGTGAAAAATTAGAGGGCTTGATAGCCCCATCACAAAAATAATGATAGGGAATTCAAAAATCCATATGTACTTTTCCTACCGAAAGTGAGGCTTATTAGAATGCGAAAATATTATATTTAATATGGTGTATAAACAAATATTAATTTAAAGAAAAGCGAGCTATGTAGAATAAGGTTGACGGATCCGGATCCGAAAAAAGGCCGGATATCCGGAAATTTTCGGTTCGGATACCGGATCCGGATATCCGAAGATTTTCAACTATCCGCCAACCTTAATGTAGAACACTTTTTCGTTTCCCCTAAAATAACTATTCATTAAGATCTTATACGGCTAAAACGCCTTAAAATATCGATACAGTCAAAAACTAGTTAAAATGTTCGATTTTTACATTCAGAAAAGCCTTTTGAGTGCTAACATTTAAGTGCAGAAACTTTGTTCTGATTTCTGAATTTCTGGTTTATGTTTTTTGAACTTAGTATATTCGCGGAAAAATTTTTTTTGCGCTGCGGAGGAAGCTGGGCATGTCGAGCGGAATGATGGCACGACCGTAGTATAGACAGTGGTTTTGGAATGGCATAAAACATAAAATTTAAACAAATTAAAAAGTGTTTCGTAACGAAACGAGATGAAACAGAAATAAAGTTATGCGCTGGACCTTCCCGGTCCAGGCACCTTCAGAGCGCCGTATGTTTGTGGGGGAGATTTGGGAAGGGGAGGCGCAGAGGACTAAATTGACCAAATAAAAACTAATTCATAAATATTTATTTCCATTTAAATTATAAATTAAATGGGCAGTGATTTGATATGGGATTAAATTAAATAGATTGGAAATTTTAATACGGAGAGGATATATTATTGGAATAGGAATAATCAACTAACTGGTGATATAATGAACTGTCCTGCGGTTAAATAGAGGAAGAAGTGGGTGTGATATAACAAAGTTGATAGAGTGAATGTGTCTGGGAAATATGGTATGAAGTGTATAAAGTTGTTGACAAAAGGATAAGTGTAATTGTGATTAATGTTGGGAACGGAAGAAGGTGAATAAGTGTACAAAATATAGATTTAGAGAGAGGATAAGCTGGGAAAGAATAAATATAAAGTAAACATAAACAGTTATGGGAAATATGGTCGGGGTCGGGAATAATTGAAAGGGGGAGTATCGAGTCTTGAGACCGGGGGTAACAATAATCATACGAAATGTTTCGCGTATGTTTATGGGGAGTATTAAATTAGGTAGTTTGTGGTTATTGTCGAGTCGAAACAATTGATGAAACTTTATTCGAAAAAATTTAGAGGATTTATAATCCTCTTACAAAAATAATTATAATCCATTTTTTCCCAACATATATTAGAACACAAAAGTAAAACATATACATAACATTCGAAATATTAAATTTTATATTGTGTAAAATAAAACTCCAATTTATAAGAATAAAGGATCGAGCAGTAATTTTACACACTAATTACTTTCATTGCCTAACCTCGGACAAAATTTCATATTTGACGTCAAATTTACACTATTAAATTACTTTAATAGTTTTTTTTCTTTTACCTTCATTTTTCTCGTTTTTTTCTTCAATTTGAGTTTTTAGGTTGTTTGTGTTTCTATATTATTTTCTGTAATATCCCGAATAATTCTACGATATCCCTCGATATTTGATCAAATAAATTGATTTTTCAATCCTTCAACAATAAAGTTTAAATCAATTTACTTTGCTCGTCACATGCGTCGTAGATTATCAAATTTAATGCTTTTTTCGACTAATGTTAAGTCGTGGGATGCGGATTAGAATACGTCACTAGACCAAGAATTAGAGGGTTTAGAAACCCTCTCACAAAAATAGGCTGAGGAAACTCTAGCATCTTACACCTGTATTACATTGAGACATAAGCAAACTTATAACTATGGGCAAACATTAAATATTATATTGTGTAAAAAATAAATGAAAATTTAGCGAAAAGAGCAATTTTGTGATAAATTCCTTTTTTATTTTTTTAAAGTTATAAAATGTCTAAAATGATCAAATAAACAATATCTCTATTAAATCATTAATCCTCAAAATTGTCAAAAGGGAAATAATTAGTATACCGTATATCCTGTAATAACTACCCGGGGTAGTTATTTTTCCGACCTTCCGCTGGAGGGAGTAATTAATAGAGGGAGGGTAATTATACGAGGTCTGAAATTTGAACGTGTTTTGGGGCATTTATTGGAGGTAATTATTATTTCAATCAGTCACTGGATGGGGTAATTAAAAGAAGTAGGGTAATTATTTGAGGGAGGGCAATTAATACAGGTTATACGGTAGTCGATAAGGAATTTAGATAATTTCCTTCTGTAAATTTAGCAAAAATAATTTATTCCCTGAAATTATATTTGCTAGAAATCTTCCCAAAAAATACATAAACATCAAAACATTTCTCCCTCAACTTTTTATTTCTAGCGGAAGTCAACGTTTGCCAGCAGCCTTTAAGTTCCGGCACCGGAAGCTCAACACTACAGCGTTGGTATTTCTATGCACCAGCAGGCCAATGCCAAACATTTACCTACCGGGGACTTCAGGGAAATGAGAACAATTTTTTGTCGAGAATGGATTGTGAACAAATTTGTCAAGGCAAATTTTAATTAAAGACCGGACCGAACAGATCTCGATCGAGAATTTTGTTTATCAATATCGAGATTTATTTGAGACTCGAGAATCGGGACTTTCGAGACTCGTAAAATTTTCACAAATCGAGACTTTTCGAGATATCGATCTCGAAAATATAGCTCTCCCAGTTATTTTATTTTAATCATTTTCCTAATAAAAATCCTGATAAAATTTTCAGCGAATCCCTGTTCTGTAGGCGTCCCTTTAAGAGATAGTCAAGGAAATGTCGGTTATTGCTCATCAGAACAGTCAAAAATTTGCCCAGCAAATTATTATTGCCATATTGGAGGTGATGCAACAACAAGTCTTTGTTGCCCAGAAATTGGTAAACTTTTAAAAAATTGGCACTCTCTTATTGTCGCCACACATTCTATTTTTCTGCTTTCATTTTTCAAAAAAAGTCATTCGTACCAACGGTTGAAACGGAAGAAAAGGGTAATCTTGTGAAATTATTCAAGGTGGAAATGATTGACCATTTTATACATCAAAAATTGACTAGGGATAGGGCAGCATTATTTCGATTTACCATAAAATCTATCGGAATAGACAAGGAAGGGGGGGGGGGGATACCCGAAACCCGGTTTTTTCGAGCAGACTTTTTTCTTAACCCGGCTCATCCCTGGAAAAAACTAATGACCCCCCACTGACCCAAAATCATAATACACCTCCCCAATACCTGACAGCTTTAATTTATTAATTTAATCTTATACCTGTATTTTACTTTGACCTATGTGTACATTTCTGGAGAAAGGAGAAAGAATGAAAAGGAAATAAAATGTGGGACGATAATTAGAGAATAGCAAAATATTAATAATTTTTTAAAATTAAGCATTTAAATTAAACAAATTTTTAAAAAATAATTTACAAGCCAAAAGCGTTATTTAAATACCCAACTAGGTATATCTGGTCTTTCTTCTGGTCCTTGATTAATATAGGGAATTCTTTTAATTAAATCTTCTGGTTCATAACTTGGATGTTTTAAAGAACATTTAAGTGCATTCTGTAATTTAGAAAAATATATTTTGGAAAATAATAAAGTTCCGAAATTGTTCCCTAAACATAAATCCGTTCTACGGGACGGGTCGGCATGGATTAGGCAATCTATTGAAGCATCCGATACTACAAATAAAGCTAAACTGGATTTTAGCCAGTTCCCTAGTTGACTGGAGAATGAGCTTCTTCCAGAGAAAACTTTACAGAGTAAAAGGTTTCCGGCTACTCGTGAATTTTCATTGAACGCATAAACTAGACCAGTGCTTGGATAATTTTTAGGACAAAACTGATATTTTTCTATTTCACTTATTCCTATTTTACAACATATGAAATTTAATATTTTTAGATACTATTATATTTTGCTTTTTACTTATATCATTACTTCAATAGTAAAGATTTTTTTGTATTATTTTTGTGAGAGGGTTTAATAACCCTCTAAATAATGACTTCGATAACAGTCTCTTCAGGTTTCATTTCCGTTAACGGGTGTATGCATATCACCCTTCACGGAATGAGTAAACCTTTTCTGATAAGGTTTGACTTTAATTAATTTTCTTGCCTGAAGATTGCTTCTAATCCACAGGGATACAGCGATTTTTCTACCTTCAATAATAGGGCATGCTGCATGTAGAGCATTTTGTTCCCTCTTTCCGTTAGAATTGGAATTTAGCCATAACAATAAATCTCCTTAAATTTTGAATTTTTAAAATTTAATTTTAAGGGTAAGAGTCAATTGATAGCGGTCGGTTGAGTGCCAGCCGAGTTTGATCAGTTTTGCTGCTTGATCCAATACGGATTTCGAAACCCTAGTTCGAAAGACCTCGATAAGCGTTATCTTTTTTTCAAGTTGATGGATCAAATGTGAGTACACGTCAAAAAGACATATCACGATAAATTAAAAAAAATCACCAAATAATTGGGCTTTATCGAGCTATAACTTTTTAATAGTTGATCAGACTTGATCTATCCCATTAGAAAAATATACCGCTTATCGAGGGCCTTCAAATGATACAAGAATCATCTTGATTGGATCAAGCACAAAAAAGTTATAGCCGATCAAATTCAGTTGACACTCAACAGGTCCGTATTTAAATTCATTACAGTACCCCTTTCCGGACCAACAGTTAAATTCAAATTTGGAAATATTGTAAAGCTTCCTTTCGCAGTCTTCACAATCAGCAAAGCTGTAGCTAATCTATTTCCAAAGTAGGCAAACCAGCCATCATCGTATTCTACTGGCATGGGTTCCAAGTGATCAAAGTGAGGGGCATAATGTCCAAATTGTTGATAACTTAGAATCTTTAAAAATATTTTTTAGGAGTTTAATGAATCTTCTGAGCGTATTGAACTGAAGTTGAATCTTATTATAAAATACGCCGATTTGTCTCAATTGTGATCAGATTCCCTCCCATTTATTTAAAATTTCCCATCATTAGGGTGTTGGGTCCAATTCTATTTTAGAAATTCTAAACTTCCAGACAAACCAGAAAATCCTCGCCCACAGCGGGGTTTAAAGCCAACGTCTTCCTCAACTTTCGATACAATGGACGAATTTCCTTCTCTTCATGGCTCAGCCATAGCCCCTCAGCTCGGCGTCCTCTATGTCCACTACTGTAAACAAGCCCCTCAACACCCATAGATTCCACACTACTAAAATTGTTTTAAATTTTTTGGCCAAAAATAATTTTTAGAATTTAAAATGGAAAAATTACGTTATAAGTCACATACTTGGATTCAAACAATTTATCATTCGAAAGAACTCGATATGTATTTACACAAAAAGGGTTTTTAGCTAGAATTCAGTTGATAATAACTTAATTCGAATCATCGAATTAATCTGATTTTGGAACATTCGACTCAGCTCGATTAGATCTTTCAAAAGACAATGATTATCCGATTCGGATTAGGGAGCTTGAAGGAATTTTACTTTAAAATAAGCACCTGGAATTGTCCAATTTTTCTTCAATTTTCTTTAACTGATTTCCTCCCAAAAAATCTGGAAGGCGAATTATAGGTGGATGTCGATTAAGAACTTCTACAAATAATTGTTCAAAGCCCAATTGATGTATAAAGCAATTTAAGTCTCTTTGAGTTGAGGGAATGCTAGGTGCAAGGCAATGTTTTAGCATTGAACGAGGCCATGTATTTCTAATGTCCTGAAATAATTTTTATATTTTTTTCGGGAGGAATTTATTTTTAAAAGAAAAGTTTTCGTTAGATACTTTTAGACATCTACGTTAAATATAACTAATATATTGTCGAGGCTATTTAATTTTTAAAGCCATGGGTACCTCGTTTTGAAGAAAATGTCCCATTTCAATTTTTGATAGTCTTATATTCTCTACCAATAAACATAAAAATAATAGTTGAAAAAATAACAACATTACTTCCTCTGTCGCTTTAAAGCTATATAGAATTTTTATGTACTAGGTAATTTAAAGTTACATACATGAGCGATTTTGTCCCAACCAGAAAGTTAGGATTTTAGCAAAATTCTTTTATTTTTGTTTGCTTCTTTCACTTGTCTTTTGTCTCTTTTGAATTATTTTCCTTTTTAGGAAACTTATTTCTATTATTTAATATTAAGTAAATTGATCGGGATAATTATTTATTTTCCTAATAGTTTTTTGTGAAATGCCAGAAAATAAATATTAAGTAAATATTCAGAAAATTCCGAAAAAAATTCTGAAAATAATAAATTTTTTGTAAAAATCAGAAATTTCTGAAAATAATCAAAAAATTCTGAAAATCAGAAGAATCAGGAATTCTGAAAAAATTTCTGATAAAATCAGAAGATGGTTGAAATTCATTAAGAAAAATTCTGAAATTTATTCTGATTTTTATAAAAATTCTGAAAAAATTTTAGGAGGAAATCCATGCCTACAACCTTGTAATCCAGGCCAAGGCTTTTACCAATTAACCCGGTGGTTTTGGGATGCTGCTGCTGATTGTTGTCGTCAATTTACCTATAAAGGACAAAAAGGAAATCAAAATAATTTTGTTAGTTTGGAGGAATGCAATAATGCTTGTTATGGTAATTCTGAAAAATAATTCTGAAAAATATTCTGAAAAAAATCAGAACAATTTGAAAATTATTCTGAAATTTATTCTGATGCTTCAAAAAAATTTGAAAACCGGGAGATAAAAAATCAGAATTCTGAACGCGATTCTGAAAAATCAGAAATACGAAAATCAAAATTTTAAAAAATTCTAAAAGAAAATTCTGATTTTACTTAATATTAAATTCCCTATTATAGCCCCTCCTAACCCCTGTCGACAGCCAATACAGCTTCCACTAGTTCCCTGCCAGCCAGGACCAGAAGCGTGTGAGGGCAGAAATGATCTTTACTGTCACATTGGTAAATTTAATTAAATTAAAAAAAATAATTTTTTTCTAAAAATGTTCTCAAACAATGAGTAATTTTATTCGTTTTTTTGTTCGCTTTTTGTGGTTATTTTTTTGTGTGTACTTTTTATGTCAATATTAATAAGTCAGTCTCCGAAAAAAATTAGTAAATAAAAATGTAAACAACAAAGTGGGTAATTTAATTTTGTGTCTGTAATTGGAAAGATTAATTTTGAGACTCTATTAGACTCTAATAGGGCAATGGGTGTTATGTGGAATCTCTTCAGAAATTTGCTGACGTAAGGAGGGAAGTGACATAGGAGTGACCGGATCAAGGTAAAACCAGGGTCAAGTGACCGGATCAAGGTAAACCAGGGTCAAGTGACCGGATCAAGGTAAACCAGGGTCAAGTGACCGGATCAAGGTAAAACCAGGGACGATCAAGGTAAAATCTACTAGCAGGTTTTCTTTAATATGTCGGCAAATTTCGGAGCGAGGTGTGACGTAATAGAGAGATTTAATGCTGTGTAAGGAGGATTGAGCGGAGATGGGGGAAGTGGCATAGGAAGGGGATGGCGTTCCGTTATAAAGAGACGGGATCTCTAACAAAAACTTGGTTATCGAGCTGAATATTTTTCGAGATACGATACTTGTCCTATCTTTCTAGTTCGGTTTCTAATCATAACCACAATCTTATATGATTTTAATAGTACTATTATTACAGGAAGTACACCAGAAACTACCGTATGCTGTCCTATAGGTTATTCAAAATTTATCAAAAAATATTTTAAAAATAATTGTAGACCAAGGAGACAAATGCCAATTGCCTATAGAGCCTGGAGGTGAATTAAAAATTTTAGAAAATTAAGAAAAATTTTCTCAGAAGGAACAGCTCAATTGCCACGATTTGGCTATGAACCCTCAACACAACAATGCCACCAATTTATTTATAGAGGACTTAAAGGGAATCAGAACAATTTTTTGACTCTTGAGGAGTGCCAGTTGGCTTGTCTTCCTAATCCTTGCCCTTCCGGTAAGAATTTTTTATAAGGGATCGAGACGCAGTGTATTTTTTTTGCCATCGGTATTTTTATCTCAGGGATCCTGCCGACAAAAAAAACAAAATTCCCGATTTCGGGAAATCGGGGCGGCAGGATCTCTGGTATATATCGGTGAACATAGTGGAAATACGCTACAGAATACAGTACGATAAATTTTAAAGTTGATTTCTATTTAACGGTATTTCTTAGTATGGTGCGAAAAAAAATGTCTAAAATATTAGGCTCTCTCTTCTTTATTTTTAGAACGTATGCAATTTAATATTTTTAAATTCTAATAAATTTCACTTCGTTTCTATAATGTTGGTGTAATATAGTATTGCAAGAATTATTTTTGAGAGGGGGTTTATAAACCCTCTAATTTTATGGACGTTATTACAACGTTCTCTGATTGATGAGTATTTATGTATTCTGATTTATTTTGTTTTTTTTGCTATTTTTAGAGTTTTTGTTTGATCAGTACATGTTTTGTTCTGATTGTTTTGGTTTTGTTTATTCTTCTGTTTTTTGTTCATTTCCGTTCTGATTTTTTGTTTCCGTCGGTATTGTACGGAGACATCCCCACCCTTTTAATAGGCTATTTTCTTAGAGCAACGGTCTCTGAAGAAAGAAAAAACATTTAAAAAACGGAAAATCTTAGGACTCCATGTAGAACTCTAATTAATCACTCCAATCTCTTGCCATTTTTTGGATAAGTTGGCCATTTTTATGTTATTTGTATGGATACTTACAGGACCAATAAGAAATCTAATAGTGTTCTGGGACATTTCCATGATGATTCTATTCCATTCCCTTTCCAATAAAATCTTTCCAAAGCCTGAATTGAGAAATTTACTAATAATTTTTATTGAAAGGAACTCCATTTGTCGGGGCTGATGGGCGTATTCAAAGTTGTGCTGTAAGTACCTCTATGAATACATGCCCAAACAATTATTGGTGCCATGTGGGAGCGAATGCTGCTAGCACTGTTTGCTGCCCGGATGGTAAATAAATTTTTTTGCTAAGGGGTCTGAAACATGCTTCAAATAAAGTGAAGCAAACTTTTTTAGAAACGTTTAAATATACCTAAATAATATAAAATAGACCCCCGAAACCTAAACCGACAAACCCCGATCCAAACACCCGACCGGTCCCGGAAACCCCGACCCAACGCTCTCGCCTCCGAAGGTTCGGTTTTTACTCTCTCTACTCTTAAACAGGCCTCAATAACTTTTTGATTGTTCTTAGCCTATCAATAGACCTAAAATCTTTAAAGAAATTAAAAGCATGATTTATCTTCCCTACAAATTCTGAAGCATTTCCATTAAAAATTTGTTATCTTACATAAAATTTTTTTAGAAATAATCCAAAATTCAATTTAAAGCAAATCCAAATCCTTGTCAATTACCAATGTCTACAGGAGAGGGGTTTGCCCAGTTGGAACGTTTTTATTATGATTCAGCTTCAAAAACCTGCAAAAGTTTTTTCTACAAGGGGCTTAAAGGAAATCAGAATAATTTTTTGAATTTAGTAAGTTTAATTAGTTTAAAGGGCCCTTTAAAAATTTAATTTAGAGAGCATGTCAACTTGCTTGTCTCCCTCTAGACAGTGAGTTTTACCTTTAAATATTAAAAAAGGGTGATGCGTACGTAATATGTAAAGGAGGGTGTGCTTTTCACGATTCGTCGAATTTTGCCTTTTATGGCAGTTTGCCTTTCACTTTTTAAATCTGTCACTTCAAACCTGAAAAATAAAAAAAAAAGAATTGCATCAAATTTGTTCTTGGTCACTTTCTTTTAAATTATTATATTTTACAAAATATGACATTTACTATTTTTGGATGATATTAATGTTTCACTATGTCTATGGTAACCGAATCACTATTTGACTCAGCTCGGCGAGTTATTTTTTTGTGAGAGGGTGTTATTGGCCCTCTAATTTTTTTGTGTTCTGTCTTTATTCTATCTCCCAGTTGGTCGAGATACATAAGCGAAAGGGGAGTTTCATGAGGAAAAAAGAGCTCCATGAGGAAAAAGGAGCGAAAGAGGAGCTCCATAACTGACATCGTTGTGTTAAGGATATAATAGTCGGATTATTTCTGAAAGGGAATTTATATATAAATCCCTAATTTTATTCTTATTTTCGTAAATTCCTTAAAAATTGTTTTTTATAAATTTATTTTAAGACCCTTGTATTGGTCAACCAGCAAAAAGCGAGAGTGGACAAGTCTTCTTTTGCTCTGCAACAAATAGAGATACTTGCCCTGTAAATTAAATTTATTTTAGAAGAAATTAAAAAAATTTTAGGTCAATTTTTGGTGCCATCTTGGAGCAGTTCCAGAAACTACTGTTTGCTGTCCTGGAGGCAATTTATATTTCTTGAAATTTTAAGAATTATATTCCAATTTAAGCCACAAATCCTTGTTCTGTTCCGTTAGCACCTGGCACTGGAAATGCAGGGCTAGCGAGATGGTTAGAAAATTATTTTTTGTTTTTCTGTTTTTTCTGGGACTAAAATGTCTAATTAAGTTTCAGAAATTCTAATTGAACCATATCCATATTTATTAAATATTTATGTGAAAATACGGTAAAAATTAAAAATAGTCGATTAAGAAGAGGGCCTTCTACTCTACTAGAAGGTAGATTGGAAAGGTTTAATATTACTATGCAAAAAATTTTTACAAGATATGAAATTTATTGTTTTTACAATTTAATAAGTTTTACTTTCTTTGAGTTCCTCTATGCTGATTGTGAGCACATAGGTGGCGATATATTTTTGAAAGGAGGTTATATAAACCTCCTAATTTTATTATTTTCTCTGTTTCTGGCTTCCGTTTACTTTTGAATTTTGCTTAGATTTTTCTCTTGATCAGATCGGTTCAATTATTGCTATTCTGAATTGCCTTCTACCTTAAAAATAAAATTCATAATTAAGGTATTATAATGCCGATGAACGTCAATGTATCTCGTTCCAATACAATGGGAAAAGAGGCAATCAAAACAATTTTTTGACATCTGAAGAGTGCCAAAATATTTGCCCTGGTAAGAATTTATTAAAGAATTTCGCTACTACATAATCTCAAAAACATTTTACTTCCAAAATACTACTGTATCAGAGATAAAGAATTTTTATAAAAAATATCTAGTTCGTAGACTAGTATAAAGACACAAATTATTCAGACATATTGAAAGCATTGCCCGTTAAATTGAATCTGCAGATCTTTTGCAGGATATCTATCATTGACAATCTTTAAAATCCTATTAATCGTCGATTTCCTTTTAATATCTGTTACTCCTGCTCTCTGTTGTGTACCTGGAGTCACAAGTACCTGGAGTCACAAGTACCTACTTGTGTACTTGTATATATATATATACTTGAGTACTTGTACCTGGAGTCACAAGCTTACACCCATACACAACACTCTCGACATTGAGATTGCTTGAGTTCATATGTAACTATACTGATAAATATCCAATTGCTAATAATAAAATAAATATTAAGTACTTTCAACTATTTTTAAAGCTGCACTTTGCCTTCTATCAATAGACAAAGGATCGTGTAGTAGCAGACAGACTAGATATGCTTTCAGTAGAGAAAAGGTTTAAAAATATCAAAGAAAATGTTTTAAATTATATTTAAAGGGACAATGCATTTCTTTCGAATATTCTGGATGTGGAGGAAATTTAAATAATTTTTTAAATATGCAAGAATGCCAACAAATTTGTTCTAGCGTTAGATTATAATTAAAAAATTTTTTAAATTTTTGTATAAAATGATAAGCTTCAGAATTCATTTTTAGTTTTTATAATAATAAAAATAGAACACATAAGAATAAAAATGCAAAATATGCATTTTTACATTTTTACCTATATACTATTATAATAAGTTTAACTAACATATGCTTAACGTTGCGAATATTGTACATTTTGTATTTTTAAAAGGGTTTAATAACTCTCTAATTTTTCTTCAGATTTTTGTTTCCGTTTTCGAGGTTTGTGTCGTAATCGAAAAAATTGTTCGAAATCGTAATTGTTAAAAAAATTTCGGACTCGCAACTCTGCTGTGTTATCCTTTCTAGTTTAATTTCAGTATTGTTTATTTTTATTTTCATTTGATTTATAGTATTTGTTCCGAATTAGACTCGATTGTTCATCGTGTTGAAAAATTCATAGGATTTTGGAGGAAATTCATTTCCTCCAAAATCCTTATCCAAACTGTTTTTGTCCCTTTTTTGTCTGTTTTTTGTTTTAATATTCTGTTAAAAATAAAGCTTGAAATAAAACCTTAATTTTAATACCCATTAATGGATATCCGTCAAAAAATATTTTTTTCTCCTTTTTTAAATAGACAACGGAGAATCTACGTAAATATATAATTATTAGTCTTAAATTAGCTTTTTTTTAATTTTAAAGTCTAAAAATAAAAAAAATAAGAGGCAGAAATTTTTTTAATTGCATGGTTGACACGCAATTTTTTGTCTTTAAATAAATCTTGAAAATTTTTTTATTTCATAATTGATGCTATTTAAGTAGCTATGATATTTTTATACTTTTTTAACTTTACATTACTTCAACTTAAATTTTGAATTTTTTTATAAATTAATTTTGCTTAATTTTAATGATTTTTTTGTACAAATTGATATTTTTTCGGTATCTGTATTTTACCGAGATATCGATACATGTAATGGAAAAACGCATTTGAATAACACTAGTTTTAATCTTCCATACCGTATTACCGATACGGAAAACCGAAAAATACCGATCAGCTTCAAAATTTTATCGGTCTACATTCCGTATCGTACTACCGAAACGGAATACCAATAAATACCGAAAAATACGGCCGTATACGGTACGGTCCGATCTCTAGTTTTAAAAACACTAATTAGCATATCACATTAACAAAATTAAGAAAGGTTCTGCGCAAAAACCCTAATCCCAAAAATTTTATGTATAACGATATATTGGTAACAAATAATTAATAAAACATAGTTAAACAATTGAAAATTTGCGTTTTTATATATTAAGTAGAATGTTAGAAAATTTTTTCTCCAAAAAATTTTTTTCATTAAAATAACAAAACACAATTTTTTAATATTTAAATAATAAATTCAAAAAAGAAAGAATAAAAAAAGAAAAAAAATTCCACCACCCTCACAATGTTCCAAAAACTCTCTTAATTGACAGAGCGCCTTTTTAGCCTTCTTTCCCCCTCCTTTTTCCACTTTTTTCCCCTTCCTTCCTTTTCTTCTTATTTAAATTTATTTTAGAAAAAATTGTTTCTTAAACTTTTTTAAAAATTTATTTATTGGTCTTTTGTCGAACACTTTTTTTCCTTTTCTTTTTTTTTGTGCCACCCTCAATAAATTACTCAGAAAATTTTTTTCTATTTAAAATTTCTTTTAACTTCTAATTTTCCTTGAAACTTGTTCTTGCTTCCCTTTTTAAACTTGCTTCCGTCTCCAATTTCAATTTCAAAATAGAAATTTCTATTTCCAGACAATTATAGTCCTAATCTATTTTTGAAACTTGTTATACTCAATTTTATCAATTAACCTTATTTTTGATTTAATTAAATCAGCCAGAAAAGCAATTTAAATACTTATATTAAGGATTTTATGTACGCTTTAGTGGGGAGCAGGCCAAGCTATAACTTCGTTTAGAACTGTCGAATATGGAACGCCCTGGCATGATTTGATGCGCCTCGACGAGTTGAATCGAACGATACCACGATGTACCGGATTCGACCATTTTGAACGAAGTTATAGCTCTGCGTTAAGTTGGGCTCGCGGTAAGTTGGAGTGTACCCGCTTTAGTGGTATAGTGCAAAAAGGCGCGCGGCCATAACTCCACAAGGTCTGGCCCTTATCAATTTTGATATTAATCTCCTTACATGATGAAAGGGATAGTTTAATACTAAATTACTAAATTTGTTAAGATTAGGAAATCTTGAAGGCTTTCTTAAGTTTCTGATCTAAACATTAGAAACTAGAGACGTCAGAGATTATTGTCCTTGGTTTAGAAACTTTTAATGGGGTTTCCGGCCTTGTTTTTATGTTTAAGTCATGGTCGTTGGTCATAAAAAGTTTTACGCGGTACTATTAAATATTTTTAAATCCAAGTAAGCCTCAACAAATTTTTTTAAAATGTTGCTTTATTTTAAAAATTTTATTAAAAATTTTGTTTTATTTAATAATTTAAGCTTTAGCTTTTAATTTTATTCAATAAATCCCTCTCTTCTTTTACTTATGTCAATTCTATTTAGTCTAAAATCCAAATCCCTTTCATTTTTAACTTCCTTCTTATTTACTTCCCTTCACAAATAATTAAAATCTAAACTATACATTTTATTCTACTTAATATTTTATTTTTTATTAATATTTTATTTTATGTTAGTCCACATAAAATTATTGTTTCTGAGACATTGTTTGGCCAGGAATTTTGGTTCCATGTCGAATTAAATATAGACCTAATTTTCATATCAAAAATATCTCAATTTGAGAATAATTAAACCTTAGAATTAAGTTGTTTAGATCATCGCAGACAAGTTACAGCTAAATATGTGCGGTTATAATCCGCACTTGTCTGGCTATAATTTTTTCTAATTAGAAAATTCTGTAAGGAATGTTAATTCGCACATTCGTGGCAGGGGTATGTATGCGAGTTTCGCCTTACGTCTTTTTAAAATCCTTTTCTTTATCCACAACTTTCGATTAATATATAAATTATTTAAATCGTTTAAGTATTCAAAATGTTCTCACCTAAACAAGGCGATAGGAAATACCATATTAAAATTCCCCACACTTAACCACAATTTTCCGTTCATTTCCCCCTCATTTTTAAAATTTCCGCTCATTATTTTTCTCATTATAAAAGCTTTTTTGACTTTAATCTGTCAACGACAACGGATTAACTATTTAAATAAATAGAGGAGTTTATTTAGTGCCAAAGTAACGAGAATTATTATTTTTTTCTTTATTTTTTTAATATTTACTGCCTAGATTTAAAAATAAAGGTTTCTTCTTTTTATTTATTTATTGCTCATTTCCATTTTTTCTTGTGAATTAAAAAGTCTTGTGAGTGAACGTAACAGGGTATGTGGATAATCTCTTCCTCTTCGTTAATTATCTAAGAAAAAATTTTTTTGAATTTATTAAAAATTTTTTTGGCATTTATTTGGCATATTTTCAGTCCAACTTTTCTTAAAATGAAATTTACCCCTTCCAGCGAAAGGTTGGACGGAATTGGTTATTAACCGGACCTAAACCTAAGGTTTTCGGTTAATTCAAATTAAAAAACCTCAGGTTTTCGGGTTTGAGTTAAATAACGGTTTTATGTTGGGGGATTTATTTAAAAAACACTTATTTTTATAAATTTTCGGTTTTAAAATTTATAAAAACAGTCAATTTTTTGGTAAAAATATTAAAAATTTCGATTTTAAAACTGTTCGTGTCCAACCTCTAATTTTAAGTTTATCACTATCAAAACTGGAAAAATTCTTTTGTTGATTTTGTAGTAATGGTAGTATTCCAAAACATATTAATCATAATTTCCAAACCTAAGCTTAAGCCTCGTTGGAAATATCGCCTTAAGAGTCATGTCCCTTATTACCCGCTTTAGCTATAATTTTAACGCTAGCGGAAATCCGCACTTTTCCATCTGGATGATTTGCCCTAACAAAACCCGTTCCCATGGTGTTCATTACAATTTAAACCAAAAATAATAGTTCAAAAATAATTAAAAATTGTTCTTCACTTTAATTTATTATTTTAAGGCTTCATTTACACCATAAATTAATTTTAAAAAATTCATTTTATTAATCCGTTTGAAAAATATATTTTTTTTTATTTTTAAAATAAACAGTTAAATATTTTAAATATATTGTGTAAAAAAATTTTTTTTTCAAAAATTTTTTTTACACAATATAATATTTTTTCCATTTTTAAAGCTTAATTACCTAGCAATTTGATATTTTTTCTCAATTTTTTATAATTTCTTCCTTGCATAATTGTATCAATTTACAGCTTAAAAACAGAAAATAAGACTTAATTTTATAAAAATTCACACCACAAAAATATTTTTTTATTTTTTTTTAAATTTACTTCCGTTAAATAAAAATGGAAAAAATGATGAATAATAACAGCAATAAAAAGGTAAATATATTATAAAACTAATCAGAATATTTATAAAATTACTAAAATCAGAATAAGGTTGTTCACGACCTGTCAATTTTCGTCAGTCTCTGGGTACTTTTTTAGTTAATTAAGGGGTTAATTAAGGGTATTTTGCATTATACTTAGTTACTAGCCCGTTATATTCAAGGGCTCATAATAGTCAGATTACAATTTTTATTTAAATATTAATGCTGAGTTTTTAATGATGATTTTTTAAAATCAGAATCAAAAATCAGAAATCATTAAAATCAGAATATTATTTATAAAAATCAGAATTTTCAAAGTCAGAATAGTTCAATCAAAAAGATAAAAAAATTTTTATCAGAACTTCTAATAGTATTTATACAACATATAAATTTTACTATTTTTGAAATGCTAATAAGTTGATCTTTCTTGCATCGAATTGAAAAATTGTTTCCGTTAAAGTTAAAGATTTATATTTGTCAGTGGGTTTCAAAACCCTCTAATTTTTTGTTTTGATTTCTGTCTCGATCTCGATTTAGCTCGAAATCTATGCTGAACGTTATTCGAGATAACTATCCCGTATTCCATTATGCTTTTATTTCGTTCATCACAAAATCCATGTACCTTTGCAGACTCCAAGTCCTTTCACAGATTTTCCTGTGTTCCACAACTATTACATAAATCTATATTCAAGACGTCCGATATGACGACTCTCCATGTTAAATTCTTCCATGAATACCCTCCAAAATCGGGAATAAAATTAGGATGTAAACCCCCTTAGATATCTTCTTCCACCCTTAAAACATTTTGTTGAATATCGATATAAATTACAGAAAAAAGTACTCAAGATAAATAAAATCAAAATTTGATCAGAACTTTAAATCAACAAAAATTTAATCAGAAATCAGAAAAAAATCTGAATTTAAATTATAAAATCAAATGATTTCCCCCTTAAAGAGACAACAAAAACAATCAAAATTTGCCTCCACAAAACAGCCCAATTTACAACAAAATCAGCCCTTTGTAGGGGACATTCCAGCCATCCAAATAACACAAATGACATTGGATGAGGAAGAAAATTTGAGTTTAAAAGAAGAAAAACAAACAAAATTGCTACTAGAATTAACAGAAAATTCAGAAAAATCAACAAAAACAACAAACACAACAATTAATAGTTGTAGACAACAAGTATTTGATAATAGCCTCTTAAGTGCTAATAAATATCAGGACCGGTCTGCTTTAAATAGGCAGTCTACTGGGACTTTGAATAGGCTAATGCTGGTAGCGCAGGCATTGGAGACTGAAGTGGATTGGAGGTGAGGGAGAGGAGTTTTTAAAATCAGAATTTTTAAAAATCAAAATTATTAAAAATCAGAATATTATAAAAATCAGAATTTTAAAATCAGAATTTTAGAATCAGAACAGAATTTTTAAATTCAGAATTCTCAAAATAATGTCAATCAGAAAATAAAAATTTTATTATCAGAACTTCTAATAGATCTATTTTATACAACATATAAAATTTAATATTTCTGCTTGCTAATAAGTGTCTCTTTCATGTATTGAATAGAGTAAAAAGTCTAATTCAAAAATATTATTTTTGTGAGGGGGTTTTTTAAAACCCTCTAATTCTTTGTTTTAATTTCTGTTGGAGGGTTCTAGTGTTTGTTTAGCTTTTTTATTTTCAAAAGCCTTATATCCCGAAAAAATATTCGGGAAAATTTAAAAGCAACGAAAAAACAGAAGTAAGAATTTGTTGAAAGTTTAGAAACGAGCATGGATTGTCATGTAACCTTCTGGCAAATATTATTGTCCGCTTTCGCTCATCATGTATAGGTGCTCTAACTAGCGAATGAGCTATAGGGTCATTGACTTAACTTCAATTTAACAGATATTAAAACTTTAGCTAAGATACCCCCTTTAGCCTAGATATCCCCTTTCTTCCCATATTCTTTACAATTATCAATATCAGAATTACTAAAATCAGAATGTTTTAAACAGCATTTGTAGTTCAGAATTTTTAAAAAAAAATCGGAATAAATTTATTAACTTTTATTTACATAATTAATAATTTTAAAAAATATCTTTTACAAGATTTAAAAATCAGAAATTTAATTAGAATTATTTTAGGCGCCGCAACGATGTTAGTACTTCACGTGTTGTTTTTACCCTGAGGATGGCTAATATTGTAAGCTTTGAAAATTAATTAAATAAATTTTTATTGAATAGATACTCCTTGTTCTAGTCAATCTACTAATATTCTCAGGTGTTGGAGTTTACCACGACAGGAATGGAATTAAATTGACATTGTTTCTTACATTGGATAAATGGTAAAGATAAAAAAATTTCTCGAAAAATTTTTTCAAAAATTTTCAGAAATTTTCAAAAAAAAATTTTTTTGAAAACTTATGAAAATTTTTTCTTAATTTTTTTTTTAATTTTGAAAATTTTTCTGAAATTTTTTAAACAAAATTTTTTTAATTTCAGGAATTATCAACCAATTTATTCTATGGATGAATTGCCTATGACATTTTCTGAAATGAATTTAACGTAAATTTTGATAATATTTATAAAATTTTGAAATATTTTCCTTTAACAGAGGCCAATTTTTCGCGGCTTTTTTATCCATAGCAATGCTATTGGTTACAGTAATGCTTCAAACAGTTCATTGCCTTCATGTTAAACACTCAAAAATGATTGTGAGTTGAATACGTTATAAATGTCCTTATAGTAGTAGATAGGGTTGTTCGCCGACGGGGGGAAGGGAGAGGCGGAGAGGGCCACGGGGAAAGTTTTTCGGGGAGACAGTGACACGGGAGGGGGGGGGGGGAGAATGGAGACAAGGAATATTTTCTTTCGTCACGGAAAGGTGACGGGGAAGTAGTAGACTTGTAGTAGTAGACGGACCTGCTCATGGATACGGACACGGATACAGATAATGTCAAAATGCTTGCGGTTCGGATACGAATGCCAAAATCAGTATCTGTGAGCAGGTCTGGCAGTAGGCATATCCGTAGACTTCTCTCAATTGTCTTCTGTTCCTTGGGTTATTCCCAGAAATTTACTGAATTTTATAGAAGTGACAACACTAGTTCTAGCATACTTACCTTCGAGATTTTACTTTATTCCTCTAACATTTTAGTGTATTCTCTATGCTTTTGGTTGTGTTCCAATAGCTCTTTTCATTTTTGGTCTCGAAATGCATTATAGCGCCTGCCCCTGGCTTGACGATTTTTACCAAAGTCAGTTGTTACGTCGGAATTTCAATTCAATGGGAAATTATTTTGACACTCACTGTGGAATAAATGGATGGGCATTGGCTGGGGTAGACAAAAAAAAATTTTTTTCGAATTCTAAACAAAAATTTTAAAGATATTTTCTCTCCTATCCTGTGGTCTGTTTGTAAGCGATGGCTTAATCTCCGCATTTTTTCGGCATGAAGATTCTCACAATAATAATATGGAAAAACCTGAAGCTGTTTAACTATTATTAGCGGGGCTAGGATTTTTAGGCACTAGAGACGTTCTAACTAATAAACACTGACAATTGCCTCTCTGATTACTTCATAAATTCTGTTTGTCGAATAGTATTGGTCCCTAGGGGGGCACTGGGAAAATTTTTGAAGAGGAGCGGTTTCAAAGAAACTCTCTCTCAAATTCCCCGGCTTTCGAGGACGTGGTACAACTCTTGTTTCGAATATATTATAAGTGATGAGTTAAAATGAGAAATCAGTTATGGTCAGTTAGTGCGTTTTTAGTGCCTAAAATTTCTTGCCCTAATTATTTTATTTATATATATTTTTTATAAAATAAAATTTCGGCCTTATTGGAAAGACAAATGACCCCGCAAATAAGAGTAATATTTATCAGGGAAACTGTAACCGTTTTATATAGGGCCAATTTTTTATTTGAATTTTATCAAAATTTTATTTTTATATTATTAAAATAGGTTTATTATCAATTTTGTTATAAATTCATTGATTTTTGTAAATATTTATTTTTATTTGGAAAACAAATTATTTTATGATATTTATTAGTAGGACTCGGATTTGTATTGAAATATATTTTGGCGAGAGAAGCCCAAATATGCCATTAGTTTTTTGATATTATTATTTTGAACGAAGTTACATTTCAATTAGGGTTGGGGGCCCGATCCGAAAGATCAAGTCGGGCATTGAATTTTGGCCCGAAAAGACTCAGTCGGGCCGGCCCGATAAAAATGAGGCCCGAAAAGATGACTCGAACGTTGGCCAGACTCGAAAACCCCAACCCTATTTTCAATAGCCAAAATTATAATATAAAACCAAAAAAGTTAAAACTTTATCGATATGAAGACAAACTAAAAACTACATTGTTTAAATAATAGAGAAAAATAGCAAAAGCTTAGCCACCGGGCAGGATTCGAACCTGAACCTCTATACAGTCATTGCTACGGTAAATGGGGTTACAGTACTCTAAGAATATTTTAGCTCCCCAGAGAATAGAATTTCTCTTTTAGGCTCAATTGAAAGCCCTTGAAATTTACAATGATTTTACATTGATACAGGGACAGTAAAGTTAGCTATAGATAATTGTGCAGACTACCGTAGCTTGAAATCACCCTAACCCTAGAAAAAACGATTTTTAGATAAACAGAATAACCCACAACACTACTCTGAATCAAACTACTCTGAACCGTATTTCTTCTAATAGTGCAACTGTCTCTAATAAACCGACCCCCTAGAGGAAGGTTTAAAAATAAACCGACCGGTTGCACTATTAGAAGAAATACGGCAATCTAGTAGAAATATAACACTTCACTCATTTCTATTCCTTCTCTATTCGTTTAATAACTAATCAATTTTCATCAGAATCATTAGGGGTTGCTTCAGATCCTCCATTATGATTAGAACTTGAAGAAGTACCAAAGAGATGATACATAAGATTCCGGTGGGTTTCTGGATCTGTAAATTATTTATGTCAACTTTAATTAATAAAGATAGACCATTTGAAGAGACAATTAGGTACTTTAAGTTAGCACCACTTAATTTGGGTCTCAGAATTTTATTTAGATACAAATAATGGTCAGACACAGTACCCTTGTTTAACACATGCAAAAGGATCTTTTAATTTCAAAAATATTTTTAAATCCTCAAAATTTTTCATATTAAAATATGAACTATAATTTAGAACGAGTTGGAGAAAGGATTAAGTATAATTTGAGCTAACAACGTTTTGATTATTAACTTTTAATAATTACCTTGAATTTGATGTGAGGGACCGGGTTCAACTTGATGAGAGGGACCGGCTCCAGCTTGAACTTGGTGTGAAGGACCAGCTCCAGCTTGAACTTGGTGTGAGGGACCAGCTTCATGATGATGAATATTTTGCGTCTGTTTTTGAATAACTTCAAGTTGTTCTCGCAATTGCTGTGCCATTGAAGGATTTGTTTGTGAAATTGTTTGTATTTGTTGGTTAAGGTTATCCAAAAGATCTCGAAGACCTTTATGCTTCTGACTTAATAACATTTCATATTGAATTTGTATATGACCAATATTAGTTGAATTAGTTAGATCTTGAATCGTCACAAAACTAGAACATGATTGAATAAACAACGCGTTAGCTATATTCATATTCTCCTCATTTTGTTGCGGATCATTTATCTGTCGAGTATTTTGAAATAAATGTCGTAAATTTTGATTGTTTTGGTCGGAAGCTGCTAATATTTGCTGCAGAATTTCTTTATTCTGCTGGATAGTTTGTAAACAATTTCGAAGACCATGCACCTCATTAGCTAAATTTTGATAGGTTTGTAAATCATGATGAAACTGAAATAGTTCATCCAACGATGGCTCTAAAAAATAAAATGAAAAAACGGCTACCCTACAACTCATCCAATCCTTAACACATCCACACGGCCAAAAACGCTCATCTCATGCAATCCTTAAAATATCGGGAAAGAGACTATTAAGTACGGCGTTCCGGCCAGGGACTCAACTGGCCCGATATTTTGAGGATTGGATGAGTTGAGCGTTTTTGACCGTGTGGATGAGTTAAGGATTGGATGAGTTGTAGGGTTGAGGATTCCATTTGAGTAAAAAATTTTAGTATTCAAAAACAGAAATAATTACAAATTATGAGGCCTATAGGTAATTTTAAATTTAATTTTTAAAAGTTTACAAATACTACGGACAGGCGTAAATTTTTTTAGTTGCTTTTAAAATATCTTATTTAATATTAGAGTTGTACCCCGACCCGAACCCCGACCATATTTTGCTCCCCCGACCCGAACCCCGCCCCGAAACAATTGGAAAACCCCGTACCCCGACACACCCGCCCCCGAGCGTTCGGGGTCCAACCCTATTTAATAATTAAAAAATTGGCTTAATGAGAAATAACAAGAGGTAGTATGTAGGCTCAATTCCTGCCCGTTGAATAAAAATAAGTGTGTAGTCATGGATAATTATAAATATCCCCACCTTGTGAAACTTGAACAGCTTTTCCGCGACTTTCTCCCCTTCGTCCTTCTCTTCTCCCTCCTCCTCCTCCTGTATGCATACAGGTTTTCTCCTCAATGCAAAACATCACAAGTAAAAAAATAACCGAAATTGTATTTTTGTTCATTTTTAAAGATAAAATGCGTAGAATTTTAACTAAAATATTTAATTATTCAGTTGAAACTCGCTATAATATAGCTTTGGATTGAAAAATTATATTGAAAAGCATATAGCTATTTAATTAACAAGTCTATGCAGTGGGAGGCTTGGTGTAATGGCAAACACATCAGTCCGGTCTACTGAAGACCGAACTGGTCCACTTTTGCACTAGCTAAAGGAGAGAAATAGTTTTAAATACGTTTAAAACATCCGAAACGCCTTATATCAGTTTATCCATACAAATACCCCTATATTGCTTCTGTTCCTGCAAATCTTCTAATGAAACTTTATCATCCAAATCAGCATAATATTTCTTATATATATTCTTATATATATCACTTTTCTTATATATAAGAAAAGTGTATTTTTCTTATATATATCACCCATCTCACTCCAAATCTCTTAGTATATTAATCGAAACTTCCGTAATCCCTCAAATCCATAGATAGAAAATCCGGATCTTCCGGCCTATCGGAACCGGAACTTACGGTGCAACACTACTATAAACTGAACGATGCTATTATTTTAAGAAAAAATTTATTTTTAAACAACTTTTACGAAGAGAAATTTTTTTAAGAGATTCCTTTAAAGAATTTTTACAAGATTTTGAAATGCCTTCGTTAGAGAATTTTAAATTATGTTTTAAGACTCTCGCTCTTATTCAAAATCCCTCCCATATTTTAAGACCCTCGCGCTTATTCATAAGCCCTCCCATTCGAAGTCCCTCAACTCTTACCTCTCCTTAACACAATCTACAATATGACCTAATCGTGCTGCCTTTCCCTCTCTTTGATTCGTGGTTATCGAAAAAATTTAAAGGCCTTTCCCTCTCGCGATAGCGGTTGTTGGAAAAAATTTTAAGGGCAAGAAAAAAATTGATTGAATCTACATATTTAAACGAGAAGCGCCTAGAGAAGCGCATGCTTAAGAAATGCGCGACTATCGAATTTTTTAAATTAAAACTAATTTTAAAATTAATTTAATTAAAATTGAATTTTAAAACTTAAAAAAACTTTTTTAAATAATGTGCTGTAGTGGGAACACATTAATTAATATTTTTGAAAAAAAATATAATTAAAAAGTTATGTGTTTAATGAATAAATTTACCTATATGTGAAAATTTATAAAAGCAAAAGAACAAGATTTTCGTTAAAAATCTTGAAAGTTTAGGTCGTAACATATGCCATTCGATTCGCCTCGACGGGCTGAGTCGAACGAAATCATTATAACATTAATAAAATAACTGATAGAATTTTCATAAAAAAGATATAAAATTAAAAAAGTACAAAAGGGTCAATGTTAAATAATCAACTCTCAGCTCAAACATTTTCTGATATTTCGACATTCATCCTTATATCTCAGGGATGTTGCATTAATTTCACTACCAAGTTTGGGTATATCTCCCCGACTTCATTAAATATCCAATTCTGTTCGTTTAGAGCAACTTGATTTATTTCAATTAAAGTTTTCAGCAGCGGAGAGTATAGCTGCATTGGATACATAACAATAGCGGTCAGACTTTGCATTAAACGCTGGTTAAATTCATTTAAAAGTTGAATTAATTTATACGTTTCATTCAGGATATGAAAATGTTGTTGATATTTTTCTCCAAAATTTGGGTTGTTTTGCAAAATATGCAAATTTAAATTAAACAAAGTTTTTGTATGATATGAATGTTTTAATTGAAGAATGTGAATTGCCGTCTTATTTTTGTCTAGTAATTTTAAAGAAATAATTTGCTGATTTCTTAACTCGTTGAAAAACTTTTTTGAAGATTCTGTGAAAATATTATTAAAATAATATTAAGATTTCGGCAGAAGTTAGGTCAGCCGAGTCCATACAAGAAGACCTAGGTGTGTTAAATACTTACATGTTGTATAATATTTTATATATTTTTTAATTTAGCCATGCTTACCTACCAGAGGTGGGTCTGAACAGTCAGAAGTGTCAGAATCGGAACTGACGGAAATCGGAACTGAATCAAATGTCGGAACTCGGAAATCAAAATATTTTTTCGGAAATCAGAAGGAAAAAACCGTCGGAAATCGGAATTTCGACCCACCTCTGTTACCTACTGAAGCAATTGGTAGTAAGAGGCGAGAATAAAGGGGCGGAACTCTTTTAAGCTCTCTCTTTTTCCTCTTAGAATTAATGCTGCTAGGCGGAGCATCATTACGTAAGACGGTACGGAATCTGAAATACGGTACGGAATACGGAAAAGAATATGGTAGAAAATACGGTATGGTACGAAATTCCGCGCTCTAGTTAGGAGCATGTTAAATTAGTAACAATTTACCTTCCGAATGAAGTTGATTTGAGTGATTAGCATTTGTATTACTCGGACCAGCCTCAGACATTTTGCGTTTTTTATTATCTTCTACTTCTTTTAGCCAAAGTTGATACATTTGTGACATAATGTCCACCTTCTGTTTATCCTTTGATTCAGCCATTTTTTCGTTTAATTTCTGTTGTTCTTCTAATTCAGAAATATTTCTATAACTATCCTTTAACTCTTCAACATTTTTATCATATTCCTCCTTTTGATTTTCCAATATTTTTTGGTCCTTTACTTGCCCAAGTTGTCCTTGAATGGCAAGTAAACCGTTTAAATTATTTATATATTGTTTTTGTAATAATTGTTGGGTCTCTTTGTTTTCTTGAAACATTTTAGAAACTCGCTGGGTTTGAAGAGAATTTGTCTCTTGAAATTTTGGTGATGGTTAGTCATTAGAGAATTGCAAGTTCTTTGCCCAGACAATTTTTTGGCACTATCTGAAAGGAGGTCGATAATCGTTTTTTTCATCACTTTTTTCCATTACTTTTTTCCTTCCTTGATATGACAGAATGGTCAGCATTTTCCTCCTTGTTCAACTCCATTAAATTTGCCTGTGGCATAATCAAATGAGAGGTGTTTTGTCTGTCCGTGTGTGTTTTTATCTCCTCCCATTTGATTATGCCACAGGCAAATTTAATGGAGTTGAACAAGGAGGAAAATGCTGACCATTCTGTCATATCAAGGAAGGAAAAAAGTAATGGAAAAAAGTGATGAAAAAAACGATTATCGACCTCCTTTCAGATAGTGCCATTTTTTTGATTTTACCCTTATGTGGGTTTGTCTCTAACCTGTTAGGTTTGTAGGTCCAGTATAAGAACAGACATTAGCGTTCAATCTTTGTCGTCAATAAGAAGGGATAACGAACACATACTGTCTGAGATTCAAATAGAAGTGGAGGGGGGGGGGTTATGCCCTAAGTATCTATTTTTGTATGATCACCTGATTTTTCAATTGATCCTTCTAGTTCAATTTCTGTTCCTACACTTGAAGATTCAATTTCCTTCCCTTTATTACTTTCCCCTCCATTTATCATACAATTATTTTCTTCAAAACAAATAAAAATCAAATTGAATAAAATCATCAAAGAATGGGTAATTTTCATTTTCAGATGTAAAAATTTTCAAAATTTTTACTATTACGATTGCCAAAAAATCGTGAAAAATCTACAAAAAAAACAAATGTTCAGATTAAATAAATTGTCGCATGGATTGATTAGAAAGCCAATTAATTTTAAATATTGTGGAGGATAGTCAACTCTTGCCTACCAGTGAATCTATTGGAAGGTCAATGATGTATCTCCCGTATATTACTTGAAAGTAATAAGCGCTGTAAGGAGTGAAAAGTCCCAGAGAGAAGCAAAAAATCTTACAAACGAACATTCTCAGAGGGCTATAAGCCGCCCATTATCTCAGCTTAATTGTCCCTAATTCATCCTTGGAAAGAGATTGGGAAGTAAACTGTTGTATATAAGCTCTAATGGACTAGGAGAAAACCGATCATATTTTCTTCATTCATTACTGATATTTGAGGGAAGAGCTCTCATTATGTATATTCCCCAACTTTGTACATTTTGCCTATGCCCCGGTATACTTGACGGAGTTCTCTCATGATTGCAACATGCGCGACTACGATACGGCACCAACAAACGAGGCAAAGGGAAATAGGACCAATAATATACTACGAATTAGATAAACAACGGTGTCTTTTCCTGTAGGGAACACATAAAGACCTGAGATCTAGCCGACCCGATTCTCGAAAATCCGGAATTGAATTTTTATGTCGGCTAGATCCCTGATAAAGACTGATCAACACGGAAATAATTTATCAGAAAACGATATACATTATATAGGCATAAGCATGTGAATAAGATTTGTTTCTCACAATGCTTTTTCAAAAGGGCAGTATTGCATCGGCAAGCAATGGATGCCCTTTACAAGGAGAAATATATATGAAAGGGCAAATAAATCTAATAACGGAAATGTCGGATACTTTAAAGAGCAAAAATAAAGTCGTGTGGATGCACTTAAAATAATGCCCTTAAACGTGTGATGTCCTTTAAATGGTTGTTGCACAATAATTAAGAAATAAAAAGTCAAATGAATTAATCGGAAATTAATTTTACAATTTAATAATAAAAACATTAAATAAATGTAATTTTCTGAAAGATTTTTGGATAAATTTTTGTCAACTCCTGTATTGGGCTACAAAATGCATACATGGTGACATAAAAGAAACTGCACACAGTATTTTTGAAATAACTTTATTCAAATTGAAGATAATGAGATCAAATTAGGCTTAAATAATAGAAAAATGACTGTAGAACAAATACAATTAAGAAATTTCAAAATATCCGCCTTTTGCTCGGATACAGAGTTCAAAAGTTCGCAACTACATGATTGTGATTTTCTCCTATTTATGGGCGAGTGGTTGACGAACCGACTTAAAAAACTATACTTAAAAATATAAATCATAAAAAAAATTATGTTGAAATAAAAAGTTGTCAATTACTATTTTATCACACCGCAAATAAACACCTTTTACAAAAAGTTTGGAGTAGCTTCGGCCGAGAATTTTTTCGAGGATAAAATTTCATCTTGGTTATTCTATTTCTAATTGGTTTACTCTTTACTAAAGCCATGATCGAAGAGATCTCAAACAAGTCCCGTCAATCTTTTGCTATATTCCGGAGTGGGTTTATTAAGGAACCCCAATTTATTTAGGATAAATTTCCTTAATAAATTTTTCATCAACTTGAAATAAAATACATAATAAAACAATAATATTAACACAAAAAAGCATATTTAATTTAAAGTCAATGAAACGACAACCTTTTTGTTTTTTTTTCTTTACAAGCTCACACGCTTATAAATTTTCAATTTAGCCTTTTTTTTTCAAAGTATTTTAATATTTATAGTCAGCCTTTTTCTCACTTTTACTTGGTCTTTTTCTTTTGTTTTTTAAGTTGTATCAATAACATGTCTATATTATCTATTCATTTTTCTCGAATATTTTGCTGTCTTTATTAAATTTTTATCCTTCATGGCCATCTACCGATACTTGAATATGAGGTGCTAAGAGGCAATTCTCTTAAAGCTCGTATCAAAATTCGCACTTGTACTCATACCTCCATACTAGTAATTTTAAACAATCCTTTAATACTTGTTTTGCTTTGTTCCGTCAAATACCCCTCTTCAATACTCACATTTCTACCTCATTTCTTTGATTGTTTTCCCTCAATTATACCGAGAAAGGGCAAAATTCTTTCCACTAATTTTGTCTGGATTTCCTTTTATTTTTATGGAAACACTTTTATAGAAACACATTCCATTTTTTTAATGATGTATCCAAAACAAACGAGTAAAAATTGAAAAATAAATTTTGTTGGAGGCATCTTTTTTGTTTCTTGAATTTATTTTAGTCTCATCTTGACCTTTATAAATTTTTGTAGTGACTTTAAACTTCCTAAAGATTTTTTAAAAAATGGCTTTAGATATACCGCATATTCTCGATTAATTCCCCGTGTAATTAAAATTTCAGCACATCCCCGGCATAAGGAATTAATTAGGAGTGGGGAATTATTCTAGATGGGTAATTAATCGAGAAGATACTATATGCCTAATAATACCTCCAATTTTACGTTCAATTAAGCTAATCACATCTTATTCACAAGAGTATGCATGAGTGAGGTTGACACTACATATGTCCATTTTTCTTTACTTGTTTTGATTTTTTATTTACTTGTCTCGATTAATTCCTACTTTGACATTCGCTATGACTCCCTACTGGGAGAATACAAAAGATAAACATGATTATCGAAATATAACGAGATTTTCCCTTTCGAACTTATTTTTCGTTATATTCATTTATTTATTATTTTTCTTTACCTTTTCATTATTAATAAATGTAAAAATTAATATTATGTAAACGTTTACCTATTATTTTTCAATTTTACTTGTGTAAACAACAAAAAAGGAAGGATTAAATAACGACAATTATTATTGAGTAAAAAGGAAATTTAGCTAAAAACTAATTTTGTTTTTAATCTGGCAAAAAGTAAATATACATTACATATATTTTTATATATTGTGTAGAAGGCGATTTAATTAAATTTTAAAAGAAAGGGTCATTTTTGGTATAAGAATTTTTTTAAGCCTCAACTCTTAATTATTACTTGTTTTGTTATTATTTCGACTTTTTAGGATAAAATTTCGTGTTTTTCAGTGTACGAAATTTTGTATTTTCTTTAAAAGAATTAATTCAATAGAATGTCTTTACACCCTACTACAAGCAGTGCAAAGGAAACAAGTTGTTCAATTTCCGGAATTTTCTTCATCGATATTGACGACAACAATGGGATAGATAGTCAACATACGGTGCTATATAATTTCGACAGTGACTAAATTCGACAGTGATTAAATTCGACAGTAAAATTCGCCAGTGACTAAACTCGACAGTGACTAAATTCGACAGTGAACTATTTTTTCTTTTTTCACCGTTTTCCTCGATTTTCGACAGTGATTAATTTCGACAGCGACTAAATTCGACAGTAAAGCCTAATTTTTAAAAAGTGTGGATAATTAGAGAAAAAAAAGTAGAATATTTTCGCTAATTTAGAAAGATCTCAATAGGCGCTATTATTTTTTTAACTAGAAAGATCAAGCCTGATTACTCATTAAAAACTACGAACCGATTTTAATGATTGATCAGATTTGATTTATTCAGTTGGAAAAAAGATACCGCTTAACGAGGGCTTTCGAATCATATATGATTTACTCAGATTGGATTAAGGCTTTAAAACGTTGTAGTCGATTAAAGCTGCGTAGCACTTAGTTAACAGCGCTCAGCTGGCCCATTCCGCAGCAACACGGGATGCTGAATCGGCGACTTTGAATCTATCTTTAGCGAAAATTTCGCTTTTTTCTCTAATTATCCACACTTTTTAAAAATTAGGCTTTACTGTCGAATTTAGTCGCTGTCGAAATTAATCACTGTCGAAAATCGAGGAAAACGGTGAAAAAAGAAAAAATAGTTCACTGTCGAATTTAGTCACTGTCGAGTTTAGTCACTGGCGAATTTTACTGTCGAATTTAATCACTGTCGAATTTAGTCACTGTCGAAATTATCAGACACGCAACATACATATGTTCGAAGAAGTTCTGTAACAACGCCCACGCCGACTGAAAGGGTAGGAAACATGTAATTAGATTGAGGCATTGACGGCATCCTTTAAGAGATTTTTTGGAGTCTCGGGTTGCTAGAATTCTGGCTTTGGGCCTCAAATTCTGGTTTTGAGCCTCAAATCCTGAGGGATCCGTCTCACTTATCCTTCTGAACCCCAATTACATTTCTAGAGCACAGAATTGTAATTAGCCGCACTCTAAAGAGAATGGTCATACTATCACTTCATTATATTCCTTTGCTAGGGCAAAAGGCCTTTACTTGCAATAACAAGAAACCAAAGCTACGAGCTGAGAAGAAGCTTCGATAATGTTGATAAGGATTTGTTGCCTCTAAAAGCAGTTACTACTGAATATTTGGATCAAAAACAACGCTATCTTTTATGGGTAAAATCAGCTAAGAGTATGTGCAGCACTATAGCAACTACATTCTCCCCAAAGATGAAATGGAAAGATAAGGGAGGCATGGCAAGAAAACGTTTTTAAATAATTTTAATTAAATTGAGAAAATTTTTTGAGATAAACAATAGTAAACACTGGATTATAACATGAGACCCGTGGGGGAGGTGTTTATTCGATTCTTTGAGTAGTTGATGCATGTTTTGTTTACAGAAAATTTTTGGCTTTCGGAAACTAGGCCAGTATTCTAGAACCAAGCTTATAACTTAGCTTATTTTGAGACCTAGCTTAATAGCCTCATTTTTCGTCGTTCTACAATTGCTAACCAAAATTTATCCCAATAACCCGCAGATTGCTCAGATGCATTGGTCCCTAATATAGAATCCACTAATACAGTGTTCCCTAATATTCCCTACTAAGGTTCCGTAGATGGGACAATTTGCAGAACCGATACCCCTAGTTACTAACATAAAAATGTTCCAATAGCACTCGTATCCTCAAACAGGTCCAGTATAATTTTAAAATTAATTTATTATAAAACTTTCTAAAAAATTCTTGCAAAATTTCTAAAATTATTTTTAGGATTACTTTATCAATAATCACGAAGACAGCTTTTCCGCTGAGCGGTATTCTTCTCTTCCAAATTTTTATAACAACCAAATTATTAACTATAAGAGAAGGAATACTGTGGAAAATTACTTGAATAAATACAATAATAATTATAATTATCATCAAAAAATTAAGGTAAGCTAAATATGTATTTCTCAAACATGAAAACACGTTTGTTCAAGAAGTAAAGTCATATCCGTAACCACTGGCCGTAAGTACCAAAATCAGTAGTGTAATGGGTACTAAAAGTTCTATGTACCTTAGAATATCCCGATATGTCCACATGCCACCCTGATATGCTTAAGTAGTATCATTTGATTTTTTTAAAAATCTAAACGTCTAAGGTCCAAAAATAAACTCAATTCGCATTCTTTAATTTTTAGTTAGTTTCACGTCCATGTTGCGTTTTTTTTTAATTTACCCCAAATTTAGAAAACATTTTAATTTTCCTCATGTTTACCTTTTAAATTTAAAGTAGCAGTAATTCTATTCCTTAAAAGAAAATTAAAACAAAAAATCTTTATTAAGTAAATTGTGTAGACATGCTAATTGTCAACCCCCGCACACACTTTGAGAGTTTTTATAAGTTTTTTTTGGGTTTTTTAAAGCTTGGAACTGACATTCAATGCCCAAAGGCGTGCGCTAACCTGTCGTGCTTTCACCTTATTTTTAAATTTCTTTTATTATTCTAATGAAAATTTAATTATATGAAGCATTAATAATGAGTCTTGGCTAGTTTATTAATCGATTTGACTAGAAATAGATGAGTGTAGGGTTGTAAAGAAGAACCGAGTTTTTCGATTCGTTTCGGTTGATGATATCCTAAGATATTCCAATAACCGACAACCCTGAATGAGTGAATACTTTAAGACTCCTAATAGTGAATTCCCGATATTAGTAACTCTCCTATCAGTTTCAATTTCTATTGTGTCGCTCTTATTTATTTTAAAAGTATGAGTTTATTTGAGTCTCTACTGGCATTAAGACGTTTAAATAATACTAGAGTTGTACCTAATACCGTCTAACCTCAACTCCGAACTCCGACCGGCCCCGAACTTTTCGTCCTCGAAGTGTCTGGGTCCAAATCTGTTTAATACTTTACCGTATTTAATTATGGCCCAAACTAATGCTTCAAGACTGAAACGTCTCTTACATTCCACCTTCCATTATTTTCATACCCAATTTTCCTTTAAACCTTCCCCTTTTCCCCGCATTTTTCAGTATTTGTCGGCACGCTCAAATTCCTTTCTGATGGAGTAATTCCGCGAGGCATCTTCACCCCTTTTTATTTGCCTTTTTTAAAAAGCCAAAACGAGCTCTTGAAAAAAATGTGAAAATAATACTCTAGTACTTACAAGAAAATAAAAGGTTTTTGATGGCTCCTTCCATTGCCCAAATTGATTAAAGGATTAAACAAAAACATTTATTTTTATTTTTTTTCCTTTTTGTTGGTGCACTCAGAAAAAAAGGTGGCGGCCCCCGTCTCTTCTCAAATTTCACCCCCCCTTTTTTTACTCAAATAAAAGAAAAATGGCATTTTTACACTCCTTTTTAATAGTGTTTTTTTCATTTTCGTTTAAATCATTTTTAGTAGTAAAAAATGTAAATTTTGGGTTTAGATTATTTCTAAATATTTTTTGGATTTTTGAAAAAATTTTTTAAATAATTGTAGTTTGTCAATAAATTAAAAGATACCTCTTCCAAACGGAAAAGACTTTTCTCCTATAAAAACTTTTTACTAGATTTTAGAAATATTTTTAAATTGTCATTTTTTAATAAATTATTTATGCCTTTACTAAAAAATTTCTGAGCGTTTTTAAATAAACACTCCGCACAAAATCTAACAAAACTTAAGGAATCAGTACAAAACGTATCGAAAACATTATATAATTTTATTAGATATTTTAAGCTTTTATATAATTTATTTATTTAAATTTTCCATATTAAGTAAAACAATGGAACAATAAAATTAAACGTAATTATATCATGTGATCTTTGTTTGTTTTCTTTTTTATTTTAATTTCTACATTTATCATTTCTCAGATACAAAGCTAAAAAAATTTTTAAAAATTTTTAAAAAATTTTTAAAAATTTTTAAAAATTTTTAAAAAATTTTTAGCTAAAATTTCAGAAATTTTTTCAAATTTTTATTCAATTATTATTAATTTTGCCTCAAAATTTATCTATTTTCTTCCCTCAACTTTTCTTCTTCTTTTAACCAAATTCCAATTTTTTAATCTAATTTATAGCAAATTTAATTCTCTATCCAATGATACCAAAATCAGTTTTCAAAATTTTTTTCTTAAAAATTTTTGTTGCAATTGAATGTCCTTCCTTTTGTTTTAATTACGCCCTTCCTTTTCAATTTTCCAAAAAAATTATTTTTATTTTGAGAAAAGTGTTGCTTATTTTTATTTTCAATGGTAAAAGTCGAGAATAGGACTATTTTTTCCAATTTTTAAATAGTAGTTATCCACCCCACTTTGTTCCACCGTTTCCCGCACATTCCAAAAGGATGAGGAGGGGTCCGCAAAAAATTCCAAAAGGATTTGAAGGGTTTGGGGGCGGAGTCAATGGATTTTAGGGGATTTTCCAAAAGGATTTGAAGGGGTTGGGGGGAGGAGTCTTCAAAAGTTCCAAAAGGATTTGAAGAGGTCCCTTTGGTCTTGCCGCATTTACATTTTGTTCCACCTTTGATCTTTCCGACAAATTTCATATTGTTCCACTTTTGATCTTTGCCGAGTTAAATTACATTTTGTTCAACTTTTGATCTTTCCGCATTCCATTTTGTTCCAAGGTGTTGTAGGGAGGGGTCTGAAATAATTAAGGGTTTCGTGCAACTTAATTTTAATTGCAAAGGTTTTGGGAAAATCTATCATCAATCAAATGTTTTTATTTAATCTTTCCATAAATTCCTTTTTCGTTCCCCTCTTTGATTTTCCCACTCCCGCAAATTTCTCTCTATTTCCTTTTGATCTTTTTGACAAATTCTACTTTGTTCCAAAGGTTTTGGAGAGATTTCAATTAAACAATTTTTCTTTGATAATCCAAATCATTGCTTGTGAAATAAATTACTCGAAACATGATTAATTATTTTTAAATTTTTATTTTTCCTTCCGACCTTTAATATTTTAAATTACTAAAATTTATTTTATTAATTTATTAGTTTTTAAAATTTTTTAAAATTTATTAATTTTTTAGAATTTAATTTGGGGGGGGGGGGGCCCATGAAAATATTCTAACCTAACCCTTTTACCCTATAGGAAAGATTACTACCGACTATTAAACATATTTTAACTTATTTATTTTATAAACCTTTTGCTTCACGAAAATAATCGATAATATAAAAATATTTTGTACTCTAATTTAAAATTTTTAATTATTTAAATTTCCTCTAAACCCCCCAGAATAAAAATTAAAATTTTATTAATTCCTTCTATTCAAAAAAAATATTTTTGTTTTCAATTCCCAAAAGGGAATTGTTTTTAAAAAATTTTTAATATTCAATGTATAATCAATTTTGTTAAATAAAATTTTTAAATAATAAATTTTTGCTTTCAATTCCCAAAGGGAATTTTTTAGCAAAATTTTAAAAGTTTATTAGAAAATTAAATCAATCAATCAATTTTAGAATAAAAAATTTTTGAATTTTAATTAAAAATGTTTGTTCTAATTCCCAAAAGGGAATTAAGTATGCATTTAGAATAAATTTTTGAATTTTAAAAGAGCGTCGCTTCTGTTTTATAAACAAAGTCAATAATAAAATAACAGATTTACATTTATCCGGTTGATCTAACCTAGGGATCAAGATAGCGATCGAATTATAAATCAAGTATGAAGTGATCAATAAAGTGATCAATATCAACCAAAAGTAAAATAATGAGGTGATCACTCAACAGATCACTCAACAGATGAGTGATCAATCATGTGAATGAGTGATCCATCAAGTGAATTTCGAATGATCATTTGATTAAGAAAGTGTTTGACTAAAAAATGTGAACAGTGATCAACCGAATGAATGAGTGATCAATAAAGTTATCGTTGTGATTAGGTGATCAAGTTATGAGTGATCATTCAAAAGGATAGTGATCAATGAAATTTATCATATAATAAACATGTGCACAATGATTAGTCGAATGTATGAGTGAAAAATTTTAAAATCAACTGAATGAATGAATGAAAAATTTTAAAACAATTTTTGAGTTTAAATAAAAAATTTTTTGTTTTTAATTCCCAAAAAGGAATTTTTTAGAAAAATTAATCAATCAATTGAAAAATTTTTTAAACAATTTTTGAATTTTAAATAGAAATGTTTGTTATTCAATTCCCAAAAGGGAATTGTTTTTACCAAAATTTAAAAATTCTTCTAAAAATAAAATTAATCAATCAATTTTTAAAAAATTTTTGAATTTTAAATAAAAAATTTTTGTATTAATTCCCAAAAGGGAATTGAATTATTAACAAAATTTAAAAATATAATTTGAAAAAAAGAAATCAATCATCTAAAAAATTTTTGAACCAATTTTTGAATAATATATCAAAAATTCTTTGTTTTTAATTCCCAAAGAGAATTGATTTTAGAAAAATTTAAAAATTTTTAAGTAAAATTAATCAATCAAATAAAAAATTTTAAAACAATTTTTGAATTAAAAAATTTTTCAATTCCCTTCAGGGAATTTGAAATTTGAATTTTTAAAAAGGCGTCGCTTCCTTTTTAATTTATTGAGATATCATAAAACTTGATATAGTGTGAGTATAGAAATGTTAAAAAAGTATAAATACCCAATTAAAACATAAATATTAAATTAAAAATGATTTTTAAAATTATTTTAATAGTAGTTTTAATTTATAATGTTACAAGTAAGTATTCAAATTTATCTGAATTTAAAATATGGCAGTGTGAGAGAGCTTTAACTATATTTCGAAGAAAACCTCCTTCTATAAATTTCAAAGAAGTTTTAAACATAGGCGTACCTAAAGACTTGGAGTATAAAGAAATATGGACCCCATACGGTCATCATTGGTGGGTTTGGGATGAGAAAGAAAAAGCTATTATACCAATCTATTATGGACCTCCACCAAAACCCAAGCAAGAAAAAGATGGTATATTATATTCTGGATGGTTAAGTATAAAAGAAACTTGTTCATCGATTATTGAATTTTTCAAAACGATTTTCAGTCCTTTAGCAGAACTAAAATTTCAAAGAGGCGTGTTCAAAAAGTAGTATAAAAAGTGAATTCTTCGAGCAGATTTTCATTTACTTGGCTCATTTTAAAAAAATTACTTAAGATGAACAATAATAAAAATCTTACTAGTCAAATTTTACCTGAAGTCGAAATTAGTATTAATTTGAATGGAATAACAATTTCAAGTGAACGTCTAACTCCTTCTCGTTTTGTACCATATGATATAGGTGGCAAATGTCGTGAATGTAAAAGTACGGAAGTTGAAGTGGATTTTATTGTCACCAAAGATGGAATTACTATATATTGCACACGTATATCAGGAACTCGTTATGTACCTTTTGATTCAACTTATGACTTACCAGGAATATGCTTCTTTCGGGTAGGTATTTTTTAGTCTTTATCGATTATATTTTTTATTTTTAAGATTAAGAACAAAGGCCGTGTATTCAATATCCCATATGGCTCCGTAAAACCACAACCACCACTTCCAACTCAGCAACCGATACAACCTGCAACACTAAACAACCAGACTACAATATCAGAAAAACAGAATAAACCAAAGCAACAAAAATTTACAAAACATACAATTGAAAATATCCTCAAAGACAAAAGTAAAGAAAATAATGAAAATATTTTGCTTAATGAATTTTTTGATAGTCTCGATGCAGCAACAACTGGAATTCCATCACAAATTGATAAGATGAATGATTTGAAGAAACAGGCTACAAAGATGGAAGAAGAAGAGATGGCTGCTATCGAAGCATTATATAACATACCTCGCTAATTTTTCCTATTTAAACAAAAAATTTTTAAATTTTTTAATCATTAAAATGGAAACTTTAACATTCTCAGATAAAGATTTAAAATTTAAAATTCCTTTTGGTATGATAATTTCTGGACCTAGTTCCAGTGGAAAGAGCACATTATTATTAAAATTTATTTCTGAAGCCTCAGACTTAATTGAACCCAAACCTAAAAGTATACTCTATTGTTTTGGTGAAATGAGCAATATTGTCCCTATTCTACAGAAATCAGGTGTCAGTGTTTATTCAGGTGTTCCCCCTGAGGATTTGATTAAAAAATATCAGAAGCCATTACTGCTAATTCTTGACGACTTGCTTATGTCAATTGATGAAAAATATTTGTCAGAGTTATTTACGAAAAAATCTCATCATCAAAATTTTGGTATTGTCTTTGTTACTCAGAATTTATTCGAACGCAAAATTAAAGTTGCACGTCAAAATGCTCAATACATTATTATAATGCGTTCACCTAATTCGGTATTATCAGTGCGTAATATAGGAGTTCAACTATTTCCTCGAAAACTTGACTATTTCCTCGATGCTTATCGACAGGCAACAAACAAACCTTTTGGTTATCTAGTTATTGATATGCATTCTTCATCCGATCCTGGACTGAGACTACGTACAAGTATATTTAAAGAAGATGAAGAAAAAATTATTTTTATTCCAAAAAATAGAGCATAAATGGTCAGTCAAATTATTCAGAAAAATTCACAATTTTTACAAGTTCTTGCAAAAACAAAATCTCGACGGAAGTTGCAACGTATGCTAAGACTCTCAAACACTGATCAATTGTTAGCTATAACTGAAATTTGTTTGAATATCATAAAGGCTAGACTCAAACTTACATCTTGGCAAAAGAATAAACTCATTCCATATGCAGATTTTGTGCGCAAAATGAGTAGAGTAAGAAGTGAACAAGGGGCCAGAAAAATTTTAAATCAAAAAGGTGGTGGTGTTGGAATGTTTGCAGCACTATTGACCCCTGTTCTTATAGAATTAGCAAGATCACTAGGAAGTTCTATAAAAAGCAAGAATTAAACAAATAAACAACATACCTGAAAATGGCAAACAAATTCATTCTTGTTCCTGAAGAAATTTATAAAGGTCTAACTACTTTTGATACCGGTGAACCAAATCTCGATTTAATTAGAAACGATCTTGAAAAAATTAAAAGAAAGAAAGATACTCCAAGTGCAAAAAATGTAAAATATAACCAAGAACTTAGACGGTATTTACAAATGAGAAATGAGCAACAAAATAGGCCTGTCAAAGTAGAAATGGTTGCTACACCTAAGGGAGCAATAATGAGTACAAATTCTACACGTCCGACGTCAAATATAGTCGAAGACGATGATGAAATTTTGACAACAGATGAGATTTCTCTCCCGTCTTTTCCTCAATCTAATAAAGATGTTAAATCAATAATTGATTTCAAACCCCAAAAACTACCTCATCCTCCATCTTTATCATCATCCACATCAGTTAAAAAACGGTTTAAGAAATTGAGAGGAAGCTCACCACCTCCTCCTCCACTACCACCAACTACAAATCTTAAGATAATAAAGAAGGAAATTGTGTCTGTGCCAAAGAAAAGATTTTCAAGACCTAAAAGTACAAAATATTCAAAAACCGGGAGTACAAAACAAGACTCTAGAAAGCAAGACTCTATTATATTATCCGAAGATGTGCCAATAATATCAACTCATGTTTCACCTCAACAACGAATTATTAAAAGAGAATTAGAGGAGGATGATTTTGAAGGTATAAAGAGGAAAAAGATATATGACAACAGAAGGGAAAAAGAAATACGACAAAAAGAGAATAAATTGAAGGAAATCGATAAGAAACGATATGAAAAAAGACAACAATTATTAGCCAGACGACGAAAGTCGCAGAAACTTAAGGTTCCAATAGACCCTTATGTTATTCAACAATTACGTAATGAAGAAAAAATTGGGACATCAAAAGGTTCAAGAAGGGTTCTAAGAGAGGGAAGATCACCTTCCCCACCCTTGAGTCGTCAAAAAATAAAACGAAAAGCAGAGTGGTCGCAAGGAGACGGACATACAATTGCTAAAGTCCAGAGAAAAGTCAACAAAAAACAATCACAAAGAGCTTCAAGATTATGGGTTAAAAATTTGAAGAAAAGAAATTTAGAATTTCGCTCATATAAAACAAAAAATAAATGGGCAACAAGAAAACCGACACAAAAGGATATCAACAGATTTAAACCATCTCTTTGGTAAAAGATGGCAGATTACACTAAATTTCTTGATGATCTATACAATAATCCTGAATCCCCTGCAGCATTTTCAGGAATTGATAGACTTTGGTATGAAGCACGTAAAGTTCTCAAACATATACCAAGAAAAGCTGTTCAACATTACCTAGAAGGGCATAGAACATACACACTTATGCGACCCAAACGTATTCATTTTAAAAGATCAAAAACCGTAGCAGCTGGATTTATGACAGATGTACAAGTTGATTTGGCAGATTTCCAACAGCTATCCCGACATAATAAAGGAAATCGTTACCTGCTTCTTGGTATTGATGTCCTTTCTAAACGTGTTTTTGGTGTTCCTGTCAAGTCCAAAAAGACTGAAGAAATGATAGAAGCCTTCAAAAATTTAATTTCACAAATGCCAATGAAACCTCAACGAATTTTTTCAGATAAGGGGACAGAATTTAAAAATAAACAAATGAAAGAATTTTTTGAAAATGAGGGGATAGAAAAACATGAGCCAACACATTCTATAGTCAAAGCTTCAGTTGCGGAAAGAGCAATTCGTAACGTTAAACAACGACTTTACCGAAATTTTGCTCAAAAGAAAACATTAAATTGGATTGATGTACTTGAAAAAATTTTAGAAGGAATAAATAAAGCAAAAAGTAGAATCCATGGTATGCGACCGATAGATGTAAATTTTGATAATGCTCAAGAAGTATGGAAACGAATCTATGGAGACATATTTTCTTCAAACAAAAATAAAATAAAACCAAAACTCAAAAAAGATGATTTTGTTCGAATGAGTGTAAATAAAGGAGCTTTTGAGAAAGGATACTTACCAAATTGGGGAGATGAAATATTACAAGTGGACAATATAAAGGAAACACCATTACCAATTCAATACAAAGTGAAGGATGATAAAGGTGAACAGTTCAAAGGTTCATTTTACAATGAAGAGTTAACGCGTGTAAGAAAAGATGCCGATACAGAATATAGAATTGAAAAAGTTTTGAGGAAAAGAAAGAGACAAGATGGTACTTTTGATGTTCTTGTAAAGTTTATAGGATACCCAGAACGAGAATGGATTCATGAGTCACAATTAGTATAAAAGAAAACAATTTTTTCATTATTGTAAAAATTTTTTATTTGTGATAAAAATATGTCAAACAGCTTTTTTGTCTTCCTCCCTAGTAATATTCCCGATTATCCTGATAATCGTCCAAATAAATTTAGAGTTCATTTACCTAAACCGCTCTATTTTTCTGGCAACTGGGTGTGCGGCTTACACAGTATAAATTATCCATATTCATGGGCAGCAACTATTGGTACTCTAGATGATCAATGGATTGATATACATTTTAAAGATAATCTTGGAATGGCCAAAGTCTTAAGAGTCCCCGTTCCAAAAGCATCGCATACAACAGTTGAAAAATTACATGAATTTTTAATTTCTACACTTCAACATCAAAGCGAAACTTATGGAGCTTCGCCTTTGGAAAAACCTGAAGACTTAGTCGATCTGCCCTCACTTAAACTTCAAAGAAATAAACGTTCATTGGAAGAGTTAAGACAAATTAGAGTGGGAATTATTCCAAAAGTTGATGAAGTGTTCATAGATTATCCTGATCAATATTGGGACCAAATAAAAATTTTAAAAGATAAACTTGTAGAGGATTCAAAATCTTTAGATGAATTTAAATTAAGAACAGATCAACAACAGGATGAGACAATTAAAAGTGAAATGACAACAACATTTTGGAACCTAAGTTACAAAAGGAGTGCTTTAGAATCTCGAATTAGAAAATTGGAAGAGGAGGCAAAAAGAAGGGATTTTGAAAAGAACAATTCAGATGTTAACATTGTTGTCGATTTTTTCGAAACTTACCCCGAAAATTACAATGAAATATTAATTATAGACCACCTCAAACTAATAGCTCTCTTCATAGAAGACAAAAAGGAAACACCCTTACAATTAGAGGGATTTTTACCAAGATTTAAGAAAGAAATTGAAAGAATGACAAAGAGAGTAAATTTACTTGATGCTGCAGTACTAAGAAGGGACAAACAAAAAACTGTTAAACAATATAATAGAGAGAACTATATAACCCATAAAGGTTATGTTGATAAATTTTTCAATGATAACCCTGATTATTGGCCAGCAATACGAAGTAATTTTTATGGGTTGATCGCTACATATCAGGAAATTTCTACTACAAAAACTTTGTACGATGAGGAAACCGATGAAGATCGAAAGAAAGAATTAAATACTAAAATCGATGGACTCAAAAGACTTGTCAATTATAGAATGGATAGATTCAGGGCACTTGAGTTTGAGGGAATTGCTAGAGATAAAGAGACAGCAGATGAACCTTACAGACCCCCACCTCTACCGACGTACACAGACATACACCCTCCAGCAACAACAACTCCAAACCTTCCCCCAACTCAACAAACTTCACCTTTAAAGTCTTTACCAGGTTATACCTCTCCAACAAAACCTGTTTCACAAGATCAGCAACAATCTAAAGAAGATAATTCAGAACAACTTCCTCTTCCACCAGCTATAATTGAGCCTCCAAAACCTACAGATATTTCAAAACCTTCCCTTCCGACACCTGAAACAACAACTCCTGTTCAATCTTCACGACCTGAACCAACTACTGAGGATGTTTCAAAACTTCCCCTTCTTCCAACCCCTGAAGAAACATTCAGTGATCCATTATGGACCGAAGAAATGGAACAAATATTAACAAAAATACTCGGGAGAACACCCAATCGCCAAGCTCGAATAAATTATTTACCGAATATGTCCGCTCTTTTACGACAGTATGGACGATTAAAGAAAGATAAAGTTGATGCTTCAGTCCAAAAACAAATAATTGATTCTATCGAAATATTATATCACAAGGATTTTGAACGTTTTAAAGTGCAATTCAATCATACAAGCATTAAATATCTATCTTTTTCTCCCCAACTTGGGTATGTTTTGGGCTTTGAAAATACAAATATGGTCCAAAATAGAGAAATTGCAAAGTATGGATGTGATTTAAGAGGTGGTTTTTCAAGCTTTGCTGTATATACAAAAGGACTAACAGAAAATATGATTATTGGCAATAGTTTAAGTTCACTTCTACGTGTAGTTTCTGTGGCCGGTGCAAAACCTGGAGAATATAATGAAAATATTTATGATTCACCAATATATGCTCGTGTTTTACCAAAGGAAGTTAACGAAATTGAGATTGAAATAAGAACGATGGATAATGGAAGACTAGTACCATTTTCTTTTGGTACAGTACTCATTGTCTTAATATTTAAAAAAGTGATCAATTTTTAATTTTTCAAAATGTATATAAATAGTAGTTGTAATTATTTAAAATCTAAAATAAAATTTATTAAAAAAATGGTGCATGTTATTTTTGACACAAGTACAGTAGGCTATGACGATTTTGTCCATAAAAATCCTAACGAAATGTCAGGTGGTGGAGAAATATCATATGATTATTTTCGAGGGTCTTCACCCTTCCAAAGAGGATATGGTATTCAAAAAGGAGCGGGTGTAGGAGATATTATGCGCGGACTGTGGCGTTTCTTTCTTCCTGTTCTTCGAAATGTTGGAAATACTGTAAAGTCAGAAGCAATTAACACAGGACAACGTGTTCTTGAAAGAGTTAGTCAGGGAGAACCAATCAAAGAGGCTTTCATCAGTGAAGGAAAGAGGGGGGTTGATACTGTACTAGAGAAGGGAGGTCTGCCTAAACAATTTGGTTCTGGATTTGGAAGAAAAAGGGGTATAAAAGGAGGAAAATTACCAAGTTATCAAACATTAATTGGTAAACCTATTAAGAAAAGAGTGAAATCAGACGTTTTTGGTCTTTACTAAAATGACATTTCATAAAATTGACAATGATAGTATCAACTCAATTACCAATGCTTTAGACTTTTTCAAATTCCGCCAACAAATGTAAGTATTTCGTCATCAAAAGTTTTTGAAATACTACCAAGCAATCCACTCACCGATACACCTTATCATTTTAAAATCCACGCAAGTCAAAATTATATTGATTTGACTAAATGTTATTTATTTACTGAATTTCGCATTCGAAAAGAAAATGAAAGTGGACAACTTGTAAATCTTTCTGTCGCAGACAATGTTTCTCCGATACAGCTTATAGGACAGACATTTATTAATAATATGCGAGTAAGTGTTAATGGAAGAGAAGTGTTCAATTCAAATTCACTTTATGCTTACAAAACCTATTTTTCACATGAGCTCTCTTATTCACAAAACGCAAAGAGCTCACATTTAAATGCCGCTGGATATTTTTACAATAATACTTCAACTCAAGAAGGTGGTTTAGATACAATTGAAAGGAGAAGATTATTTGAAAACAGTAAAACAGCACAATTCATTGCTAAACTTGATGCAGATATTTTCAATCAACCACTTTATTTGATAAATCACTGTGAAGTTGATATCGAAATTATACCAAACGATTCCCGATTTGTTCTTATGACATTTGGACTACAAAATGCTATGGAGGTAGCAACACGTTATCATTTTGAAGTAGTAAATATGAAGCTTTATGTTAAAAAAGTAGATTTAATGGACGGATTGGCTTTGGACATTGCAAAAAGACTTGAAATAAAACCTGCTCGCTATTCAATTAGAAAAACTATGATGAAGCCATTGTTTATTAGTCAGGGACGATATGAGTTTAATGCCAATATATTTATGGACCAAATTCCTAGACGTATTACATTGGGACTCGTTTCTAATTCTGATTATGTAGGAGATATTAAACGTAGCCCGTTCAACTTTCATCATTTTAATGTTCGCGAGATTAGTATTATTGCCAATGGAAGAAATTATCCACAAGCCCCGTATGATTTTGATTATGAGAATGGAAAATATATTCGTGCTTTCAATGATATGAATGAGGCAGTTGGTTTAGTCAATTCTACGGAGAGCAATGGAATAACTTTACAACAATATGGTAAAACACATTGTATCTATGTTTTCAATCTAACAAACAGTGGGGAAGATCAAGGAGGAACTTTTGATTTAATTAAAAACGGGACAACGGCAGTAAATATAAAGTTTAGTAAACCTGTACCTGAAGGAGGAATAATGCTTATAGTAATGGGAGAAGCAGATTCACTTATAATGTTAGATAAAAATAGAACAATCGCGAGTGATACCACAATATAAATTCTAATCTCTCATATTGTAATCATTTTAAATTAGATAATTTTAATAACTTTTAAGATTTATTTTGATAAAGTAAAAAATTTTTCAAACAAAAAAGTATAAATATGAAAACAATTTTAAGAAAAATCATTTAAAAATGAAAAATCTTTTGAAAATAGTTTTTCTAATTAGAATTTTTGTTCCACTAGTTGAAGCATTATCAACAGATGGTACTATAAAATTAGATAATTTACCAGAATATTCTGAACTTGTTAAATATTACAGAGGAGAAAATATTACAGGAAACCCTCTTTTACCTTCAAAAGAAAAAATTGTTGCTCCAGTGCCAAATTTTATTAGTTTTGATAATCTACCATCACTCTGCAAAGAAAGTCCAAAAGACAACAATTTTTATGGACATGTATTCTGTTGGGGAATGATATGTTTATATGCAATGTTGTTAGCTAGTCTAGTTATTTATCAACTCCGATCAGTTCTTTGGTTCAAATCAAATTTTAGCAACAACAATGTACTCAAGTCAAATTACTCAAATTCTGAGGACAAATCCTCAAACGTGCCGAATCTTCCTAGGATGTTTCCCTTGTAATCGTCTGCCTGTTCCGACTTCAACAAAAGGAAAAATGCTAATTATCAACTTGGACCCTTTTGGCTATGAGGGTTCTCACTGGGTTGTAGTTCACATTAATAACAACAACGAAGTGATTTATTTTGATAGTTTAGCATTACCTACAAGTTTATGTATAATTAATTCATTTCTCAAAAATTTTTCAAAAATTTCAAAAAATCTAAAACCTTATCAATACTCTTATTCAAATACTTGTGCCCATCATTGCATCTCATTTATTTATTTTTACTCAAAAGGCTATACATTTGATCAATACCTTGAACTATTAAATAGACAATCAAATCCAGATTTATTTGTTACTAATATTGTGAATAAAATGATAAACTTTTAAACTTTTTTTCTCAGACTATTAAAAATTTTTCAATTTTTTAAAATTATTTATTCAGATTAAATATTGTTAGCATCAAGTATTTTAATTAAATATTGTTAGCATCAAGTATTTTAATTAATTCTTTGACATCTCTTTTAATTAAATATTGTCAGCGTCATATATTTTACTTAATCTTTGGTGTATATGGTGATAAAATATCTGTAGTTTTGCAATTCTTTTTAAAGCATACTTCGCATATTTCAAATTTAATTTCAATCTTATCATCCTTTCGAACTGCTTTGTCACTCTTTTTAAAAACATTGTCACGACAATCTAAAAATTAATTAATTAATTTTAATAAAATTAATATTATTAACCTGCACAAAGTGAAAATGTCATAAGAAATTTTCCTCTAAATAATTTCCAGAAAGGTTCACTAGCTGCTTTGGATTTAGAAATTTTTGTGGGAGCAGTTTCAATGTTAATTGCTTCCATTTAAAAATTTTTTATTGTGAATGAACTTAAAAGTTAAATTTCGTTGTATTTATATTGTCAATTTAGGGGCGGAGCTAAAAATTTTTACAAAAAATAGAGTATATAAACTCTAATTAATATTAATGATTAATTTCATTTAAAAATATTTTAAAATGGTCCTGATTATTGATGAGTGTGCTAATATTTTATGCTGTACAGTTAAATCACTAAGATGTTATCTTAATCATCCTGAAAGTAAAAAATTAATTTTAAAAAAGCTTCAAGGTCGCAAGGTTGAAACGACATATACTGATAAAAACGGAATGAAAAGAAGTTTTATTATTGGTGGATTATCAAAGGAGGGTGCAAATGTTATACCCGCATATGGAAGACTTTCAAAACCTTTCAACATTTCGGTGACGCAACATTATTATGCAAAACATCGTATCCGACTTCAGAATCCTTATCTTCAGTGTATTATCGAACAAATACCTAACAAAACTGAATCATTCAAAGAAAATCGATACTACCCAATGGAGTTGCTCGAGCTTGTTAAAGAGGATGAAGAAAAAATTCCAAATTCAAATGAAATTGTTAAAAACACAGAGAAACCTGCAAATACTAATAATGAATTAATAATTTTGGAAGATGATGATGAAGATTTTGATCAAAATATGTTGGAACCAAGTTATTACTGTAATGGATGGTGATTATTAATTGTACAACGTTCAAATATTTATCATAAATATAATTATACAACCTAAAAATTTTTAAAAAATTTATAAAATTTTTAAAAAATTTATAAAAAATTATAAAAATTTTAAAAGAATTATAAAAATTTATAAAATTTTTAAAAAATTATAAATTTTTATAAGATTTATAAAAAAATTAAAAATTTATAATTAAAAATTTATAAAAAATATAAAATTTTAAAAAGAATTATAAAAAATTTATAAAATTTTATAAAAAATTATAAAATTTTTATAAAGTTTTTAAAAATTTTAAAAAAAATTATAAAAAATTATGAAATTTTTATAAAATTTTTAAAAATTTTTAAAATTTTTTATAAAAATTTATAATTAAACATAAAATAATTTGAATAAAAATTTTAAATAAATACAATAAGACTTATAATTAAATTATAAATTAAAAATGACAAATGATACAATTAAATAATACAATTAAATATGGCCAAAATTTAATACAGAGAAATCGGAGGGTTTTACAATTCCTTTGCCGATGAATGGTCTAGAAATTTTCTGACGTGATAAAGTGGAGACATTTAGATTTTTGATAGAGGGGGATAAATATGAGGGGTACGAAATTTTAATTGGTTGATTCACTCCTGTAGTTGCATATTTGATGACCTGTTGTTTGAAAGTTTCGTATCTTAATCCTTGATTGTTGATGACATCATAATTTAAAGTCATCCCTCTTACTTTTAAAATATAATCATGTTTATTATTTTGATGATTTTTCTTCTTCATTTTCAATCCATATTGCTTTGCTCCACCAGAAACATATTCGATAATATCATGTTTTGGATGCTCATCGGTAAATTGCCCAAGATGAGGTCCAAGATTCAGAGGGTTGACTCCTTCAGGATGAGTAAAAATTAGGGAGTCAGTGTCCGTATAAAGCAATGTACATCCTTCAGCACGGACAACTTGTTGCATGGCGCGAAGAAGGTGGATTCTTGCTGCGGATGTTGTCCAGAGTGAAATAACTAAATATAAAAAATTAATTTTATAATTTTTAGATAAATAATACCAATGTTAGAGCACTCATGTTCTTCGATCCATTCTTTTTTCTTCATATATGCAATCAATAATATTCCAGGTAATAATTCATCTATACTTGCTATTTGAATTGATTGATCATTTTTAAATTTCTGGAATTGTTCTGGATCATCAGTTATTATACATTGCGAAAGTCCGAAATTGCGTAGTGAAAATCGCCCCCAAAGATTATTTAACATAAGTTTGGCTTGCGTCCTCCGTCCTTTGTTGGGGTTCATTTTACTTCTTTCAATTTTAATTCCAAACTTTTCACTACATTCTTTAATAAACTTGTCTTCTGCTTCAGTGTTGTTTTTAATATTGCTGTCAAATCCTGATGAATGTATTTTTTCTGCCATAAACTCTGAGATATAAGGTTGAAACAATTCAGAGTCTGATTTGTTGTAGTCGAGTACACGAAAAAGTTTTGTTACGGTGTACCCCTCTTCTAAAGCAACATTTAATTCGATTGATGTACATGTTGATACCCATCCTCGTTCATTATCTTTGTGTGTGCACCGGTAATTTTCTATAACGCCACCTTCAGGATACATTTTTCTAAACGAAAAAAATTATTTTCAAATAAAAAAATAAAAATCTTACGCGCATTTTGCACACAGAGGAAAAAGCAGACGGGCATCATTTTCTAATTTCATAGGTAGAACGGGAACATCAATTTTTCTTGGAGGAATTACAAATACTTTCAAAATTGCCAGATTGTAAGTGTTGTCAGTAGCTTTTGTCCAATTTACATTTTTATTGATGATTTGAACTTTTGGATGCCCCACTGGATAAGCTGTTGTTACATTTATGAACGGATATAAAGATGTGACGTCGTAATATGATATCCGTTCTCCATCTTTGACTTTGTGATGGAGTTTTAATGGCCCAGTTCTTCCTCCATAGAAACAGCTTCTAATATCAATTGGCCCATCATCAATATAACTGTAAAACAATTTCCTCATTTCCCGATCTTTTGCCAACATTTGACGAATTTCGCACTCCCAATAAACGTCAACACGGGCAATTTGTGAAAGTATGAATTCCATTCTATTTTTGTCATGTTCCCTCAAATAGCCAGCTGTTTTTCCATTGGGCATCATCTCATAATCATTTGGAAAACATTTGGGGCATCCATGCCAGACACAGCCATTAACTTCTATACCATAATTTTTCTCCAAAACCCATCCATCAAGTTGGTATTTTCCAATTCTCTTCTCACCACCGTCAGAGTTGACATTTTGGACGGTCACACCATATTTTTCAGAGTACCATTTGAAAAATCGGAGGGCGAGAAGGCTTTGATTTCCATCAACTTTGTCATAGCCGCGTTCGGGTACAAGTGCCAAATGTTGTTCTTTGAGATGATTTGTTCTAAAATGACGCATGCAGGCAGAAGCGATGGTCATTGAATCATGTAATACATCAATTCCTCCATGTGGTTTAGTTGATGCGGCCCTTTCTCCATTATTGCGCTTCGTCACCTCAAAAAATTCTTGTCGAAATGCAATAAGTGCTGCCATTAAAATTTCAACATCATTTGTACAATAGCTGGCCAAGGCTTCATCAAGGAGGAATGGTGTATTTTTATGTTGTTCATACCAGCTATCAAATATTTTCCTCTTTTCAGGCATCATTACTTCGGCGAGGTAGTCCTTTTTTGCTGGATATATTACTTTACCGTAGTTTTCAGGACGATTGGCCATGTGAGGGAAAAAAGGTTTGTCTTCTACTTTTAGATCAAATGATGGCACAAGAGAAGCAAGCGACATTGGCATTAAATTAAAAGTGTCGCGGAAGATGATATTGTTCTTCTTGTTCTTCATTTTCATTTCATAAACTTTGTTGCCTTTTTTCAATATTTCAGGGCATAATCCTTGTGTAACTAATTCTTTTAAAGTGATGATCATGTCGAATCTGCCCCCAAAATGTGAAAAAGCATATATATCGTTATGTTGGGGCAGATCATTTAATATCCAATTGACAAATGATACTAGTGGAGAATTGCATATAATCTTCTTATCAACTGTTGTTTCATTAAAAGTTTGTTGAGAAAATGTAATTGTTCTATTTTCTCCACAAATTTTGCAATTATTATTATTATTTTTTAAACTTTGCTGCCAGTTACCATTCAAAATACAATCAGGACATGAAACTTTTGCTGCAATAAAGTTTGGTTCGTGAATTGCAGATAATTGAGTTGTTTCGAAATCAAAGGCAATAATTAAATATGGTTCAGATTGCTTTGGCTCCAAAGGTTTAATAAAACAGCCACGTTTTAGATCATGGAATTCATTACATGTATGACAATATTTTTCGCTGCATACATGACCTTTGCGTCCATTACGATTGTTGTCTTTAATGCTCCAAATAACTCCACATTTGTTGCATTTCTTGGAATTATTGCAGAAACCATTATTCAAATGTTGTTTGTAGCAATCATTGTTGTTAAAATTTTTGAAGCATAAATTACAATATTTGAAAAAAATGTTGTCGGGCTGGCATGGGAAGTCTGGTCCAACACGTGAGCAGTTTTTACATCGTGCAAGACAGTTGATTGAATGATGTTGAGCTAAACTGTAGACAGATTTGCACGACAAACAATAAGGTTTTCCAAATAATCTGCCACATTTCTTTACTGCATAAAAATGTTTTTCAATGTCGTTGAAGTAAATAATTATTGGAGTGTCGTAGTCTTCCGGTCCATATTCAAATTCGGGTTTATAATTGCCTTTGTCACCGAATACAAATACTTTTACAATGCATTGATTTTTACAGTTAACGTTGTTCCATTGGTCAACAATACGTGGAATCCATTCATCAGCGTCGTATTCATTCAATCCTTTTTGCGCACCAACTTGATTCATTATTTCATATGTATCATTTTTAAAACGGCCAGACATTCCTTTTAGATTGTTAATGTAGTAGAAAAATTTTAAACGTGGCCAATTGCAAATATTTTGAATAAGTGCAGCAATCAAAGCGAAAAATAAGCAATGATTCATGTTGTCAGGGTTATTGAATTTGATTAATGCCGCATTACTAATTTGATGACGAATTTTTGGAATTTTACGTGCTGCACCTCCGACACGTCGTTTTTTAAATGAGCTTTTGTTAATTGTTGTTACAGTTATAGTAAAAGGTGCACCAAATAATGATAAATCGTCTTGCTTTTTACTTTGTGCTATGTGTTGACAACGGTTGAGCATGGCGTCAACTGTATTATTTGTTATGTTGCTGAATGGAACCCAGATGTCATAATCCAAAAAGTCGCTGGTTAAAGTGCAAGCTATTTGTTCGGGTTCAACATTTCGTTCTTTAGCATGTTCCATAGCCTCGTCAATGCAAAATTGAAAAATACCTAAATTTTGGATTTTAGTGAGAAAAAAATTTTTTTAACTACCTGAGAGAAGAGACTCAGCATCCGCTGGAACATCTTTGATCATGAATTTTGAATAAGTTTTGGTGACGTTGAACTTTTCATTATGCCACATTGAATCATTTAATCTTTCAACATATCGTTCTGCGTTGTAATCTTCCCCTTGTTGCAATCCAAGGAGGTTATCAATCATGAAATTACGGGCATTTTTTGAAAGCTGTTGCATTTTAATTTTAAGTTTTTAATGTAACTTGAACTTAATTTTTTGATTGAGAAAAATGATATAAAATTGTAAAAAATGATCGTTTTTATAGTCCTGCCCCTTACACCCTTTTTATTTAAAAATTTACATAATTTGATTGATCGATTTTTACATTGATAAAAAAGTGAAGCGACGCCCTTTTAAAAATTCAAATTTCAATTCCCTTAAGGGAATTGAAAACAAAAATTTTTAAATTTTATTTAGGAAGATGATTGATTTTTTAAAATGATTGATTTATTTTTTAAATTTTCAAATTATATTTATAAATTATGTTAATTATTCAATTCCTTTTTGGGAATTAAAAACAAAAATTTTTATATTTTATATAGGAAAAGTATATTTTAAAAATGATTGATTTCTTTTTTTTAAATTTTATTTAAAAATTTTGCTAATTATTCAATTCCCTTTTGGGAATTAAAAACAAAAATTTTATATTATATATAGGAAAAGTATATTTTAAAAATGATTGATTTATTTTTTAAATTTTCAAATTATATTTTTAAATTTTGTTAATAATTCAATTCCCTTTTGGGAATTAAAAACAAATTTTTAAATTTTATTTAAAGATTTACATAATTTGATTGATCGATTTTTACAATTATAAAAAGTGAAGCGCCACCTTTATAAAAATTCAAATTTTAAACACATGCAATTCCCTTATGGGAATTGGAAAAATTTTTTAATTCAAAATTTGTTTTAAAAATTTTTTATTTGATTGATTAATTTTACTTTTAGAGGAATTTTTTAAATGTTGCTAAAAAACAATTCCCTTTTGGGAATTGAATAACAAAAATTTTTATTTAAAATTCAAAAATTGTTTTGAAAAAATTTTTGTAAAAATGATTGATTAATTTTACTTTTAGAAGAATTTTTAAAATTTTTTAAAAACAATTCCCTAATAGGAATTAAAAACAAAATTTTTATATTTAAACTCAAAAATTGTTTTAAAATTTCATTCATTCATTCTGTTGATTTAAAATTTTTCATTTATTCATTCAGCTGATCACTGTTCACATTTTTTTTATTATATGATAAATTTAATTGATCACTATCCTTTTGATTGATCACTCATAAATCACCTATCGTTAACTTTATTGATCGCTCATTCATTCGGCTGATCATTGTTCACATTTTTATTCTAACACTTTCTTGATCATCAATCAATTGATCATTCGAAATTCACTTTACGGATCACTTGTTCACAGGACTGATCACTCATTCTGTTGAGTGATCATCTCATTATTTTACTTTTGGTTGATATTGATCACTTGATTGATCATTCATAATTGATTGATCACTCATCACTATATTGATCATTAGGGTCGATCAATCGGATAAATGTAAACATGTTATTTTATTATTGACTTTATTTATAAAACAGAAGCGACGCTCTTTTAAAATTCAAATTATTCTAAAAGCATACTTAATTCCCTTTTGGGAATTAGAACAAACATTTTTAATTAAAATTCAAAAATTTTTTATTCTAAAATTGATTGATTGATTTAATTTTCTAATAAACTTTTAAAATTTTGCTAAAAAATTCCCTTTGGGAATTGAAAGCAAAAATTTATTATTTAAAAATTTTATTTAACAAAATTGATTATACATTGAATATTAAAAATTTTTTAAAAACAATTCCCTTTTGGGAATTGAAAACAAAAATATTTTTTTTGAATAGAAGGAATTAATAAAAATTTTAATTTTTATTCTGGGGGGGTTTAGAGGAAATTTAAATAATTAAAAATTTTAAATTAGAGTAAAAAATATTTTTATATTATCGATTATTTTCGTGAAGCAAAAGGTTTATAAAATAAATAAGTTAAAATATGTTTAATAGTCGGTAGTAATCTTTCCTATAGGGTAAAAGGGTTAGGTTCGAATATTTTCATGGGTTTATAATTTATAAAATTAAATTCTAAAAAATTAATAAATTTTAAAAAATTTTAAAAACTAATAAATTAATAAAATAAATTTTAGTAATTTAAAATATTAAAGGTCGGAAGGAAAAATAAAAATTTAAAAATAATTAATCATGTTTCGAGTAATTTATTTCACAAGCAATGATTTGGATTATCAAAGAAAAATTGTTTAATTGAAATCTCTCTAAAACCTTTGGAATAATTTAGAATTTGTCAAAAAGATCAAAGGGAAATAGAGAGAAATTTGCGGGAGCGGGAAAATCAAGGAGGGGAACGAAAAAGGAATTTATGGAAAGATTAAATAAAAAAACATTTGATTGATGATCGATTTCCCCAAAACCTTTGTAATTAAAATTAAGTTGCACGAAAATTTTAATTATTTCGCACCTCTCCCCCCAACCCCTTGGAACAAAATGGAAACGCGGAAAGATCAAAAGGGGAACAATTTGGAATTTCGGTAAAGAACAAAAGGGAAACAATTTGGAAATGCGGCAAAGAACAAAAAGGAAACAATTTGGAAAAGCGGCAACCGGCAAGATCAAAGGGACCCCTTCAAATCCTTTTGGAATTTTTGAAGACTCCGCCCCCAACCCCTTCAAATCCTTTAGGAATTTTTGCGGACCCCTCCCACACCTTTAGGAATGTGCGGGAAACGGGGAAACAAAGTGGTAGGGATAACTACTTTAAATGCAAAAAAACTTTAAAATTTCCTTCATTTTCTAATTTCAGTCAAACATTTTTTCCTAGAACTTTTCTAAATACTTTTTACTCAATATTATGTAAAAATTAAGTTTAAAAAAGCATATTTTGATTCGAAAAAAGGTCGGAAGTCCGCAAATTTTTGGTCGGATATTTGGGGGTTTACCAGGATCCGGCAACATTAACTTGGGAAGCGAAAGCGCCTAGTAATGACTGCCGGGAGGTCACATCTTCAATGCTTCCCCGGTGCTTTTTACTTCTCTTTCCCTTAAGTAGAGATTTGCATGCATTTTAGAAGGTTACAGATTCGATTCCTTCACGGTATCCATACTTTTGCTAAACTCAAATTTCAAAAGCCCACGTTTAAAAAGCCGGAGATTACCCAAAAATAACTGAAAAACAGCAAAAAAACATTCCCTCCATTTCCCTGTTTTATTAAATTGATTTATTTAAAAATAATAATTTTTAGCGCAATGAAACCTTATTTTAATGCTTATTCAAATCTTAGGTGGGAGGAAATTATAAATAATAAATAAGGACAAAAGTGCCTTTTCCCTATAAGCAAAAATGTTTATTAAAAGAATCATATTTAATAAATTATTTGTTAAATAAAAACGGAAATATTTTATTATTTTGCTGAGAATATTCTTAAAACAGCTCCAAAATGTTGTAAAAATTTCAAAACATTTTTAAAAATTTTTTAAATTACTATTCCCGGTGTCTATTTTTTCAAAAGCTTTTTAGAGTGAAGATTACACTCTTTCAAAAATAATAAGATAAGTAAGATTCTCTACTCATAGCGTGAAAGGAACATCCTTGTACACTGCGTTAATAAAGTTTAAGCCCCCCCCCCCCCCCCCCCAGATTTTTGTAAAAAATACATAATCCCTAAACGTTAATCACTTTATTTTTTTCCCACTTTCTCAGCGATCCTAAAAATGTATAAAAATAAAGTTTCAGAAACAATGATTTTATGACCCCTTGTGGAAGAGAAATCTGGAATCCGAAATTTTGTCCTAGTAAAATGTTCCTTTCGCCACACAATGGATCTAAGAGACACTCATTTTCATAAATTTCTGTGGCAAAAAAATCTCAAAAATGTTTGGTTTTAAATCCTGTCGTTTCCTACCATATTCCTTACTCTGTGCGTTGCAGTAAAAGTGGACCGATAACTTACTCAACATCTTAAATTATTTTCAAATTAAAAAAATACTTTCTATATTCGAGTTATCATTCTTTCAGGGTATGGGGACATCTCCGTCTATATAATTTAAACAAATTTTTAAAACAAATTTTAATGTTTTTATCCTTTTAAAAATTTTTAAAATTAAATTTTGAATTTTAAATTTATATTAGATTATGTTTAATTCAACACAAAAATCTAAATATTCCTTCCGTAGTTTTCGGCAAAAATTTTCGCGGTCGAATGATTCTGATGATTCTAAAGATGATAAATTTAAACAACACAACAGAAAAATGTCCAAAAGTGTTAGTTGTAGCGAAAGGGTGAGGAATTTTGTATTTTTTCAACATTCACTTTTTATTGCCAATGTTCCACATTCTAGATAGGGCATTTTTAGAGCGCTAGATGCACTCTTACAAAAATAGGCAACAACGCGCCGAAGGCACCACGCATAAGTGTAAAGCCAACATATTTAAATAATATTATAAATGTATTTTTGTATATTAAGTAATTTATCTTTCATGGTCCTAAAATATTTTTAATTTTTCAGGTAAATTGTGGGTTTGGCGAATAAAACTCCCCCTTTAGTAAAGCCTCCCTTAGTAAAGCCTTCTCATTGGGATTTAGTAATATGTGGCTCCAGTAAAAAATTATAGTAATTTTGTATTATTCTGGTATAGTCAAAAACGTTCCTTTCGCATTACACATAGAGCGAAGGGAACATCCTTTCTTTAAAAATTCGATGAATCCCTCCAAATTAAATAACAAAAATAGAGTTAAATGCCAAATTCTGCTCTCTGATCACCTCTAAATAATTAACAAAATTGGAAACCTCATCCTCTTTTTAGCTTCATTTAACGGTTGCCCCAGCAACTGCGCGCCCTCCCTCAAATTTTTTTCTCATTTTGCATTCCTACAATTTTTTCTTTTTTAAAACGTTTTTTCCTCATTTTCCCCTTCGGCTGCTCCTTTATCTCCCCTTAAGTCAACATTTATTTATACTATTTGTTTTGTTTGTGGCAATAAGGTCGAAAGGGAATAGGGAAAGAATAGTGGCAAGTTGAAAGGCGGAACAAGTTCAGTTGAGTCTCTACTCTATAACTCTTGAAAAAGTGAATATTTTTCAACGTTCTTGGTATCATTGGATAGAGAATTAAATGGACTACAAGATGACAGTAATGTCGAAATTCTCGGCTTAACGACAAAAAAGTTATTGTCTAAAAATTAAAAATTTTTCTTAAAAAATGTTGATTTTCGGAACATTATCGACCATAACTTTTGTGTCGCTGGGTCTAAAATTTAGATTTTTTGAAATCTTTTAGAGTATTTAATTCTCTATCGAATGGTACCAAGAAAGTTAAAAAGTACACACTTCCTGAGAAGATATAGGGCCTGGACTCAACTTACTCGGGACTCAACTGAGGCAGTTAGAAATTAGTTATAAAGGCTTAAAATAAAATAAAGTGACTGGAAAAAAGAGAAAAGAAAAGAAATGAATGGTTTGCCAAGGAACGCTATTAATAAAGCCAAAAATTCTCATCTGGAATGAATAAATGAATTCCGCAAGGGTGGAGGGAGTTGGCAGTTAAAATGTCCGTTACAAAACTAGCTAAAATCACATTCCATTGAGTAAAGCTAAGTAAAAACAAAAAATATATCCCTTCTATTTTAATTAAAAAAATATTTTTTTAACGTTTTGGAGGCAATAAAATTTAGTAACATTAAATAAACGTTGATCAAACTGAACAAAATAGAAGTGTTCCCTTCGCTCTACTCGTAGAGCGAAGGGAACCGCCTATTTAATGAGGTTTTTTAACCATTTTATGATTCTGATCTAATTTCGTGAAGCAAAAACTTAACAAAATCCAAGTATTTTAGGTTAGAAAAAAATATTTTTTTCTAAATTTTAGGAGTCATAAAATGGTGCTGAATTAAAAGTTGGGTTGTTCAAAACACAATCCCGTTCGCTCTATAAGTAAAGAAAAAGAAGCATCTTTCATTTACTAATTTTTTAAATCTTTTAATAAAGTTGCCCAAGATATCCGAAAATCACCCGAAAATTGAACAGAAAAATCCTCGGTTCTTCTGTTTCGATTCGGTTTCCATGCAAAATTCATATCACCTCCTTCCACAACGGCCATTAACTTAACAACGTTTATTGTAGCGTTATATTCGAATCCGTACTCAGTTTAACACCTTTAAAACCCTCCTTATTTTCCCATAAATATTTATACTTTTACAAGCTTTCTAACAATAATATTTACATTCTTGTATTGCTAATTAAATAACAAGTTTTTCTTAGCTTTTATTTTCTCGCGCCCGTTACATGCCAAAACCTTTTGTTTCCTCCCACGCTTAAATACAACATTTTTAGTCCAAACAAAATTGGAAGTAAAATTGTTATTATATTTATTACAAGTTTACCTTAAAACCTCTCATTTATCCCAGATCTCTTAGATATACTTGAAGGGGGTACTTTCATTTTTAATTGGATTCTCCCCTTCACTCTATTTATAGAGCGAACGGAACATTTTTGGGATTGCTAAGTGCGATCGTTATATGTATTTTAGCGAAAGTTTATAGGACATGTCTTTTTAGCACTTACTCATCGACTCGAAAAAGATTAGAGGGTTAATCAAACCCTCTTACAAAAATACACCTTACAATACTGGCAAACTCATCCGCAATAATAAGACAAAGCTCTCTTTTACAAGCAAGCAAAAATATTAAATTGTATATGTTGTAAAAAAAGATGGGCTAAGTACAATTTTGATAAACACCTTTTTCCTTACCATTTCTGTTTCTAATACAATCATAAAGTGTAGAGGACGCTTCAGAGTAGCCGACTCAGATTATAAGAAAGAGCAGTGTAAATCGAGAGAGGGTTAAGTGAGAGCTTTGATAAACAAAGGAGTGTATAATAATAGAGTTGTATAATAATTGAGATTTGACCATACTTCCTTAAATTATATCGAATATTTAAAATAAATAAGCTTCAAAATAACTGCGAAAATTTTCGAATTTTTTTGAACATATTTTGGCACTTAAATACCCTAAAATAGGTACCGAATCTTTTTAATCGAAAATGACATTCTATCCTGAACAAGAAAATATTAGAGGGTTAATTAAACCCTCCTACAAAAATAATGTGTGATAACACAGGTGTGATAACCTAAGGTGTGATAACACAAAGATTTCCTCAATCTTAGTCTGTATTTTGGTCACAAATTAACGATTATTTATTCTTAAATCTGCTTATTTTATGAGTGTATTTTGCCTCATTCAAGTCCCCTTTGAAAAACCTAATTAAGTCCGCTTTACACTATATCATGGCCTTTCTCTTTCTGGCCTTTTCTTTTCTTTTATTTTTTTCATTTTCTTCCCTTATCTTTTCTTTTGCAGAGCTTTTTGGTTTCTTTTGGTTTTTATTTTTTTATATTTTATATATGAAGCAAAAATCAACTAAAAGTCAAAAGTCTTGTGTCGAGCGATAAAAATTTTATGCTTTCGTGGATTCAACTTTGTGTTAAGAGAAAAAAAGAATAGAGGATAAAAAATTATAAAAACGAGAGAAAATTTCTAGGAATTATTTTTTATAGGTTTTCTGATAGAAAACAAGTTTTGGACAAATTGCCTACAAGTTAAAATGCCCATAAGGGCGCGAAATGACTGAAATCCCATCTTTTTTTCGTTTTTTCTGGACTTTCCTTCCTTTTACACTAAAAGAGACCTGCTGACTGAGAGGTCGATAGCTCTAAAAATCTCGAACTGGAAGACCCAAGCTTTTTGTTCGAGATCTCGACTAAGTTCAATCTCTTTCCCCATTTCTTTCATTTTTTCCCAACCCGCCCTTCCTCTGAAACAATTTTTACCCCCTTTAGGTCAACTCTCTCATCGCCCTTTTACCCACAAAATAAAAAACCCTCCAACCACAGCTTTTACTATTCATTTGTTCATTTCCCCCCTTTTTCATCACTTTTCCACTTTTCCGTTTAATTAGCTTAGTTTTGACGCAAAAGCAATTTTGTTCTGCTAAATTTTTGCGCGCCTTTTTTAGAGGCAGACACTAAACTCTTTTTATTTTACGTTGAATGACGCCACTTGGGAGGGCTCTATAAAAAGAATTAAAGGGGCTGTGAAATGACGAAATGAGTTTTTATGGAAATCCTCGGGTTTTTACACAAACAAAACAAAAGACTCTATACTTAATAAAAAATGCTTTGTAAGAGTGCAAATATTCACAAATAAATGAGAGTTCCATACCTACTACGTACCTTTTTTTCTGATTTTCCAGACCCAAATCCCACTCGAAGCAATTCGAAACTCCCATACACGGATAACCCTATTTCTAAAGTTTGGGGTGCAATCCTAGAATCTAATAGAATAGGGGTTCTAAGCAGTGCTCGGCGCGAGTCAGTATTCCCGCTATGCTCTTGAAAGTTAAGTCTTTGTACTTTTAAGTACCCCAAGTTAATGTTCCCTTTGTTCTATGAATAAAGAGAAGGGAACAGGTTGCCGAACCCCGCCCCGAAACAATTCGAAACCCCGTACCCTGAAAAATCATAAAATTTTAAAAAATCCTAAAATTAAATATCAGTCACTGATACCGTTTTGGCAAGATTTTGGAATTTTGGTACGTGTTCAATATGTACCAGACTTTTTGGATCTGCCGGTATTGATATTGAAAAACACACGAGGAGTACTGAGCAGTGTTTTAAAACGTTTCAATTTTATTCATATAATAGAGCAACTTACATATATTTAAATTTACTTAATATTCAAAAATAAAATTAAAAATTTATTTAAACATTATTTACGCCTTTTTGCTTAGGAAATTCTCCGCATATAGATTTTGTATTTTTGGCTAGGGATTATGTATCCCTAAATGAGATATGTACAAAATAATGAATAGTCTGGATTTAAAAATCCAGATTTTGCTAAATTAAATTTTTTGAAAAATTGATCAATCTTTCCATATTCCAAGACGTTTATAAGCTCGATATGACTAAAATAAAACAAAAAAGGTTAAATTTGAGTCAGTATATGATTTTTTTAAGCTAGTCTTTTTCTGTTTCTTTGCCATAGATTAATCATCATTTTTTACAGAAATTCTTTGGCGGCTCTTCAGAGCTCGGCGAGCCTTTATTACCAACACAAACAAGTAGTAGCTGTAAAAGTCAACAACAATCAGTAAATAAAAACACAAATTTGCCGCCACCGCCAAGGTGGTCGGTTGCGCCGAATACTTTTAATAAAACAACAACTGCAGTAAATAGTTCAGATTCATTAATTTTAGAACCTAAAAGAAGTATATCACTTTATTCTGTAAGTTTTTTTGCCCAACTTTGTTTAACCTAACTTATTCTACTTAATATTAAAAAATGCATTAACACTTATTTAAATATGTTAACTAATATCTCTGTCTTTGTGACGAGCTGATTAACAGTGTGATTTTTTGTATAGGGAGTTTTAATCCCTAAATAATATTGTATGATTTAAATACTAGTAGGAGGATCTAACGTTTTAACTTCAGATAATTTTTCTTGATAGTCCAAAATGTCATAAAAATTAGTAAGGTCTCGTCGGAACCTATTTTGGCATTCTCAGTTTCTCAGTATTCATTCTCACAATCAGCAGGAAATTTAATGAAAAACCTTTCAAAGATTTATTCGGTCATCTACACCATAATATACTAATTGACATATCTCTTACTTTAGTACTTTAAAAATGTGATAAATCTTATCTGAAAATGATAAATTTAAAAATACGGAAATATAATATTTTATATTTAGCAAAATTTAACGTTTTGTCATAATAATTAATTATCCCTAAGTGCAGGAAACGCAATATAATAAATTCCTTTTTATTTAAAAAATCCTCACGTAAATCCTCCCTTTCCTTTACAGGACGTCAACGCAATCGACTTTTCCCCTTCAATTGAATCTACCCAACAACCACTCTCAGTTTTCAACCAAAATGGGAGACGTTCTACCTCCCCTTTGAGTGATCGTCGAGTTGCTTTTCAGGAGAATAATAGAGGGACTGAAAGGGGTAATTTCAACTTTATAGACATTAAAGGTCGAGGCCCGGAAAATTGAGCTCCAGGATTTTTTGGAAAATTGGGCTCCAGCGGAGCCAAATTAGGCAATAAAATTTAAACTTTTACAAATTTGACCCTGGCTAAGATGCAAGCAGTAAAAAAATATAAAATATATAAATTATAAAAAAAATATAAATTAAAAAACAAATCTAATTTTACATAATATCTAATAAATTAATTATAATTTTATTTAAATTTTCTATTTTTTACGTTAACATAGAGATCGGTTTAGCGGAAGATTTTTTTTTGAAAGGGAGTAAATAAGCTCTCTAAATATTACTGGTTAAGTAGGAGTTTTTCTGATCGAATGTTTGACACAAATCTACTGACTGAAAAAAATCTAAGAAAGTAAAAAATTTTTTAGCAGCATCAAAAGCAGAAACATCAACATTTATAAACATTGAAACAAACCAACAACAACAACCTCTATCCCCACAAAAATTAACAACCTCTAACAGTAATCTTTGCCTGCTCCAACCACCTAACCCCTCAACACATTTTCAACCAAAATTTCCCCGTTTAAATAATCATCGCACCTCTGAAGTGCGCAAAATGTCAATTGTTGGGAAGCCTTTGGTTTACAAAAATTATAGAACCGATCAACGCTTTAGGCGGGTCCAGTCAAAAATGCACAATTTTCTTGAGAGGCCGAGAGGGTGGAAGGCAGCAAGCTATCATTTGGCTGTGTAAGTTCGTAGACATAAAATTTCTTTATCCTATGAATCAGGGGAAAGGAGGGATACGTGCTGAATCGGCACACAGGTAAAGCTTATGAAGATTGAAAAGAGGCCCGTAACTGGCTCTCGTTATAGCTCCTTCTAAAGGTACGAATCATGATCATTCCGACAGGAAAATTATATTACTGGTTTTGTGAATTGGAATTCTCGCCCCAATTTTCGGGAATCGGAACAGCACTATCCCTTGTAAGGCAAACGATTTTTTGGGGGTTTTGGAAACGGCACGATTCTATCGAAGACCATCTACGACTCAGAATACTACAAGAACTTTATAATTTAAAAATATTTTTTGTCTGTTTCAGTTTGGTAATGGTCCTAATGTGCCTAGCTTTGAGTGTGTTTAGTACTATACCCGAATTTGAGGAGCAAGCAACTCTCACTCTTTATTATACAGTAAGTTTGGACGAGAAACTTCGAGAGCACTATAACGTCCACTTTCTCCCTTAGGAAATTATTTTTGTTTTTTGGTTGGCAATAGAGTATGTTTGTCGGATATGGTCTGCTGGGTGTCGCAGCAGATATCGAGGTTTTGGAATAAAAAAATTATTTTTGAGTCCAAATAATACCCACTACCTAAGGTGTTGCCGGCCGAATTCGGTTTGGAACCTCTGCTTATTGCATTATTGGTAATTTAATCTCTTTTTGAGACTCTAATGGTCCTAAATTTATTTTTACAGACATAATTGTGATAACGGCCTCTATAGTGGTCCTATGTATGGGTGCCACTGGACAGGTATTTTATTCAAATTTTATCGTAGACAGTCAGGTTTCATTATATGTAAGATAAACCTGATAAAATACTGTATTTATGTCGTTTCCCTCCCCATCCAATTTTTCCTTAATGTACAGAATGGTCAGTCATTTATGTCCATAATTTTACAAAATTTCTCTATGGCATAATTTATCAGTGAAAAAATTGTGTGGAGGAAGGAAACCATAAGACTTAAAAGATAGCTTTACATGAGATACACCTCTATCTGAGGTACATCCCTAGATCTCAATAAAAGCCACATTTTTTGGCTACATTAACCTCTATTTAGCTGCCATTGGATAGGTGGAGATGCTTAAGCGATACCAGCAATATAAGATACCCCTCCTTATAAGGCCGACCTTTCAGCTTTATAATTATATCGTAATTAGTCCAATAAAATTCTGCCACTTTTAACTAAACTTCGTTCTAATCTCAGGTATTCGCAGCCTCAGCCATCCGTGGCCTTCGCTTTTTCCAAATACTCAGAATGCTCCGAATTGATAGGAGGGCTGGAACTTGGAAATTACTTGGTTCAGTTGTTTGGGCACATCGCCAAGAATTGCTTTCTACTCTATATATTGGCTTTCTAGGGCTAATTTTTTCTTCTTTCCTTGTTTATCTCTGCGAGAAGAATTATAATGGTAGGCAAAATTATAATTGAGAAACGACTATAAAATCGAAACTTGAAAATCCCAATGTAAATCTCATTTAGGTAGCCCAAAAATACGTAAATGGAAAAAGATAGCCAATATAACTCAAAAGAAAAAATATATAATTGTACTTAATATTGAAAAATACAATTAGAAATTTATTTAAATATTTTCGAATCTCCTCTACATATGTATTTGTTTAAAGCAGGGTTCCGATTCGTACTTTTTTAAAAGTATTGTACTTTTAAATCGACCTCCGTACTTAAGAAATTGAATTTGTACTTTTTTGAAAGTATGTACTTTTAAATCAACATTTTGGAAAAAATGGAAGAAATCTGGCTTAAGGACTCCAAAATTCCCAAAATCTTCGCCTGCGGCGCAAAAAATGGAAGAAATCTGGCTTAAGGACTCCAAAATTCCCAAAATCTTCGCCTGCGGCGCAAAAAATGGAAGAAATCTGGCTTAAGGACTCCAAAATTCCCAAAATCTTCGCCTGCGGCGCAAAAAATGGAAGAAATCTGGCTTAAGGACTCCAAAATTCCCAAAATCTTCGCCTGCGGCGCAAAAAATGGAAGAAATCTGACTTCATGGGCTCCAAATTTCAAAAAATTTTCGCCTGAGGAGCTGAAAAAGTGAATTTTTTTGGCCTACGGCCTTCTAATATTTTAAAAATTTTCGCCTGCGGCGCTAAAAATCAAAATTTTTGGCGCCTTCGGCACCAAAAATTCGGCGCCTTCGGCACCAAAAATTCGGCGCAGAAAATTTTTTCACCTTGGCAACTCCCTCCGAAAAAAATTTTTTAATTTAATTTGGAGTGTACTTTTTATTTGGAAATTTAGTCCCTATGTACTTTTAAATCGAGATTTTTGTACTTTTGTTAGGCATGTTGCCGATCGGAACCCTGGTTTAAAGTTGTCAGTAACCGTGTATTTTTGGATAGGAAGTGTAGCTTCCTAATTAGATTCGGGTGGTACTTTTAAAAGTATGGGTTACAAACAACTAAAATATTTCATATTCTATGTTTTTGATACATTCAGACGGAGCTCGAGAGAGACGGAGCTCCAAAATTTTCTAAATCCTTATTTGACCAGCCTAGTTATAATCCATGCGGTTTAGATAGTGCCTTAATCACATTTCTAGCTCTTTAAAAATTCTTTTCAAAACGGAATGGGTCAACACATCGTTAGGCAGACTGACGGCTGGCCTCAACCATTTCAAAATAACAAAATTTCAAAATTATTTTTCAGATAAATACACATCATTTGCCGATGCTCTATGGTGGGGAGTGGTTAGTTATAAATCAGAAAATGCAATTAAAATTCCCGATTAACTACAGATAACACTCTCTACCGTTGGTTATGGAGATGTTACCCCAATGACTTGGCCAGGCAAAATAATTTGTGCAGTTTCTGCCCTGCTTGGAATATCTTTTTTTGCCTTGCCTGCAGTTAAATTTAATGAAAAAAATTTTTTAATTTATCCAATAAAGGGAATACTCGGCCCTGGATTTGCATTAAAAGTCCAACAACATCAACGGCAAAAACATTTGATTAGAAGAAGGGTGCCAGCTGCAAGGCTTATTCAGTGTCTGTGGAGGCATTATTGGTAAACTTTATTAAATTATTTAATTATGGAAAGGAATGCTTTTAAAAATTTAAAAAATAATTTTAAAAAGCCTAACAGAAATCTTTAAAAAAATTTACAAGTTGAGGAATTTTTGCTTCTGGAACTTTCGTCCCATATTTTTTTAAATTTTGTCGCCAGAAGTTTTTGAAATTTTTATATTACTCATAATCGTACTTCTTACCTGGAAAAGTAAAGTCTGCTTCAAAAAGTTCCCTGTTTCATACCCCCACCCCCTAATTTTTGGCAAACATTTATATTTTTGTTCATACTCACACTCCTCGTACAAATTACAAGATATAAGAATTCTGGTATGAGATCCAGTTACTAATTGTGTCCGAGGAATAATAGAACAAAGACATTTACTTATACGTGCTTTATCACAAGGATAATATAATAAAGTTGAAGGGATAGTTCTAGGTTGTTGGAACACGAGAATATTAAGACATAAATGCTTGTCAGAAACATCCAAGCGCAATACAAAATCAAAACATATTAGATTATACCTTGGTTATGAAGTTTAGAATGGGGAATTATGTAATTTACACTAGGGTTTGACGGTACCGTACTACTGACGGTATTCGTTACTTATCGATACTTTAATTGGTACCGAAACAAAATTGTGATCTTTCGTCACACAAAGCAGTGAGAAAAGAAAATTCAATCCAAAGGCAAAAAGTTTATGTAGAATTTGGAAGGCACAAGGCTATATTTCCCCAATTTCTAGCGCCGCAACGGTAGTAAAAACACCCTGTGTATATTGACATATATTTATAATAAATGGACTTTTCATTATTATGTATATGTATGTATGTAAAATAGGGTTGCGCCCCGAGCCTTCGGGGTTGACAAAGTCGGGGGTCGGGGGTTTCGCGGTTGACAAAGTCGGGGTCGGGGCTGCTCAAATTGTTCGGGTCGGGGCTGAAAATAATGTCGGGGTTAGGGGTCGGGGTTAGTCGGGGTCTGGGCGCAACCCTAATGTAAAAGGGCAATATTGCCAAATACATATCGTGTAAACAACTTTATTAAAGCCGACAAATTATGAAATCTCAAAGGACATTTTCGCAGACATTAAAGAAAATCTTTAAATCTTACCCAGCTTTGATATTTTGACAATATATTTAACAATAACATCCTTTTAATATATATTTTTATTTTTTCTTCCCTTCAATTTTAATTAATATGTATATATTTTTTAAAATTTTTTATATTAATTTAGAATGAAATTAATTAGTATTTTAATCTTTTTAATTTTCAATTCGATATTATGGAGTTTAATTAATTCTGTTAAAAATAATAAAAATCAAAACGAGTTAAATAAAGTTGGGGAAACTTCAAAGGATTTAACTGAAATATTAAATAATGAGGCTGAATCATCGGTTGCTCCTCAAAGTGAAAAATATAAAGAAACGTTAAAACCAAAACCTAAAATTGTAAAACAAGATAAAAGTAAATATGCGGACGACGATAAAAAGTTAAAGAAAAAAGGATACTATAGAGATTATTACCAAAAGCATAAAGAAAAGCTTATCGAAACTAGTCAAAACTGGTATAAAATGAATAAAGAGAAAAACCAAATTTACCGTAAAAATAATAAAGAAAAGAAGAAGGAATATGATCGAAAATATCAAAAAGATAATAAAGAAAAAAGGACAGAATGTCAACGAAGATACCGTCTAAAAAAGAGAAATGAGAAGGAAATTCTACAAAATGATTCTTCAAAACTGAAAAACATTCAATCTGGTAGTGAAGGATGTTCATTTGATATTCAACAGACTGGTGATTGTAGCGATAAGGCGAAATTACCAGTTGTCAACGACGAAGAAAACATGGAGACTGGAGAAGGAAATCTTCCGCAAGTAGAGGCGGAAGGAAGTAATTCTGATGACCTAGGAATTTTTGTTGATGAGCCAACCCAAAATGATATTGAAGGGCCAAATAAATTTGGTGAAAATGACATAAATCAAATAAATTTGAATGAGCATCCTTTTGATCTGAACGAGAAACCTGAGGAGGATGAAGAAGATTTTTATAACTAAAGGTCATATGGATGAAAGAAAGCTGAGAGAATTTAAATTAAATACAACTATGTATTCATATTTGTCTTAATTTCTTTAGAATTCAAAGAATAAATTATTTTTATCGTATAAAGTAGAGTAAGTCGAGTACGAGCGAGTTCGAGTATACTCGACTCGATCGCTCGGGTTTTATCCGCATTTACTCGGGCTCGGAACTCGGAATCCTAATACTCGGATTACTCGTACTCGGACATTTCATACTCGGCTGACTCGGTTAAAACCGAGTACTATTATGCCCCTATCTGCGGCGCAAGAAGGAAGATTTTTGGCTTAAGGATCTTCCAAATTTCTCAAAATTTCCGCCTGCGGCGCTTTAAAGGAAGAACTTGAATGTTATATCAGAGGATTTGGACAGATTAAGGAGGATATTGAGTTATATTGCTGAATAAAGTTACTGGATTTTATGATATTCGGATACTTCAAGGTATCTAAGGATATAGCGAGGGATTTGGCCTTCTGAAGCTTGGGTGTTCTTACTGACCTTCAGAAATTCTCAAAATTTAAGCTAGCGGTGCGAAAAAAGAGGGATAGAGCAACTGATCTTGTGATTACCTTTCGACAATATAACTAATCCGACGATATCCCAATTAATCCACCGAATTTCCCAGAGTTTGCTCTTAATACGCCCATTTCCCAAGATAATCAGCCCAAATCCCAATTAATCCCTTGATATCCATCTCATTCCTCTGTTATCACTCGATATCCTCTAATCGTCGAAACAAATCGTCGAAATAATATTATCCATTGATTTTCCACCCGGAGCCCGGAGCCAACATTGATCATGCGCGTATCATGGAATTTCGGCGGATTAAGAGGGATATAGGCGGATTAAGAAAATAAATGGGATTTGGATGATGATCCCCTGCATCACTTTCAACTCAATACCCAGCACTAATGTTGATTTTTTAGTAAAAGTATTGTTTTTGGTAAAATTTTATTAGAATACTGTTTTATAAAAATTACTCGATTACTCGATTTACTCGTACTCGAACTCGGCCTAAAAAGTTGAACTCGTACTCGAACTCGGGGTTTTCAAACTCGGCATTACTCGAACTCGGCTTTTCCCCAATTACTCGGTACTCGACTTACTCTAGTATAAAGTAAAAATATGGCTCCTGTTTTAATGTCAGCATTAAATTTTAGCAATGTTATCTTCCTATAAAATTCTCTTATCTTTTCCATTGAAATCTTCGCATTTGCGATTCACTTCGACTTTCCCATCCAATTCTCAACTCTCATCTGTGTTCCGAAGGACACGAAAGTTCCGAAGGACGAAACCCCTTCAAATTCCAAAATAAATACAGAACTATTAAAAACAAATTTTTCAAAAACTATTAATTTATTTCAGTGCTCAACCCGAAAGCAGAAGCCAGGCAACCTGGAAAGTCTATTTGCAGCCTGCTCCTATAATGTTAGTTTTTTTAAATATTTTAAATTATTTATTCACATAAACTATGGTATATAATTTTGTGTTTTACTCACTTACCCTGAGACTTGAGAACTCGACATTTTAGGATATTGAGCTAAATAGGGATATTCGATAAATAGGGTTATTCGATATACATATTGCTCAAATGTCGAGTTTTCAGAGGTCATGCCACTTTTCTGTTTCTTCACAATACACTTTAAGTTACTCACTGCCACAATGGAAAGTATACATAAACACATTTAGCACCACTTTTATAATAAAGTAAGATCTGATATTAAAATGAGAGTGACATACAAGTGATGTCAGGAGCGTGAACTAATTAGAAATCTTGTGGAGAGTGACTTACAAGTGCATGGCACTGCAGTCAGACTAGACAATCTACCAGTATAGATAAGGTATTCAGAATTTCCCGAAGCCCTATAATTATTGTTGGAATTGCGTTATCCCCAAAGCACGAAGCACTAATTCCACTCACAAACACTTTCTTTTGTTTCAGTCCTTGCAACAAACCACCAAAACAAGCAAAATCTACTCAATCTTCTATTAAAGCCTTTACTTCTTGCCGCAATCTTTCCTTGCGTCTTCGACGCTCTCTAGGCTTGATACAAGCAAATAGACCTCAACAAGTTGAGATCGTTGCTTTAGAGAGTGGGGGAGAGGAAGGGCGTCCTTCTAAAGTAAGAAGACGCTCAAAAGTCAAAGGAGTCCAAACAGACATTCCACCAAACGTAATGGTGTCGTTGCCCTTGATTGAGCTTGGAATGAAACGACAAAGGCTACTGAACATTCAAAATGTTGAGGAAGGAGAGGAATGTTCTCTTCACTCCAGCTCGTCCTCCTCTACTAATTCAACTCCAAATTCTTTAATATCAGGGGATGGAAGAGAGGAAAAGGTGGAAGAGGAAGATAAATTGTCACTTTTGAAGAAAAAGGCGTCTTTAAGACAGCAGTCAATGCCTGAGACGGTGTTTGATGCGACGGAGTAAGCTCAACCTTTTTATTATTTAACTCAAGGGCACAAACCTAAAGTTAGCACCTTAATACATTTTGTTTTTTAATCACTACAATCACATTATGCACAATGGCACCTTAACTTTAAAATCATTTTTCGCTTATAAGTAGGGGAAATCGCCGGATATTCGGAACCGAAAACCTAACCAAAAATTTAAGATAACCGGAAACAGAACCGATCTGAACAGAAATTTCCGTAAATCAGGTTCCTTTCGGTTCCAGATACCAAAATCGTCAGCTTTAGTTATAAGCGGTGACCCCTCCTCGGGTTGTGCTTCACAAAAAAGTTATCTTATACTGTATAGCATCTTATAACGTATACAACCTACTATGAAATAGTAAACTATCTCATGGACTATAAAATATTAACACCTCTGATACATTAAAATCTACATTTTATTTTAGAAGAATCAGACCTTGTGTATCCGCCCCTAACGGTCAAAACAACAGTTTAATCAACCGAATAAGGCAAAGTGCCAGAAGAAAACCGCCTCCTGCCCCATTAAGTACTGATTTTGGAGCTGAAGGTTAATAATTTGGATTTTTGATAATTTGCCATTTCAATAAAACATTTTTAGATGATACACCAACAGACACACTTTGTGGTGTAAATGTCAGGACTTTGTTTGTACCTAACAGACCTCCTGATAATATAAGGCAAAATTAAATTGAGGAAAAATTCCGTCAGATTAATCATAATCCGAAATTGATCAAAATTTGTCATTTTGAAAGAGCTCGATGAGCAAGTCGAGTGACCGACCCTATATTAAGTTTTAGTCCCTATTGGAGGCATAAATATGGGCAGGGAAATAGTGAGATTCGAGCTATGGTCTCAAAATGGTCAGGTGTATTCTGGGAAATCCCCACATAGTGGACCAACCGTATTTTCTAGGGACCAACCGGATTTTTTGTTCTAAATTCGTATATGCAAATGCTAGCTCATTTGAAAGAGATTGTCCTTAAATGACAGATTGTTCGTCTCAATCGGATTATGGGAGATACGGCGGAATTTTACCTACACTTTAAATACTAAAAAAATTATTTAATTTATTTTGTAGCATTGTATCAGCTTCAGATACCCTTAGTGAAATTGAAAGTTTGGGTGCTTTAGGATTTTCACTTGGAAGTTGGCGTAAGAGCAGTAGTAACAAGAGCAACAATAGAAAGTAATTCTTATTAAGTATTAGTATCGTAAAGCAGCTGGGCTATATCTATTTCTCCCCGTTAACTAGTGCAGAAGGTTAATCGGCGGCTGAGAGAGAATCTTCAGTAGACCGGACTAATCTGTTAGCCATTACACGACGCCGCCGACTGTATAGTCTTGGGAATTAAATAGCTATATGCTTTACAGTATTCTGATTTTTGATTTTCTTATCATAATTTTGTAGGAGAATAAACCAGAATTCTGATTTTTACAAAATTTCAGAAATTTTCTTTTTTAGCAGTTATTCCCACCACAAAAAGAGCATTTCCGCCTTGGCAGTGTCCACAACTTCAGCTATTATGGATAGTGACTGTGGACAACATCGTCCTGTGGGGAACAGTTCTTCCCTAGGTACACTTACAGGTCTCTAAAATATGTTTATTTGTATTTTTTAAAATTTTCCCAATGCTTTTTGCACATAAATAATTAGTTCAGTCAACTCCCTTGATAAGTCATAGGCGCAGGGTAATTATTGAGGAAGCTTACTGTAGATTGAGGTAAAGTATAAATTTTGCTTACGTTTGAAGGAAATTCACGTCGGACTGTGGATGGTTCAGGTTTCCATATTTGAAAACATCTTCGCTCCTCTCTGACATTATGCGGGAGTTGACTACTAATTAACAAAGCTGAAATAATTTTTCCTATAAAATCCTGATTGCAGTGCATTAATTTTTAAATGGCCTAGTTTCATAGTCCCACCCGTGAATTTGAAAAAATAGGGAAATATGTAGAATAGTAATCTCTTTTTTATGAAACATTTCAGCTCCCCCAAATGCTCTTCCTCCGCCTAAACAACGCCAAACCAAAAATTTACTACCTCGTCGTCCATCAACCTCACCAGAAGAAAGAAGATATAAATCCTCGAGCCCAAAACTTGCTGGTTATTATAAAACTCTTATTAAAGGAACTAGAATTTTATAGAAAAATCAGACGAAGAAAAACAACCAGAAACTTCAGAAACGGACATAAACCCTCGAAAACCTGGCCGGTCATTTTCTGCTGCGGATCCAGCCACCCTCCTTCTAGGCGATTTTTGGATGGCACCTTGGCTAGAGTGGATAGCGAGGGAACGTGCGGGAGGTATAAACACAGGGAATGGAGGGAACGACAATAATGGAAATGATGGAAATAATAATAACAACAATGGAGGAAACGAGGACTCCTCAGTGTGGGGTCAGTTCACTGCATGTGCACCTCTCCATCAGCGACGGGGTCAGGACCGTCGGCGCCTATCCAATGAATACGTGTCCGGTAAAATAAAAAGAAAAATTAGTAAATTGCAAGTGCGCAGTCTTTATCGCATAAATTTTTAATAGTCTTGTTAAGGCATTGTTAAAGGGTTGCTTTTGGTTTAAGCTACATTTTAAGTAAGGGAATTCTTTCAGCTTATGGTATGGTTACATAAGGGTCGTTTAACCTCTTGCGACGTAAAATACTATTCAAAATGAGGAATTATCTTGTATAGAAGACGCGTGGATTTTATATAACCATAACATTTTGAAGCCCTCTAAGCTCTTACTACCCGATTTTAGAACTCATAGGAGTAGTATATATTTGAGACGGTCCTCTAGTTAAGCTACTGTCCTCCAGCTGAAGAGACAATTAGCAAGAGCTTGTCTCTGCGAGTGCCCCTATGAGAATTTTAAATACATAAATCCTATAATATGAGCTATTCTGTCGAGCTCTCCATTCGAGAGTCTTTGATCTAGCGCCTCTTTCTAGGAATATATTGATGTATCCCTCTGAGAGTTACATTAATATAGTGTTTATCGCTCTACTAAAAACACATTTTAGTAGTAAAAATTCAAATAGCAGTTTACCCAATTTTTGCTTAAATTTGTCTGTGATTTGTAAGTCTTGCTTCGTATTGCTCAAAAATATTTTTAAAAATTTTACGGTACGTATTCACTGCTTTGCTTGCTTTTCTTAACCTTTTACCTCGTTTTCTGATTTTCCTTAATTTTATAAAAATTTATTTTTCAAAATTAGATGAAGATTCACCACTTTTACAACTTCGAACCCTCGATGATTATACCCCGGCATTAAAAAATGCTGCTAGGGCGATTAGAAGGATCCAACTGCTAGTGGCTAGAAGGAAATTTAAAGAGGCCTTAAGGCCGTATGATGTTAAAGATGTGATTGAACAATATGCTGCTGGGCATGTGGATTTACAAGCGAGGGTTAAACACGTGCAGCAAAGGTGAAAAGAATTTTTTTGGAATTAAGTATTAGTTTACTAATCCGTAGAAAAAAAGCAAAAAATTCCTCTAATATTTTTGAGATTTGCCGGGAAGCAATCGAGTATCCGGATTTAGTTTGGAGCTATACCATACTTAACAGAACAAAAGTTTTGAGGAGTATATCCTCCTCATTCAAAAATACTAGATTCTATCCTTTAATTTAATAATTTAATTTGAGAAAAGTTAATGAATATTTATAATGCAAATTATAATTTTAAATATTAAGCAAAATATAGTCTATCAGATTTTAAGATTTAATACAAAATTTTTTTGATTAATTTTACAGGCTCGATCAGATTATGGGAAGCAAGCCTAGCAAGGAGGATCTTAAAACATCTCTGGCTAATCGAGTAATGAAAATGGAGAGACAAGTTGAAAAGATTGGTTAGTAAATTTAATAATTTAATTTACTTAATATACAAAATATAATTATTATTTTATTTTAAAATTTTCTTGTGATTTTATTTTGGTCACCCTCCAGTCATCTTGAATATTTTTGAATAGGGAATTTTGATTCCATAAGTAATATTTTAAGTCATATTTCTGGTGCCCCCACATTTCGGTACGATATCTAATTTAAAAATTGTTTGTATTGTCAATTTTTTAAAAAATTATTTTTATAAAATAAAAAAAAACTTTATTTAAAAGATTGCCAAGTCGAGGACAAAAAATATAAATGCTACGTTAGCGAAATTAGATGTAACCAAGATTCCATTCTTGCTACGTGGATTCAGCGAAAGACCGAGACAGAAGGGCATTGAAAATTTAAAAACCTATGGGGGGGGGCAAGCAAAGATTCAGTTGGTCATAATTTAGTCCAGAATCGTCAAATCGTGTTATTTTAATTATCTTACCCCAAGTGTCTGATCCCCAATTGTCTGGTCCCTAAGTGATGGTTCCTCGAAAGCCGACTAGATTCGTGTCTAAACTTTGGGAAATAATTCTAATCTTTATGGAACTTGGATGACGAAGTTTAAAATTTCGTCACAATTTTTTCAACTTAAATTAGTGATCAAATTTATGAAAACTAAATCCACTCTAATATCTTATATTAGTAAAAAATTTTAAGACAAGAAATTGGATTTGTTGGTGGAAATGTTTTTGGAGGAGAAAAGGATTCGTTTGATCGACAAAGGTATTAAAACCGGTAGTGGTTTCGGCGGACATTCTTCCGGAAATGCAAATAATACTACTGGACATCGTTCTATAAGTCTTCGACAGGCATTCTCTCCCCCTTCCAGAGGATATCAGTAAGTGAACTTTTATTATACGAAAGATTCGAAGTTTAAAACAAGATTTTACAGTTCCAAAAAGCCATAGGTAAGGAGAGGGTGTTTCTTGGGACGGGTTTTACTGAATCAGAACAAGAGCTGTTTCAAAATTTAGATTTATTAATTTCGCAAAAATTTGACTTTATGGCCAAAAAGGGGAAAGATATAAAAATATGTTCAGATATAAAAATATGTGCATAGATACAGTATTTACTCGATTAATTCCCCTGGGGGTTATTGTTTCAACCCATCCGTGGCAAGGGGAATTATGGGAATTATTCGAGTTTTGAAATTTGAACGTGTATTAGGGTATTTGAGGGAGGGGAATTATTGTCTCAACTCATCCGTAGCATTGGGAATTATTCGAGAGAGTGGAATTATTTGAGGAAGGGGAATTAATCGAATAAATACGGTATCCTGTTTTCAATTTTCGCAGATTTCTTTGTTTCGAGATCACTATTACCAGTACAATACTGATTTAAAGTCTGAGTAATAAGGGAGGGTTAAATCCAATGTATCGGGGATGATAAACTCTAAAATCAAACATATTTTTAATTTCCCCCTTTCAGACAAAAAAGCTCAGCACCCGAATTTCAACCTCCTCGTCAGTCAATGTCATCAACCCTTCTGCCTTGTTCCTCCTCCACTACCGTCCCAAAAGTGCCAATTTCTCCACACAAACAACTTCAGTTAAGTCAATCGTTAAAATTACAACAACAACAATCTCAGAAAAAACAACAAAAAATTCCGACTTTGAGACAGTTGGACAAAGTTGGAACTCAAATACCTTCTTCATTGCCTATCAAAACTAGTCAAAAATTAGAGACTTCAGCAGCTAAGAAGGATAAAGACGAGGAAGAAGAGAACATTCATGGAGAGGACGAGCCTTTAATAAGAGGCTCAAGAAAAGGGATAGGACCTCCAGCTCCGAATGATTCTATTGTATAAGCTAGAGAGCCTTATTGGTGTTCCAAGCCGAGAATGAAAATCAAGACCAGAACTGAGAAGAAGCCAAAAAAGGCTTGAGTCAAGTCTCAAGATCTTTGGAAGTCCTGGCTTAAAGATCTTTGGAAGTCCTGGTCTTTGGAAGTCCTGGCTTAACATTACAGTAATCATAGTCTAATAGGAATCCAATTTGCCTGCTGAACGATAAGCCGTTAAGACGTTTTCATGTTTATAGATAAGGCTCGGATTTATATTGAAATTAGTGTTGCCAAAATGGCCCGACTCGGACCAAAAGGACTCGTACCGGCCCGACTCGATAAGTTAGGCCCGAAAGTTAGCCCCCCCTATTAATTTTCTGCTCTAGCCCACACGTAGAGGATGAGCGATGAAAAATAAGATTCTCTAGTTCGGACTAAAAACATTTTTCGGAAGATACAGGTAATAATTCCTAGTTAAGGTAATAATCCCTCACTAATCTATTCTATTGCCTAAACTTCCACCAAGATAATATCAATGTTTTCTTAGTGTTGCTGAAATATGTTTACTAGTTTTATTTTATTCTTTTACTTAATGTTTTATTTTCGATTTTTAAAAATATTTTAATAAATTTGTTTTTTGTTACTTTAATTTGTGAAATTATATTGTCGGATCTCGTACTTGGAAATTTCAAGTTCGCCGTAAACATACATTATACAACCCTTTGTCGGGCTGGTAAGTGGACCGTTACTTTCTCTTATCAGATAAGTTGAAACACAAATTCCTTCATCATTTTCTATCAAAAGTAATCAAAAATCGGATTAGTTTAAAAAAACAATTGTACACGACCGGTGCCGGTACATTCAGGTATTATCGGTACCGGTAACGAAAAAATCTATTTGCCGAACACTTATGAGGGCTGTCGGTTCTTAAACGAACTGGGGATTTTCGTTTATTTTTGGTTCCGTGAAAATTCTCACGAACCGACAGCTGTACATTAGCTATCATCAAAATTCAACTTTTGCATAATTAATAACATTATTTAAAAAAGTTTTTCTTGAATTTTAAAATTAAATTTTAATTAATTTAAAATAGATTTTTAAATTAAAAAATTCAATAGTCGCGCATTTCTTAAGCATGCGCTTCTCGAGGCATTTATTTAAATTCATTCAATAAATTTTTTTCTCGCGCTTAAAATTTTTTCCGACACCACGAGTGTTGAGGAGAGGGAATGTTGTTTAAAAAGTCATACGTAAAGGGCAACACGTGCTACTTGCGCAGCTAAAAGTCATAATGGAGAGGGAGTGGAGGAGAGTGAAGATGTGAGAGACTTTGAATTGGTGGGGGGGTGTAGGCGGTTGAGGTGAAGGGAAGAGGGAAGGACGTCGAATCGGGGGGGGGGGGGGGGAGGGGGAGAAGGGGAAGGGAAGAGGGACCTTGAATGGAGGGGGAGGGGAGGAAAGGGAAGAGGGAAGAAGGAGCGACGTCGAATTGGGGGAGGGGTGGAGAAGAGGAGAGGGTGAAGTGAAGGGAATTCGATTGGGAGGGATTTTAAATAAGCGCGAGGGTCTTACATATACAATTAAACATTCTCTAATGAAGGCACTTTAAATTTTTTTAAAATTCTTTAAATAAATTATCCCCCATAAAACTTATTTTCAACTTAATAAAAGTTTTTTCAAAATAAATTTTATTTAATTTAATAATTTGAGCAAAGACCTTATGCCAAACATAAATTTGTGTGGCTAACATATGGGTTTTCTGAAAATTTTAAAAATTTCCTATGAGAATATAAAATTTATTGAAAGAATAGCGAATCTCTAGGCTACAGGTCCCTACTTAAAAAATTTTAATGCGCATAACCTCAAAATTGAAAACTAAAAGAAAATACACAACTTTATGGGATAAATAATTTTTAAACAATAAATAATTTTAAAATTTAAGAAAAAGTCTAAAATTCCTCAAAAAGGCATGAAGATTAAATTCTTTGTGCTACTTTTTATGGCCATAATTATTTCATTGAATATTGTGGCTATTAACTGCCGTTATGTTAGTGTAGATGCTTCCTTTGAGGAAATACCATTTAAAAGCCGCAAAGTAAATCACCATTATGATTATAGTGAAGAATATGTAGAACATATTTATTATGAAGATGAGGAACCAGAGAAACCGGAACCAAAGGCAGAAGAGCCTAAACCTGAAGAGCCTAAACCTGAATCGACGGAAAAGTGGACTCTTGGTATTATATGAATCTTAACTATAAAGAGAAACTTTCTGATCAACCCCTAAAATTCTATTTTGGCTAGGAGTGACTCGGAGTTTTATACTATACATAGCAAGCATTAATTGTTATGATCAGCTATCCGCATCATTTTATAGATCCGGGCCAAAGTTGTTATATGGACAAATAATCAAAGTTTATTCACAGGGCGGGAATGAACTAGAGACCTTCTGAATTTCATAAGAAGGTCTATCTATAAATTAAAAATATGGCCATCTGATAGGGTTGCCCTTGATTTTCTAAAATGCCGAAAAAAGTGGCAACCTAAGAAGGGTCTTGATTTACGAATCAATCCCAAATTATTGGAAAGTCTTACTCGCAAAAATTAATTGTGGTTCTAACTTGTGTTATTATTCTACAATAACCATTTTTAAAATAAAAATATACGTCAGATAGTGTATATAAAAATAATTTGCCTCGCGTTTTTTTCAAATTTGAAAGTTAAATAGAATATACCTGTTCCTATCAAGGATCCTATTTGATAGGAGATTTGCTCCTATTTTTTATGGGTTTTTAATCTTAATGATATTTAGATGATCTGAAAGTAAAGTTCTTTATAAAGAAGGAAACGTTCGTCCATGATGTTGTAGACTTTATCAAAAAATTTAATGAGAGAATTCAAAAAAGTACAATTGAAGCTCCACAGGCAATCTTTAACAAATTGCCCAAGGAATCAAAGACAATAAAGGATTGGTTAGATACAAAAACTGTGAATAAATGGGAGGATCAGCCTGAAGTATCTTCTGCATTTGAGAAGATCAGGGGAGAAATGGAAAAAGTTTATTCCGTATCTAACTGGGAAAAGCCAATTGAAGATGGAAAAGACAAGGGAAAAGGTTATTAGTAACTTAATTTTGTCCAAGTATAAGAATGTACTAGTGGGAAGTACTCTTTATCTACTTAAAAATAACCGGAACACGATATTCGGGTTTTATGTTTATTTTGATATTATATGAATATTAACTATAAAGAGAAACCTTCAGATCGACTCCTAAAATTCTATTTTGGCTAGGAGTGACTCGGAGTTTTACACTATACATAGCTAGCATTAATTGTTATTGATGAGTAATATACTGTAGGAGATTGATCCGCGATCCGCATCATTTTATAGATCCGGCTGTTAAATGGACAAATCATCAAAGTTTATTCACAGGGCGGGAATCGAACTTGTGACCTTCTGAATTTCATATAGATCATTAAACCTCGCCATTACATGGTTCTTCCTTCAATGAAACCTAAAAATGATAGTCTTAATTTTCCTTTTTGTTTTATCCATTAGGCGGATAGGTTATCTCCGGCTCCACAATATTCTCCGGCTCCCAATCATTATTTACAAAACAATAATCATCTACCTTAATTTAGTCAAACAAAAACAGCTCTGGCATAAAGCATTATTTTTAATTGATGCACTTTTTCAACTTTATGCCAAAGTTTTATCCGAATTAACCAATCTGGTTGATAAAAACAATGAACAAGTTATCAACGAGGTTTGTGCGGATAAAGTCAAAGATTTAGATAAGGAAAAGAAATGCTCAAAGGGACTAGAAGCACTTGTGAAGATGAACAAAGAGAATATTGAAAAAATTGATGATTTCTATAAACTTCATGATAATTTTGGCAAGTTTATTTTGTGATCATTATAGTAAAGAGAGATCTGAATCAGGGAAGGACCTTTTGAGAAATAAGTCGGGTAAAGTTTCGGATTAGATAAGTTAAAATACTTTACAGTGTAAGGAAGAGAAATATCCAGCTGGCTAGCATTTAACACGCTCACTAGGCAGGGGTTTAAGATCTATTAAAAGAGAAGGTAAAAGCAGCGTTCCGGTAGCTCATTTGGTAGAGCACCTTTACGTGATTAGCGAAAGCGCCCAGCAACAACTGGTAGGAGGTCGCAGGATCGAAGCCTGCCCGGGATTAAACTTTTATCTCGCTTTTACTACAGGAAGGGACAATGGAGGAATTAAGGAGAATCATTCGAATCTTCCTCTAACACATTTAATCTCTAGTGATCTTTCTTAATACACTTTCCCCTCCACCCATTTAACGCGATACTCTCTTAATCCCTATCAAATTAAACCCTAAATACTTCCATTTATATCTTATAATCATCTAAAAACTTTTAGTTAAACAAACAAAAGCATGGAATGAATTTAAAGAGAAAATCAGCAATATTTTTTCCGTTGAAATTGTACCCCCAAAATTGACTTTTAAAACCCAAAAAGTAAAGTTTACACTTAAAAAAGAAGAATTCTTTTCTGAAATTGTTGAGAAAATTAAACTTTATCTTGAAAAACTTAACAGAGAAGATAAAGTAACTGATGCTGCTGAAACAATTTATGCATTTCCGAAACTTTTTCGGGATTGGCTAAGAGAGAAAACACATGATTGGAAGGAGCAACCTGAAGCTACCAAAGCTTTTAATTATATAAAAGAGGAGATAACCAAGATTTATTCGTTAAAAGAAGATATAACACGCCTAAATGGTACGAATTTTATGTTAACAGCCTTATGCTTTTTATGTAAAGAAGAGGGTTATCTTCCAGCATTTCTGGGCTAGGGTTTAAGATCTTTAAAAGGGACGGTAAAAGCACCTCGGTAGCTCAGTCAACAGAAAACTGTCGTAGACACGATCATTTTGTGGAGCCCAAAATTGGGGATTTGCCTATAGCTTTCAGAAAAATTGATTTGAAAACGAAATCTTTTTATAAACCTAATTTTAGACCATTATTTATTGTCACAAAAAAGTCTAAAAATAAAAGCAACGGTTACCGTATTGAAATCGGAAAAATATAGGTGGGCTATAATTTTGTGTAGGAGTGTAATGTAACTGTAAACAAGAACAACAAATGAGATAGACGGAATTTTTGATTAAACGTCTAAACAAATTGAGCCCGTCTCTATTATAAAGCTTAAAAAGAAATGGAAATCTCATACAAATAAATTTAAAAAATTTCTAGCTCAAAGGAATTGGCCTTATCACTTGTTTTTGCTCCACACACTCTTTGAATTTTTTGAATCTATTTTTGCGGAGGCTAGAAAACAAATTTCAAGTAAAAACAATTCTGTTATAAATCAAATCTGCGATGAAAAAATTTCTGAAAAAGAATCTGAAAAATGTGTTGATTGGTTGAATAATCTAAGCAAAATTCTTGAAAAATGTAATGAGAAGATTGGAACGGTTTTTTCTGCAAGTAATCCTTTTTATTTAAAATTGAGTTACTTTTCGGTCAGGTTTCCGAATGAATTTTATTACACAAAATGATTATCTGTCCAAAAATTAAAGGATTTTGAGGCTGCTTTAGAAGGGATCAATTCAGAAGGTCAAAACCCAAAAGGTCAAGACCCAGGAGGATATCGCCGGATTTGCTATGATTAAGACGATTTGTTGGGATTAAGAGGGATTTAGATAATAGAACGGAAATAATCTAGTTGCAACTGTCGGATAATGCAAAAGAAAGCAGGCAAACTTAACCTTGAGCTTGAGTGTCACCTGTATCTGGCCGAAATTTGTATTTGACCTTTTGGGTCATTTGACCTCCTGGGTTTTGACCTCTTGGGTCTATACCTTCTGGGTTTTGAACTTTCTGGTGTGAACCTCTTTAGAAAACTACTTAGATTTTGAGGCTTAGCGGTTTTTTCATGGATTTGAGGCCTAGCGTTTTTACAAGATAATATTGTTTAACGATGTTAACAATTTACAGAATTTAAAAACCTTTTTGAAAAATGGGAAGATTATTTAAAAAATATCAAAGGAAAATTTGAAGTTGAGCTTGATGCAGGTGATGCACCTGCACCTCCTCCAGAAGCTCGAAAAGTTAGAAAGGTTGTAAATATTCGTGAACGTGGAGAAGTTGAGTATTTTCATCCAAAGAGTTTTGATTACAGCCAGGAGCTTGAGTTCCATCCTGGCTATCATTTCCCACGTCGTCATATACGTCACAGAGGTCCATATGAAATCAAAGGGAAATACCATATCAAATCACGTTCAAACAAAGTCTAGTAAAGACGTATTGCAACTGACAATTATTAAGAGAAGTGTTATTTTTTGATTTATACATTGTTGAAACAAGAGTTGGGGTTTTTATTTCATAAAATTTTATACACAGGCGTAGTTTAGCCCTATTTTCTTCTGAATCCGACACTTATTCTATTATACACAAGCTGTTAAAATTTAATCGGACGTGAAATGGAACTGAGATTGAAATTTATTAAGAGGCACAACCGATTGTGCCATTTTCTATCAACTGCTGAATTATGTTTAAAAAATTGTTAAGATCACCTAACTCTGGTTAAGATATGTAAATTGTATAAAATATTTTTTAATTTATATTTATCTACCACAAAACTTTGACAATGAGCAGTGCTGACTAGTGCTGGGTGTTTGACATTTGTTGGCTCCGGCTCCGGGCTCTTAAATTCTTGGCTCCGGCTCCGTAATTTCCAAAAGCTAGCTCCGGCTCCGCCGGAGCTAGCTCCCAGAACCATACCCAGCACTGGTTACAAAAATAATGTTATGACAGTTCATGTAATTTGAGCCTTAAAGTCATCCTTATTAAAGGCAACAAGGTTGAACTGTCTGAAATGTTCTATCTGTAAGGACATCTGAATTGAACTGTCAATATATCATTTAAATTCAGAGCCCAATGTTTTTAATTTTGGAAAGTTCAGTTAATAGATTATTTTATTAGATCTCTAATTTTGGCTCCAAAATTTACAAAACAAAAAAACATTGGTCTCTATATTCACTACCACATTTACCAGAAACATTTCTGGAATTGTATATAAATTACTAAACCAGGGGCCTATTCCACCAAACGAATTTTACTGTCATTGTCGTTTTTCCGAGATTTATTATCAGCACAAATTAGGAAGATAAGAGCTTAATGTCTGGCAGATTGGATAAAAAAGGAAAAAAATGTTACAGTTGGGATCTCTTACTTATTATCTCTAGCTGGTTTTTTTTACTTATTTTTGTTGACATTCATCTGTTGACAGTGACAGTAAAAACGTTAGTGGAATAGGCCCCAGATTAACCATTAAAAAACACCACACCACATCTTAGTAAATTAAGAAAAGTCAGAATTTCTATTTTTATATATTTTTTTAAATTTTATAAAACTTGTTTGATATTCAAGCTATGTACACTTTCCAACCTACCATATTTAATTAATATGTATAAAGAAAATAATCATTATGGTAGTTTGCAAAGTTTACAATAAATTTGCCTTTATTATTTTTTAAAAATATTTTTTAAACATTATTTTCATCTAAATTACCTCATTATTTTTTAAATTTATTCCGGTTTTACATGATTTATTATAAATGCTTTTATTTTTCATATAAATTTTTTGGGTACAATTATAAAACACGATACATTATTTGACAAATGTTGTGGATACGAAAATTAGTGAAGCTAAAGGAGCAGAGGATCTAAGTTGTGGAAGCTCATCTAATGTGTTGTGTAGTGGTATCGCTATATATAAAAGCCAGCGAAAGCGTCAGGCTAGTCGAATCATACTAGCGCGGCTAGTCCCTGATTCCCGTCGTCTGTCCAAGCCCTTTCCACCTTCGTCTTCATTGTTATTTCTACGCCGGATAAATAGTGCACGTCAACATCAGTCAAATCTCGGACACCTCCGGTCGTAACATAATGTCAACAATAGGACAAGTATGGTGGAGGCCAACTACCGCCGAGCTATGACTTTGTTCAAAATTGTCGAATCGATACAGCTCGTCTTTTGATTTTTGTAATCTTTTAAGAGTGCGCTTAAACGTCTCGTAACATTGTTTGTGGTCTGCTTAATCTATTTAGTGACAATTAGTTAGCTTATTGGCCTAAATTGTTAGTATTTAGTGGCCTAATTTTGTATTCCTATCTTAATGTCCAAAAGATTTCTTCATGTGAATCAAAATAAACAAATGATATCTCATTCATTGCTTATTTGGTAAATATTTTTTAAATATTTTACCTAGAAATTAAACAAGGAAAATTAAAAAAAAACGACAGATAGTGGAAAGTAGATATCGGACCGAGACAAGATCTCAGTCAAAATTCTCGGTTATCAAGTTCTATATTTTTTCGAGATCTTGATACTCGAACTACTGTCTAGTCCGATCTCTATTAGAAAGATATTTTTTAGTAAAATAACGAAGAAAATTATCCATTTTTTGATCCGAGAACTTCATTCAGATAATCCAGAAAGTTCTCATCTTCCAAAAGATTCAGATCAACTAAATCGTTCCATTCATTTAATTGTTGGTTAGCATGCCCATCTTGAATATTTTCTTGTTCATGAGGGCAAGCAATTGGATTTTCAAAATTATTTTCGAAATCATTATTTTGTGGATTAACGGATGATGGTCCTTCCTCTCTATGAGAAGATTGAATTGGGGTATCTTTTTGTAGTTGAATAATATCTTGATCTAGATGAACGTTCTTTTTGGAAACAATTGGCCTTTCTCCCTTATCTTCACAGTCAATATTTTGGTTATTAATAAATGAATTTCCTTCATGATTATCAGTATTTAAGTTTTCTACACTTGACCTATCATTTTGTTGAATTTCTTTTTCTACCTTCTTCCTTAATCGGTATTTTCTCTTATATTCTCTGCTCCTTTCGTTTAACCTTTTTTTATTATTTTGATAATATTTTTTTGCATTTTCTTTATTCTTAATATGATAGTTTCGCTGATATTCAAGAATTTTTTGCTTATTCTTCTGATAGTAATCCTTATCATATTCTTTTCTATTAAACCTGTTTTCTCCTTCAATATTTCCTGTTTTTTCCTTTTTTGTAATTTTATGCTTCGGTTTTAATTTTTCATTATTTTTTTGAAGTTGAGGAACAACCGATGATTCAGCCCCCTCATTTAATATTTTATCTAAATCCTTTGAAGTTTCCTCAACTCTATTTGACTCGTTTTGATTTTTATTATTTTTAACAGAATTAATTAAACTCCATAATATCGAATTGAAAATTAAGAGGAATAAAACACTTATAAATTTCATTTTAATTTAATTTTAAATTTAAAACAATATTTAATATTAAGTAAAATAATTAGTTAAATTCTTTTTTCTTGGACTATTAATATTGTTTTATTTGGCTTAAAGTTTCATTAAATGAGCCAAACTTTACTTAATGTCAGACAATTATGATATCTCAAAGGACAAATATTGAATAATTCTCTTTAAATTTTTAAAAATATGGGAAAAAATATATGGGTATTCGTTGAAATGAAAGTACACAATAATGAAATATTGTTTGTTATTTCATTACAACAATTATAGAAAGCGGAAAAAATCTAATGGTTCTTAAAAAAATATTTCATGTCGCTAGCGAAAATTTGAAGATACTTGAAAGGCCTATCATCAACTTTACTTTGTCCAGACAGAAGCCAAAAATAACGCCTAAACGTCTAAAATTTACAAAAATAATGTAGCCGGGCAACTCAAGTTAATTGAGCAATTAAATGAGCAATTGACAGGCGGTAGTATACCTCGTATAAGCATTTACACCATAAGTTGCCAAAAATGGATGATTCTAACAGATGATTCGTAATAAAAATAAAAATGTTTTCAAAAAGCTTAATTTTAAAAATCCAAATTAAAAAAGCGACACTAATTATGACCCGATCTAATAAATTAAGAAAAGAGCAATCTGAAAATAATGAAGGAGCTTATTTTGTTAATCCACGCAAAGATAATTTTATTAATAAAGGTAAATTGCCGATTGATTGTGAAGATAATGTCAAGTTAAATAATAATAAAGGGAATGAGAATTCAGAAATAAAGTTATTTGGTAATCCACAGACGGGTGATTGTGTAAATAATTTATGTGAATCTATTGAATATACTAATCGGGAGCAAAATGTTCAACCAGTAGATGGACTTATTTTATGTAAAAAGGATAATCAAAAGGATTTGGTAGATCTAAGTTTTTTGGATGATCCGGATTTTTTAAAGGATCTAAATTCTTGAACACAGTTGAGATCAACAAGTCGATGATTTGGATTTTAAATACGATAACACAAAAATTTTGACGTTTTCTGTAATTTATCTTTGCCAGATAAAAATAGCAAATTGTTATTAAGTTTGAAAGGTTAAAAAAATGTTTGTTAAAAAATTATTTTTTATCACTTTGCTATCAGTTTTAGACAGGATTCGTTTTTCACGTTTAGTGACCAAAATGCCTACTGGGGACCAAAAATTCAGTGCCTAATATTCCGTTTTTTTAATTGGTGACCAAAATTCCGCTAGTGACAAAATTCCAAAAGATAAGTGACCAAAGTTTCAAAAAGATTGGTGACCAAAATTCAGGTACCCCACGTCACTTACACATTTCTTGTATAATTTTACCCAAATAACTATAATTTTACCTAGGGTTGTACCCCGAACGTTCGGGGGCGGGTATGTCGGGGTACGGGGTTTTCCAATTGTTTCGGGGCGGGGTTCGGGTCGGGGGAGCAAAATATGGCCGGGGTTCGGGTCGGGGTACGGGGTTTTCAGGAAAAAATTTTTAGAGAAAAAAATGCTCAAAAATAATCAGATTTCGGTATATTTTCGCTAATTTATTCAAAAATTAAGTAGGTTTTGGAGAAATTAGAGGATATTTAAGGGATTAAAGTGTATAACCTGAGATATAAGTGGACCTGGAGGGATTAAGTGGGATTTTTAGGGATTAAATGTATATCTAGGGATGCAAGGTGATCTGGAGTGATTTTAGTTGGTTCAAGGGATATCTGTGATTTATAAGGATATTGAAGTATTGCGGATAAGGGTATTTGGACGGATATCAGGAGATATCTTGGATTAATCCTTAAATCTTCCACGAAATCCTTGTTAATTCATCTACGTATATCCGTTATATTCACGTAATCCTTTCAAATCCATTTTAATTTAAACCTTAAATCCCTTTAAATCACTTTATAACACCTTAATACTTCGACTACAGGTATCTCTGATTCCTGTTAACAGGACCTCGATAGTTTTCCAACTTTTAAGGTTGGCAACCCATACTGGTGATACAAGAGGTTTGAAGGATTAAGGGTGGTTCAAGAGATATCAGTTAAAAATAAAATTAATATTTGAAAATTAAAATTTAACTCGTTAATAATATGTTTTTGTAAAGAAATATAAAAAAAGAGTTATCCTTATATGGATCCGAAACCAATCCTATATTAATAAAATATAGGCTAAAACCAACAACTAAGACACTCAACCACAAGTCTCTTAATAAAGAAGGAAAGAAAATTTTGATATTTCATTCATTTTTCTTTCAAAAATAATAAAGGCAAAGTAAATTGGGAGGAAATTTTTTAAATTTTTCTCTTAAAATTCTCACAAAAATGGCATTTTTTGGGTGTATAAAACCCCGATAACCCCGAAACTTTTCGGGTCGGGGTACGGGGTTTTCGAATTGTTTCGGGGCGGGGTTCGGGTCGGGGAGAATCGTGAAAAAATCGTTCGGGAACGGGGTCAGGGTTCGGGGTCGGGGTACAACTCTAATTTTACCCAAAAAATTTATCCGAAAAATCAAAGCATTTGTAATAAATCAAGTAAAAACGGAATAAAATTTAAAAAATAAATGGTAATCTTATAAATAAATTTAAAAAATATTTTTTAAAAATAATAAAGTAAATCTTACTGTAAACATTCCAAACTACCATAATGACTAATCTCTATAAATAAAAAATATGGTAGCCAGGAAAGTGAACATAGCTTGAATATCAAGCAAGTTAGTTATAGAGACCGGACTCGAGTGATTGGTCGATAATATCGGTATCGGTCTCGAAAAATATCGTCGATATTTTTTGATATTTTTTTCCGACAGGGGAAGTTGTACCAACGACGGGGAAAAATTTATCGATCGATAATATCGGTATCGTTTTTCGATAATATCGATAATTTTTCGATATATCGTATCGGTCCGGTCTCTAGTTAGTTATACATTGTATAAAATTTTAAATAAATTTAAAAAAAATAAAATTTAAATAAAAAAAGAAATTTTGACTTTTCTTAATTTAATAAGATGTGGTGTGATGTTTTTTAGTGGTTAATCTGGTTTAGTAATTTATAAATATACAAACCAGAAATGTTGAACCCGAATTTTAAAACGATGGACGAATGTAAAAGGACATGGAAAATGAAGGAAAGATTTGCCTCTATTAGAGACGTGCGAGACCAGGAATTTTCCAAGACTCAAGACCAAGAATACACCCCAAGATGAAGACCAAGACCGAAAAAAACCCAAGAAAAGTCTTGGAAGCAAGACCAAGAGTCTCGCACGTCTCTAGCTTCTATCATTCAAAAATAAAGAGAAAAGGTGAAAAAACGGAGAAATATAGGAGGTAGTAAAAATAGGGACCAATGTTTTTAGTTTTGTAAATTTTGGAAACAAAATTAGAGATAAAATTAAATTGGAAAAATAATTTGATAAAGTAATCTATTAACTGTTCGTTCTAAAATTTAAAAACATTGGGTCCTTTGTTTGAATGGTATGACAGTTCAATAAGAATTTAAATTAAATAAAATAATTGATATGTAGAAAATAGAGACGGTATTTTCAAAAATCCTGGATCTGGATTTAGGTTAGTAACCTGGACAGGATTCTTGATCTGGATCCAGAAAAAATCCAGGACAATCAAAAAATGCCTGGATCTGACTCTGGATACAGAAAAAATCCAGACTGGATTCAAATCCAGACCGATCTCTAGTAGAAAATATTAAAAAGATTTTTAAGGGAATAGATAAATTTAAAGATTACAGTTTAAAAAATCAAAAATCAAAGCATCAAAATCAATCATCCAACAATAATGAAGGGTAAGCTGTTGACAAACACTTTCCCTTGTCACAATTTTTTGTAAAAGTTGTAACAACCATTTTGGTATTTTTCAACTCAAACTGGCAAGCTTCATAGCCAGGATGTAGAATAGAGCATACAGTAAATAGAGTAAAGTCAAAGGCTGTAAAATATTTAATTAAAATTAGAAAATAATTTTAATTATTAGAAGAAATTTTCAAAATATCGCCCCTATGGTTTTTCAATTTTCAGGGGTCTGTATCTCGGTCAAATCAAGTCGGATTTTTTTTATTTCGGTGTCATTTCGACACAGCTCGTTGTGCTCTATATTCTAAGACTGACCATTTTTATCACCTTGAGAAAGAAAAAAGAGGGGGGGGGTGGTACGAAATTAAAAATTAACGATAATTTTCCAAAAATATTTTAAAAAAATTTCTAGTTTTAGATTTAAAAGAATTTTTAAATATTATTTTAATTATAAAAAAATTAAAAATTAATTTAATATAGGTAAAAATTATTTTGTAATTCAATATCAAATTATAAACATTTTTCTCGAATTTTAAAAATTTTAAGAAATTTACCTGGAGAAGTTCCAATGAAGAACCCGCCTTTACGCTTTATCCATCCATTTTCTTCGGTGTCATTCCTTGACTTTGGTACCTTCCATTCATACTGAAACGAGCCCAGAATATTATTTTGATGCTCAAAATATCCATAGTAATTAATATCTCCCGATTTTTCTTGTAAATAATAACGAAACCAATTATGATGTCCATGAACACCAGTTCCATCCTTCCACTCACCGCTGAACACATGTTCAAAACCTTTAAGAATAAGTGTTTGGGCTCATAAAGAGAGTAGTCCAAAAAGTAGTCCAAAGAGTAGTCCAAAAGCTTTTTCGTGACGGGGTAAGGGGTTTTCAATTTTTTCGGGCGGGGCTCGGGTCGAGGATAATGTGAAAAATTGTTCGGGTTCGGGGTACAAAGCACAACCTAATTTAATGCTATTAACCCTTAAAAAATTTATCTTTTCCACCTGAACTTCCTAAAATTTCAGAATCCACATCTTGATCACACCGGGAATATGTACCAAACCAAAAATCATACATTCGTTCACTGAACTCATCAAAGCTTTTTTTTTTAATTTTTTCTAAAAATGTATATCAAAATAATTTTATACAAATTTTATAGCTGACTATTTTTTAGAAGAAATTCATAACCCAATTTAAACACTTCACTTTCAGTAATTAATTTCCAAATTTCGGCAAATTGGTTTCTCCTTTGTTTGTCCATCGGAGGTTCTTGTTCACACACTTGCGGACGAAAAGCCTTTTTGTACATCCTTCGAAAAGCAGCGTAAATAGGCTTTTTGAATATAGATTCATCAACACGAGTGAATAAGCTAAAATAGGTGTTTTATTAATAGAACGGGTTTTTGGTCCAAAATATCGCAAAATAGGGTCCTATTTACTTGACTTTATGAGCCAAATCAAAAATTTCGAGTCCAAACAAATTTTATAAATCCGAACATGTTTTATTATTCAAGTAAAAATTTTGGCTCTACTGCAGTTTATCATTCTAATCACAGGTTAAAAGTCCAATCAGAGTCCAATTACTTAAATAAACTTACCGATGACGCGAAATGTCCTTAATTTCGTTTTTCCCAAGTTTTCTTTGCCAATCAAGGTGAATATCTTAATAAATTAAAATTTCCAAAAAATGCTTGGATAAAATACCAGATTCGTCAATTCTATCAACATCTTTTTCCCAAAGTTGGTCAACAAATTTTTGAAAAGCTGGATCAGTTTTATGCTTTCCTTTTTCCCTTTTCATAATTTTGGTATTCCAAATTATCTGTTATTATTTTAAAATTATTAAAATTTAAATTTAGTTTAATTACGTTTAAATGCCCATCCTTCTTTGACATCTTAATTCCCATGTCAAAAATATATCCGTCATCAATTGGAGCTGAACAATGCTAAAATGATAATCTTGCATTATTATTATTGGGCATTAATTTAAACAAAGAATTTCAATTAAGGTTAAACATTGTTAATTGAGCCTAAGTGATCTATTTTTCAACAATACACCAAAGTAAAGCTCAATTTCAGTATTTAATGAAATAAGCATCTAATTCAACAGGGATTTGTTTAAAACTTAGGTATTAATGTTTGGTGTTGACATATTAAAGTTTTTAAATTTAGATAATAATATTATCGAGTTTTAAACAAACTCCCAAACGTGAAAATTCAAAACTATAGCAAGATTATGTATGAATTTAATTAAAACATTATACTAACTTGAAACTTCTAAAAACTTTATGTGATTTATTTATTTAATTTTTGCATATTAAGTAAAAAGTCACCAATACAATTGTGTTTTTAATACTTATTAAAACTTATTATAAAATTCGACAGAATCCTATATTTAAACACGTTCTTAAATGTTTAATTCAGGTTCTCACTTTATTAGGTTCTTACTTAATTAAACTCCTTACTATACATAGATCGTGATTATTGAATTTAAATAAATATAACCTTCCATTTCCCCATTTCCTTATATGATAATGCACAAAATGAGAAGGCGGCAATTTCAAATTCCAAACTAGTTCCAATTATAATCCTTCTTTTTTTCAACTTCCCATTTTCTATATATTCCACTTGCATATCTTTTATTTCATCCTTTAATTGTAAAAATTTAGCTAAGATTTGACTTCTTTTTTGAGATATATTCCAATAAAGTACGTATAATCGTTTCAGTAAAAACGTAAGTCAATTTATAAGTCGATTATTCGAAAAATTTGGGGGTGTCGAGGTCCTTCTTGTTCCACCGGTATATCTACAAACCCACGGAATCTTCCACTATTTCTCTAAATCCTCATAGGTATATTCAGCGTTCATCATCATACTCATACATTTTTACGAAGTACGTGGAGGTTGCCCGGAACCGATTTGTAAAACGTAACCGGAACTGAACCCAATTTGAGTTCCAAATCACGGAACCGGAATCAAAAAACTACGGAACATCCCGGAACCGGAAATTCCGGTGAATTCTAATACGTATACTCTTTTTCAACTACTATTTACTATCACTCCCCCACACGTATACACAAGCTTATCAAAATTTATTTTAAATTTATACAGTGTTATTTTTAAACTCCAAAGACTGGATTTTCATCTGAGATTGTTCACGCATAAAAGAATGCCAAATTCCCTTCCCTTGTGTGAATTGGCAAAATAGGGAGTAGAATTCTTAAATTATTTTAAAATTGATAATTAAAAATTTTGGCTCTTGTCCAGTTTATGCGTCCAATGAAAGTTTATGCGTCCAATCAAAAGAAAATTGGATTTTTCTCTATATTTTGAAGTTGGGGTTGGGTTCTTTAACATTCATTCATGTTCGGGACCTACGCCCACTGGGTCTGGGACCATTCCATGCTTTATCCCTCGAAATTTCGGAAAGTTATAATTGTTTTTCCGAAATTTTTAAAAATTGGCTACAACTTTCCGAAATTTCGAGGGATAGGGCAAGGAATGGTCCCAGACCCAGTGGGCGTAGGTCCCGAACATGAATGAATGTTAAAGAACCCAACCCCAACTTCAAAATATAGAGAAAAATCCAATTTTCTTTTGATTGGACGCATAAACTTTCATTGGACGCATAAACTGGACAAGAGCCAAAATTTTTTCAGTTGTTTAGTTTGGGGTTTGTATAAAATAATTTAAAAAATTATTTTTAATAAACTAACGCGGTTCTTCTTTAGAAAATAAAAGTTGTTCAACTTTTTCAACAAAATTCTCTTTTTTCTTATTTTCGATATATAACTTTTCAGCTTCTTTAAATAAATATCTTTCATTTAAAACTTGAAGAAATTTAGTTCTATGTCCAATATTATCAAAATTATCCTTCAAACAAAAAATAGGAATTTTAAATTTTTTAATAAAAAAACTAACACAAAGCTGAACATATGCATCGTTTAAAGGAGTGGAAGGAATAGTAGGTTCAGGTTTTGTAATATGAGTTAATTGGCTATAAAATAAGATTTATTAAATTGGTATAAGTGAAAGTTTTGCTAACAATATTTGGAAATTTTAAATTAACTTGTACTCGTATTTGCCCATTTTTAGGACTACATACATTGAACCCATACCTCGTACATTCCCAAACTATGTGTAAAAAATTTAGAATTTTTATGGTTCTCTTAAAAAATGACATCCAAATTTAAATTTTAAGGGCTGCAAGCAAAAATCATGGAAGGCCAAAAGATAAACAATCCTTGTTGTGGCCGTACTCGCAGAAAAAATATAAATAAAAATAACCCTTCATCGGGAAAAAATAACTAACCCTTCATAACCCTTACATCGAAGGGTTATGAAGATATCGTTGGATTTGCAGGGATATTGAGGGATATGAGCGAATTTTAAGAGATTAATGTGAATATCAATGAATAAGTATATATTGTGGACTTGGGGATTCAAGGGATTTTGGGGATTATGGGGATATTTTGAGGATTAGGAGTGATATCAAGTGATATCCCTCTTAATCTCTCGGTCTCGACTCTCGGTTTGGTCTCGGTCTCAGGGTTGATTCTCGGTCTCGACTCTTGCTTTTTTTAATCTCGAACATCACTAATAACTAGTTCAATTATTAAGGTCGTGAATTATTTACCCAGAAGATCTATAAAAAATAAAAAGCAGCTTTCGCCAAGGTACCGTCTCGCGGGATCATATATATTTTTAAATTTTAAAATCTTTTCTAATGTCAAAAACCTCATTCCATTTTCTAAACTTTTTATTTCATAACTTCTTCCATTGATCATTCTAGCTAGTGCGTCCATTCGAAATAAAACTTTAAATGGTCCTGGCTTTATTTCATTATATGCCACAACATTAACTGAACACAAAATGAAATAAATTAAGATTTTCATCTGTAAATAAATAAAGAAAATTTCAGGGAAATTTTCTCTTCTTAGGGAGAATTTCAAAAATTCTATGAATAATAACAAAAAATGACTGAGACCATACATCGACAGTCTCAAATTTTTTGGATGTTTTATAATTTTAATATTATTTAATTTTCTTAATTATTTTACAAAACTAGCATATTTTAAAAAGAACATATGACAAAATTTAAAAAAATGGAGCGTTCCAGATAACCACTAACACTATAATAAGTAGTAAAATTTAATACGACGGCGTTTTTGAATAACCTTTTGGTTTGCCGTAATTATACTAAAAATTAGTTAGGTAATGGAATCCAAGTTATAAAAAAGTATTACTATTCTTATGTTAATCCTTGTTGAATAATCTTTAGGATAATCGAGTTTATTTGAGTAAGTAGAAGACATTGCATCGCTTTTTTAGAAGAGGGGGGGGGGGGTAAACATTTATAGTTTTTAGCCCTTACTTTTATTTAAATTAATTATATTTTTAGACTTTTTTTAAATTAAAATAATTTTTATAAGGAGAAAATTTTTTAATGAATTTTAAACTGCTTCGATAGTCAATAAGCATTGCAGCGCTTTTATAGAAGAGGGAGGGGGAGCTTCTTAAAATCCCTCTCATTCGAATTACCTTGCCTTTTCCTCTCTCCCCACCCCCATAATTGGACTTTTAGCTATTCAGTTACACGTGTTTAACGATTAATAAGATAGTCAAAAGATAGTCAATAAGACAGTCAATAAGACAGTTAATAAGACATTGCAGCGCTTTTATAGAAGAGGGTGGGGGAGCTTCTTAAAATCCCTCTCATTCGAATTACCTTGCCTTTTCCTCTCTCCCCACCCCCATAATTGGACTTTTAGCTATTCAGTTACACGTGTTTAACGATTAATAAGATAGTTATAAGATAGTCAATAAGACATTGATAGTCAAAAGATAGTTAATAAGACAGTCAATAAGACAGTTAATAAGACATTGCAGCGCTTTTATAGAAGAGGGTGGGGGAGCTTCTTAAAATCCCTCTCATTCGAATTACCTTGCCTTTTCCTCTCTCCCCACCCCCATAATTGGACTTTTAGCTATTCAGTTACACGTGTTTAACGATTAATAAGATAGTTATAAGATAGTCAATAAGACATTGATAGTCAAAAGATAGTTAATAAGACAGTCAATAAGACAGTTAATAAGACATTGCAGCGCTTTTATAGAAGAGGGTGGGGGAGCTTCTTAAAATCCCTCTCATTCGAATTACCTTGCCTTTTCCTCTCTCCCCACCCCCATAATTGGACTTTTAGCTATTCAGTTACACGTGTTTAACGATTAATAAGATAGTTATAAGATAGTCAATAAGACATTGATAGTCAAAAGATAGTTAATAAGACAGTCAATAAGACAGTTAATAAGACATTGCAGCGCTTTTATAGAAGAGGGTGGGGGGAGCTTTTTAAAATCCCTCTCATTCGAATTCCCTTTCCTTTCCCCCCCCCCCCATAATTGCACTCAGTTACACTCAGTTACACGTGTTTAACGATTAATATGACCTTTTTTTAAATCCATCTATTCAAAACTCGTGGTTTAGAGAGAGATTTGGATTTTAAACACGATAACACAAAAATATTAACGTTTTCTGTAATTTATCTTACTCAGATAAAAATAGTAAATTCTTATTAAGTTTGAAAGGTTGAAAAACTTTTTGTTAAAAAATTATTTTTTATCAATTTGCTATCAGTTTTAGGCAGGAGTCGTGTTTCACGTTTAGCGACCAAAATTCCTACTGGGGACTAAAAATTCAGTGTCCAATATTCCGTTTTTTGAATTGGTGACCAAAATTCCGCTGGTGACAAAGTTTCAAAAGATAAGTGACCAAAATTCCAAAAAAGCTTGGTGACCAAAATTCAAGTACCCCACGTCACTTACACATTTCTTGTATAATTTTACCCAAATAACTATAATTTTACCCAAAAAAATTTATACGAAAAATAAAAGCATTTGTAATAAATCAAGTAAAAACGGAATAAATTTAAAAAATAAATGGTAATTGTATAAATAGTTTTAAAAATATTTTTAAAAAATACTAAAGTAAATCTTACTGTAAACATTCCAAACTACCATAATGATTAATCTCCATAAATAAAAAAATATGGTAGCCAGGAAAGTGAACATAGCTTGAATATCAAACATGTTATAGTTATTAGTGATGTTCGAGAGTCTCGGTCTCGATTATCGGTTTGGTCTCGGGTTTGGTCTCGGTCTCGACTTTCGGCCTTTCTTGACTCTCGAACATCACTAATAGTTATACATTATATAAAATTTTAAATAAATAAAATAAATTTAAAAATAAATAAAATTTAAATAAAAGAAATTCTGACTTTTCTTAATTTAATAAGATGTGGTGTGGTGTTTTTAGTGGTTAATCTGGTTTAGTAATTTGTTTACAAACCAGAAATGTTGAACCCGAATTTTAAAACGATGGACGAATGTAAAAGGACATGGAAAATGAAGGAAAGATTTGCCTCTATTAGAGACGTGCGAGACCTTTTTGCGAGACCAAGACCAAGACTACCCCAAGATGAAGACCAAGACCGAAAAAAACCCAAGAAAAGTCTTGGAAGCAAGACCAAGAGTCTCGCACGTCTCTAGCTTCTATCATTTAAAAATAAAGAGAAAAGGTGAAAAAACGGAGGTAGTAAAAATAGGGACCAATGTTTTTTGTTTTGTAAATTTTGGAGCCAAAATTAGAGCTAAAATTAAATTGGAAAAATAATCTGATAAGGTTACGGATTATCCAACAATAATGAAGGGTAAGCTGTTCCCAAACACTTTCCCTTGTCACAATTTTTTGTGAAACTTGTAACAACCATTCTGGTATTTAGCAACTCAAACTGGCAAGCTTCATAGCCAGGATGTAGAATAGAGCATACAGTAAATAGAGTAAAGTCAAAAGCTGTAAAATATTTAATTAAAATTAGAAAATAATTGTATGTAATTAGTAGAAATTTTATTGTTCCAAAAAATCGCCCCTAAAGTTTTTAAATTTTTAGGGGTCTGTATCTCGGTCAAATCAAGTGGATTTTTTTTATTTCGGTCTCATTTCGACACAGCTCGTTGTGCTCTATATTCTAAGACTGACCATTTTTATCACCTTGAGAAAGAAAAAAGAGGGGGGGGGGTGGTACGAAATTAAAAATTAACGATAATTTTCCAAAAATATTTTAAAAAAATTTCTAGTTTTAGATTTAAAAGAATTTTTAAATATTATTTAAATTATAAAAAAATTAAAAATTATTTTAATATAAAAATTATTTAGTAATTTAATATCAATTTATAAAAATTTTTTCTCAAATTTTAAAAATTTCAAGAAATTTACCTGGAGAAGTTCCAATGAAGAACCCGCCTTTACGCTTTATCCATCCACTTTCTTCGGTGTCATTCCTTGACTTTGGTACCTTCCATTCATACTGGAATGAGCCCAGAATATTATTTTGATGCTCAAAATATCCATAGTAATTAATATCTCCCGATTTTTCTTGTAAATAATAACGAAACCAATTATGATGTCCATGAACACCAGTTCCATCCTTCCACTCACCGCTGAACACATGTTCAAAACCTTTAAGAATAAGTGTTTGGGCTCATAAAGAGAGTAGTCCAAAAAGTAGTCCAAAGAGTAGTCCAAAAGCTTTTTCGTGACGGGGTAAGGGGTTTTCAATTTTTTCGGGCGGGGCTCGGGTCGAGGATAATGTGAAAAATTGTTCGGGTTCGGGGTACAAAGCACAACCTAATTTAATGCTATTAACCCTTAAAAAATTTATCTTTTCCACCTGAACTTCCTAAAATTTCAGAATCCACATCTTGATCACACCGGGAATATGTACCAAACCAAAAATCATACATTCGTTCACTGAACTCATCAAAGCTTTTTTTTTTAATTTTTTCTAAAAATGTATATCAAAATAATTTTATACAAATTTTATAGCTGACTATTTTTTAGAAGAAATTCATAACCCAATTTAAACACTTCACTTTCAGTAATTAATTTCCAAATTTCGGCAAATTGGTTTCTCCTTTGTTTGTCCATCGGAGGTTCTTGTTCACACACTTGCGGACGAAAAGCCTTTTTGTACATCCTTCGAAAAGCAGCGTAAATAGGCTTTTTGAATATAGATTCATCAACACGAGTGAATAAGCTAAAATAGGTGTTTTATTAATAGAACGGGTTTTTGGTCCAAAATATCGCAAAATAGGGTCCTATTTACTTGACTTTATGAGTTCAATCAAAATTTATAAGTCCAAACAAATTTTATAAATCCGAACATGTTTTATTATTCAAGTAAAAATTTTGGCTCTACTGCAGTTTATCATTCTAATCACAGTTTAAAAGTCCAATCAGAGTCCAATTACTTAAATAAACTTACCGATGACGCGAAATGTCCTTAATTTCGTTTTTCCCAAGTTTTCTTTGCCAATCAAGGTGAATATCTTAATAAATTAAAATTTCCAAAAAATGCTTGGATAAAATACCAGATTCGTCAATTCTATCAACATCTTTTTCCCAAAGTTGGTCAACAAATTTTTGAAAAGCTGGATCAGTTTTATGCTTTCCTTTTTCCCTTTTCATAATTTTGGTATTCCAAATTATCTGTTATTATTTTAAAATTATTAAAATTTAAATTTAGTTTAATTACGTTTAAATGTCCAGATTTCATTGACTTTTTAATTCCCATATCAAAAATATATCCGTCATCAATTGGAGCTGAACAATGCTAAATAGATAATCTTGCATTATTATTATTGGGCATTAATTTAAACAAAGAATTTCAATTAAGGTTAAACATTGTTAATTGAGCCTAAGTGATCTATTTTTCAACAATACACCAAAGTAAAGCTCAATTTCAGTATTTAATGAAATAAGCATCTAATTCAACAGGGATTTGTTTATAAAACTAACGTATTTATGTTTAGTGTTAGATATTGACATATTAAAGTTTTTAAATTTAGATAATAATATTATCGAGTTTTAAACAAACTCCCAAACGTGAAAATTCAAAACTATAGCAAGATTATGTATGAATTTAATTAAAACATTATACTAACTTGAAACTTCTAAAAACTTTATGTGATTTATTTATTTAATTTTTGCATATTAAGTAAAAAGTCACCAATACAATTGTGTTTTTAATACTTATTAAAACTTATTATAAAATTCGACAGAATCCTATATTTAAACACGTTCTTAAATGTTTAATTCAGGTTCTCACTTTATTAGGTTCTTACTTAATTAAACTCCTTACTATACATAGATCGTGATTATTGAATTTAAATAAATATAACCTTCCATTTCCCCATTTCCTTATATGATAATGCACAAAATGAGAAGGCGGCAATTTCAAATTCCAAACTAGTTCCAATTATAATCCTTCTTTTTTTCAACTTCCCATTTTCTATATATTCCACTTGCATATCTTTTATTTCATCCTTTAATTGTAAAAATTTAGCTAAGATTTGACTTCTTTTTTGAGATATATTCCAATAAAGTACGTATAATCGTTTCAGTAAAAACGTAAGTCAATTTATAAGTCGATTATTCGAAAAATTTGGGGGTGTCGAGGTCCTTCTTGTTCCACCGGTATATCTACAAACCCACGGAATCTTCCACTATTTCTCTAAATCCTCATAGGTATATTCAGCGTTCATCATCATACTCATACATTTTTACGAAGTACGTGGAGGTTGCCCGGAACCGATTTGTAAAACGTAACCGGAACTGAACCCAATTTGAGTTCCAAATCACGGAACCGGAATCAAAAAACTACGGAACATCCCGGAACCGGAAATTCCGGTGAATTCTAATACGTATACTCTTTTTCAACTACTATTTACTATCACTCCCCCACACGTATACACAAGCTTATCAAAATTTATTTTAAATTTATACAGTGTTATTTTTAAACTCCAAAGACTGGATTTTCATCTGAGATTGTTCACGCATAAAAGAATGCCAAATTCCCTTCCCTTGTGTGAATTGGCAAAATAGGGAGTAGAATTCTTAAATTATTTTAAAATTAATAGTTAAAAATTTTTTCAGTTGTTTAGTTTGGGGTTTGTATAAAATAATTTAAAAAATTATTTTAATAAACTAACGCGGTTCTTCTTTAGAAAATAAAAGTTGTTCAACTTTTTCAACAAAATTCTCTTTTTTCTTATTTTCGATATATAACTTTTCAGCTTCTTTAAATAAATATCTTTCATTTAAAACTTGAAGAAATTTAGTTCTATGTCCAATATTATCAAAATTATCCTTCAAACAAAAAATAGGAATTTTAAATTTTTTAATAAAAAAACTAACACAAAGCTGAACATATGCATCGTTTAAAGGAGTGGAAGGAATAGTAGGTTCAGGTTTTGTAATATGAGTTAATTGGCTATAAAATAAGATTTATTAAATTGGTATAAGTGAAAGTTTTGCTAACAATATTTGGAAATTTTAAATTAACTTGTACTCGTATTTGCCCATTTTTAGGACTACATACATTGAACCCATACCTCGTACATTCCCAAACTATGTGTAAAAAATTTAGAATTTTTATGGTTCTCTTAAAAAATGACATCCAAATTTAAATTTTAAGGGCTGCAAGCAAAAATCATGGAAGGCCAAAAGATAAACAATCCTTGTTGTGGCCGTACTCGCAGAAAAAATATAAATAAAAATAACCCTTCATCGGGAAAAAATAACTAACCCTTCATAACCCTTACATCGAAGGGTTATGAAGATATCGTTGGATTTGCAGGGATATTGAGGGATATGAGCGAATTTTAAGAGATTAATGTGAATATCAATGAATAAGTATATATTGTGGACTTGGGGATTCAAGGGATTTTGGGGATTATGGGGATATTTTGAGGATTAGGAGTGATATCAAGTGATATCCCTCTTAATCTCTCGGTCTCGACTCTCGGTTTGGTCTCGGTCTCAGGGTTGATTCTCGGTCTCGACTCTTGCTTTTTTTAATCTCGAACATCACTAATAACTAGTTCAATTATTAAGGTCGTGAATTATTTACCCAGAAGATCTATAAAAAATAAAAAGCAGCTTTCGCCAAGGTACCGTCTCGCGGGATCATATATATTTTTAAATTTTAAAATCTTTTCTAATGTCAAAAACCTCATTCCATTTTCTAAACTTTTTATTTCATAACTTCTTCCATTGATCATTCTAGCTAGTGCGTCCATTCGAAATAAAACTTTAAATGGTCCTGGCTTTATTTCATTATATGCCACAACATTAATTGAACACAAAATGAAATAAATTAAGATTTTCATCTGAAAATAAATAAAGAAAATTTCAGGGAAATTTTCTCTTCTTAGGGAGAATTTCAAAAAATTCTATGAATAATAACAAAAAATGACTGAGACCATACATCGACAGTCTCAAATTTTTTGGATGTTTTATAATTTTAATATTATTTAATTTTCTTAATTATTTTACAAATCTAGCATATTTTAAAAAGAACATATGACAAAATTTAAAAAAATGGAGCGTTCCAGATAACCACTAACACTATAATAAGTAGTAAAATTTAATACGACGGCGTTTTTGAATAACCTTTTGGTTTGCCGTAATTATACTAAAAATTAGTTAGGTAATGGAATCCAAGTTATAAAAAAGTATTACTATTCTTATGTTAATCCTTGTTGAATAATCTTTAGGATAATCGAGTTTATTTGAGTAAGTAGAAGACATTGCATCGCTTTTTTAGAAGAGGGGGGGGGGGGGGTAAACATTTATAGTTTTTAGCCCTTACTTTTATTTAAATTAATTATATTTTTAGACTTTTTTTAAATTAAAATAATTTTTATAAGGAGAAAATTTTTTAATGAATTTTAAACTGCTTCGATAGTCAATAAGCATTGCAGCGCTTTTATAGAAGAGGGAGGGGAGCTTCTTAAAATCCCTCTCATTCGAATTACCTTGCCTTTTCCTCTCTCCCCACCCCCATAATTGGACTTTTAGCTATTCAGTTACACGTGTTTAACGATTAATAAGATAGTCAAAAGATAGTCAATAAGACAGTCAATAAGACAGTTAATAAGACATTGCAGCGCTTTTATAGAAGAGGGTGGGGGAGCTTCTTAAAATCCCTCTCATTCGAATTACCTTGCCTTTTCCTCTCTCCCCACCCCCATAATTGGACTTTTAGCTATTCAGTTACACGTGTTTAACGATTAATAAGATAGTCAAAAGATAGTTAATAAGACATTGATAGTCAAAAGATAGTTAATAAGACAGTCAATAAGACAGTTAATAAGACATTGCAGCGCTTTTATAGAAGAGGGTGGGGGGAGCTTTTTAAAATCCCTCTCATTCGAATTCCCTTTCCTTTCCCCCCCCCCCCCCATAATTGCACTTTTAGCTACTCAGTTACACGTGTTTAACGATTAATATGACCTTTTTTTAAATCCATCTATTCAAAACTCGTGGTTTAGAGAGAGATTTGGATTTTAAACACGATAACACAAAAATATTAACGTTTTCTGTAATTTATCTTACTCAGATAAAAATAGTAAATTCTTATTAAGTTTGAAAGGTTGAAAAACTTTTTGTTAAAAAATTATTTTTTATCAATTTGCTATCAGTTTTAGGCAGGAGTCGTGTTTCACGTTTAGCGACCAAAATTCCTACTGGGGACTAAAAATTCAGTGTCCAATATTCCGTTTTTTGAATTGGTGACCAAAATTCCGCTAGTGACAAAATTCCAAAAGATAAGTGACCAAAGTTTCAAAAAAGATTGGTGACCAAAATTCAGGTACCCCACGTCACTTACACATTTCTTGTATAATTTTACCCAAATAACTATAATTTTACCTAGGGTTGTACCCCGAACGTTCGGGGGCGGGTATGTCGGGGTACGGGGTTTTCCAATTGTTTCGGGGCGGGGTTCGGGTCGGGGGAGCAAAATATGGCCGGGGTTCGGGTCGGGGTACGGGGTTTTCAGGAAAAAATTTTTAGAGAAAAAAATGCTCAAAAATAATCAGATTTCGGTATATTTTCGCTAATTTATTCAAAAATTAAGTAGGTTTTGGAGAAATTAGAGGATATTTAAGGGAATAAAGTGTATAACCTGAGATATAAGTGGACCTGGAGGGATTAAGTGGGATTTTTAGGGATTAAATGTATATCTAGGGATGCAAGGTGATCTGGAGTGATTTTAGTTGGTTCAAGGGATATCTGTGATTTATAAGGATATTGAAGTATTGCGGATAAGGGTATTTGGACGGATATCAGGAGATATCTTGGATTAATCCTTAAATCTTCCACGAAATCCTTGTTAATTCATCTACGTATATCCGTTATATTCACGTAATCCTTTCAAATCCATTTTAATTTAAACCTTAAATCCCTTTAAATCACTTTATAACACCTTAATACTTCGACTACAGGTATCTCTGATTCCTGTTAACAGGACCTCGATAGTTTTCCAACTTTTAAGGTTGGCAACCCATACTGGTGATACAAGAGGTTTGAAGGATTAAGGGTGGTTCAAGAGATATCAGTTAAAAATAAAATTAATATTTGAAAATTAAAATTTAACTCGTTAATAATATGTTTTTGTAAAGAAATATAAAAAAGAGTTATCCTTATATGGATCCGAAACCAATCCTATATTAATAAAATATAGGCTAAAACCAACAACTAAGACACTCAACCACAAGTCTCTTAATAAAGAAGGAAAGAAAATTTTGATATTTCATTCATTTTTCTTTCAAAAATAATAAAGGCAAAGTAAATTGGGAGGAAATTTTTTAAATTTTTCTCTTAAAATTCTCACAAAAATGGCATTTTTTGGGTGTATAAAACCCCGATAACCCCGAAACTTTTCGGGTCGGGGTACGGGGTTTTCGAATTGTTTCGGGGCGGGGTTCGGGTCGGGGAGAATCGTGAAAAAATCGTTCGGGAACGGGGTCAGGGTTCGGGGTCGGGGTACAACTCTAATTTTACCCAAAAAATTTATCCGAAAAATCAAAGCATTTGTAATAAATCAAGTAAAAACGGAATAAAATTTAAAAAATAAATGGTAATCTTATAAATAAATTTAAAAAATATTTTTTAAAAATAATAAAGTAAATCTTACTGTAAACATTCCAAACTACCATAATGACTAATCTCTATAAATAAAAAATATGGTAGCCAGGAAAGTGAACATAGCTTGAATATCAAGCAAGTTAGTTATAGAGACCGGACTCGAGTGATTGGTCGATAATATCGGTATCGGTCTCGAAAAATATCGTCGATATTTTTTGATATTTTTTTCCGACAGGGGAAGTTGTACCAACGACGGGGAAAAATTTATCGATCGATAATATCGGTATCGTTTTTCGATAATATCGATAATTTTTCGATATATCGTATCGGTCCGGTCTCTAGTTAGTTATACATTGTATAAAATTTTAAATAAATTTAAAAAAAATAAAATTTAAATAAAAAAAGAAATTTTGACTTTTCTTAATTTAATAAGATGTGGTGTGATGTTTTTTAGTGGTTAATCTGGTTTAGTAATTTATAAATATACAAACCAGAAATGTTGAACCCGAATTTTAAAACGATGGACCAGTGTAAAAGGACATGGAAAATGAAGGAAAGATTTGCCTCTATTAGAGACGTGCGAGACCAGGAATTTTCCAAGACTCAAGACCAAGAATACACCCCAAGATGAAGACCAAGACCGAAAAAAACCCAAGAAAAGTCTTGGAAGCAAGACCAAGAGTCTCGCACGTCTCTAGCTTCTATCATTCAAAAATAAAGAGAAAAGGTGAAAAAACGGAGAAATATAGGAGGTAGTAAAAATAAAGACCAATGTTTTTAGTTTTGTAAATTTTGGAAACAAAATTAGAGATAAAATTAAATTGGAAAAATAATTTGATAAAGTAATCTATTAACTGTTCGTTCTAAAATTAAAAACATTGGGCTCTTTGTTTGAATGGAATAATGACTGTTCAATAAGAATTTAAATCTGCTATATACGGGTTTTTCTCGATTATTTACTTTGGTTACTTATCTTTCGCCTTAATGCTAGAGTGAATAAAAATATAGTGCGAGCTATTATCCCAGAGGTATTATTCCATCTTACTGTTATGACCCCGCTTACGAAGAGATCAGAACAAAACGTTTATCGCACAACGAAATACAGAGCAGGTGAAGGTAGGTAGAAGAACTAAAACTGGGAGAGAGAACTAACTATTGGCTGGGCTTTTATACTAATCACTCTAAGGGCTGACGCCCATACACAACACCTCCCCCCTTGAAAAAAAGGTTCGGCTTCACTTAAAGCCGAAGCTTTACAATATACTTAACTTTGCCAGCCAAACAAACAACAACAAAAATACATACAAAAATTTGGGGGAATAAGGGCAATGGGAACAAAAAATACATACAACATTACAAAAAATACAACAATAATATTATCACAAAATTTTATTTATTTATTTATTTTACACATCTACGTCTCCATATTTTTATTATCATCTTCAACATCTTTCATCTTTGGCTTGTTCCCACTGTACTTGACACTCCTCTTGGTCTTACTAATTTCACTGGATACTTTATAGCCTCTTCCGCATACTTTTTTACACTTTCCTTAGACATCACTAATTTTTGAGGCTGTCTAATACTATTTCTCAAACAATATTTATGTGGTTTATCAACTTTTTCAATCCACTATCACTTACACTTTCACTTTTCCACAAAGTATTACAATCTTCACTTAAACATCTATTTCTAATTTGATTTTCGTGCCGAGTTACCACGGCATTCAATACTGGCGAGTATATCTTATAGATAACTCCCCTTTTACTTTCCACTTCACCATCCAACCAATTAATTTTACCATCTTTTCGGTAATTTAAGAAATACACTAACTTACCGATTTTTCGGTTTTTTACTCCATGGTGTTTATCAAACCACGTTTTCATTTTCACTTGTTGAGGTGTTATCACTTTATTTTCTTGTAAGGTCACTCTTTTGGGTATTAATCTCGCTAAATTCAATCGCAATTTCCTTCCAAGAAACACTTCACTAGGGGATTTCCCTTCCAATGATTCATGAGGACTGGCTCTATAAAACAATAACACTTCACTGAGCCAATTCTTCTTATTAGAATTTTTTGTCATCATTCTTTTAAAATAATCCACAAATCTTTCCACTTGACCATTGGATTGTGGATGATATGGGGCACTAAACACTTGACTAATCCCCTTATTTTGACAATACACTTTAAACTCATTTGATCGGAATGGACTTCCATTATCAGACACTATTGTTTCTGGGTACCCGTAATGGGTTCCCAACCACTCAAAACACTTTATAACATCTTTTACTGATGTTGTCATATTTTCAAACACTTCAGGCCACTTTGAGTGCGCATCAATTACAATAAAATACACTTTTCCGTCTTTACACGGCCCAGCAAAATCAATATGCACTCTTTCCCAATTTCTATTTGTATTTGGCCATGGTCGCAACTCACTTTTAATTGGTCTTTTTGCCGCTGCTTGGCACATTATACAATTTGCGACCCAATCATCAATATCTCTACCAATATTTGGCCAATACATATACTCCCGGGCCACTCCTTTCATTTTTGCACTTCCCGGATGTGTTTCATGTAATACTTTCAATACACTTTTCCTCAAAGCTTTTGGGATCACTATTTTTCCACTACACATAATACACTCATCGATCACTTCTAAATCTTGTCTTCTGTTCGACCAAATACTTAATGCTGGATCACTTAATACTTTTGGCCACCCATTTTTAATGAATTGTTTAATCATTTTTAATTCACTATCATTTTCTGTTTCACTCTTCACTTGTTCGGCATTCACTGGCACTTCATCCAGCATTATGTTTAATACATATTTAACTGACTCTTCCACTAACAATGAGTCCTCATCACTACTATCTTCATCACTACAATTTTCACTTTTTGCAACTAATGCAATCACTTTATCTTCTAATTCACTCTTTTCACTTATCAATCTTGACAATGTATCAGCCATACCCATTTGGTTTGTACTTACAAATTCGATTTTAAAATCGTAATTTGTCAATAACAATGCCCATCTTTGTAATCTTGATGCAGAAAACACTTTAATGCCTTTATTTTTGCCAAAGATGGCCAATAACGGTTTATGATCCGTTCTCAATATGAACTTTCTGCCGAATAGCATTTTATGAAACTTCTGCACTGCAAACACTAATGCTAAGCCTTCTTTTTCAATTTGGCTATAATTCTTTTCTGCATCATTCAATGATTTACTTGCGTACTCAATCACTTTTTCCTTTCCATTTGGAAATTTATGCGATATTACTGCTCCCACTCCATAATTCGATGCATCTGCTGTCACTATTATTTCTAATTCTGGATCGAAATGCGTTAACATTAGATCAGAATTTAGCACTTTTTTAACACTTTGGAAAGCCTTTTCTTGATCTTGGCCCCACTCCCACTTCACTTCTTTTTTTAGCAATTTATCTAATGGCCCTCTATACTTATGCATTTCACTAACAAACCGCCCATAATAATTAATTGTACCCATAAAAGATTTCAATTCTTTAACATCTCTTGGGCGTGTTAATTCACTTATTTTCTTTTTCTTTTCTGGGTCAGGTTCAATTCCACTTTTAGATACAATATGGCCTAAAAACTTCAATTTTTCTTTGAAAAAATTACACTTTTCTAACTGGATTTTTAATCCCCACTTTTCAATTCGATCAAATATTTCAAACAATTGCACTTTATGATCTTCAATATTTTTAGAAACTATTATTAAATCATCTAAATAGGCAAACACTCCAGGAATTCCACTAATCAATTTATCCATCAATCTTTGAAATATTCCTGGTGCTGATTTCACTCCAAACGGCAATCTTTGCACTTCAAACAATCCTTTATGTGTATTAATACACGCCACTTTTTTAGATTGCTCGTCTAACTCAATCTGTAAATAGGCATCTCTGAGATCCAATTGCGAAAACACTTTACTTCCATGGATCTCAGCCCATATTTCACTAGGCTTTGGCAAAGGATGCCTATCTAATTCAATTGCATTATTCAACCCTGTTGAATAATCCATACACACTCTTGTTTTGCCGTTTGCCTTTTTAATTGCTAAAATAGGCGCTGCCCAATTAGCAAATTCAATTGGCTTAATAGCTCCAATTTCACTCAATCTACTTAACTCTTTTTCAATTGCGTCTTTAACGCCAATTGGTACTGGTCTAGCCCGTACAAATACTGGACTCACTCCTGGCTTCATATACAAATGAGCCTTCATTTTTGTACAATGGCCTAAACCTGGCTCAAACACTTTCTTGAACTGCACTGCCAATTTGTTTACTATTTCACTAATTTTACTTTGTGCCTTTTCAATTTCTAACACTTTAATCGGCTCTTCACTCTTCTTAATACTAGACACTATTGGATACCCCAATTTATTCTCAACTTCAATTATCCATGGCAGGCCAAACAAATTCAATTTTTCACTTGTGACATGTGTCACCAATACTTGTTTACTTTCGTCTACTTCGACACTCGCCATAAAACTGCCCAACATACTAAACTCGTTTCCTGTGAAACTTCTGCCTTTGCAAGGCACTCCAGTGAGCTTTGGGCTACCAATATTCTTCCATGTCACTTCACTTATACAACTAATTTGAGCCCCCGAATCCAAAATGAATTCCACTTCGGTTCCGTTCACTAACACTTTTTTTGTTAACCATTTAGGTTTCACACTCAAACTCACATGGAGAATGTCAACACTATTCTTTACATTACACTCATGGTTTTCCCACCATGTTTTTACTTTACTTATCAGAGCCATTTTTCTTTTTGCCGAACTTTTCTTATTGTAGCTGTTGACGACCTTTTTCGAAGTAGACGAGACTGGTTCTTTTTTTACTCGACCGCGCCACTGTTATGACCCCGCTTACGAAGAGATCAGAACAAAACGTTTATCGCACAACGAAATACAGAGCAGGTGAAGGTAGGTAGAAGAACTAAAACTGGGAGAGAGAACTAACTATTGGCTGGGCTTTTATACTAATCACTCTAAGGGCTGACGCCCATACACAACACTTACATATCTCAATCAGAGTTGGGATGCTAAATAAAGTTATTTTTCTATAATCATAAATCGAGAAAATTTCGAAAACAACGTTAATTGAAAATAATTTTAAAAATCTCCGGAATCGAAGGCCGAAAGAAGATCCGATATCCGAACCGAAAATTTACGGATTATCCAACAATAATGAAGGGTAAGCTGTTCCCAAACACTTTCCCTTGTCACAATTTTTTGTTAAACTTGTAACAACCATTTTGGTATTTAGCAACTCAAACTGGCATGCTTCATAGCCAGGATGTAGAATAGAGCATACAGTAAATAGAGTAAAGTCAAAGGCTGTAAAATATTTAATTAAAATTAGAAAATAATTGTATGTAATTAGTAGAAATTTTATTGTTCCAAAAAATCGCCCCTAAAGTTTTTAAATTTTTAGGGGTCTGTATCTCGGTCAAATCAAGTGGATTTTTTTTATTTCGGTCTCATTTCGACACAGCTCGTTGTGCTCTATATTCCTCTAAAGACTGACCATTTTTATCACCTTTAGAAAGAAAATAAAGAAGGGGTGGGGGGAAGTGGTGGTACGAAATTCAAAATTACCGATAATTTTCCAAAAAATATTTTTAAAAAAATTCTAATTTTAGATTTAAAAGAATTTTTAAATATTATTTTAATTATCAAAAATAAAAATTAATTTAATACCAAATTATTTATTAATTTAATATCAAACTACATATAAAAAATTTTTTCTCGAATCTTAAAAATTTCAAGAAATTTACCTGGAGAAGTTCCAATGAAGAACCCGCCTATACGCTTTAAATATCCACCTTCTTTGGTGTCAATCCTTGACTTTGGTACCTTCCATTCATACTGGAATGAGCCCAGAATATTATTTTGTTGCTCAAAATATCCATAGTAATTAATATCTCCCTTTTTTTCTTGTAAATAATAACGCAACCAATTATGAAGTCCATCAACGCCAATTCCATCATTCCACTCACCGCTGAACACATGTTCAAAACCTTTAAAAATTAAATGTTATACTTATAAAGAGAGTAAAATTGATAAGGTTCTACATATGTAGGGTGGTGGATAGGGCCCATAACCCTATGCAAACAGGGTTAGGTGCCCGATTCGGCCGTTCCGAACCCGAAAAAGACCCGGTCGGGCGGGCCCAAAAAATGAAGCCGAAAAAATGACTCGAACGTCGGCCCGACTCGAAAACCCCAACCCAATATGCAAACATCGTAATTCGAGTTCATTTTTCTTCCATTTATCATGTTGTATCGGTAGGAATTTATTTTTCTCTTCGTTTATTCCTATTATAGGAAAGAGAAAAGGAAAGGGACCCTAATTACGATGTTGCTCAAAATTTTGAATTAAAGATGATCCCCGAAAATTTCTTCTGTAAATGTTATTGACTCTAATTTAAAAAATTAAACTTTTTCACTACCTGAACTTCCCAAAGGTTCAGAATCCTCATTTTCCTCACACCGGGAATATGTACCAAACCAAAAATCAAACATTCGTTCACGGAACTCAGCAAAGCTTTTTTTTTTAATTTTTTCTAAAAATGTATATCAAAGTAATTTTATACAAATTTTATAGCTGACTATTTTTTAGAAGAAATTCATAACCCAATTTAAATACTTCACTTTCAGTAATTAATTTCCAAATTTTGGCAAATTTTCCTCTTCTTCCTTCGTCCATCGGAGGTTCTTGTTCACACACTTGCTCATAAAAATTCTTCTCCTTGTACATTTCTAATAGAGCAGCGTATATAGGCTTTTGGAATATAGTAGATTCATCAATATAAGAGAATAAACTTAAATATATTTTATTAATAAAGCGTGTTTTTAGGTCCAAAATTCGCAAAATAGGAAATGCGATTTTCTCATTTTGGGAGGGTTACGCGCAATCAAATATCTCTTTAAGCTTTAATCTAAAAAATTTTTTGCTTTATAATTTCTATAGATAAAAGACTGCTCTAGAGGCCAAAAAAATTTTGTGTAATTCCTGCAATCTATTCTAATGTTATAAGCAAAATGTCTCAAAAAAAGGTGCGACCTGGAGCAATAAATTTTTCCCACTTTCCTTTAACCTTATCTCAAAGTAGAATAGGGAAAATTCTTAAAGATTTTTATATTTCATTCTCCATTTAGTTTTCTATAATTTCATCTTTATTTTATCTAATTATCTTTAATTTGAATAAAGTTATGCCAAAAATATCGTGCCCGGTTTCTTTTGTGTCACCCTGTATATACAAAAAGATTCATAAATAGGTTCAAAAAATCCAAAATAAGCCCGAATTTTGAACAAATAAGTTTTAATTTTGATTAAAATTGGTACTTTAATGATTTCATATTTACTAAATCTGAATTTTTCAGAGTTTTTTCTTATTTTAAATAGAAATTTATCGAAATTTGAGTCATTTCTCAATGCCTAACTCTAAATACCTGATGATTTGAAGGGTTATTGTTATGTACGTGACTTGTATGTCTACGTAGTAACAAGAATAAAAAGATAAGACAGACTAACAAACTGTGCTTTATCTACAATACTAATACAATAGGTTGCGAACAGTCGGCTTATTCGGCTTAAGCCGAATAAGCCGAATATGTTGGCTTTTATACTAAGCCAATACCCAACAGTTCATAATATAAGGGAAGTTGACGGGATCAAATGGGAAATCGATGGATTTAGATTTTTTGATTAATTATCTTGTTAATTATTTTTTTTGCATTTTCGCGCAAGGCATTTGGTAGAAATTAACTATTTTTTCAACCTCTCAATGAAAGGGAAATAATTAAAGACGTCCAAGTCTTGACTCAAGATTTTCTTGGCTTTTTTCGGTCTTGGCATAGGGGTCTTATCTTGATCTTTTTATTCAAATAACTTACGGATCAGGCGAAATGTCCTTAATTTGGGGTCTGTCAAGTTTTCCTTGCCAATTAAGGCGAATAGCTTAATAAATTAAAATTTCCGAAAAAAATTGTTTAGATAAAATACCAGATTCGTCAATTCTATCAACATCCTTTTCCCAAAGTTGGTCAACTAATTTTTGAAAAGCCGGATCAGTTTTAGGCTTTCTTTTTTCCCTTTTCATAATTTTGGTATTCCAAATTATCTGTTATTATTTTAAAATTATTAAAATTTAAATTTAGTTTTATTACGTTTAATTTTCCTGATTTTATTGACTTTTTAATTCCCATATCAAAAATATATCCGTCATCAATTGGAGCTGAACAATGCTAAAATGATTAATAATTACCGTATTTTTTAAAATAGCCCCTCTCTAGAGGGCGGCTATTTTAGAGAGGGGCTATTTTGGAGTGGGGGGCTATTTTGGAGTGGGAGGCTATTTTGGAGTGGGAGGCTATTTTGGAGTGGGAGGCTATTTTGGAGTGGGGGCTATTTTAGAGAGGGGGCTATTTTGGAGAGGGGGGCTATTTTAGGGAAAATACGGTATCTTGTCAATTTAAACTAGGTCCTATTAAACGTTTCAATTATCAAATTGAAAATAGAAATATAACCTTCCATTTCTCCATTTCCATATAGGAAAAAGCACAAAAGGAGAAGACGGCAATTTCAAATTCCAAACTAGTTCCAATTATAATCCTTCTCTTTTTCAACTTTCCATTTTTTATAAATTCAACTTGCATATCTTTCATAGCTCTCTTTAATTTTAAAATTAAGCTAAAATTTGACTTATTTTTTGAGATATATTCCAATAATGTATGGTCTTTTCAGAATTATGAAACCTATGCCAAAGCGGGGTGGTTGTATCCAGAGGTGGGTCGGAACAGTCAGAGGTGTCGGAAATCGGAACTGTCGGAAATCGGAAATGGCTCAAAAGTCGGAAATCGGAATTCCGACCCACCTCTGGATGTATCATTATTCAATTTATAATATTCTATTTATAGCCTAAAACGGCAACCCTAATCTCAATAACCAAAATAACGGCTATAAGTATACACTTTTTGACGTCTCTTATTTACTATAACTCCCCCACACTTATACACAAGCTTATCAAAATTTATTTTAAATTTATACAGTGTTGTTTTTAAGCTTCAAAGAATGAATTTCCATCTTATTGTTAGATTGTTCACGTAAAAAAGAATGCCAAGTTCCCTTCCCTTGTGTGAATTGGCAAAATAGGGAGTAGAATTCTTAAATTATTTTAAAATTAATAATTAAAATTTTTTCAGTTGTTTAGTTGGCTTCAGTGATGCGGAAATTACAAAATGTCGCCGGTTCCGGTTCCGGAACCGCTTTTTTAATTTTACCGGTTCCGGTTCTGGAACCGGTTCCAAAAATTTTGGCTGTATTTTAGTATACTTCCCCCTAAAAAGTATTCCCCCCTTAAATCCCTTTGGTGTGTATTATTCAAAGAATGAAAAATAATACTCCCAGGAGTACTATTATAGGAAATACGGTATGTTTTTTTGTAAAGTCGTGTAATGTAAAGCTAATTTTTAATGTAAAGTTTATATAGGTAAGTTAATTTAAAAAATTATTTTATTAAACTAACGCGGTTCTTCTTCAGAAAATAAAAGTTGTTGAACCTTTTCAACAAAATCCATTTTTTCCTTAATTTCGTAATATAATATTTTAGCTTTTTGAAATATTTCCGTTCTATTTAAAACTTGAAAAAAATCATTTCTAAGGCCAACAGTTTGAAAATTTTCCTTCAAACAATAAAAAAACGAATTTTAAATTTTTAATAAAAAACTAACACAAAGCCGAACATATGCATCGTTTAAAAGAGTGAGAGGAAAAATTTTAGGAGGATGAGTTAATTGGCTATAAATAAGATTTATTAGATTAGTTAAGCGAAAGTTTTGCTAAAAATATTTGGAAATTTAAAATTAACCTGTTTTATTTTTTAAATTTTATGATTTTATTAAACAATTTAGTAAAAAAAACTAAATAAAAGTAAAAAAATCCAAATTTAAATTTTAAGCACTGAAAGAAAAATCATGGAAGGCAAGAAAATAAACAATCATTGTTGTCTCCGTACTAGCAGAAAACTTGCCAAAGAATCTCCTAGAACCGACAAACATACTCATAGATTTGTTATCATTAGAGCGTGTCATTTTAGGTCCAAAATATCGTGAAATAGGATCCTATTTAGGTCCAAAAAAAGTTAAAAATAGGTTCAAAAAATCCAAAAAAGTCCAAAATAGGTCCAAATTTTGATTAAATAGGGCCGAATTTTGGCTAAAATTAAAACTTTTTCGAATCAACATTTAGTAAATCTGAAATTTCTCTCCAATTTTCTTGTTTTAAACAGAAATTTATCGAAATTTTGAGCCATCTCTCAATGTCTAACTCTGAATACTAGAGTTGGCCGAGGTCGAGAATTTTTGAAAAAGCCGAGGCCGAGGATAACCGAGGCTGGAAAAGCCGAGATCGAGGCCGAGGGGCAAATTTTGACCCGAGAACGAGTCTCTCCCCGATTGGATGGGATAGGGATTTGTGGGGGTAAGGGATTTGAATAGGTAACGGGGAGAGCGATTAATTCGGATTTTGAGGGAATAAAGACGTAGAATGGTGTAGTACATGTAGATATACCAGAATACTGGCCTCCTTGGGCAAAATTTAGTGATTTTATAGCAAGAAATTCATTTTATTAGCGCCGCAGGCAAAAATTTTTAGATTTTTGGATGTTCAGGGCAATAAAATTTACGAAAAATTGATTGAAAATAGTCAAAATTTAAGAAAAATCTTCAAAAACCTAAAATAGGTCCAAAAAAGGTCGAAATAGGCTCAAAATAGGTTTTAGGTCCGAAAAGGCCGAAATAGGTTTTTTAGGCTCTAGTAACTCAAAAAGTACCCAACCTCCAGTGCTAAAACAGTGATTTTTCGACTTATCTAATCATGGGCTGCTTGCAAAAAAAAATAGGTAAAAACCTAAAATGACACGCTCTAGTTATCATTAATTAGGTGTGCCTCTCCTAACGCCAAAAATTTAAAGAATGGAATATAATACAGATCAGGGAATGCGCCGACACGATTCACGATTGCCGAAAATCGAGAATCCGATTTTCGGTCGCCGCGATCCCTGATACAGATATTATTTGCGGTCAGGTAGAGAGGCAACTGGACATTTACCAAATCCTGAGGGGAGCTATTGCAGGAGCTATCGCAGGATCATGTATATTTTAAAAGTAAAAAATCTTTTCTACATATAATGTTAAAAACCTCGTTCCATTTTCTAAACTCTTTATTTCATAATTTTTTCCATAGATTGCTCTGTATGGTGCGTCCCATCTAAATAACATTTTAAATGGTGATAGTCTTATTTTATGATATGCCACAACATTAACTGAACACAAAATAAAATAAATTAAGATTTTCATCTGAAAATAAATAAAGAAAATTTCTTGGAAATTTTCTTTTCTTAGCGAGAATTTCCAAAAAATTCTATGAATAATCATAAAAAATGACTGAGACCATACATCGACAGTCTCAAATTTCTCTTCTTATGTTGATCCTGATTTAATGATCTTTAGGATATTCGAGTTTATTCGAGTAAGTAAAGGACATTGCAGCACTTTTGTAGAAGAGGGGGGTGAGCATTTTTTAAGTTTTTTGCCCTTACTTTTATTTAAATTATTTATATTTTTAGACTTTTTTTAAATTAAAATAATTTTTATAAGGGGAAATTTTTTTAATGAATTTTAAACTGCCTTTGATAGTCAATAAGACATTGCAACGCTTTTATAGAAGAGGGAGGGGGGGGGGAGCTTCTTAAAATCCCTCTCATTCGAATTCACTTGCCTCTCTTCCCCCCTATAAAAATACAAACTACGAGCGTCTTAAAATCCATCTCATTCAAAGTTCCCTTACCTTTTGCCTCTCTTCCCCCCCTATAAAAATACAAACTACGAGCTTCTTAAAATCCCTCTCATTCAAAGTTCCCTTACCTCTTCCTCTCTTCCCCCCCCCCCCTATAAAAATACAAACTACGAGCTCACTAAAATCCATCTCATTCAAATTCTCTTGCCTCTTCCTCTCTTCCCCCCCCCTATAAAAATACAAACTACGAGCTCATTAAAATCCATCTCATTCAAATTCTCTTGCCTCTTCCTCTCTTCCCCCCCCCCTATAAAAATACAAACTACGAGCGTCTTAAAATCCCTCTCATTCAAAGTTCCCTTACCTTTTGCCTCTCTTCCCCCCCTATAAAAATACAAACTACGAGCGTCTTAAAATCCATCTCATTCGAAGTTCCCTTATCTCTTGCCTCTCTTCCCCCCCCCCCCTATAAAAATACAAACTACGAGCGTCTTAAAATCCCTCTCATTCAAAGTTCCCTTACCTTTTGCCTCTCTTCCCCCCCTATAAAAATACAAACTACGAGCGTCTTAAAATCCATCTCATTCGAAGTTCCCTTATCTCTTGCCTCTCTTCCCCCCCTATAAAAATACAAACTACGAGCGTCTTAAAATCCATCTCATTCGAAGTTCCCTTATCTCTTGCCTCTCTTCCCTCCCATAAAAATACAAACTACGAGCTCACTAAAATCCATCTCATTCAAATTCTCTTGCCTCTTCCTCTCTCCCCTTCCCCTATAAAAATACAAACTACGAGCTCATTAAAATCCATCTCATTCAAATTCTCTTGCCTCTTCCTCTCTTCCCCCCCCTATAAAAATACAAACTACGAGCGTCTTAAAATCCCTCTCATTCAAAGTTCCCTTACCTTTTGCCTCTCTTCCCCCCCTATAAAAATACAAACTACGAGCGTCTTAAAATCCATCTCATTCGAAGTTCCCTTATCTCTTGCCTCTCTTCCCTCCCATAAAAATACAAACTACGAGCTCACTAAAATCCATCTCATTCAAATTCTCTTGCCTCTTCCTCTCTCCCCTTCCCCTATAAAAATACAAACTACGAGCTCATTAAAATCCATCTCATTCAAATTCTCTTGCCTCTTCCTCTCTTCCCCCCCCTATAAAAATACAAACTACGAGCGTCTTAAAATCCCTCTCATTCGAAGTTCCCTTATCTCTTGCCTCTCTTCCCCCCTATAAAAATACAAACTACGAGCGTCTTAAAATCCATCTCATTCGAAGTTCCCTTATCTCTTGCCTCTCTTCCCTCCCATAAAAATACAAACTACGAGCTTATTAAAATCCCTCTCATTCGAAGTCTCTCTCTCTTCCTCTCTCCCCTTCCCCTATAAAAATACAAACTACGAGCTTCTTAAAATCCCTCTCATTCGAAGTCTCTCTCTCTCTCTCCCCCTATAATTGGACTTTTATCTACTCTGTTATACGTGTTTAACGATTAATATGACCTTTTTTAAAATCCCTTTTTTCAAAACTCGTTTAGAGGAAATTTAAGGCAAGAGATTTTATTTATTGATTAAGTGAAAATAAAATATTAAAATTAATTTCTTAATTATATAAATTAAAAATTAATTATATAACTTTAAAATAAAAAAATTCATTGTTATTGAAGATTGTGTAAAATGATAGAGAATTAAATGGCCTATAAAATGAGTATAAAATTATTTAAAAATATTAGGTGTACATAAAGTTATGGTGGCAAATTCTCACTCCGAACTTTCTTGTCACCCTGTATAAATTTAAAATTAATTATAAAACTTTAAAAATTTTAATGTTATTGAAGATACAGAGTTGCTGAATGATTTCGGCTTGATGATCTGTTGTTTTACAAGATTTAAAAACTAAAAAATTTGCTTAATAATAATATTTTTTTTATTCCGGCCAACAGATTGCAACAATAAATATAATGCAACACAAGGTGGCGATTAAAAAGAAATTAAATGTTTATAAATATAAATTATAACATAATAAATTAATATGACTATAGAAATTTATATACTGTCAATTAAGTCAGAAATTGCTGGAGAAAAAACTTTTTTGTTGGAGAAAAAGCTCCAGCATCTTGTCTTGTTCGTTTATTACCCATAGTGAATAAATTCTTTAAATTTTTAATAATAGAATTCTAAAAAGAAAATTTAATTTTGTAAACCATAATCTAGTAGGTGTCTGAAAAATGAGTCAATAGGGTAAAAAAGATAAAAAACGAAATTGGAATAAAATTGCATTGAAAACATGTAGTTGGGCATATAAAAGGGGTCTGTATTTCGGTCCAATCAAGTCGGATTTTGCTGATTTTGGTGTCATTCGACACAGCTCGATGTGTTCTACAATTGTTGTTCAGACTGACCATTTATACATATTTTTCGAAAAAACTGACTGGGGGGACTAAATAAGTACCAATGTAAACAAGTGTTATTTATTGGCTTAATTTTGTTTTTATCTCTGAATTTAAAACTTTAAAAACAAAATATCCGGAAATTAAGAATATTTTTTAAAAATTTATTAAATTATTTGCTTATCGAACTAAAAAATTTCGGTTCAAAAATTAATAAAAGTTAAATTAAAAAAAATAAATATGAAAAAAAGTTGGGCATAATTTTCTATAGTAATTCCATATAGCAACAAGTAAGAAAAAAATAAATACATAGAATGGAAAGTTAAAGTTTTTGTGTTCTCTTATTTAATATTCAAAATCTATCTCAAATGTTTTCAAGAATTAAGTTTTCAGTTCCGTTCAAGCCAGTCAAGCCAGTTCAGAACCAGTTCATTTCAAGAATGAAGGACAGAATCTAGATAATCCAAAAAATTCTGATCATCGAACAGACTCTGATCAATTAAATCATCATGATCATCCACTTTTTGAATACGAGCGTCGTCAGCCTCTTGAACATTTTTTTGCACATAAGAGCAAGCATTTGTGTCAGATAAATTATTTACACAATCATCTGTCTGTGAATTAACAAATGAATTTCCCTTTGAATTAGATAGCTGTCTATACTCTTCACAAACTATTGGATCTTTTCCTTTATTTTCACAATTATTATTTGTTGAATTATTAGAAGTTTCTAAAGTATTGTCAACCTTTTTCAATTTTAAAATACCATTTTTGTAAATTTCTTTTTGATTTTTCGTTTTCTGTCGCCGCATTCGGTCATATTCTCGCTTCTTTTCTCTATTATTAACGTAGTATTGATGAATATTTTGTTTATAATGTGCAGATTTCTTGCTTTCACTTATTCTCTCTTTATTCTTCTCCCGATATTTTCGATCATATTCTAGCTTCCTTTCCTTATTCTGTTCCCGATAATTTCTAGTATATTCCTTTCTTGTATCCTTTTTTTTCTGGTAGTGATTTCTATTATATTCCTTTTTCTTCAACCTTTTTTCTTCTGTATTTTTATTTATTTCGTTTTTTGTAATTTTAGGTGTCGGTTTTAACGTTTTTCCATATTTTTGAATCTGAGGGGCAAACGATGATTCAGCCCCCTCACATATTTTATTTAAATCCTCTGAAGTTTCCTCAACTCTAGTTAACTCGTTTTGATTTTTATTATTTTTAACAGAATTAATTAAACTCCATAATATCGAATTGAAAATTAAAAAGAGTAAAACTCTAACAAGTTTCATCCTAAATTAATTTTTAAAATTTTGAAAATAATTTTAATTTTAATGGAAATGATTAATTAAATTCTTTTTTCTTGGACTATTAATATTATTTTGTTTGGCTTAAAGGTTCATTAAATGAGCCAAACTTTATTTAATGCCAGACTAATATGATATCTCAAAGGACTATTATTAAATAATTCTCTTTAAATTTAAAAAATATGGGAAAATATTTTCAAAATGGTTTTTTTTTAAAAAATATGGGAAAATATTTTCAAAATGGTTTGGGAAAATATTTTCAAAATGGTTTTTTTTTAAAAAATATGGGAAAATATTTTCAAAATGGTTTTTTTCAATTTATAAGTATTAATGTTTACCTGTAAATCCCCCCATCTATGATTAGGCAATCGTCTTCCAGAAGAATTATTTGCAGGGTTACTAACACGCTGTCTATTTCTACGAACACACCAACAGACAAAATAAATACCGAGTAAAATGTAGACCTTTTTTGATTTAATTTTTTATTAAATTTTTTTACAAAAATTTAATTACCGTCCCAGTTAATAGTAAAAAGCAAACGCGCATCTCATTGAGATACCTAGCAACGTCTGAAAGTTTTGAAATTTATTTACAGTAAATATTATTATAGAAATCCGACATTAATAGTCCACTTAATGAGGACCGTTGAAAAAAGCGCCCAGGATTAGGGTTGCCGGCCCAATCCGAAAGAATTAGTCGGGCCGGCACGATAAAAACCAGGCTTGGAAAAAATGCACCGAACGTCGGCTCGAATCGAAAACGCCAACCCTACCCAGGGTTTCTATTGGGATAATTACATTAGGTTATGTACAATTGATCATTATCCCGACTTCGTTAACATTATCCAAAAATATTTTTGGTAATCAGAAAAAAATGGGAAAATTGTGCTAAATCACGGATAATCAGTGAGATAATCAGCAAGATAAAATTAATTCCTGGGGTATGTGGATCCTGACCAAAAGAACGTCGGGAATTCCAGATTTTCGGTAATCTGGATGGAAGACCCTTGAATGATTACTATCAGTTTATGAGAGAAATAAAGTTTTAAAGTATACTGTAATTAAATAAATAAACTGACCGTGGAGATCTTCGGCCATTCGGATGAATTTGTAAGATTCACTGAAATAATTTTAATAAAATACTATTTTAAATAGTTAATTTAATATTTAAATATTTTTATTTTATTATTTTTATTTTTTAATTTTTTTTTATATTTTTAAATTTATTTTAAAATATTTTTCTTAAAAAAAGTGTAAGGTAGATAATAAAAGAATGAGAAAAAAATTGTTTTAAAGCCTCAACCTCTTGCGCACAATGTAATAGTCCATAAATTCCGTTAAAAATGGGTCGTCGGCTGCTCCATTTGGAAGCTTAGCGGAAGCTAAACTGTTGCTTATGTGTTCTCGGGTCATTTGAGTATTTGGCACCGCTCGAATTTTGAGGCGGTGTGAAAAATAAAAGACGAGTCTAGAGGGATTTATGAGGTTAAGAAAGGAAAATAATTGCTAAATGGCTAATAATGAGAAGAGAAAAAGCATTGGTTTAATGGAAAAGGAGGGTGGAAATAAGAGAAGAATAAATATAAAAGGGAAATTGGGAGCAGCTGAGTGAGTACATTAAAGAATTCAAAATTTTATAACTTTTGAATGGAAGAATACTTTTAAATAATTTTGATACCATTCGATAGGGAATTGAATTTGCTATAAAATAAAATTTAGAAATAAATTTTATGTCATTTTGAAGGAAAGTTATGGTCAAAAAACTGACAATTTTGAACAAAAATAGCTATTTTTACGAGTTTATTGGCGCTAACTTTTTATTAACTTTACCAAAAAATTTGATTAGAATCTTATTTTGTAGAGAATTTAATTCTCTACAAGAATCTACAAAAATAATTTCAAAGGGTTGAACCGTTCAAAAGATATAAAGGTTGGCGTAAAGTACTATCATTTAGTTTCGATGAAATGGGTGTAAATAAGGGTTTATATGGGGGTGCCGGCAAGCAAATAAGTGCCTAAAGCAACGTTTGTTATTGTTTTTGACTGGAATCGACCGCCTTTAATTCTCTTTACCAGGGGACAGCTGCCTTTCAGTTTGTGCCGTTTGTTAAACCCTTCCCACCGCCACACACCTTCTTTAGCTAGCCAAACCGTTGATGCGCGCCTTGGGGTCAGGCAAAAGAATGAGTGAATGAATGCCTCGAAAGGGGTAAAAATATGGCACAAAAGAAAAGGGGGGGACACAAAGCTAATGAACTCAAAATTTGATAAAAATAAAATAGAAAGAAGGGGGAAGGGGTAAATCTGATGATTGCTTTATTGCATGGAAAAGTCGTTTGGAAAATAAAATGAAAAAAGAATAAATAAAAGTATTTATTTAAATAAAATATGGAAACAACAAAAAATAAATTACCGTATTTATTCTAATTGAATGACTCCTCTATTTGAATGACCCCCCTAATTGAATGACCCATTTTTGAGGCTATTGAAAAATAAAATGACCCCCTCTATTTGAATGACCCCCCTAATTGAATGACCCTTTAGACGTGAAAAAATAATTCATAATTTTTATTATTTTTCTCCTACGTATAATCATAATTATTATTAAAGAATGGATTCTTTTTATAATATTGACGATGAAAATCGACTTTGAAACATTATCAGATGGAGAAGGACCTTCGGTGATCCTTAAACTCCTTGGTTCCTAGAAAAATATTAGTAAACAAATGCTCCTTAGATATTTTTGAGGCTTGCAAGTAGGTAATCGAGTGCGCTGAGTCCAAATCTCAACTTAGAATTTGTTTATTTCGTATCCCAGATCCGAAATCGACCTAGTCGAAATCGGGGTAAAAATTAAAAATGAGATGTGTAGCAGAGATGTGCAGAAAGTGATTTTAAAAAGTGAAAGACGAAAATGCGAAAGTCATTTTAAAAAACGAACAGCGAAAGCGAAAGTCCAAAAAAGGCAAAAGACGAAAGGCGAAATTTTTAATCTCCGCTTGAGTCTAGAGATTCCTTGGTCAGGTAATTCAAAAGCCTTGTTAAGTGTTCCAAATCTACAGATAACTCTTAAATCAATTAATCCGGGATATCGGCGGATTTGTAGGATTCAAAAGCTATAAGAAGAGTTGGCGAATATAGGGGATTTAAAGTGAAGTCAGAGGATCTCTAGACTTCTCCCTTCGTTGTCTTGAAAAGAGTCTGAGAATCATGGGAAATCCCTGGATCCTTATCCAAAAGTTTGGAATATTCGAAAAACAACCATGATTTTATCAAAACGTACTTTAGAGTTGTCTTATTAGGTATTTTATTAAAAATTTTGATGGAAGAATTTAAATAAATTTACATAAAAATTTACAAATTTTTGATAAACTTTGAAACAATTTATTATCGAAAAATAGAATGACCGCCTCTATTTGAATGACCTCTCTAATTGAATGACAAATTTCTGAGGTATTGAAAAATAGAATGACTGTCATTCAATTAGAATAAATACGGTATATTATTTAAATATATTTAATTTCCCATATTTTTAAAATAAATTTAGACTTCAATTTAAAAAAATGAGTCAAAACGAAGTAGTTATTAATGTTAGCGAAGGGTTTTTAAGTGATAATTTTATTGAATTTTAGAAAATTGTTATTTAATATTTGGTAATAAATTTTAGTTTTCAAAAAATTTAGGCATCGAAAAAAATAGCCCCAGCCTCTAAAATAGCCCCAGCCTCTAAAATAGCCCCCCTCTAGAGGTCGATCGAAAAAAATAACCCCATGGGGCTATTTTAGAGGATTTACGGTACCGATTGGGAAAGAAAATTGAAAAAGAAATTCAAGAAAATGATAGGTCAAGTGAAAGAAACGTTAATTTTGATAATAATGAAGGTAATTCATTTATTAATAACCAAAATAATGACTGTGAAAATAAAGGAAAGGAACCGATTGTCTCCACAAAGGACCTTCAGTTAGGTCAAGAAAGTATTCATCTACAAAAGGATACCCCAATTCAATCTTTTCACAAAGAGAAAGGACCATCATCCGTTAATCCACAAAATAATGATTTCGAAAATAATTTTGAAAATCCAATTGCTTGCCCTGATAAACAAAATATTCAAGATGGGCATTTTAACCAACAATTAAATGAATGGAACGATTTAGGTGATCTGAATCTTTTGGAAGATGAGAACTTTCTGGATTATCTGAATGAAGTTCTCAGATCGAGAAATGGATAATTTTTTTCGTAGACAAATGAAAAATATCTTTCTATCAGAGATCGGACTAGACTGTCGTAAGAGTCGAGATCTCGAAAAAATATCGATCTCGATAACCGAGATTTTTGATCGAAATCTCGTCTCGGTCCGATCTCTACTTTCCACTATTTACTAATCTTTATATTCTTAATTCTTCATTTTTTCTTGCATCAGCTATCCGTATCCATGACATACACAATAAATTTAGATAATTAGAGCAGTAAATGTTATTTTACAATTAATTTGCTTTTAAAACTAATTTGTGTGCCATAACAATCTGTGGGCAAAAAATGAATGGGTAATTAAATATATCCGCTTCAAAAGTCACAATGTTTAAATTTAGAAAAAAATAAAAGCAAAGTGAGAAAGGAATAAAAGTGGGAGATATTGGCATTAAAATAGATAAATATTATAGCTAAAAAACGATTAAGATTAATTCTGGGCGAAATTTACATAAATTTTGGAACTGAATAATTTCTTAATTTTTTGTTATCATTCAATAGGGAAGAAAACTTAATACAAAATATATTTAAAAATCAGAATTTAAGATTCCCTAAAAGAAAGCTAAGGGTAAAAATGGAAGATATATATGTTGAATTTTTAAGTTTTTTCCTGATAATTTTTTTCTTAGAGAAAATGAAATTAGGTTATTTATTAATTCTTGTAGCAAATTTAATTCTCTTTCGAATGATACCATGAACAGCTTTAACAATTCTGTCAAACAAATGTTATGTGCTATAAAGCTTACCTATGTTGGGATTTACCTAAACCTCGTAGTTACTTATTTTTAACTTTTTTCCCAAAATTTTCATTTAAAATTTAGATTTAAAAAATTTATTTAAACTCCAATTTAATGCCAAAATTAATTTTAAAAAGATAAAATCAAGGGTATTTATTATTTAAAAAATATAATGTCAAACAGCTAAAATCACTCAAAGACATGCTCTATTTTCGGTTTAATCCTTTCAACGTCAGCCTTCTTTCAAATATTTATTTTGATACTATTTTTTTGAAAGTCGATGTTAAATATAAATTTGATCGTTAGTTAAGCTGCTATGATGGATTAACTAGGAAATTGCCCCTTCTTTCTAGTTGAGGACATCCCCCACACCCAAATGAATTGGAAAAAACAAGGGATTTTAAATATTGAATGAAAAAGCTTTTTAAACTTTGATATTAAAGGGAAATAAAAATAATATTAAAAAAAGTTTTGATAGAGGATTTTAATTGGATTTACAATAATAGAAATATAATTATTGTAAAAGTTAAATAAGAAAATAACGAGATAATCATTTTCGAAAATAATAAAGAACTCGTAGATTTGGTTACCGTATTTTCTCTGGTAATTCCCTAGGGGGATTATTGTTTCAACCCTCTCTAGGGTGGGGAATTAATAGAGACTGGGGAATTAATTGAGTGGGGTAGAAAGAGGAGGATTATTGTTTCAACCCTCTCTAGGGTGGGGAATTAATAGAGACTGGGGAATTAATTGAGTGGGGTAGAAAGAGGAGGATTATTGTTTCAACCCTCTCTAGGGTGGGGAATTAATAGAGACTGGGGAATTAATTGAGTGGGGTAGAAAGAGGAGGATTATTGTTTCAACCCATCCCCAGGGTGGGGAATTAATAGAGACTGGGGAACTATTAGAGACTGGGGAATTATTAGAGAAAATACGGTATATTGAATTGAATTCGTTTATACTTACCGTAAATGCTGAAATAATGTTCCTCTCTCAAATAATTACACACTCCCTATTAATTATCCCCTACAGCCAGAAATCTAAAAAAATAATTACCCCTCTTAAAAATAGATATAATTAGCCTTTCTTTAAAGCTCAAATAATTACCCCCTCTCTTTTAATTACCCCCTCCAGCGAGAGGTTGAAACAATAATTACTCAAGGTAATTATTTTAGCAAATACGGGTCTTTAAAATAAATTTTTATGGATCCAAAATATTTTAAAATTTATAATAATTTTTATAATTATGAAAAGGAGAATAGTTGAAATTGTCAATTTTATTTTATTTACTGTTGAATCTCGATAGGACGTCACATTGTTCGCTATCTTTATACTTATTACATCTTCATTTTAATAATCATCCTATTCTTCCTCACAAGGTTCCTTGTTCAGATCAAAAGGTAACTCATTTAGATTAATTTGATTTATGTAATTTTCACAAATTTTATTTTGCTCTTCTACAACAATTTGATTTTGATCATCCACGCAGGATTCTACTTTTTCCTGATTACTTGCTTCCTCCCCCACATTAAAAAGATTTCTTTCCTCAACCTGAAGATTCTCTTGATGAGCAATCGAATCTTTTCCCTTATTTCTTAAATTCACAGTCTGTAGATCAAAAAAAGAAGTTCCTTCATTATCATCTGAATGAACGTTTCTCAGTGTTAAACCATCATTTTGTTGAATTTCAATCTCGTTTTTCTGTTCGAGCCGACGTTTTCGTATATATTCTCTGTTCATTTCTTTAATTTTTTCTCTATTATTTCTGTATCTTTCCTTATTATAATCTCGAATTTTTTCCTTATTAATTTGTTTGTAATTTTTATGATATTGACGCAATCCTTCTTTAAAAGCTTTATCTTCTTTTTTCTTCTTATAGTAATTTCGTTGATATTCGTTTGTTTTTAACCTTTTTTCTTCTTCATTATTTCGAGTTTTGTGCTTTTTTGCAATCTTAGGTTTTGGTTTTATAGTATCTTCATATCTTTGACGTTGAGGAGCACCCGATGATTCAGCCCCATCATTTATTATTTTACTCAAATCCTTTGAAGTTTCCTCAACTTTATTTAACTCGTTTTGATTTTTATTATTTTTAACAGAATTAATTAAACTCCATAATATCGAATTGAAAATTAAAAAGATTAAAACACTAATAAATTTCATTTTAAATTAATTTAAAAAATTAGTTTAAATTTTATTTTATTTAAAATTTTATTTACTAACTAACATAAAAATAGACTTTCTTATTTTAAAAAATAATTTTGAAATTCTTTTTTCTCGTTTTCTGTCGCATGACGCAATGTGAATTTTATCTAATGCCGCAAAGAGAATTTTATTTATTATTATTGTCAGACAAATTAAGAAATAAGCACTTTAAAAATATAATTTGATAAACAAATAAATATTCAATGAAAGGAAAGTGCATCAATAATAAATATTTATTAAGAAAATTAAAGAAATACAGGACTAACTATTTTTATTGTCTTGAAATTTATATTTTAAATTTATTTTTGTATTCTTAATTGTAGGGTTTGACCCCGAACGCTCGGGGGCGGGTATGTCGGGGAACGGGGTTTTCACTTTTTTCGGGGCGGGGCTCGGGTCGGGAAAAATCGTGAAAAAATCGTTCGGGAACGGGGTCGGGGTCAAACTCTACTTAATTGTCACCGTTATTGTCCCAATTTAACAAAACTACCTGATCAATTCTCGAAAACTGAGATCCAAATCTAATTTAGCTGGGTTCTGTACTGCATAAATACCGCCAGGATGGTGATGGCTGAGAGAATTTGGAATAGCCGCCTCCCTCGCAAATCTTTGGGAGTGATAAGAAAATTGTTCTTGGAGGGGGATTGAATGGAAAAATAGTCTATTTAAAGCTTTTGCCATAAAGAAGGGGATTTTGGGAGAAATGAGAACGAGAAAAGAAGAAAAGGCTTTAAAGTTATGCCAAACAGGGTGTGGAACAAAACGTCTCGTTTTGAGAAAGAAACTCCCAAATAATTTGAAAATGATGAGAGAGCTCTTAGCTGCTAATTTAATTTGTTGGGGTATGTTTTTGGAAATGCATAACATTGATTCCCCATGGGAAACTAAGGAATGAGTGAGAAAAAAAAGAGAAAAGAGGTGTTTGGACTAAAACTTTAAAATAGAAAATTTGAAATGAAAAAAAATAATTTTAAAAAATTGGAAGATATTATTAAAAAATAGATTAGAATTTAATATTTGAATAACTTGAAATATTTATACACAATATTAAATTCATAAAAAGTTTGCAATTTTATTTTAAAAAATAAGAGTAAACGAAAACATCGGAACAAGCAGAGGTGGGTCGGAATTCCGATTTCCGGCGTTTTTTCCTTCCGATTTCCGAAAAAATTTTCATTGCCGATTTCCGGCACCTCTGACTGTTCCGACCCACCTCTGTGGACAAGGAGTTGGCCTTGCGTTTTGTTTTGCGATTTTTAAATTGCTTCTTGCGCCAGCACGATTTAACTATCTATAAATTAAATTTCAATGAAACAACAAGCTAAACTGAAACCCGTATAAGTAAAATCATGTTTCCTGACTTTATCTAAAATATCTAAAAAATGTCGTGAAGAAGTCTCGTCGTCAAAAATGAGACAAAAATATTTTCAATATTTCATGAAAATTCTTTTTAATTTGTGTCTTCTTCCTGGGGCGTATATATTAGACTTTTAGCCGTATTAATTCTCAATAGGACGCATAACGTTTCATAGGTCCATGGGACGGATTTCCTAACGTAAAACAAAATTTATCGCAATGCACTTTAAGATATAATTTTAAAACATTAGTCAGTGAAATTGCCCTTAGAAATTTCGTAACAACAAAAATATTAAAAATAAAGACTTTTCGCAATGCACTTTCCTTATAATAAGAAAAAATATTTTATAAAATTTATAAATTTTTTTCATTAATATGTATTAATTCAATTTTTTTGTATTTATTAAATCTTAAAAATTTATTTTAGAATGAAACCTATTATTATTTTATTCTTTTTAATTTTTACTTCGATATTATGGAGTTTAATTAATTCTGTTAAAAATAATAAAAATCAAAATGAGTTAAAAGGAGTTGAGGAAACCTCAAAGGATTTAACTGAAATATTAAATAATGGGGCTGAATCTTCGATTGCTCCTCAAAATCAAAAATATAAAGGAACGTTAAAACCGAAGCATAAAATTACAAAAATGGAACCTACTAGAAATGACAAAGAAAAAAAGTTAATGAGTAAAGAATATCATAAAGAATACTACCAAGAGAATAAAGAAAAAAGATCCGAATATGAGAGAAGCTATTATGAAAAGAATAAGGAAAAATGTCTTAAACTTGTGAAAGAATACCAGCAAAATAATAAAGAAAAAATAAGAAAATATTATCAAATATATTATCAGCTTAATAGAGAAAGGTTGCTAGAAAATTCGAGAAACTACTATCTAAGAAAGAAAAAGGAAAAACAAATGCAACAAATTAACAGTTCAAAATTATTAAACATTCAATCTGATGCAAACGAAGGAACTTCATTTGTTAATCTACAGAATATTGTTTGTGGAAATAAAAGAAAAGAGCTAACAGTTTCCAAAGGGAACGTTCAGTTTGATCAAGGAAATATTCATCCACAAAAAGATATTCCTTCTCAATCTACTCATAATGAGGAAGGAATTTCATTCGTTAATTCAAAGAATAATGATTATACGAATAATTTAGATGACACAATTTATAACACTTCTAAAGAAGAAAAATTTCAGATTGAAAGGAATCCTATTCAAAAAGAGAATCTGGAAAATTTGCCTGATTTGAAACTTTTGGAAGATTCAAATTTTTGGGACGATCCGAATTTTTGAGGATAACTTGGATTTTTAAAATAACAACGTAATAAAAGAATTTATTGATATTGTTAACGCAAATTATTCTTTATTAAATTATTTTATCATTGTTTTATTTAAAAATGAACACAAAATTTTTGGGGTATAACAGAAGTCGGAGAAATCCCACAATTTACTGTTTAATTATTAATGAATTTCAGAGACACCTTCGGACACAGAAAATTTTCGCCTGCGTCGTTAATAAAAAATTTATTTTTTCGAGTACTGGCAATGTAAAGTTATATTATCATTGTGATAAAATAAGGAAGCATGATGTAAAGACAGGAAACTCGACAGAAAGTGCATATCCCTTCCTTAAATCTGTACTTTTTTAATTTTTTTTTAAATATTTGGCAATTTATTATACCCACCCCTACCTTCTAGTGATGCTCGGGTATCCCGATCCCGACTCCCGACTCGGGAAAATTTCCCGAGTTTTTCGCCTCCCGATCCCGATCCCGACTCCCGGTGTCAATTCCCGACTAAGTCGGGAAATTTTTACACCCCTAAGAATGACTTTTTCTGATAAAATTATATTTTTATTTTTCGCCTGCCGCGCAAAAACGAAGAAATCTGGCCTTTTGGGATTCCAAAATTCCCAAAATTTTCGCCTGCGGCGCTGAAAAGGAAAGAATTCTGGCTTCTTGGTCTTCCAAAATTTTCGCCTGCGGCGCTAGAAAGGGAAGAATCTGTGGAGTTGTAGTATAGATGATTTCGGCGATATGCTAGGATTATGTTGAATTTGAAGAGATAACGAGGGATTTGCAGTAATAGAGATATCAATGAGAGAAATCAATGGATTTGAGTGATTAATGTTTCATAGGGGGTGTTAATACTGATAGATGGAGATATGAAGAGATATGGGGAAAAATTATCAAAATTTTTGCCTGCGGCGCAAAAAATGGAAGAAATCTGACTTCTTGACCTACAATATCTCAAAATTTTCGCCTGCGGCGCTAGTAAAGAAGATGTCTGGCTTCTTTACCTTCCAAAATTTTCAATATTTTCACTTGCGGCACAAAAAACCGGAATTTTTGGCGCGGAAGGCGCCAAAATTTTTTTTATTGCTAATTCCCGACTCCCGATCCCGACTCCCGAGGTCATTTCCCGACCCGACTCCCGTTTCCCGATTCCCGGGTTTTTTCTTCTCCCGAGCATCACTACTACCTTCCCACATTTTTCCCTTTCATAATGCGCCTTTCAAAATCTGATAACCGCAAGATAAGACATGGCTGTTTTAATAGGACCTTATATTTTATTGAATTAATTGATAACTCATTCTGCCGACTTATTAAATTTTTTAAAAAATATTTAATAATTATTTCCCCCCCCCTTCCCTCCCTTCTTACCCATTCTTCATGCTCCTTTCCAAATCTGATAAGCTCAGGATCAGCACACTCATCGATGTTTAAACATTAATAAAATAATTTTTTGAAAAGAAGAAAAGCCGAAAAAAATTAAATTTTGTTTAATTTTTGTTGTGAAGGCAATAATTAATAAACTTTAATCAAAAAATATACAAAACAAGCTGAATTTAAAATTTTAAATTTAAATAGGGAAAAAAAGGAAAAAATTTAAAAAATGTTACCCTAGTAAAACAATTTATAAATTATGGTGAAATTAGATAAGAAGTGTCAAGACACATTCATATAAAAATTATTTTTGGGATTATAGCCGCAAAGGGTGAACTTGGACTTATTTGTTTCTGTCGAAATCCATCAGTTAACAATAACATAATATTTCGTTTGTAGCCCTCACGTTTAGGAGTAGAAACTACAAAAATCACAAATTTATTTTCATATAGGATTGTCGGTTTCACCAGATTCTCCTATTAACCGAGCTAAATATAAAAGTAAAATCTCCGGTGTTTCGGTTCGGTCTGAAGCCAATAACCCTACTCATGTACTAAAAGAGAGGGATAAGATAGAGATTTCAGATATTACATTTGTTTTTCTGACAAAAGACTAATTTATTTTGGAGAATCTACTAAGAAAAAATTATTATTAGCAATAATAAAGCCAAGAAATCAAGCGGATAAAAATAAAAATATTATGACCAGCGATTAGTTTACTCATCGATCATAACCTTAGGCTAACGATCAATCAAAATATTTTTGGTAAAACATGTTTTAATAATTTAAGAGGGCAAAAAATAAATTATTTTGTTTAAAATAAAAATGTTTAAAGTGGGTAGTTGTAAAAAGATTGCAAAAAAATTTTTTCTTTTATGAAAAGTTTAATACATAATTACATGGCATGTAAAATACATAAAATATTATCAGTTTTGACATTTTCCAGTATTTAAACATTATTTTAAACTGTCTGTTAACAGACTAAAATAAGTTAGAAAAATATCGGGAAATGTCAAAATTTTTTTGAATTGAATTTATTACCATGTAATTATTAAAAATTAAATTTTCATAAAATAAAAAAATTTTCCCATGGATTTTTTAATAGATTTTAGACGTAAATTCACAAAATTTCTGACACATAAATATTTACAAACTAGAGACCGGACCGAGACGAAATCTCGATCGAAAATCCCGTTTGTCGAGATCTAGAATTTTCTGAGAACTTTTTATTTCTCGTACGTTCTCGTACGATTAGTTCTCGTACGACACACCCAGTCCGGTCTCTAGTACAAACAGATTTTAGTTTAGGAAATGTATTAATAGATTTCTAGCTCGAAAGGATATACTACAAAAAGGTTATTTTTTTAACGAATAAATTTTATCCTACGAAATTCAAAAAATTAGCTTGTTCCAAAATAATTTATTCTCGTATTGAAAATATATCATCCAATTTTATAAAAAAATTTTTTTCTATATAATATAGAATTGAAAATGGTTTTGGTTTTTCCTCAGAAAAAAAACCGAGGATTGCGCGCTTATGGATTCCATTTATTCGTCCATTTGCTTAATCGAAAGTTGGGGTAGCTGGTGCTTTCAATTAAAGCTCTAGCAGCGTGGGAAAGCTTTGGACAGAATATTTAATGTGTGAAAAAGGGGTGACAAATATTATTAATACAGAAACGGCTGCCGATTATTTTCCTCCAATATTTCCCCTTTCTCGACACATTTTTATAAAACCTGCCAATCGATTGACGGGCTTTAATCCTCCGGGGATTGTTTTTGAGCTAATAATTATTTAAATATTAAAGGATGTCGTCTTTTGTTTCAGTGGGGAGGTCATTTGGAGTGAGAGACTGGTTGCATGTTAAATTGCATAACTCGTCGGAAAAAAAATATTTTAAGATTAGATTTAGTATCATTCGATAGAGAATTAAATTTACTACAAAATAATATTTAAATGAGAATTTTATATTAATTCTGAAAAAAGTTCTGATAAAAAAACTAAGTATAACGGAAAATGAGGTAATGATTTTGAACGGAAAATGAGGTACTTTGGCCTTACCATATTTTAATTTTAACAAATAATTTTTAGTTTTGTAGAGGAGATTCTCCTCTATCAAATGATACCAAAAACATCCAAAATCTTCATCCATTATTGAGTTATAAAATTTAGAAACAACCTGGTTTGCAGAATGTTTTATTTATTTTTTTATATATTTTTGCCTATTTAACTCATTTTTGGATGTCTCCAGGTATTCATTTCTATCTCCATGGGAATAATTTTTTTATTATTTTACTTGAAACCTTTTCCCCTCTTCTTTCAACAAAAAATGCAAATTGTTGGGTGAACAAAAATGTCCTTTATAGGCCTAGAACTTTTGCCCCGAAAAGCAAAAAAAAATGTTAAAAACATTTTTAAGGCAAGTTTTAAGTATATTTTTGCTTATTTTTTATTAAAAATAAGGTGCCAATTTCTTTAAGGTTTTTTATTTTAAAAAAGAACCCAACAATTTCCATTCCATTTGCGCCACTTAAACATAATAAATAATATCTGAGAGTATTTGAAAAATTTTTCTTTGAAAACAAGCCGTTTTTACACAATATACATTAAATCTAACAGAGGAAAATAAAAGAAATGTGGAGGGGGATTTACATATATGGTAGTGGGAAATATTATAAAAATAGAGAATATTAAGGACTATTAGTGGTGTCGGCTCTTGGAAAATCTTAGGATATCCCGAACAGAATATCGGAACCAAATATGTCGGATATCTGTAAAAATACTCGGTTCAGTCCGGAACTGACAACCACCTATAAGGAGATTATTGATAGGGGTTGGGTTCGAAAATTGATTTATTGAAGTTATAGAATTAATCCCGAAGGTCAATCTTTTAACTTGGATTCCTCATCATCCATCCTAATAAAGGAATTTTCCATTAGAAAATTTTTTTGAAAGTTAAGCGCACCAATATTTTTGTTAATTCTTCTTTTCGCACCCCCCCCCTTCTTTTTCTGACCATTTTTTCATTTTTCCTTCCCTTTCTCCCTTATTTTTCATGAGTAACTCGTCGAGCAGTGTCGAATGACACCATAATCAAGAAATCATAATTGATTTAACCGAGATACAGATCCTTGAAAATTGAGAAGCCATAAAGGCGATTTTTTGAATAAGTAAACATAATGAGGAATCAAAGTTAAAAGATTGACTCTTCACACTACCCCCTAATGCGAAGGGAAAGCCAAAACTATCCATTCAACCCAGGATTAAAAGGATCGTTAAAACTTGATTAATAAACACAAATAAAACACAAAATAAAACAAAAATGGATAAAAAACATTAATGAATTAGAAACTTTTCTGTGCGTTTCCATGGGAAAAACGTTAAAACATAAAATTTGTAAAGGGTGATATTTTAAGGTATTAAAGAAAAAAATAAGCATAAAAGGTGGAATTACGAGAAAGAGGAAATATTTTTTTCTTTTATTGGCAAAAGGCTGAAAATAATCGGTCGTCCATGCGCATTACATCAAGTATAAAAAATTTGTTTTTAAAAATTATAAAAGGAGAGAATCTTTGGCATGGAGAAATTATGAGAGAGAGAAAAAAGACTTTAAATTTAAAATTCTTTTTAGAAAAATTTTGAAGAAGAAAAGTGAAAAATAAGAGGAAAAAAGCTTTAAAATTTTTAGTAAAGAGCATTAAAAGGTATGACGGAAAAAATTCATTTAAAATAAAATTTAAAATCTACGCAATTATTTTAAATGATTAATTTGAGAAGATAAAGTTAACAACTCATATTTAAATTATTCCGAAATCTAAAACTGATTGAAAAAGGAAAAATCAACGATTCTCAATAAATTAAGAAGAATAAAAATTTAATAAATTTTATTAAAAATGATTCGATAGAGTAGAAAATTTGCTTTAAAATTGTTTAAAATCAGTATTTTAAATTAATATCTAACAAAGTTAACAAAAATTTATATGATATTGATAGTATTTTATCACAACTTTTGCGATATTTTTCTAAAATTTTACTTTATCTCCTCATAACTTTCTAGCAAATTTAATTCTCCATCGAATGACAACAAATAAATCTCTCAAAATATTCATTTAAAACCGAGTTATTTTGGCATTCTGTAAATTTGCAATCTGTAAATTTGCAATAAAATTTTGATTTGACTTTTTATTAATTTTTTAGCAGATTGCATGGGTTTTGGACATTATTTAATAATTTTTAGCTAAACTTTATCACATTGGGGTCTCTCTTTATTAGCATAGTCTTAAAAAATAAAAAAAACTAAAAGAAAAATCTTTTTGGCATTACCGGAAGGCATATAACACTAAAAGAATGAAGCAGGGTGAAAAGAAAAATGCCACCAAAAGTGACGGCATTTTAGTGGTACTGCATAATCTGGTGTGGGAAAGAACAGCCAAATTATGGGGCAATTTGAAGTTAAGTATAGAGAGATCGGACAAATAATTTGAAAAAGCATTGGAATTAAGCAATATAGCGGAAATAAAAGAAAAAAAATAGTGGAGAATTGAAATTGATGCTTTTTGAAGCGTGAAAAGAGAACAAGTGTTAGAAATAAAAGTGCCAAAAAACTATTGAGGGATAAAAAGAAAAATTAAAGAATTGATTATGATATAAAGACAATTTTAAGGGGCTAAATACCCCTATGCAAATTTAAAAAATGTACTAAAATGACTTAAAGTAATTAAATTGACTTAAAGTAAACAAAAATTTTCGCGAAAACTTAAATGAAAAAATATTTGGACTTTTATATATTAAGTAGACTTTTAGAAAATTCTGTACTATTGGAATGACTGAAAGTAAACAAAAATTTACAAAAAAATTTGAATAAAAGAATAATTGAATTTTTATATATTAAGTAGATTTTAAGAAAAAAATTTTAATTTGCAGTTATTTAACCGAAGATTTTTTTATTTTTTAAGGTTTGCTCTAAAAATAGGATTTATTAAACTATATAATTATAAAATGAAAAAATAATTTAATTTAAGACATTGTACTTATAACTAGCAATGTCTAGAATTATAAAAATAAAGCTTTATTTAAATAAAAAAATAAAGAAATCTTTTTTTTTCAAGTTGATGGAGCTTTATTATTATAATAGTAAATACACTTTAATATAACAGATCAGGCAATAATTGTCTTTTAGCTGTATTAAATTACTTGCGGCATGTGGGCAAAGTGGATTTTAAATATTCTTAAGAGTAAAAAATTTATTTCTTTAGAAAAATGTGAAAAGTTGATTTGTGTGAAATATAATATATTTTATTATGTGAAGTGTGAAGAAGATTTCGAAAAAAATAATTTTTTCATCTAAAAATATGACATTAATTATTTTTTTTAGATTTATTTTTTAGCTTTTACTTAAAAAAGGTGCACATCAGGGCTGGAGAATTTCGAATTTTAAAAAGCGGAAGGCGGAAGCGGAAGAAAGCGGAACAAAATAAAAAAGCGGCTGACGGAATGCGGAAGCGGAAGGGCCAAAAAAGGCGGAATTCTGCGGAAGGCGGAAGCGGAAGAAAAATAAAAAAATTTTATTCGTAATAAAAATTAAAAATTTTCATATTATGATTTGAATATGTTTCCCTACATTTCAGTGGATAGAAAAATCCTAAAAGTGATCAAGAACAGGTTGGTCTAGATATCCAAGGATTTGTTGACCAAAAATTAACTGAAAACTATTTATGACAAAACTTTAGGAATCCCATGATATCCGTCCAAAACACTAATATAGATAAAGAGGGATTTCGGTGGATTAAACTTAATCCATGTAAATCCTTCGATATACGGCAATGCTTTTTAGTCTTCCCGCACCGCGGACGAAAATTTTGAGAATTTAGGAAGACCAACCCACTAGATTTCTTCCTTTTCAAGTGCCGCAGGCGAAAATTATGGAAGACAAGACACCAATTTTCTTCCTTTTTCAGCGCCGCAGGCGAAAATTTTGAGAATTTTGGAAGACAAGTCACCAAATTTCTTCCATTTTTAACGTCGGACTAAAAGTAAATTTCTTCAAAAATAATGTCGTCATTAGGGGTGTATTTTTGCGGAAGAGGGCGAAAAAGCGCAAAAAGCGGAAGCGGAAGACGGAAGGCGGAAGGGTAAAAAAAAAGCGGAATTTTGCGGATACGGTAATCCTTAAGATCATTGGTCCCTAGGAAAAAATGTTAAAAAAGTGCTCTTTCGATATTTTTAAGGCTTGCCAGTAGGTAATCGAGTGTGCTGAGTCAGAATATGAATTAGAATTTGTTTATTTCGAACCCCGGACCAGAATTCGACCAAGTCGAATTCGGGGTAAGAATTCGAAACTATTAGGCTATCGCTATTCTGACGCATCCCTTCAAGCTGAGTCGAATGATATCAAAATTATTGTGTTTCGACAACCTTAGACTGAGTTATGATGAATTAAATACACGCTTGATCAGACTTGCGTATATAAATCAGACACCATAACTTAGTCTAAAGATGTCGGAACGTAATAATTTTGATGCCAATCGACTCAGTTCGAAGAGACGAGTCCGATTAAATAAAAAATTTTGAAATTTCGAATTTTTACCCCGAATTCGACTTGGTCGAATTATTTCCTAGAACTGTGCAGTAGACGGCGTGGTGTAATGGATAACACATCAGTCCGGTCTACTGAAGATGCTGGTGCTTTATTAAGCTGAAGTGATACTAGGCTGAAGAAAGATGCCCCCCTCAAAATAAGCCCCTTCTAAAGATCGATCGAAAAAAATAAGCCCCGGGGTTTATTTTAGAGGATTTAATGTAGTAGTAATTGAAGAAATATTTTGATGTTTTTAATTTAATTAATTCTTAACATAACTTGGTTGATTTTAAAAGCACATATCAAAATTAGAAATCATTCAGATCTCCCAAAAATTTGAATCTTCCAAAAATTTCAAATCAGACAAATCATCCATATCATCCTCATTTTGAATTGGATTTCCTTTTTCTACTTGAAATTTTTCTTGTTCGAAAGACCAGTCAATTTGGCAATTTAAATTATTCAAACAATCACCCGTCAGAGGATTAATAGATGAATTTCCTTCGTCATTGCGAGAAGATTGAGAAGGAGTATTCTTTTCTTGTTGATTAATTCCTTGATCAAACTGAACGTTCTCTTTGGACCCAATCGGCTCTTTTCCTTTATTTCCACAAACAGTATTCTGTAGATTAACAAATGATGCTCCTTCGTTTGTACCAGCTTGAATGTTTCTTAATTTTGGATTTTCATTTTGTTGAATTTCTTTTTCAGTTTTCTTTCTTAGTCGGTATTTTCGCATACTTTCAATTTTCTTTTCCTTATTATTATCATAGTATTTTCGAGAAGATACTCGCATCTTTTCTATGTTATTTCGGTAATAAATTCTCTTATATTTTTGCCTAGCTTCTTTATTCTTCTGATAGTAGTCTTTAAGATATTCTTTTCTATTTAACCTTTTTTCGTTATAATTATTTCCAGTTTTACCATTTTTAGTAATTTTAGGCTTAAATTTTAATATTTCTTTATATTTTTGATTTAAAGGATTAATCGATGATTCAGCCCCATCATTTAATATTTTAGTCAAATCCTTTGAGGTTTCCTCAACTCTAGCCAATTCGTTTTGATTTTTATTATTTTTAACAGAATTAATTAAACTCCATAATATCGAATTGAAAATTAAAAAGATTAAAATACTAATAAATTTCATTCTAAATTAATTTTAAATTTAAGAAAAAATAATTTTATTAATAACGAAAAATACTACAAGAAGATAATTTTTTATAAGACGGAATAGAGAATTTAAAAAAGAGAATTTATATGTAATAAAGTCTGTGATTTTGCACTTTGAAATTTCGAAAATAAGAAACACGATGAATTACATTTTATTATTATTTATGAAACCCTGTACTTTAATTCGTCTTACAGTACAAAAAAATATTTATATTAAATAAAAATGCGGAAATATTTATTAATATTTGTGAAGTAATTAATGAAATTCACAAACAATTGCCGACTATATTCGAAATTATTAACATACTTAGGATTTCATAATTTCCTTCACGCTAAAAATTTTTCATTCTACAAATAATAGAATTTATCAAAATATATAATATTTTTATCCATATGTTTTTCTTGTACTTTTTATTCAACAGACATTACAATATATAAATTTATAGTCAATAGATATCCGTAAATTTTTATTAAAATGAGCGTGAAGGAAATGATGAAATTCTAAGTATGTTAATAATTTTGAATATAGTCGGCAACTGTCTGTGAATTTCATAAATTACTTCACAAATATTAATAAATATTTCCGCATTTTTATTTAATATAAATATTATTTTGTACTGTAAGACGAATTAAAGTACAGGGTTTCATAATAAATAATAAAATGTAATTTATCATGTTTTCCATTTTCGAAATTCAAAAGTACAAAATCACAGACTTTATAAATTCTCTATTCCGTCTTATAAAAATATTTTCTTGTAGTATTTTTAGTTATTAATAAAAATATTTTTTCTTAAATTTAAAATTAATTTAGAATGAAAATTATTATTGTTTTAATCTTTTTAATTTTCAATTCGGTATTATGGAGTTTAATTAATTCTGTTAAAAATAATAAAAATCAAAACGAATTGAATAGAGTTGAGGAAACCTCAAAGGATTTAACTGGAATATTAAATGATGGGGCTGAATCATATAAGTTTATTGAAATCACTAAAAAAGACAAGATTAAAAATAAGGAGGAAAAAAAGTTAAAGAAAAAAGAAATAAGTAAAAAATACTACCAAAAGAATAAAGAAAAGATTCGAAAGAATTACCAAGACTACTATCAGAAAAATAAGGAAAGATGGGCTGAAGATAAAAAGAAATATTACCAAAATAATAAAGAAAAGCGGCAGGAATATAATCGAACATACAGCCAAAAAAATAAAGAAAAGAAGCAAGAATATATGCGAAAATACCGATTAAGAAAGAAAAATGAAAAAGAAATTCAACAAAATGAAAATCCAACATTAAGATACATTCAAGCTGATACTAGCGAAGGAACATCATTTGTTAATCCACAGAATACTGATTGTGGAAATATTTATTTATTTATTTAATACGTAAATTAATACGCGTCCACAATTAAAAACAACAAATTAAATTCAATAAAATACAGTGTCATTATTGGAAATTATAGGTTAAGTGGGAGTATTATTAGGACGAAATTTCGAAAAATTGAATATGTTGAGTTTTTTTAACAGTTTATTTTTAAAGACTTCAGTGCTTAGTATCTGTAAATAATTTCTACACATTTAATTTAATACTTCTTGTTTTTTTTTGAATACAATGTCAGGTTAAGCAGCAAAACCCTTACCGAATTAGTGTTAAGGAAGCCTATTCTGACCGAGCTACCAGATGAACTGGCGCTCATCAGCGTTGGCTGATGTGCGTGCCTCTTCTTGCCGAGCTACCAGATGAACTGGCGCTCACAAGCGTTAGCTAGATGCCAAAGCAGACAGGATTACATTGCTGTAATCCCCGTGGCCCAATCGATAAAGTGCAAGACGATTGTTAGGCACATTGAGGGGCAAAATGGGTATTCGGCAGGTATTTTGTGTGCTTAATATATATTGTTATAGAAGTTTTTTTTCCAAGTATTTAATAGTATTAAATTAATTTATTTTGTAAGTTTAATTCAAATTACTGAAGTCTTTTTTTTAAATATGATGCTTTTCATTAACAACTAATTTAAAGGGAAAAAATTTCAAACAAAATTTAAGTATTCTTTGTAATTTAAATTTTTTTGAAAAAACAGCCATTTTGTTGTAACTTCTTTTTTTATTTTTCTGTCAGATGTTTTTGCTAGAACAAATAAAACAAAATAAAATTTGAGTTGATATCTAAATTTAAAAGTAATTAATTTATTCAAAATTAATTTATTATAAAAATGACTTCATTTGAAAAAAAAAATTTTATTTTTAAACTTTGATTAAAGACAGATCAATTTTATTTAAACAATTACGAAAATTTTGTATTTTTTGATGCTTAAAAAGTTCATTTGGAAGTTTTGGATATATTCTAGCCATTTTTTCAAAGAAAAAATGGTGCCTTAGATTTAAAGTTGAGTGTGAAGAATTAATTTTGATTTGGTTTCTTGTATTTGATTTAGTTAATTTGGGATAATGAGATTTACCAATGTTTATATACCCGTGAATTATTTTATGATAACACATAATATCATTAATTAGAAATCTGTCTCTAATAGATTTAAGATTAAGAATTATAAGGAGATCTTCATATGATGGTTTAGTTGGATAGAGATTTTGAAGTCCACGAAAATATATAATTTTAACAGCCATTTTTTGGATATCTTCAAGTTTTTTCATTTCTGATTTAAGGTAAGGGTTAAATAATTGAGAAAACGATTCTATAATTGGTCGGACATAAGAAGTATATGCTCTTACCAAGAAATTAGGATCATTAGATCTAATTGCTTTGAAAAGTGAGAAAAGTCGAGCATAAGCTCTTTTTTTAATGAAATCAATATGAATATTCCATTTTAATGAAGATGACGTTAAAATTCCTAGGTCTCGAACAAAGGAAATTATTGTGTTAATTTTTTTACAATCAATATAATAGGGGAATTTTGAGTTATTTTTTCCAAGATACAGGACATTGCATTTTTCTGAAGAAATTTGTAATTCGTTTTTATAAGCCCACATTTCAATTTTGGAAATACAATTCTGAAGACGAAAACGTTTATTGCAATTCGAATGGATTAAGTAGGCTTTAAAATCATCAGCAAAAAATTTGAAAATAATATCATTTGTGGAACAAAAATGTACTAAATCATGAATGTAAAAAATAAACAAAATGGGGCCTAGGACGGAACCCTGAGGCACACCCAAATTACTTGTATGATATTCTGAATAAGCATTATTTATCTTAACCGAGTAAGTGCGATATCTTAGAAAATTTTCAATCCAAAAAAGTAATGGATTGCCTATACCAATATTTGCGAGTTTTTTTATTAAAATGGTGTGCGGTACCTTATCAAAAGCTTTTATAAAATCAAAATAAATAATGTCCACAGACATATTTGCATCAAGAGCTTTTGTCCAATCATCATGAGCTTCTAATAGTTGAGAAACAATAGATTTTGATTTAATAAATCCATGCTGAGATGTAGGCAAATATTTTGATATGTGTATAATTAAGTTATCTTTTATAATTTTTTCTAAAACTTTAACTAAAGTGCAAGTTAAGGCTATGGGGCGATAATTAGCTGCTAGTGATTTATCGCCATTTTTAAATAATGGTATAATATGTGAATGAGTCCAGATAGAAGGTAAGGTGCCAGTCATCATTGAGTATCGAAATATTTGTGTTATTGGCGAAGTTAAGCTACCTGCACATTTTTTCAATAAATAATTATTTAGGAGATCAGGTGAGGTATTAACTTTAGGGGTTAATTTTGTTAGTCTGTCAAAAACATCAGCTTCAGAAATATCAATGTAATCAATAGTGTTTGTTATTAAGCTGTGTAAATTTAGTGGGTGTGGCAGATTATCTTTGTTAAATATTGATTTAAAGTAAATGGCAAAGTGATTGGCTTTAGTTATATCTGTAGAGAAATTTTCGTTAGTATTAATGTCTGTTATGGTGGGAATTTTTAAAGAGTTAGTTTTAACTTGGGATGAAATATAATTGAAAATCTTTTTGCTATTTCTGCTTTTGAGTAATGTGTTTTCCCTGTATTTTAAGTATTTTTTTAGTTCTCTATTGAACCTTTTATTAACGTAGAAAAATTTATTTTTTATTTTTGTTTGATGTATATCCTTCCAGAGCTGAGTTCGATACTTATCAATGTTTTGTAAATGATTTGGAAGATTAGGAGATGAAGAATTTGAAAAAGGAATGAAATTTGGTATGAAATTTTGAATAATTTGAGTAAAGGTAAAATATACTGAGTCTAAATTATGGGGAATGACCGATTTAAATATATTATTCCAGTTGGTATTAATAAAAGCACAGTTTAAAGAATTGTAGTCACCTTTAAAGAAATTTAATCGAAAGCTTGATTCGAGTATTTCATTATTAAAAGTAACAGAAAACGAGAAAGAGGAATGATCTGACGACGAAAAAGGTGGAAGAGATTGAATATCATTAAATAGACTGGGTTCGTTAGTAATTAAAAGATCTAAAATATTTGCAGATCTAGTGGGAAAAGTAATAAGCTGATGTAAGTCAGCATTTTGGACGAATTCTTTAAAAATATTATTTCCCTGATTATCATCAAGCCAATTAATAGAGGGTAAATTAAAGTCACCAGTTATTATTAAAGGATATGGAACATAAATTAGAGAGTTTATAAGTGAAATAAAATCAAAAAGAATAATATCTGAAGTTTTAGGTGGTATATAAGCATTTAACAATCTCATTTTGTGTCCCAAAGAGTTTATTATATCAAGGCATATAATTTCGACATTTTTTAAATTTTTTTTTGAAAACTTAATAGAGTTAACCGAAAATATATTAGAAATAATTATAGCTACTCCACCACCTCTCAATTTCCTATTATGTCTAAAGATAGAATATGGAAGATTTTTTACCAATAATGAGTCAGGAATATCGTTAGTTAACCAAGTTTCTGTAATGAGAATTATGTTATAGTTATAGGATTCCAGTAGAAAATGTAAATCATTTAATTTGTTTTTGATTGATCTTGCATTAAAGTAAATAATTTTAACACGTGGTCCAGGGTAATTTATTTGTTTAAAGAAACTTGGTTAAAAGCGCGAACGATTTTCCCCTTGAAAATTTTCCAAGGGGGTTCGCCGACATTTAATTTTGAATTTTTATCTCTACATTCCTTACGTAACTCATAGTCGTGCTGACGCTCTTCCTTAGTCATTGATGGTCGTAAATATACGCCAGAGAAGTCAGAAATATTACGTAGAGACTTGGATCTTGAGAGGATAAGGCGTTGGTGGTATGTTGTTGGCATCACCACTTTAATAGGTCGACCTTTCCCGTCGTTACGAGGCTTCCCCATCCGATAAGTTGTTATGGGATTAGTGGGAATTCCAAGCGAATCAATAATTTTATTTATTTTATTTGTGTCGTCTATGAAATTCTCTCTATCATTCTTACCCTGAGATTCAGAAAGACCGACTATGACAATCGATCGTGCTTTTTCTTTATCTTCAGAGAGAGTAAAAAATTTATTTCTTTAGAAAAATGTGAAAAGTTGATTTGTGTGAAATATAATATATTTTATTATGTGAAGTGTGAAGAAGATTTCGAAAAAAAAATAATTTTTTCATCTAAAAATATGACATTAATTATTTTTTTTAGATTTATTTTTTTAGCTTTTACTTAAAAAAGGTGCACATCAGGGCTGGAGAATTTCGAATTTTAAAAAGCGGAAGGCGGAAGCGGAAGAAAGCGGAACAAAATAAAAAAGCGGCTGACGGAATGCGGAAGCGGAAGGGCCAAAAAAGGCGGAATTCTGCGGAAGGCGGAAGCGGAAGAAAAATAAAAAAATTTTATTCGTAATAAAAATTAAAAATTTTCATATTATGATTTGAATATGTTTCCCTACATTTCAGTGGATAGAAAAATCCTAAAAGTGATCAAGAACAGGTTGGTCTAGATATCCAAGGATTTGTTGACCAAAAATTAACTGAAAACTATTTATGACAAAACTTTAGGAATCCCATGATATCCGTCCAAAACACTAATATAGATAAAGAGGGATTTCGGTGGATTAAACTTAATCCATGTAAATCCTTCGATATACGGCAATGCTTTTTAGTCTTCCCGCACCGCGGACGAAAATTTTGAGAATTTAGGAAGACCAACCCACTAGATTTCTTCCTTTTCAAGTGCCGCAGGCGAAAATTATGGAAGACAAGACACCAATTTTCTTCCTTTTTCAGCGCCGCAGGCGAAAATTTTGAGAATTTTGGAAGACAAGTCACCAAATTTCTTCCATTTTTAACGTCGGACTAAAAGTAAATTTCTTCAAAAATAATGTCGTCATTAGGGGTGTATTTTTGCGGAAGAGGGCGAAAAAGCGCAAAAAGCGGAAGCGGAAGACGGAAGGCGGAAGGGTAAAAAAAAAGCGGAATTTTGCGGATACGGTAATCCTTAAGATCATTGGTCCCTAGGAAAAAATGTTAAAAAAGTGCTCTTTCGATATTTTTAAGGCTTGCCAGTAGGTAATCGAGTGTGCTGAGTCAGAATATGAATTAGAATTTGTTTATTTCGAACCCCGGACCAGAATTCGACCAAGTCGAATTCGGGGTAAGAATTCGAAACTATTAGGCTATCGCTATTCTGACGCATCCCTTCAAGCTGAGTCGAATGATATCAAAATTATTGTGTTTCGACAACCTTAGACTGAGTTATGATGAATTAAATACACGCTTGATCAGACTTGCGTATATAAATCAGACACCATAACTTAGTCTAAAGATGTCGGAACGTAATAATTTTGATGCCAATCGACTCAGTTCGAAGAGACGAGTCCGATTAAATAAAAAATTTTGAAATTTCGAATTTTTACCCCGAATTCGACTTGGTCGAATTATTTCCTAGAACTGTGCAGTAGACGGCGTGGTGTAATGGATAACACATCAGTCCGGTCTACTGAAGATGCTGGTGCTTTATTAAGCTGAAGTGATACTAGGCTGAAGAAAGATGCCCCCTCAAAATAAGCCCCTTCTAAAGATCGATCGAAAAAAATAAGCCCCGGGGTTTATTTTAGAGGATTTAATGTAGTAGTAATTGAAGAAATATTTTGATGTTTTTAATTTAATTAATTCTTAACATAACTTGGTTGATTTTAAAAGCACATATCAAAATTAGAAATCATTCAGATCTCCCAAAAATTTGAATCTTCCAAAAATTTCAAATCAGACAAATCATCCATATCATCCTCATTTTGAATTGGATTTCCTTTTTCTACTTGAAATTTTTCTTGTTCGAAAGACCAGTCAATTTGGCAATTTAAATTATTCAAACAATCACCCGTCAGAGGATTAATAGATGAATTTCCTTCGTCATTGCGAGAAGATTGAGAAGGAGTATTCTTTTCTTGTTGATTAATTCCTTGATCAAACTGAACGTTCTCTTTGGACCCAATCGGCTCTTTTCCTTTATTTCCACAAACAGTATTCTGTAGATTAACAAATGATGCTCCTTCGTTTGTACCAGCTTGAATGTTTCTTAATTTTGGATTTTCATTTTGTTGAATTTCTTTTTCAGTTTTCTTTCTTAGTCGGTATTTTCGCATACTTTCAATTTTCTTTTCCTTATTATTATCATAGTATTTTCGAGAAGATACTCGCATCTTTTCTATGTTATTTCGGTAATAAATTCTCTTATATTTTTGCCTAGCTTCTTTATTCTTCTGATAGTAGTCTTTAAGATATTCTTTTCTATTTAACCTTTTTTCGTTATAATTATTTCCAGTTTTACCATTTTTAGTAATTTTAGGCTTAAATTTTAATATTTCTTTATATTTTTGATTTAAAGGATTAATCGATGATTCAGCCCCATCATTTAATATTTTAGTCAAATCCTTTGAGGTTTCCTCAACTCTAGCCAATTCGTTTTGATTTTTATTATTTTTAACAGAATTAATTAAACTCCATAATATCGAATTGAAAATTAAAAAGATTAAAATACTAATAAATTTCATTCTAAATTAATTTTAAATTTAAGAAAAAATAATTTTATTAATAACGAAAAATACTACAAGAAGATAATTTTTTATAAGACGGAATAGAGAATTTAAAAAAGAGAATTTATATGTAATAAAGTCTGTGATTTTGCACTTTGAAATTTCGAAAATAAGAAACACGATGAATTACATTTTATTATTATTTATGAAACCCTGTACTTTAATTCGTCTTACAGTACAAAAAAATATTTATATTAAATAAAAATGCGGAAATATTTATTAATATTTGTGAAGTAATTAATGAAATTCACAAACAATTGCCGACTATATTCGAAATTATTAACATACTTAGGATTTCATAATTTCCTTCACGCTAAAAATTTTTCATTCTACAAATAATAGAATTTATCAAAATATATAATATTTTTATCCATATGTTTTTCTTGTACTTTTTATTCAACAGACATTACAATATATAAATTTATAGTCAATAGATATCCGTAAATTTTTATTAAAATGAGCGTGAAGGAAATGATGAAATTCTAAGTATGTTAATAATTTTGAATATAGTCGGCAACTGTCTGTGAATTTCATAAATTACTTCACAAATATTAATAAATATTTCCGCATTTTTATTTAATATAAATATTATTTTGTACTGTAAGACGAATTAAAGTACAGGGTTTCATAATAAATAATAAAATGTAATTTATCATGTTTTCCATTTTCGAAATTCAAAAGTACAAAATCACAGACTTTATAAATTCTCTATTCCGTCTTATAAAAATATTTTCTTGTAGTATTTTTAGTTATTAATAAAAATATTTTTTCTTAAATTTAAAATTAATTTAGAATGAAAATTATTATTGTTTTAATCTTTTTAATTTTCAATTCGGTATTATGGAGTTTAATTAATTCTGTTAAAAATAATAAAAATCAAAACGAATTGAATAGAGTTGAGGAAACCTCAAAGGATTTAACTGGAATATTAAATGATGGGGCTGAATCATATAAGTTTATTGAAATCACTAAAAAAGACAAGATTAAAAATAAGGAGGAAAAAAGTTAAAGAAAAAAGAAATAAGTAAAAAATACTACCAAAAGAATAAAGAAAAGATTCGAAAGAATTACCAAGACTACTATCAGAAAAATAAGGAAAGATGGGCTGAAGATAAAAAGAAATATTACCAAAATAATAAAGAAAAGCGGCAGGAATATAATCGAACATACAGCCAAAAAAATAAAGAAAAGAAGCAAGAATATATGCGAAAATACCGATTAAGAAAGAAAAATGAAAAAGAAATTCAACAAAATGAAAATCCAACATTAAGATACATTCAAGCTGATACTAGCGAAGGAACATCATTTGTTAATCCACAGAATACTGATTGTGGAAATAAAGGAAAGGAGCCGATTGTTTCCAAAGAGAACGTTCAGTTTGATCAAGGAATTAATCAACAAGAAAAGAATACTCCATCAAAATTTTTTCACAATGAAGAAGGAGATTCAATTGTTAATCCACTGACGGGTGATTGTTTAAATAATTTAATTCGCCCAATTGATTGGTCTTGCGAACAAGAAAAATTTCAAGTAGAAAAAGGAAATTCGATTCAAAATGAGGATGATATGGATGATTTGCCTGGTTTGAAATTTTTGGAAGATTCAAATTTTTGGGACGATCTGAATAATTTCTAATTTTGATATGTACTTTTAAAATCAACCAAGTGATGTTAAGAATTTATTAAATTGAAAACATAAAAATATTTCTTCAATTACTACTACCGTAAATCTTCTAAAATAAACCCCCGGCTTATTTTCGATCGATCTCCAGAGGGGGTTTATTTTAGAGGGGGGAGGGCTTATTGGAGGGGGCTTATTTTGAAGGATGATCTATTTTTCGATGTCTAAATTTTTCAAAAACTAAAATTTATTACCAAACATTTAGAAATAATTTTTCTAAAATTCAATTCCTCCAATACTAAGTCTCTTCACGAAAAATCTTTATCCAAAAACTCATCAAGTACTCAGTGAATTGATCCTTCGTCTTAGATATGCCTTTAATAAGTGGGTTTGTAAGCTTACGACTAGGGTTGCACAAAACCGTTTAGCTAAACGGTATACGATAAACGGGTTTTTTGCTAAAATTAAACAAAACGATAAACGGGTCCCAGATAAACGGCATAAACGGTATACGGTCCTTCTAAACGGCGTTTAATTCGTTTAATTTTTTCTTAAAATTAGTGGCTTAAAACGTGAATTTTTGCCGTCTGACACACTAAAATCAAAAAATTTTCGCCTGCGGCGCAAAAGAGGGAAGAAATCTGGCTAAGAAATTGTTAAGAGAATTTAACGAGTTTTTGGAAAAAATTTTTGCAAACTAAACTTTAAATAATAATAAATAACAATGTTAGATTATCAGACTTTTAAAATCAACCAAGTGATGCTAAGAATTTATTAAATTGAAAATAAAAAAAATGTTAGATTATTTATTATTTTATTATTATTACAAATGTTAGATTATCAAAGAGATTGTCAAAGATATCTGATAATATTCTTTTAAAAGAATTTCTTACCCCCTGTTTCTGTAGATGGACATTTTTGTAGTTTAATAATAAAAGCGTAGTTTATTAAAATTTAGAGTTATACCGATAATATATAAATGCCAAAGTATTTTATAAAATTAAAAAGTGTCTATTTAAATTAAATAGATTTTAAAATAAGTAATACTTTAAATAATTAATTGGACAATAGATTGTGAAGGGATCTAGGTGATACCCATAATTTAAAATAAAAATGGAAAAACTCATAAAAATTTCAATTTCAAAGGTGTATCTTAAAGAAATTTGGACTGTAGCAAATATATTTAGAATTAAGTTAAGTATTTTAGACAGAAAACTATTATAATAGAAAATTTATTTCTAGGGAGTATGTCTTAGTAACTAGGGTTGTTCCCCGACGGTGGGGAGGGGCACGGGGAAAATTTTAGGGGAGGCAGCACCACGGAAGGGGGGGGGGACAACCCTGTTAATAACAAATACATATAATAATAATTCAAATAATCTAACGATTTCAATAAACTCATATAAGGTAAAAATTTGAAAATTATCCAGGAAAGCAACTATTTTTGGTTGATTCTTGGGTTTTGTGGTTTTTTTAATTTATAAATTTTTATATAATGTTATAATTAATCAGAATTTTTAGCCTATCGAAAGCTATCAAAATTATTAAAATCGGTTAATCCAGTCTTTAGTTCAAAGCTGTAGACTTAACCTATTCTCTGCAGATTTGCAAGTCCAGCTTGCTAATAAAAAGGAAAGAAAATGCAAAACTTGCTTTTGCTGCTTAAGAGTTCTTAAATAAACTTGGGCACACTTCAATTTCCTGTATTAACAATTTTATAGGCAAAATTGTTTTTGGAAGTAAAAGAGAGGTGAGGGACTGAGAGAAGGGGATTTATTGAATAAATGTGAATAAAAAGAAGAGAATTAAAAATAAATAAAATTTTGTTCAGTATTTTTAAAAATTTTTAAGAATAAATTTAAATATTGTTTTGTAATTTTAAAAGAAAACCCTCTATATTACGTACTCCGACAATATATCGTTTTATAAGTGTTATAAAACAGAAATGATTTTTGGGGGTAATTAAATAGTTTACTGATAAAAAATATTTTTTAAAAGGCTATCTAAATTAAAGATGACAACTTTTGAGAAAATCGCTCAACTATAATTTTGGGGGCATACTATGTCTAATATGACATACAATTAGAATGATGATTCACTCGAACAGAATCAACCCAATTTTAACGCACTAAAAATATGAGATTTGAGAGTACGTAATATAGAGGTATTTATCAATGATGTTGCTAGACTTATTAAATTTTTTAATTTATTTTGTTCATTCCGCTATTTAAAAATCGTTTAGCAACATCACTAGATAAATAATATTTTTTTAAAAAATTCTATAAACCAACCTGATTAATTTTTCTAAGCTGCTCATCTTTGGTTCCCCAATAGGCAGCCTTCCGCCTGCCCCAACGTAGAAGGGTGCTCGATCAACGATGTCCACTGTTGTTCCACTACTTGTGTCTCTACTAAATTTAATAAATAATTATATGTTTTTAAAGTACATTTTCATTAACCTCAATGAGGTTTTAGTGTTCGGCAAATGGATTTTTCTTTATTCAGTATACCAAAAAAATACTGATTTTTTCAAAAATTTTCCAGTTCGGTATCGGTATTTTTTACAAATTTCATTTTCACCAGCTAAATAAGTTTATACATATATCGAGAGATCAAGAGGGATTGGAAGGATCTAGATGGTTTTGAAGGAATACAAGTGGATTTGGAAGGATATCAAGGGATATTAAGGGATTAAGTATGGGTGAAATCGGGTGATTTAGATGGAAATAAAATGATATCAACCTTGATCTGGGACGATTGTTACACATTTTAATTATAGGAGGGTTAACAGGAATAATTGAAGGGTTTAGGGGGATTATAGGATTTAAGAAGTATTTTATGTGATACCTGGAAAATAAGAGGGCTTTGAGGAATTATGAGGGATTTTCTTGGATACTGATAAATTAATAGACTTGATAAGATAGCGATCTCTGATGGTGGGCCAATAGGCTTAAGGTCTTCTTGAAATATTTATATTTCATTATATATTATTTGAAACGACATATGTTACAGGACCTGTCTAAACTATTGAAAATTAAAGCTTAAATCGAAATATCGGTTAACTGAAGACAAATTATGAAATCTTAAAGGGCATTTATTAAATAATTATTTTTAAATCTTTACAAAATTTAATTTTCATTCAAATGAAAGTACACAGTCGGTAAATACCTTTCAAAATATACAATGGGAAGACTGTCTTTGCCTTACTTCGCCCGGATTTAATAAATATTTCAACACGATATTTAGCAATTTTGCCCTTTCATTACACTAGTAAATTCTTTCGCTTTATTACGAACTATTTGATATAACGTATTCTCTAGTTGAAATGCCGTAACCAATAAAGAGTATGCCTATGAATGGATATAGATGCTAGGAGAGATTATTAATGATTTAGGGGATTAACAGAGATATCGAGGGATTTTAGTAGGTTAAGTTGGTTTGGGCGGATTAAGAGGGGGAATGGGAATTCCCATCTTAATTATAAATCTTACAATCAACTCTGAGAATTTAAGAGAAATCTGCGATATCGTCTTAAGAGGGATATCGAGGGATGCGGAAGCATATAGAGGAATTGGAACTCATATACTCTGAACGGACGTATATTTATTTTTGTGACTTAAATACACTGATGTAACGCATAAAGTTTTCACGTGACGCATGCCCTAATGTAAAGCCAAATTTTAAAAATATTTACCGACAATAATTTAATTTCAAAATATTTTATTTTCCCACAGACTTTTAATGATTTAAAAAGTCTTATTTAAAAGCTGCCCTTTGAAAGTTCATTAATTGTCATTAAGTAGTATTTCGGCTCAAGTTAATATTCTACTAATTTTCAGAAATTAATTTAGTATGGAACTCTTTAATGTTTTAATGCTTTTAATTTTCAATTCGATATTATGGAGTTTAATTAATTCTGTTAAAAATAATAAAAATCAAAACGAGTTAACTAGAATTGAGGAAACTTCAAAGGATTTAAATAAAATATTAAATGATGGGGCTGAATCATCAATGAATGAAAATCGAATAGAAACCTTAACTCGAGAACCTATCAATACAAAAAAGAACAAAACTGAAGCAGAAAAAAAGTTAAGGAAACCTGAGTATGATAAATATTATTATCAGAAGAGGAAAGAAAGTAAGCTCCAATATATGAAAAATTACTACAATAATATTAAAGGAAATGAAGATTATAAAGAAAAAAATCGTCAGTATATGAAGAATTATCGCAAGAATAATAAAGAAAAGGTTAAAAAAATTAAGGCAAAATATAACCAAAATAATAGAAGAAAGAATAACGAATATAACCGAAAATACAGGCTAAAAAAGAAAATTGAAAAACAAAATCAACAAAATGAAAGTTCAAAACGAGTAAACGTTCAATCTGGCAATTCAAAGACTGATAAAGGTAAATTGCCTGTTGTGTATGAAGGAAACATTCAGTCTGAAGAAGAAAATCATAATATTATTCTTCGAGGTGGGGAAGAAAGCAATGAAGGCGAAACGGAGGAAACTTCTGTGGATGAGCAAAATCAAAATTTGGTAGAAGAGCCAGATAAAATTGCTGAAAATGACACTAATCAAATAAATTTAAATATTTATCCATTTGATCTTAACGAGAAACCTGAAAGTGAATAGAAACATGATTATTAGAATATAATTAAAATTTTTTATTATATGTATTGATGCTTTTTTCTTAAGGGATATATTACAAATATAGTCTTGATTCCAAGACTTTTCTTGGGTTTTTTCGGTCTTGGTCTTGATCTAAGTCTGGGGTGAAGTCTTGGTCTCGGTCTTGACTTTTTTGGGGTTTAGAAAAATACACCCTAAAGACCGTGAAATATGTAAAAGAAAAAAGCGAAAGATGGTAGGCATGATTCTTGGTCTCGAGTCTTGGACCTGATTCTATATTTCATTTTTGTTCTTTTTAATAATTTTATTTCCGGGTTTAACATTTTTATTATTGACCTTTGTACAAGAAAATTATTATCATAAATTGATCAATATTTATAAAAAAATTTTAATTGCAGAATTAATTAAACTCCATAATACCCAATTGAAAATTTAAAGAGATTAAAAAATTAATTAAATCATCCAAAATCAGTAAATATAAAAAAACAAGTAAAAAGATAAAATTTAGTAGTTAAATTTTTTAACTCGACACGAATTTTTAAACTCCACTCCAGAAAAAAATACTTTGAAATTAAAGTACATTTTCAGTAAATATTTTTTATTTTAAATTAAATTGACATTGCAAAATGAATTTAAATTTTAAGGCCTTAAATATATACATGTTCTTAAAGTCTCGTTCTTTACCCACAAACACACTCAATTTAAAATTTTCGCTCTTACCATTGTGATATCGAAAAAAGTTAAAATAAATTTCGAATATGTCGGAAATGGGATGTCAGGCTGACCTCCGATTTTGTAAAAATTGGATTTATGTATGTACCTGTTTGCGTTCCCAAAATTTTCAACACTTCCAACCAAAGCTTCTGCGTTGTGTCGATCAAAAACAATAGAAGGGATATGTGTAGTGGTTGTATTTGATGATGAAAGAAAATTATTTTTATTAAATTTGGAGGGTAAAAGTATTGGAGGAGGGATATGGTCGTTGTTGTTGTTGCTTTCAGAGTGATGATATGGAAAATATGTGAAGGAAGGTGAGGATAATGAAGAGAATGTAGTAGCTGATAAAGAATGTGACTTGGATTCTTTTCTGTAAAAATAAAATTACAGTATCTTATTTATGGGAAATTGGGAATAGGGAGATCATCATCACTGCAACCTTAATTACACCGCGACTTTGAAAGAAAGTTGAGAAATATGGTACTGAGGTCAAGTTAACGGATTAGGTACATATGCTGGTTTGCTCGATTCGAAACATATAAGGCTGTTTGGACCAAAAAAGACTTGAATAGCTCGACTCGAAAAAACCAAATTCGAAAATCTCAAGCTTGAAAGTTGCAACGATCGTCGGCTCTAATCAAAAACGCAATCCATAAAGTTTTGTGAAAAATAAGAAATTACGGAATTCAATATTAAAATTAGGGAGGATTCTTATATTGAGAGTTTGCCCAATCAAATTTATCTCAATAAAAAAATCAAACTACCAACAGACTTAAAGATTGCCATTTTTAAATAAATGTTTGTAATTTCCGGCAATAAATCCGTTATTTTTACTTATAAAAGTTAATCCTTTTGTTTTTATAAAAAAAGGACTTTGCGAAAAATGGACAATTAATTTACTTCCAAATCCTTTTGAGGAAATGCTTAAAGTAGAGTGAGAAATTTACTTATTGACAAGAATTTTAATAAATTAAATTTAATGAGGACACTGTATCTAAAAATAAAAAAAAAGTATTTCTAAACTGCAAGTAAGTTTAATTAATTCTTAGACATTTTATAAAATTTTTGGATGATTTCCAGAATATAAAAATAAATTTAAAAATTGAATGACAAAAAGTCATTTAAAAATAAATGTATTTTTAAATAAGTAAAGCTTCTCAATGACAGCTGGACAATAAATGTGTTTTTAATTTTCAGAAAATATTAAGGAAAAAAGGAAAAATAAATAATAAAAACATGCATAAAATAAGCAAAATAAAAAGGAGATTTTCAAGTTTATAGTGTCAAAAAAAACTTATGACTAAAAAATTAACAGATGGATATATTTTTAAATTATTACCATGACACCTTTTTTATTATTAAGAGGCAAAGAGGAATTTCGGCTGGCAGTAATGGGATAAGGTTGTGTAAAATTGTGTAAAATTTAAAGAATCAACATTAAAGGAATTAAACTAAGAAAAACAAACTTGTAATTAGAAAGTGTCTAATTAATCTGTAATTGCAGAATCCTATATTAAATTTTAGGGTACGTTACGGTTATGGGGCCGCACTTTAAAAATGTTTAAAAATGGTCATAAATATAGACAAACTATATGTCATTCGAAAGAGCTCGTCGAGATAAGTCGAATGACATCAAAAACATGTGAGGTTCGAAATGGTACGAGCTCGAAATGGTCAAAACGTACAAGGATAAAAATGGTCAAAAAAAAGTTGATAGTTGGAAAATTGATAGTTGATAAGTTGATGGAAAAATTATAGGTGAAAAGTTGATTATGCACTCTTATTAGCCAATAAGACAAATTTGACATTTCATAAGAGAATTCGACTGTAGTTTAATTTAACGTTTAAATCTCACCACTCTCAAATTGAGTAAGACTTATGTTTATTTACACATTACAAATCTTAAGGTATCACTGAGCCGTTGAGGCAATTTAGGGATACTGTAAAACTAGTGCTCATCAAAAAATTGCTTTGGATTCGAACCTGATTTTGATTTTAATTTCTTTTCAGACTTCTTCATCATTATTACCAATTTTGTATTTTTTTTGTATGATACAAATAAAATTAACTCAAAAATATTTATCAAAAGTGCACTTTAATTCAAAGAATATTTGTTTTTCCCATATTTTTAAAAATTTAAAAGCTAAATAAAAGTTGCCCTTTGTGGATTTGTCTGACATTAAGAAATATTTCGGCATATGCCTTAATGAAATTTATATTTATGTATAATAAATAAAATATTATTAAGCTTCTAATAAAAAAGAATCTATTAAATTATTTTTAAATAAATTTTTAAAATTAATTTATGATGAAGTTTATTAATATTTTAATCTTTTTAATTTTCAATTCGATATTTTGGAGTTTAATTAATTCTGTTAAAAATAATAAAAATCAAAACGAGTTGATTAGAGTTGAGGAAACTTCAAAGGATTTAAATAAATTATTAACTGATGGGGCTGAATCATCTATTGCTCCTCAAAATCAAAAATATAAAGAAACATTAAAACCAAAAATTACTAAAATGTACGAGACTGAGTATGAATTGGCAGAAAAAATGTCAAAGAGAAAAGAATATTACACCGCCTATAATCTGAAGACCAAGGAAAAGTTTTCGGAATATAATCGAAATTATCGAGAAAATAATAAAAATAAAATAAAAGAAAGGAGAAATTCTGCAGATTATAAACAAATGCAAAAAGAAAATGATCGAAAGTATAACTATAATAATAAAGAAAAAAGACAAGAATATAGGAGACTTTACACCCAAAATAACAAAGAAAAGAAGAGAGAATCTGATCGAAAATACCGAGAAAAAAAGAAAAATGAAATGGAAAGCTTAAAAAATGAAATTTCAAAATTAAAAAACATTCAATCCAATAATAATGAAGGAACTTCTTTTGTTATTCCACAGAATAATGATTCGTCAAAAGCCTCAGATAATTTAACTAAAATATTAAATGAGGGGGCTAAATTATCTGTTGCTCCTCAAAGTCAAAAATACAAAGAAAAGTTAAAGACATCTTCCAAAAATGAACCTAGAATTGATGAAGACGAAAAAAAGTTAAGAAAAAAAGAATATGATAAGGAGAGATATCAGATGAATAAAGAAAAGATTTGTGGAGATAGTCGAAAGTACAGACGACGAATGAAAGAAAATATAGAAAATTTACGAAAAAATAGACTAGAAATTGTACAAAATATTAATTCAGAATTAATAAATATCGAATCTAAGGAAGGAAATTTATTACCTAATACACAAAATAATGAATGTGAAAATAAAGAAAAGGAACCGATTGTTTCCAAAGAGAATATCCAGTTAGAAAAAGGAGAAGATGTGGAAGTGAATGATAATGCTGAAAAAGGAGAAGATACTCCTATTCAATCTTCTCATAATTTGAAAGGAATTGGAAATGCTGAAGGAACTTCGTTTGTTAATCCACAAACGGATGATTGTGTAAATAATTTATCCGACCCAATTTCTTGTCCTCATGTATAAAAAAATGTTCAATTGCCTGACGGACTTCATAGTCAACAAATGAATGAGCATGATGATTTAATTGATCAGAGTCTTTTCGAGGATCCGAATTTTTTGGATTATCTAGATTCTGTCCTTAATTCTTGAAAACGTTTAAGATGTTGATTTTGAATATTAAATAAGATACACAAAAACTATATCTTTCATTCTGTTATTTATTTTTTCTTACATACCGTAAATGCTCGAATAATTATCCTCTCTCAAATAATTAACCTCTTTAAAAATTACCCCCTCCCTCTCCTTCTCTAATTTCAAAAATATTGAAAAAATCATTGTCAGTTTTAATTATTGAAACATAAGAATCAATATCAAAAAATAAATGGATTTCCTCCTCGATTTATTGAGATATACCCCAAAATTAGCCCTTCCTCTCGATTAATTACCCCCTCCAGCGAGAGATCGAAACAATAATTACCTAGGGCAATTATTCGTGCATATACGGTATGTAAATACTCTACAAAATTAAGCCCAACTTTTTTCCATATTTATTTTTCTTAATTTAATTTTCCTAATTTTTGAATTGAAATTTCTTTGTTTTATAGAACATAGCGTTTTAATAAATTTTCAAATAAATTTTTGCAATTTCCGGATAACAAATCCGGTGTTTTTAATAAAAGTTAATCTTTTTGGTTTTTGAAAAACAGAGCGGAAATCTATAGAGTAAAAAGAGATAAGAATAATAATGAATATAATTTTATTCGTGTCCGGAAATTTGGGGAGTGGACACTTGGGGAGTGGACATTTGGGGAGTAGATAAATGGGGAGTGAGCTGACAATTGGGGAGTGGACATTTAAGGAGTAGCCTAACGATAAAAATACAATAGAATATTAAATAGTTTTTCTTGTTTTGTATTTAAAAAAATAAATTAGGAATCTCTCGAATGGGCTATTATATTCTTTTTCGAATTTTTGACCCTAAATCCCCCCAATGGTATTTGACCATTTCGAGCCCTATATCTCGACTCAAACTTGTTAAATCAAGCTAGTTTTAGTGTCATTAGACTCAGCTCGAGGAGCTCTTTCGAATGAGGTTTCTTTAATATTCGAATTTTTCACCCCAAAATCAAACTTACTCCCCCCTATGGTTTTTAAATTTTCAAGAATATAACTCGGTCAAGAATAATTTCCTCAAATTGTGATTGGTACGGTCTGACTCAGCTCGCCGAGACTAATCGAATGACATTTGTCACGTCCCAAAATTTTTACCTCAGGTGAACTACACTTTATCCATTTTTTAAATACAAAACAAGAAAAACTATTTAATATTCCATTGTATTTTTATCGTTAGGCTACTTCCCAAATGTCCACTCCCCAATTGTCAGCTCACTCCCCATTTATCTACTCCCCAAATGTCCACTCCCCAAGTGTCCACTCCCCAAATCTCCGGGAGCCATTTTATTTTATTAAAATACTATTATTTTTTAATTTAAAAATAAAAATATTAATGGCTATGATTATTTTTTAGTCTTTTAAATTGATTAAATGTGAGAGGTTTGACTTCCCTAATAATAACAATCAAAAGTTTATTATTGTTTTCCATGAATCATTTAAGCTTTTTCGAGCTGATCTTGGTGTTATTCAACTCAGCTCGACGAGACCTTCGAATGAGCTATTATTTGTATATTCGAATTTTTCACACCAAACCCTTAAGGATTTGAGCATTTCGAGCCCTATATCTCAGTTCATAGGTAAGACCGGGGCCTAAGTTTGGTGTCATTTGGCTTGAAAATTTCTGGTTACATAAAATTAATTTTATTGTCCAGTAATTTGGATTTTTCGGTGGTTAATATTCAATAAAATAAAAATAATATTAATAAAAATAAACTAATTTTTAATCAAAAGAATGATAGAAAATTGTCAGAAAACTAAATGAAAATTGGAAAAAATTGAATGACAAAAAGTCATTTAAAAATAAATGTATTTTTAAATAAGTAAAGCTTCTCAATGACAGCTGGACAATAAATGTGTTTTTAATTTTAAGAAAAATTTTGAAGAAAAAAAGGAAAAATAAATAATAAAAACATGCATAAAATGAGCAAAATAAAAAGGAGATTTCAAGTTTATAGTGTCAAAAAAAATTTTTTTTGTAAAGAAATAATTGACAGATGGATATATTTTTATGTTAACAGTGAAATAGATAACAAACTTTTATATAGTCAAAAAATTATGTCAGATGGTTAGGTATTAATTCGGGTGGGGAGTTTAGATTGGAGACAATTTGGAAGCTGTAAAATTTAAAATGAATTACATAAAGCGGACTTTCAGTAAAGCAACGTATTTTTTGTATTAGAGCCCCATGGGGCTCTATTTTTCAACTATCCTCCAAAATGGGGCTATATTACAGCGTGGGCATATAATACCGTACAAATAATACGGTATTATATGTTTTTCGATGCAAACAGCCTAGGCAAGGGGAGGCCATTGAGAATGGAAAATAGTTAGATTCGAATTGCCTGTTATCCCCAAGTCCATTTTTCGTTAGGATCGTGTCCCATTTCGATCTAAAATTATTATCTAAGATAAAATTCGAGTTGAAACTAGGGTTGGGGTTTTCGAGTCGGCCCAACCGAGTCTTCGGGCCGAAATTCAATGCCCTACTCGATCTTTCGGACCGGGCCGGATCGGGGGCCCCCAACTTTAGTTGAAACATTAAAAATAAAATAGGTATGTAATATTTAATTATGGCGTGAATGAGAATTGTAAAAAATGGACATTTCATCCCAAAATTAAAATTTTCTGTAAAAATAGTTTAAAATATTTTTAGTTACACTCAATTTTAGGTACAAATTTTTAAGAAAAAAATAATAATAATAAATATTTTTAAATTAAATATGTATGTAGACAAGTACAGAAATGTCCCCCAAATTGGGCCTTAGGGAAATTTGATATTTCTGAGTAAAAAAAGGAAAATTAAAGAAAAATGAAAAGAAAACATGCAAAGGGCCTCAACGTGGGAAACTAACTAAAAAATATTTCCAAAAAATTAATTTATGGACAATTTATAAAAATGGACATTTCGTCCCAAAATAATTTTTATAGTTATTTTACTCAAAAAATTTTGTTCCTTTATTTTTATGTATTTCAAAGCATTTTAAAGGAAAGTAAAAACAAGTGGCTCTCTGACCCCTTTTCTTTTTTGGCTTGCAGCGCCTTTCCCGCGGGAAAACCAATTAAGGAGCGTCTTTGGATAACAGTCCCAAAAAATTTTTTCTTTTTGCAAAAAGTGAAGTTTTGCATTGATCCAAAATTTTTGGCAAAATCGAAGAAAAAAGGGGCGTTTTTGGGGTATGAATGGAAAAAAGTGGCAATTAGCTGGAAAAAATGACAAAAGATCCTTTAAAGCAAAGGAAGTACAAAAAAGAAGGGAGGGGGGTGGATAGCTTGCAATGTGAGGGAGTTGACGGAAATAAATATCTGTTGAGTTGGGAAAAGTAAAAAGAATAGAAATTAATAAAAACAAGGAAAATAAAAATGAAAAAAGGACAAAAAATAAAATAAAAGCAACATTAAATGAGTAGACTGGAGAAAGACGTAAAATTATTAAAGTTTTGAGGTATTATTAGAAAACTAGTGTCTATATAAGATTGATACTTTGACAAGAAATTTTCTAACCTAAAATTGAATTTCCGTTTAAAATTTTTTGGAATTTCTTAAAATTTTGATAATATTTATAAGTATATTCAGTTAAATAATGATAGTAAGACCGTCCAATTTAAAATAAGAATATTTTCAGTTTGGCTGATCTAACAATATTAAAGATCAGCCAAACTAAATTTAGCTTAAACCATATTCTACGTGTCTTATTATTTAAGGGAGTTAATACCCCCTATGAGCGAATATTCAAACGAACTTTTTGTAGAAATGGAATTAACAAGTTATGAGAATAACGCTTATAAAAGAATAATTGAATTTTTATACATTAAGTAAATTTTATTAGATTGAAATATTATGTCTATCTAGGAATCCTATATTAAATTTGAGAATTCCTGTCTGTCTGTTTGTCCGCAGCTTTGAATTTTGCGAGACTTTTGGCGTTGTGTTTATTTTTTGTTTAATGTTTGGCGTTGTGTTTATTTTTTGTTTAAAGAAAATAGTGTGTATTTAGAGAAGTAAAGAAGGAATGTGAATTTTTTAAAATTTGTTTTGCATTTTATTTTGAATTTTAGTTTTTTTTTGTTAATTGTATTTAAGATGTGTTTTAATTGTTTTGTTTTTTGTTTTTCAAAAGTTGTTTTATTTAAAAATTGTTTTTAGGTTCAAAAAAACGATATTTTATTTAAACAACGTATTATCCAACCGTTGGTTTTTTGTGCTGATCTTTTACACAAAACGAGTGTCCAGCCGTTGGCTTTATTGTGAGTTTTGTTTTTTTACATAATTTTAGGTAGGTCTTAGTTTTTGAGTTTGCCAGTGTAATACAAAATAGTTTTTAGTAGTACCAAATAGTTGACTTTAACTAGCGTTTGACATTGTGTGAACTAGATAGTTGGTAGTACTAAGTAGTTTGGCATTGTGTGATTGATAATACTAGAGTTTGACATTTTGTGATACTAAATAGCTGATAGTTCATAGTACTAGCAATGTCGACATAGTGTGATACACATTATGTGATATGTGATATCAAATAGCTGACTTTGACTAGCGTTTGACATTGTGTGATACTAGATATTTGGTAGTACTAGATAGTTTGGCAATGTGTGATACTAACTAATTGATAGTACTAGATTCTGACATTTTGTGATACTAAATAGCTTATAATTGATAGTACTAGCAAGGTTGACATAGTGTGATGCTAAATAGTTGATAGTCCTAGAGTTTGACATTGTGTGACACTAAATAGTTGAGAGTACTAGAGTGACTAACAGTTGTAGTATAACAGTTGTAGTATATATAGTAAAAAAGTTCTTTTACTATTAACTAACAGTTGTAGTATATAGTAAAAAGTTCTTTTACTATTAACTATTAATGATTGAGGTGTTAAGTATGAGTTATTTTTAATTTTAAGTATTTGTAATGATTTAGAAATTGGCTAGCTTAGTTCGAACAACTATTAACTAAGTTTGAAAAATTGAACTAAGAGTTGATAGTTGTAAAGTTGATAATTGAAAGGTAATAGTTGATAGTTAATAATTGACGTTACTACACCTAGCATAAAAAGTAAAAGTTGATATTTAATTGTTAATAGTTAATAATTGATAACTACTCGCCACCTATCAACTAAGCGTTGAAAGTTAATACTTAATAGTTACACTAAAAACTTTCAAGTAAAATTTGATAGTTAATAATTGATAGTTACTCGACAAACTTGATAGTTACTTAATTGAAAAACTTTCAACTAAATGTTTATAGTTAATAATTGATTTTAACGAAAAAATTAAGTTAATACTTGATAGTTACTCGGACACTTATAAAGTAAGAGTTGAAAGTTGAAAAGTTAATAGTTGCTCTGTTATTTGATAGAAAACGGATATGAAAAGGTTTTCGGAAATGACTTGAGTTTACTTTCAAGTTTTGTTATGATTTTGAATTAGGCTAGCGGAGGAGCTCGCCCTTCGGGCGAGCACCTTCGCTAGTTCTTGAAAAAGTAAACTAAAAAATTATTAGTAGAGCCCGGATTTTTAGGCACGATAAAGTCAAAAATAGGCGCCTATATAGGCACTAACAAACTGCCAAAATAGGCACTAAAATTCGAAAAAAAAGGCAAAATAGGCAGTATTTTTTCGAGATTTTCTGACTTATATTGGCTAAATTTTATCAAAAATGATAAATCTAAGCAATAAACTGTTAAATAAATTAATTTTATGATCAGAATTACATATAAATTAATTTATATTAATTATTTTGTTTGCAAAAATAATTTGATAAATTTTTCAGAAGAAAATTTTTCCCAAAAAAAATTTTTTGACAAAAATTTTTTGGAAAAATTTTATATTTTACCAGAAAAAATTTTTTAGACAACAATTTTCTTAAAAAATGCACAAAAATTCGCAAATTTTAGTAAAAATATGCAAAATAGGCTGAAAAAAGGCAAAATAGGGCATTTTGCCAGAAAAAGTCAAAATAGGCAATTTTAGGCAACGATAAAATTAGTTAGAAAGCAGATTTCATTAAAATAACACCGGATTTGAACGTTTCAGCATCAGGCCTATCTAGGAAAAAAACAGGCATTTGCCTAAAAATCCGGGCTCTAATTATTAGTCTTGACTTATTTAGGGAGATACACTCCCTATCCAAAAATACTACATTGCTCGGCTAGGGATAATATTAACATATTATATAATATTTAAGTAAAAGTTTTAATATAGTTTTGCATATTAAGTAAATTTGATTTAAAAATTTAAATGGGTCTTTAAACAAGGCAAATTGAAATTTGCAGCATGTTTGATGGGTAGAAAAATGTGGAAAAAACATTAAAAGAACGCCGAATAAGTAACAAAGAAAAGTATGGAAAGAAAGCTAAAATAGAAACGGAGGAGGGATATGATGTGATGTTAAATAAGGGAAGACGTGGAAATTCTCGGCTAAATTAAATTTTCTTACTTATGGTTAGGCCAGTAAATAAGGCTAATTCCTAAATATCAACAAAAAAAGGTATGGAAGTGAAAAGTTGAAAGAGAAGGAAAACAAAGCGAAGGTTCTTGTGCCTGGAAGCTTCCTGTCTGGAACTGTTTAGGAAATCAAAACCGTGTAGCCGTCAAGCAGTTGGTAACGGGGAGACGGAACCCTCACTTTGTGTTCAATCTTGAAAGGTGAAATTTTATCTACATATTTAGGGTGACAAATTTTGTTAAAATTTGAATTGGGGAATCTGTTTAATTAAAAACTAAATCCACAAGATGTAAAAAATCAGTGAACATAGAAAAGTTCTTTTTTCTTTAAGAGAACTGCAAAGGGCACCCTGTATAATTAATAATAACGCGTTTATACGAAAAAAAATTTAAATTCTCTTATTTAATTTCTGAAATATTTTTTATTTCAAAAACATGGTTCTTTTATCTATTAAGGGCTGAATTGATTGTTTTACAAATAAAGTTTTTTAAGGGATTTTAAAGACAAACCAAAAAAAGGCCCAAAGAAAGGCCTAATTCCCTTAGGAGATAAAGAGAGAAAAGAGGGTGGAGAGGTTGTTTTGTTAAAGATTGATCGTAAAAATCCTAAGGTATTTTTTGAAGGACTAAAGCGCAATAAAATTTGTTCAACGAGAATTTTTTGTGTAGTGAAGTCAAAATATTTTCATTTTTTTTCAAATTTTCCAGTACCGAAAATCGGTACTACCGCGGTACTGGAAAAAAAGACCGGATATACTGAAATCTTCAGCTCGAATATCAGATCCGGATATCACATAAATTTCGGATCCGAAGATTTCCCAGGATCAAACAACCCTATTTCAGAGACTCATTTGACCATGATTAATTTTACTTTTTTTAATTTTAAAGATTTTCTTTAATGTTTGTGAAAATGTCCTTTGAGATTTCATAATTTGTCGGCTTTAATAAATTTGTTTACTCATTATTTAGCAATATTGACCTTTTAAATATAATCATGAAAAAGTACATTTTTACAAAATATATGTCAAAATAAACCGGGTTTTTTACCTATATTCATTTTAAATTGTCTTTATTATTTAGCGTTAATTAATAAAAATTAATTACATAATATAATTTTTTATATTAATTTAGAATGAAATTAATTAGTGTTTTATTCTTTTTAATTTTAAATTCGATATTATGGAGTTCAATTAATTCTGTTAAAAATAATAAAAATCAAAACGAGTTAACTAGAGTTGAGGAAACCTCAAAGGATTTTAATAAAATATTAAATGATGGGGCTGAATCATCGGTTGCTCCCCAAATTGAAAAATATAGAGAAACTTTAAAGATAAATAACAAAATTACAAAAAAGCACAAAACTGAAAATAATGAAGAAGAAAAAAGGTTAAAGAAAAATGAATATAACAAGGATTACTACCAGCAACACAAAAAGGAGAGACAAGATTATAACCGAAATTATGTACAAAATAACAAAGAAAAGTTGCAACAAGATAAAAAGGATTACTATCAGAAGAATAGAGATAAATATGTTCAAAATATGCGAAAGTACAGAAAAGATAATAAAGAAAAGAAGAGAGAATCTAATCGAAAATACTATTTAAAGGAGAAAAAGGAACGTGAAATACTACAAAATGATAGGTCAAAAGTAGGAAACATTCAACCTAATAATGAAGGAACTTCTTTTGTTACTCCACAAAACGATGATTTTATTAGAAACGATACTACAGGAAATAATGAAGACGAAAAGAAGTTGAATAGAAAAGAATATAAAAAAAATTACTATCAAAAAAATAAGGAAAAGCAAAAACAATATAATAAAAAATATCTTTTAAAAAGAAAAAATGAAAACGAAAAAGAAAATTCGCAAAATGATAATTATGCTATTAATAAAGGTAAATCGCCAATTGAATGTAACGAGAATGTTCAGGTAAATAATGTGGAAGGAATTGAAAATGCTGAAGGAACTTCATTTGTTAATTTACAGACGGATGATTGTGTAAATAATCTATCTGGACAACCAAATAATCAATCGCTTGACAGCCTTCATATTCAACAAATGGATGATCATGATGATTTAATTGATCTGAGTTTATTGGATGATTCGGATTTTTTGGATTATTTAAATTCTATTCTTAATTCCTGAACACCTTACAGATAAATAAATGGATGAATTTTAAATATTAAAACAAAAAATATATCATTCCTTTCTCAGTATTTACGTTTTTTCTTAATTATAGCTGTAAGGAACTGTTATAAATATGGTTGTCGGTTCTTGAAAAATCTTTGGATATCCGGAACCAAAAATTTATTGGTGATTTTCTATTCTCCCTAGAGTGCCGAAACAAGTTTAAAAAATAATGAAAAGTCTAAATTAATTAAAAAAACACGAAACGCTAAAAGCAAAACTGGCATAACCCTGATTCAGAAATCGCATACCGTATATCTTTTAATAACTACCCTGGGTAATTATTGTTTCGACCTTCCGCTGGGGGGAGTAATTAACCGAGGGAGGGTAATTATACGAGGTTGAAATGAATTAGGTATAAACTTACAACGATTTGAACAACACACGGGAGACAAACCAGGCAGCCAGCTTGCGTTAACTTTTTAATTTAAAGCTGTTTTGTGGGCAAGAATTTTAAAAATAATATTTGAATAAAATAAATTTAATTTGTTGTAATACTAAAAATAAATTTTAAAGTTAAATTAAAGTAAATTCTGATAAATTTTAAGGTTTAAAAGATCAAAATTAAATCAAATTTGTATAAGGAAAATATCTCAAATTTATAATTTTAACAATTTTTATTGCATTTGATTCTCTTTAATAAAATTATAATAAAGTTCAGCCAAATCAGTCAAATAAAATCAAAAGTCCGATCACTTGTTTCAACTAATTACTGGTGCAGTAAGGGATCACACAAATCACAATCACGGCATATTTAGAGGTTTACTGGATTTTGCGGTACGAGGGAATTTAATGGTTACATACCGATTTACTCGATTAATTCCCCGCCCTCGAATAATTCCCACCCCCTATTAATTCCCCCTGCTACGGTTGAGTTGAAACAATAATCCCCTTTCCCCAATTACCCTACTACACGTTCAAATTTCAAAACTCAAATAATTCCCCTCTCTTGAATAATTCCCCTTACCACGGATAGGTTGAAACAATAATTCCCCAGGGGAATTAATCGAGTAAATACGGTACTTGTATATTCGTCTCAAAAATTTTTCTAAATAAAATCCCGCACAAACAAATAAAAAATCCTTCATTATTTCAATAAACTTTTAAAATAAATAAAATAAAATATGAATAAAAATTTGCTTTAATAAATGAGAGGAAGGGCACAAATTAATTGCCTCAAATGTTTGCGGAGGAAGCACCTTTTCAAAAAAAGTCAACCTAAAAATGGCAGTGGCTGTTATGAGTGAAAAAAATTTTTTTTAAGTGAATGGGAAAAGCCAAAAAGACTTTTTTAAAAAAATAAAGGAAGGGACACACAAGTTTTTTTGGTAGAGAGGGAAGGGGGCATTCTTTCATTGAATTTTATTGGACTTTTAGCTTTAGAGTAGTAGGTAGTTGTTAAAAATCGCCCAACCATGTAAAATATGCATACAGCAACTAATGGTTATTAAATGATAAAAAAATGTTTTTTAGGTAAAATAGATGGCAACAAACTAAAATTTTTAGTTTGTTATACAATTTTAGTATATACAAACCTAATTTATAGCTAGATCGAAACTGATTGGCTAAAGAGGAGAATAAATCTCTAATCTATGCCCCCAATCCTTGACACAGCTTGTTTTAAAATGCGATTTTTTGCCAATAGGTAATGTAGCTCTTAGAGTGACACATTCAATTTAAGATACAAATTCAAGGGGGCATTCATAATCAATTGAGTATTCAAAAACCTATTGAACTTCCGGGGTGATAGCTTTGAAGGCTCATTGATTCTCTAAAATAATTATAATCTGTAGCTTAGTATGAGTATAATTTTCAAGAATTAAAGCAAGCTTATTTCAAATAACCAGAAAAAAACTTTAAAAATTTAAAAAAAAACGTAAAATTGATTTTATATGTTTTTATTATTTACATATATCTTCTTCCTTTTACGGCATTAAATTAAAAAGAAAGAACCTTTCCATCCAATATTTGCTCAGGAACGAACTAAAAAACATTTTTCCCACAGCTACTAACGGAATAAGTAAGTGCTTGTCACTAGATAAACCGGAAACGGAATTTTTTGCTAGACATTAAGGGATGTTACATAAAGAAATGGAATGAAATAAAAATAAAAATTTAAATTTAATCATAAAAATTATGTAAAAAATTCAAAAAAAATGTTCAATAAATTCAAGCAGTGTTAATTCAAAGGCAGGTCCCCCCTTTTTTTCTATTCGCCTGACCATTTTGAGCTTTTTTTGCTTGACATATAATTTACAATATATCATTCGAAAGAGCTGTTCGAGCTGAGTAGAATGATACTATGATCGGTTCGATTTGGAGATTTTGAGCAGAATTATGAAGCTAAATCCTAGATGGACATTCTTTTTGTGATGTTGATAGGGATTAAAACAAATGATCATAACTATGTTGATTTAAGTAGGATTTCGATGAATTTAGTACCGTTCGACTCAACATGAAGAGCTCTTTCGAACGATAAATAATTTGCCATAAAAAGTTGAAAAAATCGAAAAAAATAGAAAGGAAAAAGGGGGGACCAGCCTTGGAATTACCCAAGCAGTTCATAAAAATATTTCATATAGTTCAAATAATATAAATTATTGTCTGAATAATAGTAAAAATTTTTTTCCTAAACTCACAAACGCTTCAAATCGAAGGGGGCCTAATCCGTTCCTCGTGGAAACCCATACTTTTACCCTTTTCAGCGTTTTGTGTTGTGGCTCCAACTCCTTAACGATTTTAGTCTCCAAAACTATTCAAATTTGAGATCCAGAAGCGAAGCCAAAGCGTAGTTTGGTTAGGTTTAGGGTTTTTTTTAGTTTTTTCTCCGATTATTTACAGAAGATAAAGATAATTAGGATCAGTTATAGAAAGAGTTTGCTAAAGTTTAGCCACCGGGCTGGATTCGAACCTGCGACCACCTGCTAGTTGTTTTCTAGGTGCTTTCGCTCACTATATGCAGCAGGGCTGTGCGCCAAAATTTTCGCGTGGCGCGCCAAACGCCAAACGCCAATTTTCGAAATTTTAAAAACACGCCAAACGCAAAACGCCAAAAATCGGCCAAAATTAACGCCAAAACGCCAAACGCCAAACGCCAAACGCCAAAATTTTTAGAGTCTATAAAGACTCAAAAACCTCTTTTCATCTCATTTTAGCGCCGCAGGCGAAATTTTTCATTTTCAAGATTCCCAGAGGCTAGAATTCATCCTTTTTTACCGCCGGATGCGAAAATTTTGAAGAGTTTTTGAAAATTTTTTGAATTAATTAAGAAGGAAGCAGGCCCTAGCCAAGGGGGGAGAATTCCTATACTCCGAAATGAGGAAAAGGAAAAAATTTGGGTAGAATCCCTTGAGATTAAGGTGGATATGAAGGCATAAAGTGGGTAATAAGAATAACAGAGGTCTTGAAGTGTAAATGGTTGACGGAGCTAAAGTTTTTTTCTATCTTGATAGAAGTATTAGTTTAAGATAGGGCTCAGGGTTGCGTCGTAATTACGAATTACGATTACGAATTACGAATTACGGCGTTTTTTGAGTTACGAATTACGAATTACGATTACGAAAATATCGGGAAAAATTACGAATTACGAAAATAAAAAAATAAAAATTACGAAAAAATATTATTACTGAAAAAAAATATTATTATTATGTATTTTTTCTTTCACTTTTACTTTTGTTCATCGGTGGTTGAGTGGTTTAAGAGTAGGTTTATGTGGCTAGGTCGAAACAATGATTGTAAAATTCAATTTCTGATATTTTTTCTTCCAAAATAAAAATTTTAACTTTGATTTTAGAATTTTAAATTTATTTTCATAATATTATAATAAAATTAAGAAAAAAATTTTTTAATTTAGTCATGAATTTCACAAAATTTTCGCTAACGGCCCAGAACAATGAAGAGTTCTAGCTTCATGACAATTTTAACTTCAAATTTTTTATGCACCCGGCTCTAAAAAATGAATTTTTTCAACTAAGTCCCTCCTAAATTCTCAAAATTTCGCCTGCGGCGCAGAAAAGTGATCTCGGTGAAAAGTGATCTCGATGATTGATTGAAGAGGTATCGGAGGATTAAGGGGATTAAGAGGGATATCAGGGAATTAATTGTGATGTGAAATAATATCAGAGAAATAAGAGGACTTGGGGGGATTAATGGGAGAAGCAAAAATAGATTAATTTTTTAAATTTTTAAATTAATTTAAATATTTTTTAAAAATTACGAATTACGAATTACGGCATTTTTTGAGTTACGAATTACGAATTACGATTACGAAAATTTTTTAAAAATTACGAATTACGAATTACGATTACGAAAAAAAATTTTCAATTACGACGCAACTCTGATAGGGCTTCCTCCTTTAAGCGCCGCAGGCGAAAATTTTGAAAATTTTAGAAGTCCAAGCAGTAGATTTCTCCATTTTTTTGCGCCGCAGGCGAAAATTTGAGAATTTTGGATGACTGTATGCACAAAAATTTTCTTTCTCGATCGTCCCTTCTCCCAATTATTTTATAAAAATTCCATCATTAGGGGTGTATATTTTTGTCGTTTGGCGCGCCAAAATCGGAAAATCACGCCAAACGCAAGACGCCAAAAATCGTCCAAAATTAACGCCAAAACGCAAAACGCCAAACGCCATGACGCACAGCCCTGATATGCAGGAGCTCTACTTTTGAGCTACCGGGGCACCGCCTATTCAAATTTAAGATTTCTTTTTCATTTTTAGATAGTTTAACCCCCGCATAAGCGTTTTAAATGCTGCTAGGTAAATCATCCTTACATTATTTTGCATTCAGCTCGGCCAATTGTTCACAAGGAAAGGCTCACCATATATTCAGTCACACACTATAAAATCATTCGCAACGACATCAGACCTAAAATCCACTTACAATAGATTTGCAACTTAGCCACAGTTTACAATTGTCACTTACAATTGCCTAGTCCGCACGATTGGTTCCTCAAAGTTGACTCCGAACGTCTGAGACCCCTGTACGTAGAAGGTTGTTTCAATGGACGGAGGAAGGTTTTGGTAGTTCTAGCAATGGAATTTGGTCCCAAAAATTTAGTGTGGTTGGAATTTTAAAATTCATGCTTACACAAATTAATTAAAATAATTGAAAGATAATTGACTAAAATAAAATGATTGACGCAATAATTGACGAAGGCAAGTAGGCAAAATTTAATAATTTTGTTTATTCAGAATTATATTTATCGTCAATCGCTTACCTTTTTAGATTTTTGAAAGCTAAAAAATTTTTTTCGTTATTTTAAATTTTTTGGGTTGGCCCATTAAAATTAATTTTTCATTAGAATTATCCTATTTAAATAGAATTAAATTAATTGACTCATTTAAATAAAATAAATTAAATTTCATATAGAGCCAATTAATTTATATTAATTAATAAAACGTCCCACAATCAGTGCTTTGAAATTTAAGAGTTGCTCAAACTCTTACCGTATTTTCTCTAGTAATCCCCCAGGGGATTATTGTTTCAACCCATCTCTAGTGTGGGGAATTAATAGAGTGGGGTAGAAAGAAGGGGGATTATTTTTCAACCCATCTCTAGAGTGGGGAATTAATAAAGACTGGGGGATTACTAGAGAAAATACGGCATTTCATAGAAACCCTATTTTTGCTTTCGCACCTCATACACGCACCCTGTGCTTATATAACACTGTATTTGCTAAAATAATTACCCAGAGTAATTATTGTTTCAACCTCTAGCTGGACAGGGTAATCAAAAGGGAGGGGTAATTATTTGAGCCTTTTTAAAGGCTAAATATAACTATTTTTAAGAGGGATTTTTTTCGATTTCTGGCCGTAGGGGTAATTAATATGGCGAGGGTAATTATTTGAGAGAGGGGCATCATTTAAGCATTTACGGTAGCAAAAAATTTCAAAAATTTTCGAAGTTCCTCGCTCTAGGTCAACCGAATTACTGACTTTTATTGCCGTAGACGATTTTAATTTCAATTTTCCAACATTCTATTTTCATTTGAATTTGCACATAAAAGTACAATTAAGCAGATTTATATTAATTAATAGAAAAACAATTATAAACATCAATTTGAAAATGAAATACCAAATATTTTTATTCGGATTTTTATTTACTGCATTAATTATTGGAACTAATAATTGTAAGTTTAAAAAATAATACATATAATTTTTTAAAATGATATTTTATTTTGTAAATTGGCAAGTTTCCCTTTAATAAGTTAGTAACTCTGGTCCTTCAATCCTTTAAGTAGATTTATATTCAACCAAATTAATCACCCGTCTCAATTTTCTCTCCCCTTTTCTTTTCACGCCTACCATCTTTGCTTGCTTTTTTTTCTCTAAACGATCTTTAGGGGTGTATAGCCGGAGCCGTGGGGAATTGGAAAACCTTGGCTCCGGCTCCAGCTCCGGATCCGGGGTTTCCAAAATCTTAGCTCCGGCTCCAGAGCTAGCTTCCGGAGCCATACCCAGCACTACTTAGAGTTTATTAAAAGTTAAATAAATTTTAAAAAATTTTAAGATGCCCTCAAATGTTATTCGGGCGAATCTGGTAAGTATTATAAATTGTACATATAATAAAACTAATAAAACTTGAATACGTTTAGATAAAATGTACATATAATTTTAGGTTCGATAGACTGCTCGAATGGAGAAAAATGTTTTATTGCTTTCTTTGGAGAATTATGTAAAAAATTTTTTAATTATACATTTAAATCAAATATGTAGCTAATAACAATAAGATATTGAGCGTTAATCCTATATTAAAAAGAATTTTTACTTAAAATTTTTAGCTAAGATATTCAGCGTTACTCCTACATTAGAATTTTTACTAAAATTTTTACCACAGGGAAAAACAAAAATCATTTTTTTAATTATTCAATTTAAAAATGTCAACATATAAATTACAGCCAATACATATCAACGTGGTTGCACGTCTAACGATGATATTTGTAATAATTATCAGTATAGGGGGAATGCAGCTACAAGATGCTGTACGTGCGACAAAAAGTTGTGCAATTATAAGAAAGTTGACGCTGCAACTACCACCTGTCAGGATCCGAAATAAATGTTGCAAATTTTCCATTTCATTAAATTAAAAATTCTTTTATATCTTTTCGCTTTGAATTTATCTTTAAATGCTTTATTTCTATAAAAATCAACAGCCTTTATACTAATATGTATGTACATGCACAAATGTCTAACCGCACCTGAAAAAATTAGCCGGCCAAATATCGTATTTCTTCTAATAGTGCAACTGTCTCTATTAGACCGACCCCTTCTAATAAACCGACCCCCTAGAGGAGGGTTGAAAAATAAACCGACCGGTCGCACTATTAGAAGAAATACGGTATTATAAATAGGGTTGCCGTTTTCGGTTCGAGCCGACGTTCGGTGTATTTTTTGAGCTTGATTTTTTTCGATTCGGTTCGTTTTCGAGTTTTTCGAGCTAAATAGCCTTGTCTCGCTCGAACTTTCGAGTTTCGGTTCGAGCGAGCCGGCAGCCCTAAGTATAAAATTTTGAGAAATAATATTAAATTTAATTAAAACGTGATATTATCAGTTACATATGAAATTATTCAGATGATTCCGCAAAATTTAAAATTTTTCGAATTTTGGGTTTCGTATTTCTAAAATTAGGAAAAATCTAAAAAAAAAATCCAGTAAATTTATATACCTATGATAAACAAATAAAAAGAGTTTAGGGAAAGATTGAAATGTAGTACTTTAACTATTGAATATTTCCTTGATCTAACGTCCTCTTTGTTAACAATTGGATTGGGGTCGTTTTGGCGCCGGGCCGTTTTGGCGTGAGTACACAAAACTGATACTTAGGCGAGACCTAAATTCATGAAAATTTTATCAAATCTTTTTAACATCCTTGACTACCTTGTTCAGAAATTTCAGAATTTTTCATTAAATATTTCTGAAGTTATAGTCGATAGACCTCGCAAAATATGATCGCAAAATCATATTTTCTAGTTCCCTTTCTTTATTATCTTAGAAGTATTTTGATTTTATCTTAGTAGTATATGATTATTTTAGTAGTATTCACTTAGACCTTCCGAATTATTTTGACTTTATTTTTTCTTATATTGAAGAGGTTTTTCTTTGTTCTGTTTTATTCTTCCTCCTTAGTTTTATTATTTCCTTATTTGTTATTTTTGATTTTGGGTTTAAAATCTTTATAATTTTTTTAATTTAAAAATTATTATAACAGATGATTCAGCCCATCATTTAATATTTTATTTAAATCCCTTAAAGTTTCATCAACTCTATTTAAATCATCTTGATTTTTATTATTTTTAACAGAATTAATTAAACTCCATAATATCGAATTGAAAATTAAAAAGAATAAAACATTAATATGGTTCATGCTAAATTAATTTTAAATATTATATGCCTAATATTATTTTATATATTTATCAAATTTCATCACCGCTTTTAGCGAAATTATTACTTAATGTCTGGACAATTATGAAATCTCAAAGGGCAACTACTTTTAAATTATTTTTTTAACAATCCAAAAATAAGGGAATAGACAATAATATAAGTAAGATAATTCTTCGAGTTTTTCTCTTCGTATCCGGAAAATCGAAAAGTTTTGTTGGACTTAGATTACTGAGCTTGATTAAGTGTGTGGAGGATTAAGGGGAGATATTAAATATTTTGTTTCTAGATTTGAGATTCGAATACGATTTTCAACGACCATGCCAGTCAGGTCTCGAATTTGTATCACCTCTATTTACAGGTTCACTTTAATACAATGAAATCTATGGGAATAGGGACTAATCTCTAAACTTTGTAATACATCTTCAAAATATCGGACCATAGTTATACAAAATAACGGAAAACACAATGAGTCGGGTCTTATCGCCATAGATTCGACGCATAAAATTTCGATTGGAAGTATAATGTTGTGTTAAACTCCTAATCTGGACTAGATATATTTGTTTATTTACCCCCATTTCTATTGATAGTAATGCAGATTAGAACTAAGAAGTAGTAGTATGTATCAGGGATCCTGCCGTCCCGATTCCCGAAAATCGGGAATTCACGACGTTTTTTTGGGTGGGATCCCGATTCCCGAAAATCGGGAATTTTGGTTATTTGTCGGCAGGATCCCTTGTATATATCTCCTAGTCTGCTCTTGCGTTTTTTTTAAATTTTGTTTTTTTATTTATTAATTTCGCATTTGTGTTTTTAATTAAGAAATCGCCTTATTATGTATGTTAATATTTTTAATAAATAATAACAGGTGACTCCACTTAAAGTGCAATCAAATCTATTTAAATTTCCTCTTATAAAATTTTAAAATAAAAAGAAAGTGCCGATTTTAAAAAGGGCATAAAAGCAGGGCAAATTAAAGGGCAAGACTCACTATTCAAAATAAAATTAAAAATCAAAACACACAACAGGTAGTGTTATGGATAATAAATTTAATATTTAGAAAGTATTCCGATTATTGTTATTTCACAATAAAAATATTTCAACTTAACTTATTGCAACTCATAAATAAAACTTCAGTTTTAATTTTATTCTTTTAACTTTTTAAGCATATGATCTATTTGTTAGCTATATATATTAGGTTTTTGAAGATTTTTCTTAAAATTTGACCATTTATAGTCAATGAATTAATTTTATTTCAATTTTGAGTTTAGTCGGGGACCTGCACCAAAAGTAGTTGAAATGCATATATGTCATTCGGTTTTCTAGTTGAACAGAGTCGAACGGTATCACTCTATGTGCGAAAATACCTGTGGACCGTGTTAGTATAGGTCCTTGAAAATTGAAACACTATAGGGGAGATCTTCTTTCTATTGGCAATGAAGATTTTTTAAGAATTACTCGTATTTGATAAAAATACTTGCTTAACATGATAGATCGAAACTTCAATCACTGCTCCAAGCACATGAAAACACTTAAAAATGTTTTTACCCTCATAAAACAAATATTTTTCTCTCTTATTTCCATATTTTTTCGTCTTATTTTTCTAGCTATATTGAGAAATTCTTCTCTAAAAATTTCAACTCTACAAATAAGCTAATTTAAATTTTCTAGCTAATGTTTAAACCAGGGCTTCGATCTCGAATTTTTAAAAATCCGCAATTTCGATCGAAAAAATCCGCATTTTATATGAAAAATCCGCAAAAAAAATATCAAACACAAAAATTTAATTCAAGTCACATTATGCGTTATATTTTTTGACTCCAACAATTGAATTGAGCAATTCTTTCACTACTAATGACTATCTTATTAAAATCCGAACAATTAAATAAAAAATTACAGTTGACTTAAGCCATTGCATTCACCGTCCCTAGTTGTAATGAATTGTTTACTCGAAAAATCTTCATTTTTTGCGCCGCAGGCGAAAATTTTGCAGATTTTGGAAGGCCCAGAAGTCAAAATCGTCCTTTTTTAGCGCCGCAGGCGAAAATTTTGGAAATTTTTGAAGACAAAGAAACAAGATTTCTTCCATTTTCAGCGCCGCAGGCGAAAATTTTTAGAATTTTGGATATCCTTAAGCCAAAAATCTTCCATTTTCGGGGCCGCAGGCGAAAATTTTGAGGATTTCGGAAGGCCAAGAAGCCAGATTTCTTCCATTTTCAGCGCCGCAGGCGAAAATTTTGAGGATTTTAGAAGGTCTTATCAAAAAATAATGACATTTTATGCTAAAAACCACAAGAAAATATAAAAAATCCTCATAATCTTCAAAAGGTCACAAAAATCCGCAAATCCGCATTTTTAAAAATAATCCTCATCGCCCTTTCAAAAAACCACAAAATGAGGAAAAATCCGCAGAAATCGAAGCCCTGGTTTAAACAAATTTTATTTATTTTATTTATAAATTATTGTTGGGCAATTGATGTTAAATTAAAAATTGAAGAGAATTACTTTGAAAGTCGCCAATTTGATTATTTAAATAATTTAAATCAACCAATTATTAAATGCTTTTTGTGGTATAAAATGAATGATAATGAAGATATAATTACTGGAGAATTGGAAAATGATAATATTTATTTATTTAAAAATGTTCCTGAATTACTTCATATTTTTAAAAATGGAAAAATTGTTGAAAAAAATGGAACATATGAAGATGCAGAATTTCGTTGTAAATTTGAGAAGCAACCACTTTTGGCAAAAATAATCCCTTCGAGAAAATATGGGGTAAACTTTAATAATTAATGGAGAATTGGAAACAGCTGATCTGCTCTGACCCTCCTCTAAGGTCCGCAGAGACGGAGAGATAAGTTGTGCTTGTGTCTCCTTTGTATTTTTTTGGTGATAACACAAAAAAGTCATGGGCATGCTTTAAGGTATCGTTCGATAGAATAGCCTAAATGATCACATTTAGTCATCATTGTGTTTGTTATATTAGTTTCCCAGAGGAGTTACAATTTAGGATGATGAAACATCTGAATATTTGGGGAGATTTCTGAAAAGCCTGGGCTTGTTCCTGGGCTCAGGATTTGCTTTATTGACCTGGGCCGTAACCTAGGCCTAGTCCGAGAAAACCCCAGCCCAAAGAAAAACCCTGGAAGGTCAAAAATGACTAGGCCTAGACTCTGGGTAGGAAAAACCCATGCCTTGGTCCAGAATCAGCTCGATCTCTAGTTCAGATGCAAGTCCCTTGTAAACTAAAACATTTTATGAAACTAAAGCAAGAAAATCAAGGTATTATAGATGTTAGGGAGGGCTTTCCGTCGAAAATTTCAGATTTTTAGATATATGTCAAAAATTTAAGCAACGAAGATATAAAATTTGAAAACAAACAATACAAAATTTCAATATCGGGAAATAATGCTTTTATGCCAATACTTTCGATAAATAAAGAAAAACAACTTGAACATATTAATGAAAATATAAAAATCTATCATAAATTGTATTTGGAAAATAATTCGAAAGAAATGGATCTAAAAGCGAGAATGCTAGATTTAAACAATAAATTGCAACAACAAGTTCCATTGGATACAAAACTAAATTTATTTTCTAAAATTAAAAAAGAATATAGTGAAATGATACAAAAAGGTTATTTTTCGTTTCTATTTTAGGAAGTATAATTAATTATAGATTAGCTATTAATTTCCTAAGGCTGAGCAGTAGGCGGCGTGGTGTAATGGCTAAAACATCAGTCCGGTCTATTGAAGATGCTGGTTCGCTCCCAGCCGCCGAATAACCTTTTGCACTAGCTAAAGGAGAGAAATAGCTATAGCCCAGCTGCTTTACTTTATAGACTACATCAATAATTATAGATCTACCCAAAGAATTGTTAGACTTAATTTATAATTCTTATAAAGTAAAATCTTGATAAACCTTTCTAATTGCGGTGGGGTGTATATTAGCCTCGTTCCTCGGTGAGGTTCTTGGCGAGGACCGAGGTTCCGAGACCCGAGGCCGGTCAATCCAAGACCGAGATTGCAAGATGGACGAGGACCTAGGCCTCCACGTTCAATTTTTCGTCATAATTCGGAAAGTAATTTCCAAATTGATGGGGCCTTATCTTTCAACTATGCTCCAAGGTGGGATTCAATTTAAGTGTAGGCTGGTTTCAAAATTTTCTTTAGTGTAACAAAACATATCCTTGATAGATACAAGTTCCATTTTTCCCAAATCAATGGGGCCTATTAATAAAAGAAGCAAATTGGTTATTAGTTGAATCCCACCTTGGAGCATAGTTGAAAGATAAGGCCCCATTGATTTGGGAAATACTTTCCGATAAATTTTAATTTCTAATATGTAAATCTATAATTAAACTATATTTTTAGAAAAATATATCTTCCGTTTGGGAATAAAAGAAGCAAATTGGTTATTAGTTGAAATTGCTTATATTATAAAAAGATTATTTCGTCTCACTCACCAAAATACTCTTCTACACGTTATTTATACGGATAGTATAAACACCTGTATTAGAGAAATGATTATTTCACTAGCCAATAAATATGGCAAATTAAATGCTTTACATGAAACTGAAAAAGAAAATTTGTTTGAAGTTTTGAAAAAAGAAGGAAATAAATTATTGTCTTTAGGTAAATTAAAATATACTTAATTGTAAAATTTTAATAATAATAACTAAAAAACGTGTTACAATAACCAGCAGAACACCGCCGACAGAACTGACCGATAATCTCCGAAAAAGTTCTACTCAATCTCTTTTCCTAAATTTGAATTAGGGTTTGACCCCGAACGCTCGGGGGCGGGTATGTCGGGGTACGGGGTTTTCGAATTGTTTCGGGGCGGGGTTCGGGGTCGGGGAGCAAAATTAGGCCGGGGACGGGGTCGGGGAACGGGGGTTTAGGGAAAAAATTTTTCAAAGAAAAAATGCTCTAAAAACAAGCCATTTTCGGTCTATTTTCGTTAATTTATCCAAAATAAAAGTTAAGAAAATAAATTCAAAAAATATTCAACAAATAAGTACTTTTTTTGCCCAAAAAATTATTCATCATCAGAATCAATTTCTTCCACGTCTTCCTCTTCATTATCAATCAATGGGGCTAATTCGACCTTGTTTAAATTGCCTTTAATAATCAATATTTTCTGAACCATTTTCCCAGACAATCTAAATAGAATTATTTACCCAAATTAAATAAAAATGGACATATTTACCGATTGCGAAGATCGTTTGAATAAATAATCCCAGCCTTAGAAAATAAACGTTCACTGCTTACTGATGTGGAGGGAATACAGTGGAGCATCTGAGCTATTCTTGTTAAAGTATTGGAAATTGATGTAAGTGCACAAAGTCTCTGAGACGTTTTGTTGTAGAAATAACAGTTGAAGCCGTTGATTTCTCTCTCGAAAACTTAAAACAGTTAAATTAATCCAATAATCATTGATTATTATTTTACCTTCTCTGTCTCTCTATTAAAAATTTCAAGTAGAGGACATAAATTTTTCAAAAAATCAAAGTCGCTTTGGTTAATACTAGGTAACTCTTCGGGTATTAAATCAGTTCTTGATCTTTTTACCGTGCCAAAACCTCTTCTTGCTGCTTCAATTGCTAATAGTACAGTTTTCTGTTCTTTAAACGCTTTGAACATTTTGTAAGTGGAATTCCACCTTGTCGGTACCGACTAATTATTTACAGTAATATTGTTAGAAAAGATAAAATCAAAAGCATACCAATATTAACTGTTTTCTTGATAAATTTTGTTCTGATTGCATGGATGCTAAAAGTTCGCGTCCCTTCCTTGTACGACAAAAAACAACCCAAGCTCGAAAATTGGCAGTTAGAAACCTCTAGTTTTGGATAAGCTAATTTAAAAAGCTTCTTCAATTCAGGACTTTCAATAAAAAGGAAAGAGCAATTCTGCCTAATCATTAAATTTGCTATTTGTACATCAGCATCATCCTGTGAATATTTCCAGATATCTGATGTCTTTCCCATTGGAAATTTTGTTGAAAATTTTATAACTTATCTTTGTTTTATTGACGCCTTTTTAGTTAAAATAAAAAAAGATTATTTGAGTATGGGCAGAACGCCAAAAAATAGATTATTTGTTGTAAATTGTTAGGTAAATTTCTAAATTTTTTCTTTAAATTTCTCTAAAAAATTGGCATTTTATGGTGTCTACACCCCCGAAAACCCCGAAAATTTTCGGGTCGGGGAACGGGGTTTTCGAATTGTTTCGGGGCGGGGAACGGGGAACGGGGTCGGGGTAAAACTCTAATTTGAATAGGGTCGGAGCCGCAGCCACAAATAGTTAAATATCCAGTACTTGCCAAGTTATAAACAGACTCATCAAATCCTAAGTCTATACAAGATCTCAATGTCATACAAGAGATGGACATTAAGTGTCATTAATTGTTACTGATTTTTAATTTGAAAATTGTATAGTAAATTCATTTTTCCTATTTTTTGTCAGATAAAAGAATTAAAAAATAAAGAAATTCGTCGGAATAGCTTGATGATTTTATTAAATTTGCGAACATTTTTGGAACTGTACAAACCATTATCACAAAAATTGGGATATTTTGATAGAGAATATGACGAAAAAATTACAACAATCATTGATAAAATTCAACTGTGTATAAATGACCATAAAGATTGTATCAATCGTACAATAAAATTTAATTATAGATGGAAATATATTAATAAAGTGGATAAATTTGAAAGTGGCTGGAATGGAATTATTAAAAAATTTGTGGAAGATAAAATTGGTATTGAAATTGTAAAAGTTTCCATAATTGAAGGTCTTCAATACATTGGGGTTGATATTGAGATGTTCGAGGCTTTAGAAAGTGAGGGGAAGAGATATAAAACAAAAATGTTAACAGAGGAAGTAAGTTAATTCATGTTAAATTTTTCAAAACTTTAATTGAATTTCTCAAAAAATATGGAGAAATAAACCTCTTAATTTCTATATCTTCTTCGTAACCTTACAATCTTTAGATACTATCCCAAATTCTTTTAGCACTATGTCCCTCTCCATACATAAGCTCATGATGTCACTTTTTATTATCAAAAGCCGGCTGATATCCTTCTTAGCCCTAAATCGGGTATATCATGTATTTCAGGGATAAAGGGGAATTTTTTAAATCAATTTTAATTTGATGAATTCAGTATCGAGGGATTAGAGGATATCGGTAGATATTTAGATGTTTTATGGGTTTTTATCCATCAAAACACAAAATCTTAATTTTAAAATAAATTGTATTCTAAAAAATTACACCGAGGGACGAAAAATTATTCACAGCTTATAATAATTAGTTTTTAAAATATATTTTAAAGGAAAGAAAGATAAGGGCCAAAATTATTGAGATGTATTATTATGGAGAACAACATTATGGACTTCAGGCGGAGGTTGCACGTAAACTTGGAATAGAACGTAAATATGTTTACTATATTATTGAAAGGTTTAAAATGTATGGAACAATAGAGAACATTCCATTACCTGATAAGAACTACCATAAGAAAAAGGATGAGATTTTCAAGTGATAAAAAGTAAACATTGTTTTCACGGTTCCGTTTTCATGGTTCCGACTTTTGCGCCGCAATTTATGCGCTAAGCGATCTATGCGCCGCCACTATCATTAATGAATAACAGCCGGACCTCACTATAGTAGGGTTGTATGATAATTGGAAATCTTCAGATATTCGGATCCGACAACTCTACACTATAGTGCATCCTACTTTTATGACCCAGACCTAATTCATCAGCTACCGGACCCCAATTGTACTTTCTGAGCTTCCTTCAGTTCCTGGATACCATTTTTTAAAGCCAAGGGGTAAGGTCAGATTGTAGTTATTATCTTAATTTTTTTAAACCATCTTTAAAATATAAATTATAGTAATGCTTCATAACTATAGCCCCACTACACCCACCGGGGCTCCAGCCCTAGTCCTTCTATGGACTATGAGCCTGAGCCTTCGGCGAACCTCACCTATTTAATATTCTCCCCAAACCCTTTCCCCTATATTACAACGCAATGACGCACATTCCAGTTCTATACATGGGTGCCGGAAAATTGGTCTCTAGCAGAATTTTGGGCTTCAAGTGAGAAAAACGGAAAATTGGGCTCTATATTTTTAGGCGCGGTGCATTGTGGGCGTCGGTGTGAATTTATAGATTTATACGAAAATAACACGAAATCAATCAACGTAAACCTATGGGCCTAATTTTCTGGGCTTTTATAATTACTATTTATAAGCCTTGTTTGAATTTTTCATCCGCATTTCATTCAGATATTTTTAAATAAAGAATTGAAAATAAATTTTATTATTTTGTAAGAAAAATATGTATATCCTCATTTGTTGAAACTCCCGTTTAATAAACAATTTAAAGAGAGAAAAATTGATAGAATAAATATACGAAAGCTAGTTCATTAAGACTAGTAAACTAGTTCATTAAGATATCTTCAAAAATTCATAGCATAAAGGATCTGAAAACTCATATCATCTTCATAAATTCATCCAAAAAATTAGGATCATCTAAAAAACTTAAATCTAAATCATCCATATCATCCTCATGTTGAATATGATTACCATCTTCTTCTTCTTGAATATTTCCTTGATCTAGCTGCACTTTCTCTTTGGGAACAGATGGCTCTTTTCCTTTATCTTCACAATCATTATTCATCGTATTAACAAGAGAAATTCCTTCCCCGCTATTAAATTGACTGTTCCCCAATTTTGAGGATTCATTTTCTAAACCCTCTCTTTCATTCTTCTTTTTTAGCCGGTATTTCCGATTACGTTCAAGTATCTTTTCTTTATTATTTTGATAGTATATTTGATCATGTACACGCAAAGATTCTTTATTATTTTTATAATAATTTCTCTTATATCCTTGCAAATTTTTCTTATTCTGCTGGTAGTAATTTTTATTTTGTTCTTTTCTCGTCAACTTTTTTTCTTCTTCATCAATTGGTTTTAATAACTCTTTATGTTTTTGAATTTGAGGAGCTACCGATGATTCTGCACCATCATTTAATATTTTATTTAAATTCTCTGAGCTTTCCTCATTTCTTCTTGATTCATTTTCTAGCCGATTCTTCTGATTAACAAAAGAAGTCGGAGGCGGGTGTGTCGGTGTCTGCAAAAATCATTTCTGCAATAATTTTCTCCTCCTTTGTCTTTCTTCCCTTTGATGGTTGATGGTTGATTGTGACGTAAATCATGAAAAAAGAGTTTATTTACAGATAATCAAAAAAAAATTAAATTTAACGAATATATCTGTTTAAAAAATTTTTAAAAACTGTTTATAAATAATATTATGTTCTTCCCTCATAATCCCACAAAATCGCATAGGGGATATCGGAAACGCAAATTAAATGTTTCCGATAGAATAAGTATTAACGAAGATAATAATTTTAATAAAATCATTTATTTTAACACTACAAACTTCAACTTGGGTAATTAAACCTTTTCTAAAATAAGAAGACAAGGGAGGAGAATGCCGCAGCAAATGATTTTTGCAGAAATGCCTTTTGCGGACATATAGATAGTGAGCTGGACTTTTACCGTCTGTTGAATATCAAATAAATTTCCTTCCCCTTTACCAAATTGTAGTTCCTTTTCTAGAATTTCTTTTTCATTTTTCTTCTTTAATCGGTATTCTCGTTGATATTCTAGCGATTTTTCTCTATTCCTTTGGTATTGTTTTTTTCTATAATGGTTACGTTTTTCTTTGAAATTTTGATTCTCTTTATTTTTTAAATACAAATTTCGTTGATCTTCACATATTTTTTCCTTATTTTTCTGGTAGTACTTTCGTATAGATTCCTTTCTTTTTAACTTTTTTTCTTCTTCATTATTTCCAGTTGATTTCTTCTTAGTTATTTTAGGTTTTGGTTTTAACGTTCCTTCAGATTTTTGAGTTTGAGGAGCAATAGATGATTCAGCCCCCTCATTTAATATTTTATTTAAATCCTTTGAAGTTTCCTCAACTCTAATCAACTCGTTTTGATTTTTATTATTTTTAACAGAATTAATTAAACTCCATAATATCGAATTGAAAATTAAAAAGATTAAAACACTTCTTAATTTCATTCTAAATTAATTTTAAAATAAGAAGGAAATATTTAATTATTAAAATAAATTATTTAACGTCAGTATAGCAGCTGGGCTATAGCTATTTCTCTCCTTTAGCTAGTGCAAAAGGTTATTCGGCGGCTGGGAGCGAACCAGCATCTTCAGTAGACCGGACTGATGTGTTAGCCATTACACCACCACATTTACTGCACAGCCTTAGGAAATAAGTAGCTATATGCTTTACACGTGTATACAAAAAAATTTAGAATTTGATTTTAATTTAAAACTGATATGACTTTTTTTTGAAAGACAAGACGCGATTAAAATTATTTAGATATATCCTTGTAAAGGTCAACAAATCTAGTTATAAAGTGAAGATAAATAAATTGAGAAATCGAATTACATCATGTCTAGCAAGCAGTTTTAATATTATTCCGGTTTAATTAAATCAGTGAAATAATAATAACAAATTACGTTTAAATTGAATTTTGAAAATCAGTTATTACGATTATGTAATAATTAACAAAACCAACTTTAAATGGAATTTTGGAAAGACTAACAATTAAAATAATTGTTATATTTCCAATTAATATAACAATAATTTAACCAAATATCCAAATTATTAAATATTTATCCAAAGGTTTAAAAAATACAAAGATTTTAATTTTTTGGGGGGAAATAAAGGATGAATGAAGTTATGTAAAGTTAAAATAAGGGAATTGAAACCAGCTTAAATAAGCCAGAAAAACTATAGAATTATGAATATGTTTTTAGAAAGAAAAGAATTTCGATAGTTCAAAAATGGGTTTTGGAAATGAAGTAAAGCAGCTTGGCTGCTATTTCTCTCCTTTAGCTAATGCAAACGGTTACTCGGCGGCTGGGAGCGAACCAGCATCTTCAGTAGACCGGACTGATGTGTTAGCCATTACACCACACCGCCTACTGCATAGCCTTAGGAAATTAATAGCTATATGCTTTACAATATTAAATATCTTATAAAATTTCGTTTCGGCGGATCATACTTGTTTAATCAAAATAAAATTTTTTAAAGTTTATAAGTAGAATCTGACTAAACAATTTATAATCGCCCATCGTGTGTTTCTACAAATTTTTATATTTATTTAAAATTTTAAAATAGGTATTGTTTTAGAATCAGTTCATTTTAATTTCCCATGTTAAAATTCTTTAAAATTTAACGTATAGGCATAAGGCTAATAAGTGCGCATAAGGCCTATAATAATAGTGCATAAAGCCTAATAATTTTGAAGTTGTTTTTCACCGATTTCAATGTTTAATTCGTTAAAAAAATTTTTTTTCAATTTTTTATTTTTATTAAAAATTATAAAAAATGAAGTTTGTGAAAAATTTTAACACTCCTGGTACATATTATTTTACACCGTTCAATATTAAACATATTTATATATAATTTCGCCTGTTACACTTTTGGTGTGCCAAAATCAGCTCCCCAGGCTTCAACCTTGCATTCATTACTTCCTTGGGCAATCATAAATACTCCATTCATTCCCCATTGTTTTCCCCATGAATTAATTACAAGCCAAAATGGTTGGACTCTTCCTGAACATGTTTGAGTTCCCCAACCAATTATACGAATGGAGTGTGATGCTACAAAATTGCCATTAGTTCTCTTAAATTTAATTAATTATACTTAAATTTCAAATAAAAATATATTTTTATTATTAGAGCGAAGAGACTCTTTTATCTACCCATTGCTTTTATCTACATTTTATCTACCCAACTTTTATTTACCCATTGCCATTATCTACCCATTAGAAGGGTACAACCTCTTAAAGAATCACGTCAAATTTTAAAATATTGACGCAAAAACTTTCAATGAGTGACGTGCCTCTTCTCTTATTTGCCTACGTCCTTCCAAAATTTTCGCCTGTGGCGCTGTTAAAGGATCTGGCTTATTGCCTTCCGAATTTTCAAAATTTTTTGAACAGGAGGATTTTTTGAAACAAGAGAATTTTTGGCTTCAAAGCCTTCCATGATTCAAAAATTATCGCATACGACGCTTTAAATTTAAACTAGATGTCCTGGACTCCAAAAAATCATAAAAATTTTAAATTGCTTGTTTTTTTCTATCGTACGAGAAGTACGAGGTACGGGGCTAAAAATAGGGGGTACGAAGTACGAGTACTAGCAATTCTGAAATTTTCCAGCACTGTTTATGAGTATCGAAACTATTTTGAAACTTCAAATACCGTATTTATTCCAATAGAATGGCCACCATTCTATTTTTCGATACCCCTAAAAAGGAGCCAACTATTGGAGGGGCCATTCTATTGGAGAGGCCATTCTATTGGAGAGGCCATTCTATTAGAATAAATACGTTATTTTTTTATATTACCTTATATACTCCTTCACCATAGTGGTAGAAATCAGTATAAACATCAATCGCAGCCGTAATTGTACCGTTTGCTTTAATTTCATTTTTCATTGCCTTAACAATCTCAGGAATTTTCATATCCCCTGGAATCCCTCCAGTCCATATTACTAAAGATATTTTAAGATTATGAGTGATATAAATAATTACCAAATTTTTTATCATTTTTATATGGAATTGACCATCTTGAATTGGTACATTTCGAAACACATTGAGGTGTGGGAACTGGACCATCAGTTTCTGGATTGATTGAGTAGGGCTTACATCCAGTTTTTTGTTCAAAATTTGATCCTGAGACAACACCTTTATTTTTCATGTATTGCCATGCATCCCATGGAGCTCCTCCATTACACCTAAATATGATTTTATTAAGTAAGTTTTTTAGGCCACTAACCCATAATTTGGTAATGTACAACTAAGTATCTCCTCATCAGATGATTGATTATCAGGATCAGAGACTGGCGTTTTTAAGCCTTTCTTAGCTCTCTCAATACAGTAACGATCAGTAAACACAGATGAGCTTGCAACTGCCCAACAACCCGAACATTGGCCCTGTTCTCTAATAATGTTAATTATATCTGCACATTGTGGCCATTGTTTTCTTGAATCAAATTCGATATTGTAAGTACAGGAAGGATTTGAGCGCTTTGATCGTATTTTGCTCTTTTTATTAAAATCCGGAATAGCTGCAGGAGTCTTGGGTGCTTTTGACTTTAGACCACAGAATAATTTTTTAACGTCTAATGTCATATTTGCAAATTTTTCGTTGATTTTTGCCTTAATAAAATATTAAATTAAAGCATTACTAAATTACCTTCCAGGTAAAATCTTGTAAATTAAATGATTCAACGAAAGATTCCAGATCTTTATCAATATCAAAGTCAAATCTAAAATCTTTTTCAAATATATCAAATTCATCCAATTGAAAAGTTTTTTGTATGAGAGAAAATAATACAACGGAAAGAAGACAATACACATTCTGAAACGATTTAATTTAGTGATCTGATAATTAATTTTAATAGTTTTTGAATTTATTTTACAATGAGCTGTAACTAGTAGGGTTGCCAGCACGCTCGAACCGAAACTCGAAAGATCGAGCGAGCCGAGGCTTTTCTTTATTGACATGATAACCCACATGCCACAGAAGGCTCGAAAACGAACCGAATCGAAAAAAATGCACCGAACGTCTGCTCGAATCGAAAACGGCAACCCTAGTAACTAGTATTAGATCAGGTTTGAGATTACAACTGTATCTTGATAAAACAACTAACCATTTTTTAAATATATTAAGCAAGAAATAATTAAATATATGTTGGAGGTTATAATTATGCTATTCTTATTTATATTATTCGTTATTCTTTATATTTATTTTGTTATCCTCTATATTAACATAATCCCTTTAGAGCTTAATACACGTGGATTGTATCAAGCATTTTAGAAATTAAGAAAAAAGATGATCAAATAATAAACACACAAGCTTATAATAAAATATCAAACCCCTTTGATGCTAGAACATTCATTCGTGGCCTACCACATTTAAGGATTTGCGTCAGTGTAAGCGAAGGACTCCTTTTCTAGATATACAACGTAATATAACCAACGTCAAAAGAAAAGATAGATTGCCACATGTCTTTTAAGCATACGAGATATAGCCGCGAATATGTATAGGGTGGCATAACTCTACATCTAGTGAGATTTTCTCTCATTCCCGAAACCGCTTTTCTCTCTCATTACCGAAACTCCAAACTTTTACCTTATTAAGCGCAGTTTTTGCCTATAATATCAAAACAGGCAATCAATCTAGTCACTATAAATTTATAATATGCTTATTGCTATAAATAAGCTAATTTTATTATATAATTATATGATGGTTTATATGATATATGATTTTTTTATGTGGCTTATATGCCTTTTCAAAAAAGTATATGTAAACTACAAATCATTTTATAAATATAAAATTTTATAGGATTTTATTGAAGCTAAAAACTTTAATGGCTTTCCACATTATGCGTTAGCATATGACAAAGATCAAACAATATTTAATAAAAACAGAAATTCTCCCAGTTTGGTAAAATATTAAGCACGTTTATATAATCCCACATCACCTGAAAATATTGCGGTGATGTGGGATATCATTTTATATTAATAATAACGAAATGTGGCACCGCAATACACACAATTGTCAGAACTACTGTCTATTAATTCTATTTGAACCTTTCTACATGCCATGAATTGATACTTCATTATTTTGTTTTTTTTTTGGTAAAATAATTAAATAATTAATACTACCTACTCGTATTTTTAAAGATGCACTTAAAAAGTTTGGGAAAATGTCCTTTAACATATGTAGATTGTCCGACTTTAATAAATATCCTTTCGAGACGATATTTAGCAATACTGACCTTTTATTATACTATGAAATACTTTAATTATAAAATATTTACATAGATATATGGGAGTATTTATATTTTTTAAATTTTTAATTAAATTTACATTTTTATTAAAATAATTTTAAATTAATTTAGAATGAAATTAATTAGCGTTTTAATCTTTTTAATTTTCAATTCGATATTATGGAGTTTAATTAATTCTGTCAAAAATAGTAAAAATCTAAACGAGTTGATTAGAGTTGAGGAAACCTCAGAGGATTTAAATAAAATATTAAATGATGGAGATGAATTTTCGAGTATTCCTCAAATTCTAAAGTGTTGTTCCTCAAGTTCTAATTCTAAAATTAAAATTTCAAAAAATGAAAAATCTGCAGATATTGATGAAGAAAAAAAGTTAAAGCGAAAAGAATATTTGAAGAATTACTACCAGAATAATAAAGAAAAGAATCATGCTAGGTATTTGAATAATAAAGAAAAGAAGAGGGAATATGATCGAAATTATAACCAAAATAATAAGGAAAAAAGGCGAAGATACAATGAAATTAATAGGGAAAAGAAAAGAGAAAATAATAAAGAATACTACCGGAATAACAAAGAAAAGTTAGATGCAAATCGGAAAGCAAATCGGAAAAATAAAAATAGGAATAATAAAGGAAGGAAAAGCGATCAAGGAACTTCGGTTGTAAATCCACAGAATAAAGAAACTGAAAATAAAGGAAAAGAGCAGATTGTCTCAAAAGAAAACCTTCAGTTAGAGCAAGGGGGTATTTTTGAGGGAGGAAATTCATTTAATTTACAAAAGGATAAGTGTGAAGATAATTCAATGAATTTCCCTTATATTCAAGAAAATGTTCGTGATGGGCATCACAATCAACAAAATACTGATTGGAATGATTTTGATACTATGAATCTTTTAGAAGATGCGAAATTTCTGGATTATTTGAATGAAATTCTTGGATCGAAAAGTGGTTGAACAAAGATGCCTTTATTCACTTTAGTTACATATTTCTATTCAACTTTTTCTTTCAGTGATCTTTAAATAAATATCAAAAATTATATTACCGATTCTTAATCTTAAAGAGAATTGAACTCTGTTTCTTTCTATACACAATACATTGTAATCATTTTATTTTCTGCTCTCTGAGTAAAACTTTAATAATTTTATATCGTATTTTTTAGCTTGTATAATTTAAATAAAAAATAAAATTCTTATCCCAGTAGTTTGTTGACATCGCGCAATAAATCCCCTTGATCCTCTAACTCCCCAATATCCTTCATAATCCAGCTGTGATCATATCCATTCAACCCCTTATATTTTCGGCCTTACAATTTTATGTATGAGTAATTTTGAAAAAAATACTTAATATCTTGTATCTCGTGGTCTCGTATCTCGTGAAATCTCGTATTTTTTGAGAGATCTCTTATCTCGTTTTATCTCGTTCTCGTATTTTTTTGAGAATCCCGTATCTCGTGTCTCGTATTTTGTGGCACGAGCTGCACCCCTGATTGAAAGTGTAAGAACCGTAATAATTTTTTCGATTTTAATTGTCACATCGATTTAAAGGTGATTTAGTGCAATGTTTGAAATATTTTTTCCACATTACTGCTAAGTAAATAAAGAAAAAGTACCGTATTTTTTAATAGAATGCTTGGGCTTTCCTTCTTCAATAACTTTCCAATAGGGATTACTATTAGAGCGGGAGGCAAATGGAAGGGGCATTGTATTTTTCGATTATTAAATTTTAAAATTCCAAGAAATTTTCTCCTAGCAAATTTTACTATCAAACTAGATAGGAAAAATACCAGAATCAATATTCGAAATTGAAGAACTTTTCATTCCTATCCTACTTTTATTATTTTTTATAATTTAAATTTGGGATATAGTTGAGTGTATATATTGAAAGAGAAAAAACCGCATTAATTTGTTCGATGTTTTTAGCCGTAGGGATTGAATAAAGTGGATTTAGGGTAATGAGAAATTTTTTGCTTCGCACATTACTGCGAGAAAGGAATAAAAAAGGAAAAGTGGCTAAAATTTGTTCAAACGACGACGGATTTGATCGACAAAAATTGAAGGATTTCCACCTTTTCTCATTGATTTATTTATTAAGCTACCGGTCATTTCAAGGCGCCATTTTATTTATTGAAAGCTTAAAATAATTTATTTTTGTTTAAATTTAGTAAGCTAATCCAATTTTATTAAATTCCACTCCCATAAGGAGTCTGAAAATTTTATTAATTAAGATTTCATTTTCATGTTTTTTCTAATTTCATCGCAACTGTATTACTGTACAATGTTCTTTACCATCCCTGAAATCCCTGAAACTAGGCAGGATTTTTTTGATAAAATCGTTTTTATCAAACCGCTCCCGATTTTATCAATTATCAACCCGTTCCCGATTTTTTCGGCACGCGGAAATACCGGGACGGACATATCGGGATATTTCAATATACAAACAGGTATATTGAAATATTTTTTACTGATTTCGAGACCTACGGCCACTGTGTTTTGGATAATATATTGTCCTATTGGAATAAGTTTTTATGTTTTAAAACAAATGTAAGCACTCAAGAAATTGTTTATGTCGCCCCAATCCCGATATGTTCGTCCCGATATGTCCGTACACTTTTTTCAATCACGATTTTAATAAGTTCAACCCTACATTATAGCGAATCTCCCAGTCTCTCCAATGTGATTTTAAAATTTTTCCTTCTCTCACCAATTAGAAATCTAAAAAATAACTTCCACAGAAATAAATATGTACCAAATAATTTTTACAATTATTCTTCCGTTTATTCTCACCAAATCTATATTTGCTTCATTTTGTGGCAAATCAGGGGTTCCCTACAGCCTTGAAATTCTCGCAAATGGAGCACCAGTTCTTGGCTGTGCCCAGCCAAGTTGTGTTATTTCTGCGGTGGATGAGAATGGAGAATTTCAAGAAGACAGTCAGTTTCTTACGGATGCTAATGGACAATCTGACGGATTTTTCCGTGAAGGCGACAGGGCGGTCAAGCGTTATAGGCACCCTTCTGGTGCTAAAATAGTGGCAGTAAGTTATTAAAATATTAACTCTCATTCATTCGGTATTGTTATGAAAAGAAAGCTAAATTGTAGATGGCGAAATTTAATCCCAGTTTCGATCCCAGTTCTTTATAAAATCCCAGTTCTTTATAAAGGAACATCCAAAAATAACTCAATTTCAATATTCCTCGATTAATTACCTCCCCTTCTTTCAAATATCTTTTTGCCATGCTATGTACTCCGAGAGAGTAAAGCATTAATTACTAAGGGTTCTTATTTGGTTTTCAATTTTTTCTTTGAATTATTAAAAACTCAATTTATATTTCAATAGAATTGCTCTGGTCAATTCAACGAACTTTCTTGCCCACGCCGTAATCAATGGGTTGGAGGGATCGAATATATTGATCACCCAAGACAGCCGTAAATTTTTGTAAAAATTATGTTAGAGATTTGTAATTTATCTGAGATAGGTAAAATTGAGATTGATAGAAGGAAAACTTTTAAATACTTTGAATAATTTAACAGACTAATTTTGCAATGCTGCACCTTCGAAGGCCTCCGCTTCTCCCAAGAAGTAGGCTCGACTAGCATTGGCCCAGGGGAAGCAATTACTGGAGGAGAAGTTGTAAGAGGTGGAAGGCAAATTTCTTTCGATGTAATTGCTAATGTTCGAAAAATTGTTAAGCATGGAGAAGGACCGGAAGGAAGCAAAATGTCTTATGAGGTGATTTTATAATAGAGTTGGAAAAAACGATACTGGTATCGGCCAACCCGAGACTGAGATTGAACGATACTCAAAAACCTGATACCGAGACCGATACCATCATTTGAGCCGAGATCTAATCATTTTAAATGTTAAAATTTTTTAAAAATTAAAAAAAATACAACATCTTAAGGTTACTGTGCGACGGATGAACTGTTTACCTGACCCACCCGAGACAGAAGTTGAATGTAATTAATAAAAAGATTTCTTCTGTTATTTCATTTAATAAAAATTCAAGTTGATTTGGATGTTGCCAGTGAAGTTAGCAAGATATTGGTTGGCGCTGGCAATAAAGAAATCACAGACAAATTAAATGAAGGAAAGAAACAACAACAAATCTCTCCAAAATTTAGAAACGAGAAACAAAAACAAAAAATTGAGAAATTGCCAGAAATAAATGGAGGGGAAGAAGGAAAGTTTTTAGCCCCAAACAACGTCCATCCACGCATAATGGCTCCATCTTCCCGAAATTTGCAACAAATTATTGGTCAAAATTCGGGGAATAATATTGAGGAATTACCTCCATCTCAACAACAATTTGTTGAACAACAACAATTCCCTGCTTCTCAACCATTTCCTCCTTCTCAACAATTTCCTTCTCAATTTGCTTCGGAAGGTCAAAGAGTAGGAGAACAAGTATTTCAAGTAGGACATTAATATAATTATTAGGGCTGTAAAATATTTGTGTGAAATTACAAAATAGTTATAGGTTTTACGGTATGTTAAAAAGAACTTAAAATTGCGCGGACACTAAAATCTAATTAAAAAATTATGCAAACAAATTCTAAAAATTTTATCAAAAAATTTCAATTTAAAGAAATTAAATCAAAAGAAATTTAATCTGCTAGTTGACATCCCCGTTTCTAAAAGAATTCGAACCCTGACAAGGATTGTACTCTCATAACATTCTATAGTTCTTATATGTATTTAAATAAACATTTGACTTTTAATTCAAACATGAAATATAATACAAGGGTATTATCAGACTTACTAATTAAAATTGATATTTTAAATACTATTATCATTTTAATAACCCAAATTTTAGCCTCAAGACGGTCAACAATTCCCCCAACAACAATTTCAACAAACAAGCGGTGCTGGAGGGAGTTTTCCTCAAATCCCAAGCGATTCTGTCACTCAATTGGCTTCAACACCACCTCCTTTGTTTGGACTTATGTCAATGCCCACTCATTCATTCCCAACTTTACCTCCACATACCTTCCCGACTCATTCATTCCCCACACTTCCTCCCCACACTTTCCCTACTCATTCTTTCCCCACACTTCCACCTCATACCTTCCCAAGCCTTCCACCTCACTCCTTCCCAACACTTCCCCCACATACATTCCCTCCCCACTCCTTCCCTACTCTTCCGCCCATGTTTGGAGTTACTACAACTGCATCTCCAACATTTGGAGACTCCTCTGGTAGAGCTGTCGCTTTTGCTGCACCTTCTGTTTCCGCTAGTTCCTCAGCTGGGCGTACAACATTTGGACAACAATCAGATGGTTCTCAAGCCCATTACAACCCACACTCTCCAATGCGTCGAGACGTAATATTTTTGTTATAGAATTTATTTTGGGGAAAAATTAAATTTAAAATTAATTATCTATAATAATTAGGTAACTAAGAATTCAATATATGCTTATTTTATTTGATAATTCATAGGTTATCTTTACGAAAATGTTAAAATAACTTTAATATATTCTATGAATTCATTATTCTTATTCTTTTAGCAATCAGGATTGCCTACCGGACATCAATCACCACCTAGAATGGCGCCAGCAATGGGCACAGTATTAGCAGCAATGCAAGGAGATCGGTTTCCGATTATGCATCCCGTCCTTGGATTAATCGGTTATTCTAATGCTCCACAGCCTGGACAACAAATGGGATGAAAATTTTATAAAAAAACATATTAGTATTTATTTATTTTGGTGGGACTTGATTAATTGAAAATTAAAAAATTACAACTCTATCAAGTTTCATTCTAAAATAAATTTAAAAATTATTTTAATAAAAATGTAAATTTAATTTAAAATTTAAAAAATATATAAATACTCCCATATATCTATGTAAATATTTTATAATGAAAGTATTTCATAGTGTAATAAAAGGTCAATATTGCTAAATATCGTCTCGAAAGGATATTTATCAAAATATGGGCAATTTATGTTAAAGGACATTTCCCCAAACTTTTTAAGTGCATCTTTAAAAATACGAGTAGGTAGTAAATACATAGGTATTTAATTAGGTATTTTACTCGAAAAAATTAAGCGAAACAGACATACCGTATTTTCTCTAGTAATCCCCCGGGGGGATTATTGTTTCAACCCATCTCTAGAGTGGGGAATTAATATAGACTGGGGAATTAATAGAGTGGGGTAGAAAGAGGGGATTATTTTTCAACCCATCACCAGGCTGGGGAATTAATAGAGACTGGGGGATTACTAGAGAAAATACGGTATGTAAGTTCAAATATAAAATAAGTTCAACTAGAATTAGTATAATATTGCTAAATATACTCTACAACTTTTTCAGCACTGCATGCAAAAATTTCGAAATTAAAAAATTTTTTTTATAATTTATCGACATATTTATAACTTTAATAGGTATCTCCCCATACTCTCCATATAAAGTTGCTAACAGACAGATAGGCGTTTATCAGATTAAATAAGGGTTTTATTAGACTAGAATTTAAAAGAACTAAAAAACAGATAATATTAAGAAATAATTTGTGAGTTAATTTGTAAGTGATGAAATTTGAATAATTATGGATATCATGTGGATGGATGAGGCAAATAAGGAAATTGGGTGTAACATAAATAATTAGCCCCCCTTAAACCATATACATTGTAAACTTTATATCTCAATGTTCAGATTTCCAATCTATTTAATTTTTTTGTCATATATTCTTAATGATGTCTTCTTCATTTTCTGAAATATTTGAAATTTTTTCTTAACTTACAAATTTTTTATGAATTTTTAAAGATCAAGGCAAAATTATGAAATTAGTATTCACCTCAAATATGAGATTGAACTTGGACATTCAGAAGAGGAAACATGGCGCAAAATATGCACAGCTAAGTATGGGGATGTTATCTCGTATCTCACGGGAAAAATTTGATTCTCCAAATAAAAGAAAGGTAGAGAGGAGCTGAAAGACAAATAACGTCTTGGATGCCAACCAACGATAGATAGGAATGCCGTTCTCCCCTGAATCAAAGCCAATCCAAAAAATAAAATGTGTATATTGGGGCAGGCACTCACCTGCTTACTTACAGAAATTTCAATAATTTTACTTGAAGCGGGTATCAAGTTATGAAGGGTCAATTGATACCCCATGAATTGCCGCAAAGTCAAAAAAATCACTAAGTCGCTTTTGCAAAACAACCCCTTAAATGCCACAATGAAGCTCCTTGTTTGATACAAATTTTAACCTATAAGGAAGAGTGGGTTGTCCTCATGAATTCTGTAAATAAAAAGGAACGGCTTATCCCAGCTAACCAGCAGTTTCGACCTCTAACCCAGACTGGTCCAACTTATGTATTTGGTGGTGTCGCGGCGGGGTAATCATTGGAACTTAGTTTAAACTGGCTAAACTATTACCCCCGGATAGTATTGTTCCCATATAAATCGAGTCCATCAAAAAATCTCGTCGCCTAGCCACGCTGGGCATTTTCGCGCGGGGATATCCTATAACAGCATAATTCTAGACCCCATTTCACAAATGCGACCCTCTAAAAAATCAGCCAACTGTTTTCCATGGGAATTTTTTATATCATCGTATTCATCAGATTCTGCTCTATCAGAATCTATTTAAATTTTCATTCTTACTCATCAGTTTTACAGAGAAAAATCAAAAAGAAGTTGCCTTGTCTCAAAAATAGAAGTTCTATTATTTTACCTCTAACTCCGGCCAACCTAATCCTAGGATTCTGATTTTTTGCCAGAAAATAGGCAACTCTCTTAGGAACATAAAAAAATATAATTCGAAGTCTGAAAACATTTAGTTGAATTTTAATAAATATTTATTTAACTTTGCTCAAGGGGGCTAATTATTTATGTTACACCCTAAAATAAAATTATTCAATAAACTGTGAAATTTAAAATAAAGGGTATTATTTCTTTCACAATACCCCAAAACAATTGGAATCATTAAGATGACAAAATAATTAATGAGTTAACCCAGCAGTTCGGTTAACTGAAAGTTTCGATTCGGGTTGTCAGATCGTAGCGGACCCATCTTGATCGTCAACAAAAGAACTAAGATTTAAGTTTATTAAAAGGGGAATTCTGCAATTTACATATAAAGAAAAGAATCAAGAATACGATATAAAATACTATAAAAAAATGGAGCTAAAATATAAAAGAAAAATTAAAAAAAAATTCGATAAAATACGAAAAATTTCATTTAATCACTTTAAATTAAATTTAATTTTTGGTTTTTCTTATTTCCTTATGTTAGCAAATTCGCTGAATCAACAATTATATGTATTTTGCATGCTTAAAAGGCATTAGGCAAATCTTTATCTTCCTTTGATATGTGAGGTTTGGCTCGTCTATTAAAAATTACAAAATCCGTGGGTTATACTGACGCAAATCTATATGTAGACGGGGCTGTCCAAGACGACTATTATAAAAATTTATTATTTGTTCACCTATTTTTTAATTTCTAATAAGGCTTGATAGGAACCACGTGCATTAAGCTTTAAATAAATTCTACCAATATATATGCTTGACAATATAGTGTAATAATTATATAATTATAACCCCCAACATTTAGTTAATTATTTATTGCTTAATAATTATTAGAAATATGGTTAGTTATTTTATTATAATAAGCAGAAATCTCGAACACCCAATACTAGTTATAGTCCATTATAAAATATGAAACAAAATTTTCCAGGCCAAAGCTTATCTTGTAGAGTAAAGCAGCAGGGCAATAGCTATTTCTCTCCTTTAGCTAGTGCAAAAGGTTAATCGGCGGCTGGGAGTAAACCCGCATCTTCAGTAGACCGGATTGATCTGTTAGCCATTACACCACTCGCCTACTGCATAGCCTTAGGAAATGAATAGCTATATGCTTTACAGTAATATTAACCCTAGGGAATGCCATTATTCTTATTTTCTTTATGAATTAATTATCACTCATTCAATTCAAATCGTTTCAGAATTTTCTTTGGTTTATCACCGTTGTGTTGTCTTTTCTCATTCAAAAAACTTTCCAATTGGATGAATTTGATATATTTAAAGAAGATTTTGACTTTGATATTGATAAAGATCTTGAATCTTTCGTTGAATCATTTAATTTACAAGATTTTACTTGGAAGGTGATTTATAAAAATTGTTTGATTTTAAAAGTTGCCCCCATACACAAATTTTAATTAATTCAGCATATATTTTCTTAAAATGTACATAATGGTCAGATATTCTTCCTCGCTTACTTCCACTAATGATTTGTAAAAAATCGAAAATAAAATCTTATTCAGGCGAAAATCAACGAAAAATTTGCAAATATGACAGCAGATTCTAGAAAATTATTGTGTGGTGTAAGCTCAGAATCACCCAAGACTCCTGCAGCTACTCCAAATTTTAAAACAAACAGCAAAATACGATCAAAGCGTTCAAATCCTTCCTGTACTTACAATATCGAATTTGATTCAAGAAAACAATGGCCACAATGTGCAGATATAATTAACATTATTAGAAATCAGGGCCAATGTGGGGATTGTTGGGCAGTTGCAAGTTCATCCGTGTTTACTGATCGGTACTGTATTGAGAGAGCTAAAAAAGGCTTGAAAACGAAAGTTTCTGATCCCGATAATCAATCATCTGATGAGGAAATACTTAGTTGTACATCCCCGACTAGCGGGTTAGTCGCATAAATTTTATTCAAATTGCGAAAATTAAATTCAGGTGTGTAAAAGGAGGTCACACACCCGATGCATGGGAATACATGAAAAATTATGGTGTTGTCTCTGGATCAAATTTTGAACAAAAAACCGGATGTAAACCATACTCAATCAATCCAGAAACTGATGGTCCTCTTCCTACGCCTAAATGTGTCTCGAAATGTACCAATTCTAAATGGTCAATTCCATATAAAAATGCTAAAAAATTCGGTGAATAATTAGTATATTAAGTCACTGTCAACACTAAAAATTTTTTAGCAATATCGACAGGTGTTATTCCAGGCGATATGGAAGTTTCAGAGGCTGTCAAAGTAATGAAGGCCGAAATTAAGGCAAACGGGCCAATTACGGGCAGTATGGATGTATATGACGATTTCTTTCATTATGGTGATGGAGTTTATAAGGTAATATGAAGCCTAGAATTTTTTAAATTTTGTGATAGATAGTCTTAGAAGGAGTAGTTTACGATCTTAGAAGTAGTTCTCGGTCTTGGTTCGACCGTCCTCAGTCTTGGAATCTCGCCGAGGAATTGAGAATTGACAAATTTAATCCCTAAGAATTGACTTTTTTGAAATAAATTTGGCTTGGTGGCCTTCCAAAATTTTTCTTCATTTATCAGTTTATCTAAAAATGAGACTAATCAATTAAGTCTAAATAACAATTATTTTTTAATATGTTATAATTAATATTTACTATTTAATTCAATTTTTAGAGAACTACCGACAAGAACCCTAGCGGCCATGCAATTCGCATAATTGGTTGGGGAACTCAAACATGTTCAGGAAAAGTCCAACCATTTTGGCTTGTAATTAATTCATGGGGAAAAGACTGGGGAATGAATGGAGTATTTATGATTGCTCAAGGAATTAATGAATGCAAGATTGAAGCTTGGGGAGCTGCTTTTGGGAAACCTAAAGTTTAAAAGTCGAAATTATATAATTCTGCACCGCTAGCATATGATAGATTTTGAAATTTAATGTATCGTTTAAATAATTAAATTTGCAAGAAAAATAATATTTATAAAATTATCCGCTACAAGGAATTAAATAGCTAACTATATGCTTTACAGTACTAAAAGAATATTCATTTTTACAACAAATTTACTTTAGCATTAAAATGTGATCTAGTAGGTCTGAATCATCGTTTTTACAAACGAGTCATTTATCTCTAAGTCAAATCCTTAAATCATAATATAGTAAAGCAGCTGGGCTATAGCTATTTCTCTCCTTTAGCTAGTGCAAAAGGTTATTCGGCGGCTGGGAGCGAACCAGCATCTTCAGTAGACAGGACTGATGTGTTAGCCATTACACCACTGCTCAGCCTTAGGAATTAAATATCTATATGCTTTACATTACTATTTTTCAAGAAATCGGATTATTTTAATAACCTTACATTTATCCCCAAATTTATTTATTTTGCGCTTTTGAATAAGTCAACAGCTTAAAAATTGTTAATTCTGTGCCTACAAAATAAATTTTCATTTCTCCTTTCCTTGATCACATATGTAAATAGAATTATTTTGCGAATAAATCTTGCGGACTTTCATGAGCCTAAAATAAAATAAGCTTTAATCCCCTTTTGTTTCCGCTGCTTATCTCTTCCTTCCGCAGTCATCCGAGGCGAATATTTAATATTTATTTGTTGTCGCAAACAATTTGAATAATAATGTTTAATATATTTGGGTCATTCTCCATCGGTTTGTCCACCAAAAACATTTTTTCCCTTTCCTCCAAAAATTCCCGCAATTCTTTCAAAATATTCCAAACAAATTCTAATCATTAAAAATGTCACCTCCGTTATGTGATAAATGTTCTGAACCCATTTCTTCATTAGAACAAGAACCTATTTCAACTGCTAGCAAACGATTGTTTCATAGAAAATGTTTTTGCTGCAGTAAGTTTTTTTCCAGATTTTTATCTTAGTTAATGCATATACCAAAATATTATAGAATATATTCCGTTTAAATATTTCATTGACAAACTATTTTGTATGTGAATTTTTTCTAGAAATTTTGTTAAGCCGGGTTTCTCAACCCGCCCATCCCTACTACAGTACTGCACAAAAGTATAAGAACACTTTTAAAAAGCTTATAACTTGGGACACACATGACCAAATTTTAGCAAATTTTGTGTAAATATGTGGATTATAAAGAGAAATAAGATTAAATAATTAAAATTTTAAATTTTTTAAAACATCTCGTCAAAACTTAAAATTATTAAAATGGCGCGATTTTTTTAATGCACAAAAGTATAAGAACACTTAGTTTTTGGCAGTTTCCAACATTAGGAAAAATCTACAAAAATTTGAGCAAGCATATCTATTGATACTAAGAAAAAATAAAAAAGAATTAGACCCATATCTCACTTCAGTCTCGAGATCCAGATACATAGAAAATCAACGTAAATCTGGGGTAAGGCTAATTAAAAAATATTTTCGACCCCTTATGGTTTGTTTTAAATTCTCATTTTGGACTCATTCGAAAGCCCTTAAAATTTGCTACAAGATAGCAATACTCATATATCTCAGAAAAAATTCAATAGAGGTATACAGGACGTTAATCTTCCGGAGCTAATTTTATGGGGGTATTTGGGCGTTTTTGGAGACATGAAAATTTAACTCTTAATAACCAATCGAAATATTTTTTTCTGAAAAATTGGACTAAAGCAACTTGTAGCAAATTTTAAGGGCTTTTGAATGAGTCCAAAATGAGAATTTAAAACAAACCATAAGGGGTCGAAAATATTTTTTATTTAGCCTTACCCCAGATTTGCGTTGATTTTCTATGTATCTGGATCTCGAGACTGAAGTGAGATATGGGTCTAATTCTTTTTTATTTTTTCTTAGTATCAATAGATATGCTTGCTCAAATTTTTGTAGATTTTTCCTAATGTTGGAAACTGCCAAAAACTAAGTGTTCTTATACTTTTGTGCAGTACTGTAGAAAGACTTGTAACGGAACGTTATTCAAAAGTTGTAACTCGCTCTACCGACCGAGTTATTGTACTTACTATGTTCCTACTAGGAACATAGCAAGTACAGTAACTCGGTCGGTTACTGTACTTGCTATGTTCCTACTAGGAACATAGCAAGTACAATAACTCGGTCGGTAGAACTTCCTAGTAATTTATTAAGTCATGTAAAAATTATCGTTCAATTAAATAGGTAAACGTCAATGTGGAAAATTACTTCAGTTGGAAGAATATGGCGTACATCAGGGACAGGTCTGTAATTTTTTAAACTAAGCAATTTACGCAATACGCAATACGCAATCTGCAGTCCGCAATTTTAATTTTAAAATCCGCAGCCGCAATCCGCAGTCCGCAAGTCCAAAAAACAAGGCGATTTACGCAGTTCGCAATCCGCAATTGCGGACAGCCCTGCCACACATACCTAACAATTATCACATCTAAGGCCATAACAATTTAACAAATATTTCTCGATATTTAATTATATAGTGAAATATTTCTTAAGATATTCTGCCCAAATTGCTTCATCAGCTTTTACAAACATGGAAATACTAATGGACACAATAAGGAAAAATTTGGAGCTGAATTATCTACAAATAATAAAATAAAAAGTTATGAACATCAATTACGAACATTACAATTACATGAAGACGAATATGATGAAGAAACTGACGAGGAAGATAAAAGGGAAGAGGGGAATGAATTAATTTTGGAAAATGGAGAAATTAGAAAAATTTCAAATGGAAAATTAAATTATTTAAATGAGATTTCCCCACAGAGGAATACATTGAGAAGACCCTTTGAGCCTAGCCCAATTCTGGAGGTTGATGATGAGAGAGAAAGCTTGCCTGTGAGTATTTTTAAATAACTGCCCTTTAATTAACTCTCATTAGGAGTAGAATTCGCAAATATTGTATGTTTGATTTTTAAATTATCAGGACATGTACCACCTCTGGTTAAAAAGATACCATAAAAAGATATTCTTCCAGCTTCCATCTCTGGGTATAGCTATAACTACCTTTGGTTATAGCTTCCAAATTTGAACTGGACTATGTTCATTAACCATATGATCTCCCGAGTCTTTAAAATTTTCGGATTCTCTGACATGTTTATTTAATACGAATATTCGCCTAAAAACCTAATAGAGTTAATCAACAAACATATTAAAGTAACTTTAAATACAATACTAAATTTTCAGAGCCCAAAATCAGTGTCAGTCATTCACAGTCCTTCAACTTGGAGAGTTATAGCTTCTTCAAATGAATCTTTCTTTTCTCCTAATGGAAAAACTAATGGAATGAATGGAGCCAACATTGGGGCAAATATTGTCTGTTTCCGGCCTTCAAATTGTAAGAGATGTACTGGACGTGTTTATGAAGCAGAAAAGGTTGTGGCCGCAAGTGAAGTTTGGCATAAATGTTGTTTCCGTTGTTTGCGTTGTGGGCGGTCTTTGGAGCCTGGAAAATTTTCTGATAGAGCTGGAGAGATTTACTGCAACAGTAGGGAATTTTTGTTTTTTTTAAATTAAGGACTCAGGAGTCGTAGGCACCATTTTTGGAACAATACTATTGTATACGTGTTTTCATGCTGTGGAAAAATTGTGGATGGGAGATGGAATTGAACCATCACGGAAAGGGCCCAAACCGAAAGCACAACCGACTGTGCCACCATCCAACCCGATGATGGGTTATTTATTTTCATTTATGTTCTTTCTGCAAGTGCGGACACAACAAATACAAACTATTATTATGTCAAGAATTTTCTCTAAAAGTTCCAACATATTTCGTCACTATACGGTTTTCTCCCACCATTTTATTTTTCTTATCCTTATCTTTTATTCAAAGATGTCTAGTATGGTCTAGTATGTATGGTCTAATATCCAGTATGGTCTAGTATAGTGCGTGTGTAATAGTGATGGTCGAGACTCTCGGTCTCGGTTACTGAGTAGGGAACCGACTAGGAAAGTCGAAACCTAGACCACTCTTCTTCTTTGGAGTGGGGAAGAAGAAAGAAGAAGATAAATAAAATGGTGGAAGATAACCGAATTATACCCATATACATATTTCCAAATAAAGAAAAATATCAAATAAAAATTTAGTATTTCAAAAAAATTTAATAGAAATTATTTATTACAGGTTGCTATGCAAAAGAATTCGGACCTAAAGGTGTTGGATGTGGCCTAGGTGCTGGAATTTTACAAATGCATCAGTAATACAAAAACGAGAATAAATACACTAATTGATAAATATATTTTTATTATTTTATACCTCTGCTATCGTTTGTCCAAAAAAATTTTTTCGGAACTGGAATATGAATTTTGGTTTGGTACAAAATTCATTTTTAGTTTCAGTACTGGAAATAGGCCTTAAATTTTTAGAAATTATATTCCCGTATTATTCACAAATTGAATGTTTCTTAATTTATTTGTAATTAATGTAGAGTTTTGCCCCGACGCCGTACCCCGACCACATTTTGCTCCCCCGACCCAAACCCCGCCCCGAAACAATTGGAAAACCCCGTACCCCGACACACCCGCACCCGAGCGTCCGGGGTCCAACCCTAAATTAATGGCAGACAAATTAAGAAATCACAAAGGACATTAAAATATATTCATTGAAATGAAAGTGCATCTATTCAATAAATATGTTTTTGTATTTTAATTAAGCAAGCTAATTAAAAAAATTATGTAATAATTTGTAAGAGAATATAAATTATGAGATGGAAAAAAAGCAAATATTCTTTGAAATAAAAGTACATACCGTATATCCTTTAATAACTACCATGGGTAATTATTGTTTCGACCTTCCGCTGGAGGGAGTAATTAATAGAGGGAGGGTAACTATACGAGGTTTGAAATTTTAACGTGTTTTAGGGCATTTGTCGGGGGTAATTATTTTTTCAATGCATTGCTAGATGGGGTAGTTAATGGAAGTGGGGTAATTATTTGAGGGAGGGCAGTAAATACAAGTTATACGGTAGTCGATAAAAAAAAGTTTTGATAATTTATTTAAAACCTTCCCTTTTGGTAGCTGGAATTTTGTCACCGAAATATGAAATTATAACTTTTATATTCACTTAAAAAATGTGAATATAAAAGTTATCTATCAAATCCTTAATCTGGGACGATGATTCCGCATGATTGATGAGGAGATATCAAATGTTTAAAGGATTAAGAGGGATATCAGCGAATTGATTGGGATTTGAAGTAATATAAGAGAAATAGGAGGACTTGGATGGATTAATGGGAGAAGCATCAATTATTAATACAGGGTGACAAAAAAGTAACCGGGCAGCTTAATCAAGAGTATATGATAGAGAATTAAACAAGGAACAGATATTATCAAAAATTTTCGAAGTGCCCTCCCTTTGCTCGGATATAGAGTTGAAGGCGCGTGGAAAAATTTAAGGGAAAAGTTCGCAAGTCGAAAAAAAATTTTTTCAGAATTTTTTCAGAATTATTTTAAAAATTTAAAAATTATTTAAAATAATTTTTTAAATTATTTTAATATTTTTCAAAAATTACGAATTACGGCATTTTTTGAGTTACGAATAACGATTACAAAAATTTTTTTAAAATTACGAATTACAATTACGAAAAAATTTTCGATTACGACGCAACTCTGCTTCCATGTTTTTAAAGACTTGAAAGAATTATTTAATAGATGCCTATCATTTTCATAATTGCCTATCATTAGGTAATATTTCAGCTAAAACTTTAATATCATTTTATAAATAAAATAATATTAATGTCTAAATTAAAGATTCTTTTCCTTTATTTTTTTTAATAAAATATTTTTTAATAAATTTTTAAAATTAATTTAGGATGAAACTTGATAGTTTTTTAATCTTTTTAATTTTAAATTAGAGTGCGTCCGGGTACGAGTAATTTGGAAAAACCCGAGTACGAGTAAAGCCGAGTATGAAAAGTCCGGGTACGAGTACGAGTTTCAATTTTTAGGCCGAGTACGAGTACGAGTAAAACGGGTAAAACGAGTAATTTTTATAAAACGGTATTTTAAAATAATTTTAATAAAAACAACACTTATTCATCATAAATGAGGGTATTGAGCATTTGATGACATTGATGCAGGGGATCATCATACAAATCCAAGTTATTTTCATTAATCCGCCGATATCCCTCTTAATCCACCGGAATTCCATGATATCACCCAAGATCCATGTTGTCTCCGGACTTCGGGTGGAAATTCAATGGATAATATAATTTCGGGGGATTTGTGTAGGTTATGCGGATATAAGTGATAACAGAGGAATGAGATGGATATCAAGGGATTAAGCGGGATTTGGGCTGGTTATCATGGGATTTGGGTGTATTAAGAGCAAAATCTGGGAAATTCGAGAGATTAATTGGGATATCATTGGATTAGGTATGTCGTCGAAAGGTAATCACGAGATCCGTAGCTCTATCCCTCTCTTTTCGCTCCGCTGGCGTAAATTTTGAGAATTTCTGAGGGCCAAGAGGAACACCCAAGTTCTGGAAGGCCAGATCCTTCCCTTGAAATATCCGACTATCACTAAAATCCACCCAAGTCCATTCACATCCTCCAATATACACAAGTCTTCCTTTTTCGGCGCCGCAGGCGAAAATTTTGAGAATTTTCGAAGGCCAATGACAGAATCTCTTTCCTTTTCAGCGCCGCAGGCGAAAATTTTGAGAAATTTGGAAGGCCAAGGACAGAATTTCTTTCCTTTTCAGCGCCGCAGGCGAAAATTTTGGGAAATTTGGAAGATCCTTAAGCCAAAAATTTTAAATTAATTTATTATTTTAGATTAATTAATATTAAATTAAGATGAAATTTATTAGTTTTTTAATATTCTTAATTTTCAATTCGATTTTATGGAGTATAATTAATTCTGTTAAATATAATAAAAATCAAAAAGAGTTGATTAGAGTTGTTTAATATTTTTAAATAAAATATTAAATGATGGGGCTGAATCATCGGTTAATCCTCAAAATGAAAAATATAAAAAGTTAGAACCAACGTCAGAAATAACAAAAAAAGAAATGAATGAAGACAAAGACGCAAAAAGGTTAAAAATAAATGAATATAATAGAAATTTTTACCAAAAGAACAAAGAATGTATACTTGAAAGACAGCGAAATTGGTATAAAATTAATAAAGAAAAGAAAAACGAAAAAAGTAAGAATTACTATAAGAAAAACAAGGAGGAGTTGAAAGAAAAAACGAAACATTATAATGCAAATAATAAGGAAAAACAACGAAATCGAAATTACTACGAAATTAATAAAGAAAAAATTAATGAAAATAGAAGAAAAATTAGGCTTACAAAGAAGCATCAAACGTAAATTTCAAAAAATTAGTCTAAATTAGAAAATGTTAATCCACCGATTAATGATAGAGAAAATAAAGGAAAGGAGCCGATTATTTACAAAGAGAATGTCCAGTTAGATCAAGAAAATACTAAAAAAGAAAAGGATATTTCAACTCAGACTTCTCATGAAGGGGAAGGAACATCAGTTGTTAATCCACGGACGGATGCTAATTTACCCGAATCAAGTGTTTGTCATTCTGAACAAGAAAAGGAGCAATTACCTATTCAAAAAGCGAATGAAATGAATGATGCAGAATATCTTAATTTTTTGAATTATCTAAATTTTTTGGATAATCAGAATTTTTTATTTTGATATATCCTTTAAAATCAAACAAAATTTATTTAAATTAAATCCTTCCATTTTTTTATAATTTATTTAACATTCTTTTTACTATTAAATTGTTTAATTAATAATGAAATATTATTTGAGTTAATTGTATATTTCAATTTCAAACAATAAAATAATAAAAATATTTAGAGAAGTTCTTTTAAGATTCTATTTTAATGTTTTTTTAAATATATTTAAATATTTTTTATCATAACCCCTAGAGCTCTGAGTTGTTACCTGATATCCCTAGTCCTTTTGTTAGATCTATTTAGATTAATTAGGCGTTGATTATATGGCCCTTAAATATCGTCGGATATACATATGCACTTTCCTTTCAATTAATATTATTTCAAAATTTAAACCTTAAAATTTCTTTAAAATTTCTCGAACTGTCTATAATTTATTAAGAAATATTTTGTCATTAAATAATATAAGGGTATTACATATTTCTGATTAAATTCTCTTTTAAATGAATTAAATTTTAAATTAATTTATTATTTTAGATTAATTAATAATATTAAATTAAGATGAAACTTATAAAAGTTTTATTCTTTTTAATTTTCAATTCGATATTATGGAGTTTAATTAATTCTGTTAAAAATAATAAAAATCAAAACGAGTTATCTAATGTTGATGAAACTTCAAAGGATTTAAATAAAATATTAAATGATGGGGCTGAATCGTCGGTTGCTCCTCAAAGTGAAAATTTTAAAGAAGCACTAAAATCAAAACTTAAAATTAATAAAGAGAGCATAACAACAAATATTAAAGATGACACAAATTTAAGGCGGAAAGAAATAAATAAAAATTACTACACGAAGAATAAGGAAAGGCTGAAGAAAAAACAAAAAATGTACTATCAGAAAAATAAAGACAAGATGAAAGAATATAGTCGAAATTATTCTAAAAATTACCAGAAAATTAACAAAGAAAAGAAACGAGAATATAAACGGAAATATGATGAAGCTAATAAAGAAAAAAGGCGTGGAAATAAACAAAAACACTATCTAAAAAAGAAAAATGAAAAAGAAATTCAGCAAAATGCTAGTTCAAAATCAAGAAACGTTCAAGAGGATAGAGATGAAGGAACTTCTTTTGCTAATCAACAGAATGACGACTGTGAAAACAAAGGAAAAGGACCGATCAAAGAGAACGTTCAGTTAGAACAAGAAATCGTTAATTGTGTGGAAGTTGAACATCTTATTCAACAAATAGATGATGATATAAATAAGGTGGCTGATGAGAACTTTTTGGAAGATTTGAGTTTTTTGGATGATATTTGAATTCTCTTTGAATAATTAATTTTTTGGATAATTAAAATTTCTTCTGATAAATTTGTTTGTCTGTTTTTAAATCGGAAACATAAAAAATATATTTCCTTTCCTAGTATTTAAAGCTACATACATATAAATTAGGGCAATTATACCGGGTTTTATAAATTTTTAAAAATTGACCAAGAGCAGCAATTGACCAAAAGCATGTTAATTTAAATGATTTTCCAGTTGAGAAAAATTTTTTCTTTGATGAAAAATATCAAAGGTCGTATGCGCGGCATCCGGGATGATACCAATATCCCTAGTCCTTTTGATTAGGTCTAATTAACATAGAGAGGCATAGACTCGCAGACGAAACATTTAACTAAGCATAAAAATATCAAAGGTCGTATGCACTTTCCTTTTCAAAGAATATTCTTTTAAAATTAAAAAACACTTTAAAATTTCGTAAATGGTCTGGGATTAATTAACAAATGATTTGTCATTAAGCAATGTAAATTTATTTACTTAGTGTTATTTATTTATAATTAAAAGTACTTTTAATGAATTTAATTTTTAATTAAATTTATCATTTTAGAATTATTTTTTAAATTAATTTAGAATGAAATTAATTATTATTTTATTCTTTTTAATTTTCAATTCGATATTATGGAGTTTAATTAATTCTGTTAAAAATAATAAAACTCAAAACGAGTTGATTAGAGTTGAAGAAACTTCAAAGGATTTAAATGAAATATTAAAAGAGGGGGCTGAATCATCGGTTGCTCCTCAACTTCAAAAATACAAAGCAGCATTAAAACCAAAACTTAAAATTAATAAAGAGGGCATAACAACAAATATTAATCAAGTCGGATTTCATTGATTTTGGTGTTATTCGACTCAGCTCGACGAGCTCTTTCGAATAAGTTATAATTTGCATTTTCGAATTTTTCGCCCCAAAAAAGTGCTTGGTCCCCCCTTTGGTTTTTCGATTTTTCGGGACCTATAACTCGGTCCAGAATCATTTTCTGAAATTTGGAGTGGTACCGTTCGACTCAGCTCGCCGAGAAGAATCGAATGACATATGTCTCGTCCCGAACTTTTACCTCCGGTGAACTACACTACAGCCAATGTTCCAATTAATAACAATTTATGTCGATTTATAGCCTTATTCTGCTGCTTAACTCATGCTTCTTCAAAGGTGATATTTATTATAAAATTAAAAATAATATGGATAAAAATGTCAAGGAACCCTTTAAAGTATTTTTTGCTAAAATAAGAACGGAAATAAATAATTAATTTTACCAAAATAAAAAAAATCTTTTCATTTTTCCCTTATTTTTCGTTTTCTTTACTTAAATTTATTAGATATTTTTAAGTTGTCATGGTAATGTGTGTGCTGTGATTCACTTTGGGACACTAAAAAACAACAGAAAATAGAAAAATGAAAGCAAGAACCGTTAAAGGCTTCTCTTGTTTTTCCCTCTTATTTCACTCAGATTTTAATCATTAGTGCTTTTACTTGTTTTATTTATTTTATTTTTGAATTAAAACAATAAATTTGTAAAATTATACTGACAAATCTCACTATTAGACACACCTTTATTGGTGTAAAATTTTATTTTGTAATGAAGGTTTTCTTAATGGAAGCTACTAATAAGTCTCATAATCACTTAAAAAGCTCGGAAACTTTGAGGTGTATTAAGCAGCAAGTATATCAGATATTGAGGTTTGATTGTAAATTTTGTAACTTTTTTCAACACCTATCTATAAGCCTTACACGACAAATCTAATACAAGACCTTTACCGAAAATTTCCTGGTATTTCTTGAACTTTCATTTAGTGTTGCCGAAAATAGCTAGACTTTTTCCGGGAGATTAAACGGGGTGTATGCGCGACTTAAACAGCAACTCATGTGTTGCTTGATCTAGGTTTTAAGGGCTTCGATCCCGCTCCCTCTAAATTCACAAATAAAATACGTTCTATTTCGATCCAGCTCTCTATTTATAGGCCTCTTGGTATATATTTTACATGTAAAGATTCCTGCCTGTTTTAATGATAAATTAGCCTTTTAGAAATTTTAAAGAAATTTTTAATTTTTTCTATCCATTTTCTAAGCATTTTTACAAGATTTTTTACCCTCCCGAACAAATATAAAAAAATTCCCATTCAAAAAATATCAAATTACCTCGGCTATAAAATATTATTTTAACAAATTTTAAAAAGAATCGTGTTGACGTCATAAAGGTAATTCTCTAAAAATGTTAAAGCTTAATTTTTCTTTTATTATTTTTCTCTAACTAAATATTATTTTTTATTCGCTCTACTAATTAAATAAACTTTTTTAATAATTTAATTTAATTGTTCAAATATTATTAAAGTTTTCCGCTAGCTAGTATTTAGGTTTCCATAGATTTATGAATTGCCTTGAAAATACTTTAAAAATAAAACACGACCGTTAATAGGCTCCATTTCTGAAGACTTGATCCGAGGCTAGACTAGGTGGCAGTTAAACTGTAATCCCGGGATCATGTAATAGGGTTGGGTTTAATTGATCAATTTCATTTCTACTTCCCCCGATCTATATTTTTTATTACGAGGATTATTTTTCACTTAAAATCCAAACCCCTGAAACTCCAAACCCAACCGCCCGAAGCCACATAACCCCCCGAAATCCAAACCCCCGGAAGTAAAACTTCAAAAACCTTCTAAATTTCAAGAGATTCCAAAAAATTCCGTGTTTATTCCATCCATTACTAACCTCTCCATTCTAAATATACTCTACAGGGTGCGGCAAAAGTTCCCGTACTTTTATTAAGCATAAAATTTATTTCAAATATTTTTGTTAATTTTATAAAATCTATGAAAAAGTATTCATTACTATCTAAGGAAATGAAAAAATTATAACAAATGTCCAAAATTTCTTCCCTCTGCCAAGTTATACGCGTCCAAACGCTAACTGAATTTGCCTACTATGGTCGTGCACTCATCCACAATAATTGAATCCCAGCCCATTTGCAATCCCATCTTTCACAACAGACGAAATCATAGGGAATCACTTCCTAGGAAAGGCCTTGCTTCCAAAATTGTTCAGAAGTAGAGTTCAGCGGGATCGGGATCCCGGTCGGGATCGGGCGGGATTATCCCGGGTTTTTCAAATCCCGATCCCGATTTTTATGATCCCGGTCCCGAAATATATATCCCGATCCCGATCCCGGCCACTTTCAATCCCGTGCCGGGATCCGGGATCGGGATCGGGATGTGCATCAGATCCCGATGCAAATCCCGACTTTATAAATTGACTAGAAGCCTGTGAAATAAAGTTAACAAAAGAGGGGAGGCGTGAAAGTAAGAAAAATTTCGCCTGAGGCGCAGAAAATAGAAGAAATTTGGCATCTTGACATCCAAAATTCTCAAAATTTTTGCCTGGGCACCGCAAAAATGAACAAAGCTGTCTTAACATCTATATCGAAATATTGAGCGATTTGGTCTGATATCGAGGGATCAAGAGGGGTTGAGGGTGTATCGGTGGATTTGGAGTATAGCAGGTTATCGGTGGATTTACAGGGATTAAGCTAGATTTGAAGAGACAGAGAGTAAGCTAAGAGACAGGGATTAAGCTAGATTTGAAGAGAAGTTTTTTGGGATTTTGTAAATAAAATGTGAAAAAATGAATAAATATTACACTTGGACGTCAAAAATTCTTAAAATTTTCGCCTGCGGCGCTGAAAATGGAAGAAATTTTGTGACATGGCACAAAACATTGCACTTTTCGCCTGCGGAGTTTAAAATGGAAGAAGCCCAATCCCATTTATCCCCCCCCCCCCATTACCTTATCCCCCCTTAATCCCCTGAACCGGAAAGTAAATCATGCGTCTATGAGACCTAAACTAGATAGTTCAGCACCGCAGTGGAAATTTTAGAATTATGTATATTGAGTCTATGTGAAAAAATAAAAATTTAAATGTTTTTAAAAATTTTTTTAGTAAATCCCGATCCCGATTTTTCAATCCCGGTCCCGATCCGGGATCGGGATCGGGATCTCCATTCCAAATCCCGATCCCGATTTCGGCCAATCCCGATCCCGTGTCGGGATCCGGGATCGGGATCACCATTCCTAAATCCCGATCCCGGGTTTTTGTCAAAATCCCGATACCGCTGAACTCTATTCAGAAGAGCCTCTTTCCACAATTTGTAATGGTGTGGGCCGGGATTTGTGCCACTTGATCCCTAGGCTCAACAACCATGGATCACTGGGCACAGCAACAATGGTGTTGGCCGTGATTTGTGCTATTGCATCCCTGGTCATAGCAACACTTCGGTAAAACCAATTTTATGTTGCAGCAAAATTGGGCTCCTTCACATTGAGCAAAAACAATGATTGACCTCTGCGAAAAGTTGTTTCCAGGATTTTGGGGCAAAGCCATTTAGCCAAGTAACTCCCCAGATCTGAATGCTATGGACTAGTAATTTGGTAATTATTGGAGCAGAGACTTACAAGGATATGATTTATATCAAAAAATGCAATTAAGAGGGATTGCATCTGGGCTGGGATTCAATTATTGTGGATGAGTTGCGCGACCATAGTGGGCAAATTCAGTTAGCGTTTGGACGCGTATATCTTGGCAGAGGGAACAAATTTCGGACCTTTGTTATAATTTTTCATTTCTTTGGATAGTAATGAATACTTTTTCATAGATTTTATAAAATTAACAAAAATATTTGAAATAAATTTTATGCTTAATAAAAGTACGGGAACTTTTGCCGCACCCTGTATTATCCTCTACTTTAATTAATTTTCACCATTTCTCCCCCAATTCTCTTTTATTTTTCTCAAATATTTTTCTCCACTCACCTTCCCTCACTCATTTAATTTTTTTTATTTTCTAAAAATTGTACAAAAAAAGCTTTATTTTATTTCTTCACTCATTTGCTCGCGCAATTTCCACACACCGGCTTCGCACGCAATTAGCCCGAATCCCCATCTATTTTATTCATTTTTAGAGAGTTTTTGAGGGCTAACAACACATAAAAGTACAAAAAATTGTTTAGTCTATAGCAGGGTTGCCGCGGGTACAAAAAATTTTCGGGTACGGGTTTCGGGTATCGGGTTGGAGCGTTTTCATTTCGGGTCACGGGTTTCGGGTTGGCAAAAATATCGGGTACGGGTTTCGGGTTTCGGGTTATAAAATTTTCATTTCGGGTATCGGGTTTCGGGTTGGCAAAAATTTCGGGTACGGGTTTCGGGTTTGGCGAAAAATTCGGGTTATTTTCGGGTGTTCGGCTATTGGTGAACTAAATTGTAAGGAGGCAAGCTATATTGCATAATAGGATTTTGGGTGATATAGAGAGAAGCAAATTTGAAGAGATTAAAACATTGTGGGATTTGGGGATTAAGAGGGATATCTTGGTAAAATCCCACCTTGATAAAATCCCACTATGTGCTAATATCCCTCCGCCTTATCTCCATAAAAGCCTCCAAATTTCTCCCGTTTTTAGCGCCGCAGGCGAAAATTTTGAGAATTTTGAAGACAAAGACGCCAATTTTCTTCCATTTTTTGCGCCGCAGGCGAAAATTTTGAGAATTTTGGAGGTCCTTAAGCCAGATTTCTAGCTTTTTCACCGCCGTAGGCGAAAATTTTGAGAATTTTTTAAGGTCTTAGGTGAAAGAATTCAATTGTCAGAACCGCAGGCAAAAATTTTTATTTAAGTTTAATTGATCATGAACCTAGAACTCTTAATTTTATGCGCCGCAGGCGAAAATTTTGCAAAATTCATGACTAAATTAAAATTTTTAATGCTCTTTCAAGCTTAAAATATTAAAAAAATAAATTTAAAAATCTAAAATGAAAATCAAAGTTTAAAGGCATTTATTTTTGAAAAGAAAAATTTTTTAGGCATTATTTCCAGCCCTGGACTCGAACCCACCCATATGAAAATATCGAGCCAGTCGCCTAACCCATTCAACCACCGATCAACATAATGAAAAATGAAAGAAATTACAAATATTTCATTCCCTTTTCCTTCTTTCTCTTTCTATAAATTTATTTTAAAAAATCGGGTAAGGCTAAATTTTCGGGTAAAAATTTCGGGTTTTAATCAATTTCGGGTCACGGGTTTCGGGTTGGAAAAAATATCGGGTACGGGTTTCGGGTTTCGGGTTGGAAAATTTTCAATTCGGGTATCGGGTTTCGGGTACAAAAAAAGGCCGGGTTTCGGGTTTCGGGTATCGGGTTTCGGGTTTCGGGCGGCAACCCTGGTCTATAGTGTGCATTTTTACTAATTTTTTCTCAAATAGAAAAAAATATAAAATTAATTTTATGTATTTGGTGAATATTTCAGAAGAAAAAATTTATTTTAGAAAAATCCCCGTATTAATTATAATTGGTTCAGAACCAGTGGTATAGATTCTATTAAATTGTCACACGTTACTCGCACCTGTGTTCGAATTATAATCTTGCCCTTTTTCACCTAAATTTCAACTTTTAAAATTTTTTACTTTTTTAAACCAAATTCGATTTTATTACTTTTTCAATTTTCTCCATTTTTCTCGTTAATTTGACTTCATTACAAAAATTATAAAAATTAGTTTTCCCTTCTTCTATGAAGGGGACACAAAATCAGTCTACACGCAGGTACCAGCTGGGCAGAGGTGGGTCGTAGTTCCGTTTTCCGATTTCCGCCGTTTTTTTCGTTCCCATTTCCGAAAAAAATTTTGATTTCCGATTTCCGAGTTCCGACTTTTGAGCCAGTTCGGATTTCCGGCTCTTCCGATTTCCGACCCACCTCTGCAGCTGTGTTTGATTATTTCTTAACTGCGTTGGTTAACGAATATTAATTAATATTTCGTCAAAAATTTTTTATTGTATCTGGTAGGCTTTAATTTGTCGTCTTTTGTATTCTTATATTTTGTGTTTAACGTTCCTCTATATTCTTGATTTGGATTATGGGTCGATGATCCAGCCCCATCATTTAATATTTTATTTAAATCCTTTGAGTGCTCCTCAACATCAGGGTTGCCGCCCGAAACCCGAAACCCGATACCCGAAACCCGAAACCCGGCCTTTTTTTGTACCCGAAACCCGATACCCGAATTGAAAATTTTCCAACCCGAAACCCGAAACCCGTACCCGATATTTTTTCCAACCCGAAACCCGTGACCCGAAATTGATTAAAACCCGAAATTTTTACCCGAAAATTTAGCCTTACCCGATTTTTTAAAATAAATTTATAGAAAGAGAAAGAAGGAAAAGGGAATGAAATATTTGTAATTTCTTTCATTTTTCATTATGTTGATCGGTGGTTGAATGGGTTAGGCGACTGGCTCGATATTTTCATATGGGTGGGTTCGAGTCCAGGGCTGGAAATAATGCCTAAAAAATTTTTCTTTTCAAAAATAAATGCCTTTAAACTTTGATTTTCATTTTAGATTTTTAAATTTATTTTTTTAATATTTTAAGCTTGAAAGAGCATTAAAAATTTTAATTTAGTCATGAATTTTGCAAAATTTTCGCCTGCGGCGCATAAAATTAAGAGTTCTAGGTTCATGATCAATTAAACTTAAATAAAAATTTTTGCCTGCGGTTCTGACAATTGAATTCTTTCACCTAAGACCTTAAAAAATTCTCAAAATTTTCGCCTACGGCGGTGAAAAAGCTAGAAATCTGGCTTAAGGACCTCCAAAATTCTCAAAATTTTCGCCTGCGGCGCAAAAAATGGAAGAAAATTGGCGTCTTTGTCTTCAAAATTCTCAAAATTTTCGCCTGCGGCGCTAAAAACGGGAGAAATTTGGAGGCTTTTATGGAGATAAGGCGGAGGGATATTAGCACATAGTGGGATTTTATCAAGGTGGGATTTTACCAAGATATCCCTCTTAATCCCCAAATCCCACAATGTTTTAATCTCTTCAAATTTGCTTCTCTCTATATCACCCAAAATCCTATTATGCAATATAGCTTGCCTCCTTACAATTTAGTTCACCAATAGCCGAACACCCGAAAATAACCCGAATTTTTCGCCAAACCCGAAACCCGTACCCGAAATTTTTGCCAACCCGAAACCCGATACCCGAAATGAAAATTTTATAACCCGAAACCCGAAACCCGTACCCGATATTTTTGCCAACCCGAAACCCGTGACCCGAAATGAAAACGCTCCAACCCGATACCCGAAACCCGTACCCGAAAATTTTTTGTACCCGCGGCAACCCTGCTCAACACTATTCAACTCGTTTAAATTTTTATTATTTTTAACAGAATTAATTAAACTCCATAATATCGAATTGAAAATTAAAAAGATTAAAACACTAATAATTTTCATTCTAAAATTAAATTTAAAAATTTATTAGAAAAATTAGTGGTCGGGTGCTTAAGTAAATGTACGAGAACTTTTTTGTGTTTTAAGCTTGCAATTTTTGCTCAAATTAACAGAAGAAAATAAATTTAAGAAAACTTATAAATTTAATTAATAATTAATTATTATTTTTAATTAAATCACTTGAGTAAAGTTATTATTTAATTACAAATTACATAATGGCTAAAGACATTTTATAATTCTTTTACATTTTTTAAAACAAATTCTCGTTGAACTTAAAGTGCATCGCGTTAATTAAAGTGCAAATACTCTTAAAGGAAATGTTTGTTTTTTTGTTTCCGATTTGTAAACAGACTTTTGAGAAATACTTTCCCAACAATTATTTAAAAATAAAAAATTAATTTTGAACGAATAAAAAAACTTTTATTTAAAATTAATATTTAAACTTTAAATTTAAAAGACAGAGAATTGAACTTTACAATTAACTTTACAATTGACTTTACAATTTAACTTTACAATCTAGGAAGAGCTCTGAAATATATTAAAAAATCCAAAACTTATATAGGTAAAAAAGGAGCGGATCTTAACAATAAATAAATATTTAACAAAAAGTACATGATGAATTTGAAAGAAATGGGCGTATTATGAATAAGCATGACTAAAATAGAATTTTAAAAAATAAAAATATTTTCAACAAAAAGGACAAGGGACAAAAGGGTCAAAAAATAAATTACAAAAGTCGCATTTCGCGACACAGACAAACAAAAGTCAAACAAATTTATCAGAAAAAATTCTGATTTCCAAAAAATTTAAATCATTCAAAAATGTAAATAACAGCTTCCGCTCGATTACAAATTTCCTGGTCTAATCATAATTGTCCTAATAAACAACCCCATCTTTTCTTTTATTTTCACAGTCATTATTCTTTGGATTAACGGATTTAGATTCTTTATTTTCATCGGTTTGGACTTCATTAATATTTCAAATATCATTTTCTTCGTTTCCTTTTAGTTTTCTTTTTAGTTTTTTTTCTTTTATTTTCACAGTCATTATTCTGGTCGAAATATTCTTGGAGCTTGTTTTCAAGACTTTATCTTTACTAGATTCGTAGTAGTTTTGTCTATATTCTTGGATCTTTTCTTTGTTAATTTTCTCGTTATTTTGATAATATTCTTTATTATTTTTATAAAATTTCGACCCACATTTCGAGGACGATTTTCAGGTCATATATCCCTTTAAGGCAAAAAAATTTCAGAATACTACCCCAATTTTAAAACAAAGAAATCAGCATATTTATTATTAGTAAACAAACATATAAAAGAAAGATTTTAATAAGGATATTTAAAAGAAGAGAAGTATATGTATTTATTTCAGCATGTTTAAAAACAGATTTCTTCAATGTAATTAATAATAATATCATATGAAATTCAAATATCATCCAAAAAACTCAAATCATCCAAAAAGTTCTCATCAGCCACTTTATTTATATCATCATCTATTTGTTGAATAAGATGTTCAACTTCCACACAATTAACAATTCCTTGTTCTAACTGAACGTTCTCTTTGAAAACAATCGGTTCTTTTCCTTTATTATCACGAGCAATATTCTGTTGCCTATCAAATGAAGTTCCTTGCCAATTATCAGCTTGAACATCTCTTAATTTTGAACTATCATTTTGCTGAATTTCTTTTTCATTTTTCTTTTTTTGTCGGTATTCTCGCTGGTATTCAAGCCATTTATCTTTATTATTTTCGTAATATTTTTGTCTACATTCCCTGATCTTTTCTTTGTTAAATTTCTGGTAATTTTCAGAATATTTTTTATTATTTTTATAATAATTTCGACTATATTCTTTCATCTTTTCTTTATTTTTCTCATAGTAATTTTTATTCCTTTCTTTGAACTTTTCTTTATTATTCTCATAATAAGTTTTAACATACTTTGCTCTGGCCTTTTTTGTATTTTTGTATTTTGGTTTTAACTTTTCTGTATATTTTTGGCTTTGTTGGGCGACGGATGATTCAGCTCCCTCATTTAATATTTTATTTAAATCCTCTGAGGTTTCCTCAACTTTACTTAACTCGTTTTGATTTTTATTATTTTTAACAGAATTAATTAAACTCCATAATATCGAATTGAAAATTAAAAAGATTAAAACATTAACAAATTTCATCTTAAATTAAAATTATTAATTAACCCAAAATAATAAATTAATTTAAATTTGAATTTATTAAAAATAAAATTTAATGAGAAATAAGTAATACAAGTAAATAATTATTTAATGACGAAATATTTTTAATGATTCTCAGACAATTTAAGAAATTTTAAAGTGCAAAATGACTTTTTGTTTTTAAAAAATATCCCTTGAGAAAGTCAAACGCCCCTCTTTTAAGGGCAGAATGGTCCGTTTAATTATTTCCTAATTTATGTTTTTAAATTTTAAAACAAATTTTCATTGAAAGCAAAGTGCTTGATAAAATTTATTGGTCGAATAATCAGAAAAATACATATTTGAATTAAAATATCATCAGAAAAGGGATAATATGTTTTATTTGTTAGATTAAAAGATTGCCTTCGTTTGTTTGTTCCTTTTAAAATTCCATCAAAAGAAATTCTGATTATCCAAAAAATTTAGGTAATTCAAAAAATTTAGATAATCCAAATCATTCATATTATCCTGATGTTCTTCAACTCGATTACTATTTCCTTCGTCTAACTTAGCCTTCTCGTTGGAAACAATCGGCTCTTCTCCTTTGTTTTCACAGTCGTTTTTTGTTGATTAATAAGTAATTCATTATTATCAGTTTGAATGTTTCCTAATTTTGAACTTTCCATACAGTCATTCATCTTTGAATTAACAAATAAATTTTCCTCTTCATTATGAGAGGATTGAGTTGGAGTAGAAAGGTGGAGAATCGAGATGGATAACGGAGCTGTGGATTCTGAACAGCTCCGATGTGCAGTTATTCCAATGCCCTCTCGTCGAGGTCGGAAGCAGGGATGCCCGAAATAAAATATTCTTTATTTCCAATCGAAACGAAGTAAAAAATGTCTCTTTCGTTACGGAGAGAAACGAAACGAAATAGTAATTGTTGCTCTATGGTCAATTGTTAAATGTTTAAGAAACCCGTTATAATCTAATTGTGGTCCAATAATAAAAAATCCATCTTTGTAAGCCTCAATTGCCTAAACTTGACTGTTGTGTCCGCACTTGCAGAAAGAATACATATAAATAAAAAATAAATAACCCATCATCGGGTTGGATGGTGGGACATTCGTTTGTGCCTTCGGTTTGGGTTCATTCCATGATGGTGCTATTCCTTCTCCCATCCCTTGAATTTTCCACATTATGAACATCGTATACAATGTTGACAAGTGTCAAATATTAAAATTTTCCCCATAAAAATATTCATTAAGGTGTGTCTTAAATTATAAAATTTTTTCCTTAAGCTCCTTTACTTTTGTCACATTCTTTTTCTATTAATAGTTTTATTGAGTAAAATTTATTAAAAAATACTATTTTTATTTTGCCCCCCTTGTGACTCTCAAAATAATCTTTTGTCTTTTTATGTAAACAATATCAATTTATACAAACATGAGAAGTTGCGGACAGAAATTTTGCGGACAAACTTGATTTGTAAATGTTAGTCTAATGATCCGTTTATATAATAATCTTAACTTTTTTTTATGCATTTTCCATTTTATAAATTGAGATAATAAAGCATAAATGTACATCTCGATTACCGCGGCCCTTACACGCTAGAATTTAGTTATTAATCTCCCAGCTGGAGCCAGATGGAGAGCTTCAAAAACTACCTGATCTTGAGCTAAGATTATAAAAAGTAACGAGGCAGAAGCCAAGATTTAAGAAAGATGTAGCTGGAGTCTACCGCAGTTTTACTTTCCGTAAAGAATTACACAAATTCAGGGCATTTTAATTTTTTAGTTTAAGTTATTATAAGCCAGATATAAATTTTTGTACGTATCCGCAAATGTTCGTCCGCAACTGTCACTTATTTAACTACAAAATTTTCTCTTATTTTATTTTTAAATACTTTTTTCTGTTTGTTATGGTCGAGGAGGAATGTGAGGAATTAAATGTACTCCAAAACACGAAAAATAAAAAAATTGCCTCCCTTTTTCTCTCACTCCGATTGTCAATTTTATATTTATTTATATAATCAGCCTCTATTTTGGTAGTCGGCTGAATCAACCTTTTAAGTGTGGTCAATTTAGTAGGGCCAAATAAGATTTTCAGTCGAAATGTCACTTTCTAAAAGATCAACAACAAAATATATATATTAAAAATAATCTGAATAATTTTTTGAGTTGAATTTAAATCCGAACGGAGATAATCCGATCAGGAACTTATACGAAGAATAAAAATCTGATTCCAAATCCCGAATACTATTTTTGTTCAAAACTCGTCGCCACACTAATTAAAACCGACACTCTAAAAAAACAACCATTTTTACTTAATATCATTTTTTCCATTTATCTTCTTTTATATATAAATCAATTTAATGAAAGTTTAAAAATACAATATCAAGATTATGTATCATTCTTAAGTATATAATCATGGAAATTTTTTCATACTCGCTTCCTTTTACAAAAAAGGAAAATTTTCTTTTATTTAAAAATTTTTCTTTGCTTCTAAATAATTAAAACTGTAAATTGATTAAAATTTTTCCACTGATTTTCAAATTGTGCGTGCGTCTCTTCCTCTGTTTTTCTTCTAACTTTTGTTGACTATTTAATGACGTAAAACTAAACTTTCTATAAAATTCAATATTATATTTTCTTTTGTTCAATAAAATATTTTATCTTTTGAAATTAGATCTTTTGGGGTTTTACCCTTCCATTCCACTCTTCTCAATGGCAAAGCAAATGTATGCGCAAGTGTGTAATGATGAAAGGATTTGCCGCGATCGCTAACATTAATAAAGAAAAAATTTTTGACGAGTCTGTGTGTGGCAAGGCCCGGCTGTCCTTTCATCATCCGGCTTATCCCTCCACTCAAGCACTCATCCTCTCCTCTCTCTTCATTTTTTAATTTTATTCCCTCTCATTTTCCCTATTTTTAATCGCGCATTTTATTTCTTTCTTTTTTTAATATTTATATGTATACGTCGTGTTAGGGCCTTAAGCATATTTGTGTCTCAGCCCATATAACACTTTATAACAAATAAATTCTTCTGGATTTTTTGTTTGGTATATCTATGGATATGCTACAGATGTTCGATCATCGTTGACAGAAAATTGAAGTCTGAAAATTAGCAATTTAGTAAATAATATAATAAGTAATTTATTTCATTATCTCTGCTCGCCCCTCATATTTTAGATAATTTTAAATAATTTCTGAAGCTTTTGATTTTAACTATAGTGACTTGTAAAACGACTATGGCCGATCACCTCCATAATACCAATATTTCCAAAAAACACAAGTTTTCCTACACAACTTTATCCTAATTTTAATTAAATTTTGATTTTCTCAAATTTTATAGTTCATTTAATTCTCTATCTATCGATACTTAAATCGTAAAAAACGGTTTATCCATTCCAGAGTTATTCCTCTTGGACTAGACCCCGTCTAGACTCAAATCATTTCATCACCAACATTTTCCCCTTTCATTTTTTGATTTCAAAATATTTTCTCTACATTCCCCTTTCCTCTCTTCCTTCTTTTCATTTCACAATCCTTTCTCTAAAATTCTTTCATTTTTTATTTAAAAAAAGTTTTTTGGTCGTCGATCGGCGACGTTGACCGCAATCCTCTTTTCTCCCTAAAAACATGTATCAATGTTGCAAGTAAACATAAATATATATTTGTTTAGCTTTTTTTAAATATTATTTTTATCATAATAAATGTAAATTCTAATCCCTTTTATAAAAATATTTATATTCAATTTTTCTAGTTAGATATTTGTCACAGGTGTAGCAGAACATTTTTAGCAAACTCTTACTAAAAAATATTTTTATTTGTTTGCTAACTCTTCGAAATAAAATTTTTGAATGACACTTTGCTAAAAATAGAAAATTGATTAAAATCATTTAATTTTTAATTTAGTAGATAAAATTAAAAATTAAAACTAATGATCACATTCAATCCTTCTATTCAAGACCAATATACTTTTTATCATTTACAATTATTAGTTTGGGTATCCATGTCAGTAGAGCCTTTGTATAAGTATGGGCGAACCACCTAGCAGTGCGAAATTTTCTCCCGAATGCTCTTAATTCTCCTGTATCTCTTAATCACCCTATCAATCCCAATATTATTTTTGATCCCTCCTTATCCTTCCTAACCCATTTAAATACTTTTTTATTTGTTAAAGATATATTATTTAACAATGTTTACTTCTATGTATTTCTGCAGATAAATTAAATATTTTTAAAATATCGAAAAATTTTATCCAGTTTTACCGAGATACCCATCTCAATTCGTGTACGACCCACACATTCCTTACTCTAATTCGAAGCTTTCAAGGATCCACCAGCCCTACTCCAATCTTTTTCAAATTTTGGAGATAAATAAATTTGGAGATAGCTTCATGTTTATTTTTGAAGGTTAGTATTTGTGTGTATCTTAAAAAGAGATTCGTCGCTCTCTCAATTTTTTTTATTTTATTCACATTTTATAACCTTTTTCTTTAATCAAATTTGTCTTTACATGTTCGCTTCCTTTCACAAAAAAATAAATTTTCTTAAAGTTCGGCTGTCCTTTCTTTCCAAATTTAAATTATTTTTACATTACTGTCCAATTAAATCCAAAATTTCAATTTCTTTTTCTCTTGGGGATTTTCTATATTTTCTCTTCTATTTATTTCCTAAAAGCATATCTCCCCCAAAACTGCCTTTTCCAACTTGGATTACTTGGGGAGTAACCTATTTCCAAATTTATTGGCCACCCCTTTACATTATATAGCTGTCCACTATTTCCTATCTCACCCAATTTTTTCGTATTTCTTCCTGGAAAGGATCGCCGAAATGAGAGGGGAAAGGGAAAGGCAAGCTTCGGCGCGATAACGTTTGGTCGAGATCTTCTCATCCCTTCTATATCTCTTTCTTTTTTAACTAAGGATACCTTTGTGTTGTGAAAATTAAGTTTAATGTTGGAATGTATTTTTCTAAAATTTTATAAATACTCCACTTCAATAGAGACCGGACTGAACGAGTCGTGTGAGAATTTATATCTATATATCGAAAATCTCGAAAAACTGAAAAATTTTCTCGTATGAGATGTCTCGAAAAATATAAATCCCGATAATCGTGATCTTTCTTCGGGATCTACTGTTTCTTAAAATAAAACTACAAACATAAAAGAGCTGCTTCGAACCATATCGCGCCAATTTTTACCTAAACGGAGATGGACGTTTAGGAGAGAGTTAAGAGGGAAAAAAACCTTTACTTCTTCTCTCTCTCTTTTTCCATTCGTTTCCGTTACACCAATTCCTGTCATTCCCTTTTCCCTCATTTCCATCCCTTCCCTCAAACATTGTTTTGCCTGCCAATTTTCGTAATGAATTTGCAAATAATTTTATACTAGTACAAAGCTGGATGAGTTTTTTTGCCTTTTTCTTATTAGCCATCCTCTGTCTTTATTCAAAAGAGAAGAGTTTATATCTTTATCAATGCCAAACAAACTCATAATTAGGGTTGTCGGTAAGGGACCTACCGAAATCCAGGATTTTTTGTTTCTACTCTTAGGTTCGGTTCTTAATATCCGAAAATTTTCTAAGTTCCGGCAACCTTCACATATAACAAAGTTGCGGAAATACGGTTTGAGATTATAGTAGCTTCTGCTTTTCTGACACCTCAAACATGACCTTAAGACCTGTGCATTTCCGAGCGACCTTTAATTCAAATAAGTTAAGTTTTTTTCCGTAAAAATGTTTAAACTTAATCTGGTTAATTTATCAGCAACTTCAGTTTTCCCTCTCACAAGTAATAGTTCAAAAACCAATTTATGTAAAAAAATTTATTTTCTTCTAGAACGGATTGTGTTACAATTTATTTTTCAATTTAGTAGTTAAACCCCAGTCACCGTCGGGGCTTGTAATCCCTTGTAAACATGTACCTTTACATCAGTGTCGGGGGGAGGAGGGGTCCGACAAAACCAAAAGGAAGAGGGCATGTCGGGAGTCGCGCGGCAAAAAATCAAAAGGGAGTGGACACAATGGCACTGTCGGGGGTCAGACAAAAGGAAGAGAGTGTAGTGGGAAAATCCAAAAGGCATGGGGATGTTGGCACTGTCGGGGGTCAGACAAATGAAAGAGAGTATAGTGGAAAAAATCAAAAGGAGTGGACATATCTGCACTGTCGCGGGTCAGACAAAAGAAAAGACTGGGAAAAACCAAAAGGCATGGGCATATCGCTGAGTCAGACAAAAGAAATAGTGTGCACCCCTAAATTTAGTGGACATATCAGCATTGATGTGGGGGAGTAGTCAAAAAAAAGGAAGTATGTAATTAGTGAGTACTAATTTCTAAATCATCAACTTCATGTGTAATCTTGTCATGTTTTTGTGTTTTATGTAAATTATTTAAAAAACATGTGATTTTGAAATACCAGATTTTAGGGAGAAAAGTGCATAATTAAGAATACAATGTGCAAAGTTTAGAGTTTGAAATAGTTGATTTTAGGGAGAAATGTGCATAATTAGAGTGAAAAAAGTTGCAAAAAAGCATAGTTTGAAGTTTGAAATTGTTGATTTTAGGGAGAAAAGTGCATATTTTGCAAAAGAAAATACAATTTTTAAATTTTTATTAAAATTTACGCATTTTGGGTATGTGCGCGTGCTCTAGGGGTGTGTGCGTGTTTTATGTATGTGTGTGTGTTTTTAGGGGCGTGACAGTTTTGATTAATTTTGTAATCGGCTGAAAACCCGGGTATAAAAGGCTGGAGATTTTGGATTCTAGTATCATTATTTCAAAATGAATCAAAATTTGTTTTCCCAAATTCTCCCAGAAGTTGATTTCAATATCTCCTCCAGCGGAATAACCGTGTTAAGTTCCCGTCTTACCACTCCACGATTTATTCCTTATGATCAGTCAGGGAGATGTAAGGAGTGTAAGAGTACAGAAGTGGAAATTGATTTTATTGTGACTAAGGAAGGGGTTACCATCTACTGTACACGAATTGGATCTGGTACCCGATTTGTCCCATTCGATACTGTTTATGAGTTGCCCACACATTGCTTTTTCAAAGTCAGGAACAAGGGAAGAGTTTTCAATGTCCCTCATGGAGTACAACCACAACAAATTATCCATCAAAATCCAAAGAGAGGGAAAAGAAAGTGCGAGGAATTGTCGTCACCTCCTCATCATGTTTCTCCTACTCCTCCTATCACTAGCTTACATTCTCCTCCCCGAAATGTTTCTCCTACTCCACCCGTCAAGAACTTACCTTCTCCTCCTCATCATGTTTCTCCTACTCCTCCTATCACTAGCTTACATTCTCCTCCCCGAAATGTTTCTCCTACTCCTCCAATCAATAACTTATCTTCTCCTCCACGACATATTTCCCCTGCTGTAACTCCAACAGAATGTCCAAAGGATATTACCAATACAGCGCGTCCTAATACACCTCCTGATAATGTAGAGTTTGAGAAGGAGCTCCAGGAATTTTATGATAGTTTAATGGCAGCTACGACTGGATTAACTTCAACACCGAAGAAGTTGGAAGAGAAGGTTGAGATAGAAGAGAAAAAGGATGAAACAAGGTTGACAAACGTTCCTATATAAGCCTTAATTATTTTATGTAATATTTATTTTTTTCCTATTAATATTATGGAATCACAATCATTTACTAATAAAGAGTTGTATTTCAAATTACCTTTTGGTATGATTTTATCGGGACCTAGCTCTAGTGGTAAGAGTTCATTCCTATTGAAATTTATAGCAGACTCCCAAGATTTGATCGAACCCCAACCAAAAAGTGTACTGTATTGTTTTGGAGAGATGAACGATAATATCCCCATTCTTCAAAAATCTGGAGTTAATGTCTATGCAGGAGTTCCCCCAGAGGAGTTGATAAAAAGTTATTCAAAACCTTTACTCTTGATTCTAGATGATTTGCTCCTGTCTATAGATGAAAAGTATTTGTCGGAATTATTCACAAAAAAGTCTCACCACCAAAATTTTGCAATTGTTTTTGTTACTCAAAACCTATTTGAGAAAAAGATTAAGGTTGCCCGTCAAAATGCCCAATATATTGTTTTGATGAGATCGCCGAATTCTGCACTCTCTGTGAGAAATATTGGAGTACAGCTATTTCCTCGTCAGTTGGAATATTTCCTTGATGCGTACAAACAGGCAACTAATGAACCATACGGATACCTACTCATAGACTTGCATGCTTCCTCTGATCCAGCTCTAAGACTCCGAACCCTCATATTTAAGGACGACGAAGAGAAGATAATTTTCATTTCCAAAAATGTTTAGTCAATTAATTTGCGAGAATAAAGATTTTTTACGCTCTTTAGCGAATTCAAAATCTGAAAGGAGATACCAAAAACTTTTACGAAAAGCTGATACTAGTCAATTGTTGTCCATTGTTGAAATTTGTTTGAATATTGTAAAATCTCGTTTTAATCTTAATACTCGTCAAAAGAATCGTTTATTACCACATGCGGAATTTATTCGTAAAATGAGTCGTGCTAGAAGTGAACGGGGAGTAAGAAAAGTTTTGAGGCAAAAAGGTGAAGGAATAGGCGTATTTGCTGCTCTTCTCACTCCTGTTCTAATGGAACTGGCAAGAGCAATTAGTATAAAAGCCTATCAAAATAATTCAAACCAGTCATAAATTTAAAAATAATGGCAAAAAAATTAATTCTTGTTCCAGAAGAGATTTATAGAGGGCTTACTTCAAATAATTATGGGGACCCAAATTTAGATTTCACAAAGAGGGCGGTGGAAAATGCTAAAAGTAAAAAAGAAAACCTTTCTGCCAAAAATATTCACTACAACCAAGAACTTAGACGATATCTGAAACTAAGGAATGAGAGTGAGAATAAACCTGTTAGAGTTGAAATGGTGGCTAACCCCAAAGGAGCAATTATGAATAGAAATGTTATCAGACCTGCAACAAATATTACAGATGATAACGATGATTTATGGATGAGCGATGATTTTTCCTATTCTGCGTACCCACAAGAGCCACCAGCCTTATCATATAATATTGTTCCTCCTTTGTCAAATTCTTCAACTGAACAAATAGCCCCAATAAGTCGACGTAGAAACTTATTAAGAGATGGAATTTCCCCACTCATCATACACATAGACAAAAATTCAAGAGAAAAATTGAGGAGGATGATTATGGACAAAATAAAAGACGACATTTGATTAATCATAAAAATGAGGCTAGAAATGAGTATGTGAAACTTTCTGAAAAGGCTAGGAATAGGATGCAAAAATTAGAAAGGAAAAAGATGTTGAAAAATTGGAGAATTCCTTATACCCCTGAATATAATACAAATGTCTCCGTTGATGATGATTTTCCTCCATCACCTCCCAACCCAATTCTCCCTACTATTCCTGAAGGTATTGATGCTCCCCTTGTATCAGACCCTCCTCCAACTAGACAAATTACAAAAAGGGGACAGTCAGAAGAGTTTGAAGGTACAAAGAGGTGGAAAAAGGGATTTAATGAACATGAAGAAGCAAAATTAAAGCGTGAACAGAAACGAAAGGAATATTTACAAAGAAAAATTAATATTAGAGAACAAAGGGTTCCCATTGATCAATCAGTGCTAGCTAAATACCGAAAAGAAGATGATATTCAAAGACGTCTAAAATTAAAAAGAAAATGGGAAGGTCCAGATGAAAGTCCTCTAATTGCCTTGAAAAAAGTAAAACCTGTCACAAAAATACAATCAGCAAAAGCCGGTAGAGAATGGATGCTAAGACTTATAAAAGCTAAACGTAAAGAAGCTGGTATTAAAAGATTTAAACCAACACTTTGGTAAAAATGGCAGACCCCACACAGCTATTACATCGACTTTACAATGATCCAGATTCACCTGCCGCCTTTTCTGGAGTTGATAGGTTATGGTATGAGGCACGTAAAATTCTCAAACATTTACCCAAAAAAGTTGTTCAGGATTATTTGGAAGGTCACAGGACTTACACGCTTATGCGTCCAAAAAGAATTCATTTTAAAAGAGCAAAAACTGTGGCTGCTGGTTTTATGACTGATGTACAAGTAGATTTGGCTGACATGCAGGCTCTTTCCAGACATAACAAAGGAAATAAGTATATTCTCCTTGGAGTTGATGTTCTCTCTAAACGACTCTTTGGTGTTCCTGTTAAATCAAAGAGCTCAAAGGATATGTTAGAAGCATTTAAACAACTAATTGGTCAAATGCCCATGAAACCTCATAGGATTTTCTCCGATAAAGGATTGGAATTTAAAAATAAAACTGTGAGAGAATATTTTGATCAAGAGGAGATACAAAAATTAGAGGCTACTCATTCAACTGTAAAAGCTGCTGTGGCTGAAAGGGCTATAAGAAATGTAAAGCAAAGACTATATAGATACTTTGCTCAAAATAAGTCACTCAATTGGGTTGATATTCTGGAAAAAATTTTAAATGGAATAAATAAATCAAAGAGTAGGGTACATGGAATGCGACCTATAGATATTGATTTTTCCAATGCTCAAGAGGTATGGGAGAGAATGTACGGTAACGAGTTTTCATCGAAGGAAAAGAAAAGTAAACAAAAACTTGAAGAGGGAGATTTTGTTCGCATGAGTATTGGCAAGGGTGCTTTTGAAAAGGGATATATTCCAAATTGGGGAGACCAAATTGTGCGAGTGGATAAAGTTCAGGATCAATTTTATCCTGTCCGATATAGAATTATTAATGATAATGGAGACAAATTTAAAGGGTATTATTACCGAGAAGAGTTGGCACGTGTGAGGAAGGATGCTGATACAGAATATAGGATAGAAAAAGTTTTGAGAAAGAAAAAGAGAGCAGATGGTACATATGATATTTTGGTAAAATTCATTGGATATCCCGAAAGGGAGTGGATTCATGAAACCCAATTAGTATAAAAGCTCAATAAATTGTTCATTCTCTAATTTTTGATAAAAATGTCGAATAGTTTTTATGTTTGTTTATTGAGCAATGTACCTGACTACCCCGATAACCAACCAAATAAATTTAGAGTTCACCTACCTAAGCCTCTTTATTTCTCTGGTGATTGGGTATGTGGAGTCCATAGTATCAGTTATCCATATTCATGGTCTTCAACCATTGGTACACTTGATGAGCAATGGATAAAAATTCACTTTATTGATGAAAATTCGAAGAAAAATGTTATCAGAATACCCGTTCCTGCAGCTTCACACATTAATGTTGAAGCTCTTGAAAATTATTTGGCAACTACTCTCAAACATCAGGCAGATTCTATAGGTTCTCTTGATAAAACAGGTGGATTTATTCAACCACCTTCAGTCCTTGGTTCACCCCCTCGAACTGAAAAGAGAAAACGCTCTGCTGAAGAGGAATTGCGCTCTCCTTCCCCGTATAGTGAAGATGATAATGAAGATTCCCCTCCTACACCTGATGAAGAGTTGCGAGATCCTTCACCCATTGAAGATCCCCCTCCTCCTATAGAGGAGCCAAGATCTCCTTCACCCTACTCAGAAGATGATGAATCACCACCACCAAAGAAAGACAAAGAGGAGGACCAAACTCAAATAGATGTGCCTACTAGTACTCAAAAATCTGTTTTAGAAAAGGAAGAGAAAAATGTAACTCAGACAAATACTAGGAATGAAGATAAAAATTTACAAAAACTACCTCCTAAAAATATTGAGCCTCAATCCCCACCAAAGCAGAATCAGACTCAAATTACACCTCCTGTTTTAACCCAAAAAGAAAATACTCAAAAACCATCTCCCCATAAGAACAATGAGCCACTTCCAAAGAAGGACAAAAAAGAGGAGAAGCAGACTCAAATTACACCTCCTGTTTTAACCCTAAAAGAAAATACTCAAAAACCATCTCCCTCTAAGAACAAAGAGCCACCCCCAAAGAAGGACAAAAAAGAGGAGAATCAGACACAAATAACATCTCCCGCTATCCTAAACAAAGAAACAAATATTGACCCTCCATCCCCACCAAGGATAGAGGTGAATGATACTCAAACAACACCTCCACCTGTTATATCTAATGAAAATAATACTCAACAGCCGACAGTTTTAAGTGCAGTTGGGTTAGAGAAAACAAGGGAAGAAAAGAAGGAACAGAATAAGACACAGCCACCTAGTGTTTTAGCTGCTATTGGACTAAATAGCATGAAAAAAGAAGAGAAAAAGAATGCAAGCCTTTTGAGTGTAATAGGTTTAGATAGGAAGGATAATATGACTCAAACATCCCCTCCTCCATCTCCTACTGTATTTGAGGCAATGGGGTTAAAATCAAATAATTCAAGAGGAGATAAATTGTTTCAAGTTTTATTTGGAAAAGAATCAAAGAAGCCCCCTAATCCTTCCTTTGTAAAATCAATAATTGAGTCGTTGGTATTAGATTATCACAATGACTTTGCACGATTTAGACTACTATTTTCACATAAGAGTATCAAGCATGTATCTTTTTCACCTCAGTTGGGATATGTACTCGGCTTTGCAAACCCTCAACATGTCCAAAATAATGAGATTGCTAAATATGGGTGTGATTTAAGAGGAGGATTTTCTAGCTTTGCAATCTATGCTAAAGGACTTACTGAAAATATGATCGTTGGAAACTCACTTAGTTCATTGCTCCGAATTGTGTCAGTCACGGGAGCTGTACCTGGAGAGTACCATGAGAAAATTTATGACTCCCCCATCTATGTTAGAGTGCTCCCCAGAGAAGTTAATGAAATTGAAGTTGAGCTAAGGACGATGGATAATGGAAGACTTGTACCATTTGCTTATGGTACAGTCAGTATAGTGTTGATATTTAAGAAAGTGATAAATTTCTAAGAGTATATAAACACTTGTATTTTTTCACTATTCATTTTAAAACTTGATAAAAAATGGTCCATGTTCAGTTTGATACAAATTCGGTAGGGTACAATTTTGTTGTAGATCAATGTGGGAGTGGTGCGGAAAATTATTATTTTAAAGGAGCCTCACCATATCAGCGTGGATATGGACAAAGGGGAGCAGGAGTAGGAGATATTATGAGAGGATTGTGGAGATTTTTTCTCCCAATTATCCGAAGAGTTGGAAGTACAGTATCTGCTGAGGCATTTAATACAGGACAGCGTGTACTTGAAAGAGTTAACCAAGGTCAGCCGATAAAGGAGGCATTCGTCAGTGAAGGAAAAAGGGGTATCGATACAGTCCTAGAGAAAGGTGGACTACCAAAACAATTTGGGACTGGAAGAAAGAGTATAAAAAGGAAGAAATTTCCATCACATCAAACATTCATTGGTCAAAAGAAAAAACGTGTAGACGCTTTTGGATTTTATTAAAAATGTCTTTTAAAAAGATTGATAGAGATAGTCTTGATACAATTACAAATGCTGTAGAAATTTTTCAGGTTCCCCCAACTAATGTTACCATTTCATCCTCAAAAACTTTTGAAATCCTTCCCAGTAATCCTTTAACAGACACCCCCTTTCACTTTAAAATTCACTCTAGCGAAAATTTTATTGATTTGTCTAAATGTTACCTTTTTACTGAATTTCGAATCCGTAAAGAAAATGCTAATGGACAATATGTAAATATTACTCTTGACGAAAATGTTGCTCCCATACAAATGATTGGAAACACTTTTATTAATAATATGAGAATTAGTATAAACGGGCGCGAAATATTCAATTCAAACTCCCTTTATGCCTATAAGACTTACTTTTCCCATGAACTTTCCTACTCTTTGGGGGCAAAAAGTTCTCACCTAAATGCCTCAGGGTATTATTATGATTCAGGTGTATCACAAGAGACAGGAGCCAGTTTTAATTCAAGAAAAAATTTATTTACCAATAGTCGAACAGCACAATTCATTTCAAAACTTGATGCTGATCTTTTCAATCAGCCTCAATACTTGGTAAACCATTGCGAGGTTGATATCGAAATTTTGCCCAATGACACAAAATTTCTCCTTATTGCTCCTTTACCTATTGGCGCTCAACCTACCCGTTATATTTTTGAAGTGGTCAGTTGTAAGTTATATGTAAAAAAGTTGGAAAAAAGTTGGATATTGCCAGAAGGCTTGACGTTAAACCTGCTCGATATGCAATTAGAAAAACAATGATGAAACCATTATTTATCAGTCAAGGAAGATATGAGTTTCACGCTAATTTGTTCATGGATCAAATTCCCCGACGTATTACTCTAGGATTAGTTGCAAACTCTGACTATGTAGGGACACAAGAGCGGAGCCCTTTCAATTTTCAACCTTTTAGGGTAAGGGAGATTAGTATTATAGCTAATGGACGCTCATTTCCCCAATCTCCATATGATTTTGACTATGGTTCAAATCGATATGCGAGAGCATTTCATGACATGAATGAAGCTATAGGATTTTCTGGTACACCAGAGAACAATGGGATAACATACCAACAATTTGGAAGAACCCATTGCATCTATGTCTTTAACCTTACGAATAGTGGAGAAGATAATGGTGGAACATTTGATCTAATAAAAAATGGGTCAACAGCTGTAAATATTAAATTTAGCCAAGCTGTTCCAGAAGGCGGAGTTATGCTCATAGTAATGGGAGAAACAGATGCACTTATAATGTTAGACAAAAATCGATCAATAACAAGTGACACCACTATATAAACCTAAAAATTGTTCATTTTCTATTCATTTTGATAAAAATGTTAAAACTTGCCAAAATTTTATTTTTAATTCGAGTTTTTACTCCTTTAGTTAATACCCTTAGTACAGATGGGACTGTGGACGTTCAAAATCTTCCCGAATACAGAGAGCATTTACAAAGAATGGGATATCCACCAAAGAGGAACAAAACTGTTCCAAGTATACCTACTCCTATTATGTCTGCTCCTCAACCTTTTGGTAGTCTCCCTCCGATTCAATTATGTAAGGAGACACCAGGAGATATTTATGGACATATATTTTGCTGGGGAATGATTTGTTTGTATGCTCTCCTCATTATAAGCCTAATTATTTATCAACTTCGATCAATACTTTGGGTAAAATTAAACATTTTGCAAAACAATGTACAGCAGCCAGATAACTCAAATTTTGAGATCAAATCAAAAGACGAGCAAAATCTTCGAGGGGTGCTTCCCTTGTGACTTGGTCCCTTCCCCTAATACTTTGAAAAGCCCTACAACTCTTATTGTTAATTTGGATTCTCATGAGATGGAAGGGTCACATTGGATAACACTTTACTTAGAAAAAGATTACATATTTTATTTCGATAGTCTTTCACTCCCAATAAGTTCTTGTATTGTTAAATCATTTTTAAAAAAATTTAAAAATGTAAAAAGAAATTTTAACCCTTACCAATCACCCCTATCAAAAACTTGTGCACACCACTGTATTTCACTAATATATTTTTTATCCCAAGGCTACTCCTTTCCCAATTATTTAAATTTATTAGAGTCAATCAATAATACAGATTTATTTGTAACTAAAATTGTAAACAATATGATAAATAATTAATTAATTATTATGTATTTCGAGATAACTTTTTGTAATTTTAAAACAATCAGGACATAGGTAAAATTCGTACTTAAAATTATGTTCATATTTTGGAACTATAATTTCGCACTGCAAACGACTCAAAACAAACTTTAGACAGTCATGGCACCACTTTCCAGCTCTGAAGTAGTTTATGAGTACACTCAGTCTTGCTCCCAAGTCCAGTTGGGCACCATCTTTGATAGCCTGACTCAAAGCGTTCATATACTTCCTTTTGTGAAATTCTCTATACTCACATGACCCATGCATATACTTAATAAATTCTTCTTCTGTAGACGAGCTCATTTTTTGAAAAATTTTTAAAATGATTAATGAAAATGGGCGGAAATCAAAAATTCAACTTTTTGAACAAAATTGACCTAAATATCAAAATGTAAACTTTTAAAATATCAAAAAAAATGGGAGTATAAAAAGAGAGAAATTCTTGGAAAAAATTCATTCTTTAAAAAAAAAATGAATTCACATTCCTCTTCAAATAAAGTAATCGATGAATGCACGCGAATTTTGGGGTGCTCTGCAAAATCCTTAAGAGATCACCTCAACCATCCTGATAATCGCGTGCTTATCTTTAAGGAAATCCTCGGTCGAAAAGTCCAAACGACCTATGAGGATCAAAATGGCTTCAAGAAAACTTTTCGTATAGATGGCCTTACCCAACATGGAGGAAACTCTCTCGTTGCTTATGGGAGATTACCTTTTCCTTACAACGTGAGCGTTGCTGCTCACTATTATGCTCGACACAGGATTCGTTTACGTTATCCTTACTTGCAATGTGTCGTTGAGCGCTTTCCATTTGGAGGAGAGGACAGATATTACCCATTGGAGTTGCTCGAGTTTGTTCCTGAACAAGAGGATCGACTTGCTAGCAAATGGGTGAATAAACTTTCCAATGATTTAACAAACAAGCTAACAATATCGGAAGAGCCAAAGAGTCCAGTAATTATTTTGAAAAAAGATCAGGACTTAGAAATTCCTAATTTTGAACTTTGGTAATTATTTCTTGTATCAATTTATTTTTTGAATAAAAATTTTTTAAAAATTTTTAAAATTTGTTCAAAAACACTTAGGGCTTAAAAATACACGCGCATGCCAAAAACGCGCACGCATAGCTAAAATTCATAAATTTTAATAAAATATAAAAATTTCATTTTATTTTTACAAAATATGCACTTTTCTCCCTAAAATCACCTATTTAAAATTGCAAACTTTGCATTTTGCAACTTTTTTCACTTAAATTATGCACTTTTCCCCCTAAAATCAGCTTTTTCAAACTTTAAATTATGCTCATTAGTTTCTTAATTATGCACTTTTACCCCTAAAATCAACTAATTTTTTTAATAATAAAATTGCAAGTTTTTTTCATAAAAAAAATTTATTAAACGTGAAAATTAAAACAATAAAAATTGTAATTATAAAGTTGAGAAAAAATGTGAGGGAGGGGTAGGAGACCGGCTTCGCCATTCGACTCCTTTATCAAACTCAACCAGGGATGTATTAATTTACTCAGTCCGCTACCACTGTATCTCAATGAGAGGTATGCCTCACAACATGTGAATGGCACATGTTGATAATCATCGTAAACAATGAGAGGACGACCTCACAAAGTGTGAATGGCACACTTGATATTCATCGAAACAATGGTTGGTATAGAGAAGATAAGGAGTACCCCTGACTACTTTCCGGCTCCTAGAATTATTGGGACAAATTGACAAAAAATTATAAGTGAAAGAAAATTTATGGGGGTGAAATACGTGGGTGGCGATTATTTACAAAACCAAAATTAAGTATTGAAAAGTCAGAAGGGCGAATAATTCCCTTACTGACAACAGGTTTATACAATTTATGTTGAGACTGGGAAGTGACACGACCATCTTTAATCGATGGTCGCAAAAAATTTGGGTAAATTATATCAATAGGATTATTTTCTCCAGTTTTCGCATAAGAAAGTACCTGTTCTCTGAAAGTGTTGTATTGCAGGCCTTGGTTGTTGAGCACGTCCCAGTTGAGCGTCATTCCACGCACTTTGAGAACATATTCTTTATCACCTCCAGGTTGGTTCTTCCGTCGAAGTTGAAGACCATATTGTTTGGCTCCACCACAGCAATATTCCAAAATGTTGTGTGATGGGTACTCATCAGTCAGCTCACCCAGATGAGGTCCAAGTTGTAGAGGACAGTTGTTGATTGGGTGTGCAAAAATCAAGGAGTCGGTGTCGGTATAGAGAAGTTTGCAGCCAGTTGTCCGGACCACCTTCTGCATAGCACGAAGCAAATGAATTCGTGCTGCTGACGTTGTCCATAAAGAGATGACGACGTTGGAGCAGTTGTGCTCTTCGATCCAATCTTTCTTCTTGATGTAGGTGATGAGCAATATTTCATCTGTAAGTTCATCCAGACCAGTAATTTCAATTGACTTGTCGTTGTAATATTTGTGAAGTTCAGCAGGGTTGTCGGTGATTGCACATTGAGACAACCCAAAGTTCCTTAAAGAAAATCTTCCCCACAAATTGTTTAACATTAATTTTGCCTGGGTACGCTTCCCCTTGTTCGGCCCCATTTTACTTCTATCTATATTGATCCCAAACTTTTCCTTACACTCTTTTATGAACTCTTCCTCCTTTTCAAAATTTCCCTTCATACAATTATCGAACCCAGATGAATGAATTTTTGCCGCCATGAATTCACTAATATAGGGGGCAAACAATTGATCATCGGAACTGTCATATTCCAGAACCCTGAAGACTTTGGTCACAATATACCCTTCCTCCAATGCTGCATTAAGTTCAAGTGAAGTGCAGGTGCTAACCCATCCACGTTGTTGATCTGAATGTGGACAGGAGTAATTTTCATTCACTCCTCCTTCAGGATGTTCTCTCGCACACTGGGAACAGAGTGGGAAGAGAAGCCTTTCATCATCTTCACCAACTTTCATTGGAAGAACAGGGATATCAATGCTTCTTGGTGGGATCACAAAAACTTTGAGGATTGCCAATTCAAAGTTGTTGTCCTCTGGCCTACTCCAACGAACATCTTGATTGAGGATGTGTACCTTCGGATGCCCCACAGGATATTTTGTAGAAACATTTATAAACGGATAAAGGGAGGTCACGTCGTAGTATGATATTTTCTCTCCCTCAGATGGTTTGTAGAAGAGGGAAAGCGGCCCAGTCCGTCCACCAAAAAGCACGCGCGCAAATCAATTGGACCATCATCCAAGTACTTTTTGAAGCTGCTTCTCATTTCACGATCTTTGTCCAACATATTTCTTATCTCACACTCCCAGAACACTTGTACATTTATTCCTTGACTTTTGATGAACTCCAGCCTTCTTGAGTCCTTCTCCCGTTGCTTTCCGGCAGTCAATCCATTGGGGAGAACTGAATTGTCTTCCGGGTAACATCTCTCACACCCATGCCATACACATCCATTTACCTCGATCCCTAATTTCTCCTCTTCAATCCAACCATCCAACTTGTAGTTCCCAACTTTCTTTTCCCCTCCATCTGAGTGAGCAGTTTGGATCTTTACCTCATGTTCTTGCTCATACCATTTCATAAATTTAAGGGCAAGACGACTCTGATTATCCACGTTGTCGTACCCTTTCTCTGGAACCAGGGCCAAGTGGTTTTCCTTCAGATGGTTTGTCCTAAAGTGGTTCATACACGCGGACGCAATAGTCATTGACTCCCTCAGAACATCAATCCCATTGTGAGCCTTATTTGAAGCGGCTCTCAGGCAAGGGCCCCTCTTTGTCACGTCTAGAAATTCGCGTCGAAAAGCTATAAGAGCGGCAAGAAGAATCTCCACATCATTGGTGCAATAAGAAGCTAACTCCTCATCCAATAAAAAAGGCAGATCCTTGTGCTCTGAATACCATCTATCAAATTCTTTCCTCTTCTCAGGCATCATCCCATCCGCAAAGTAGTCAGAAGGGATGGGGAATACTTCCTTTCCATAATTCTTAGGCTGATTGGCGAGGTGGGGGAAAAAGGGTTTATCCTCGACCTCAAGCGCAAAAGCGGGGACAAGAGATGCCAAAGACATTGGCATCAGATTGAAACTGTCCCTGAAGATCAACAAACTCTTCTTTCCAACTTTGACTTTCATCTCATACATTTTGTTCCCTCTCTTCAGCATTTCCGGAGTAAAACCAAGAAGAAACAACTCTCTGAAGACTATTACCATATCAAACCTCCCTCCAAAATGTGAAAAGGCGATGGTGTCGTACTCATTTGTAAGTTCAATTATCCATTTGACAAATGAGATGATTGGGTCTTTGGTGATTTTCTGAAGATCCACGCGGGTTTTTGAAAAAGGGCGCTCAGAAAAGGTGACTAGCCTATTTCTACCACAAACTTTACACTGCTCATCCTCCTCCTCGATACATTTTGGGCAAGTGACTCTCGCTGCAACAAAGTTTGCCTGGTGATTTCGTTTGTTCCCCGATGAGACATGCTGCATCGTCTCAAGATCAAAAGCTACGAACCGGTAGGGCTTTTGAACTTTCGGCTCCAGTGGCTTAATAAAACAGCCGCGCTTTGGGTCGTGATAACCATTACAGATTGAACAATACCTCTCATTGCAAACATGACCATTCCTTCCTCCTCTGGTGTTGTTTTTTGTGTCCCAAATAACTCCACAGTTCTCACAGCGTTTGGACTGTTGACAAAATCCTGAACTTAGATGGTGGTCAAAGCAGTCCTCGTTGATAAATTTCTTCAAACATCTATCACATTTTTTCAAAAAGTTATTCCTAGGGGGGCAGGGGTAAAGTGGACCAACACGGGAGCAATTCAGACAACGCGCTCTACATGTTGCGGAATGGCTTTGGGGGCGTTCATACACTGTTTCACACTCCAGACAATAAGGCCGCCCAAATAGACCTCCGGTACTCGTAACACCATTAAAATGGGCACCGTCAAAATAAAGGAGTAGGGGAGAATTATAATTTTCGGGCCCATATTTAAAACAAGGCCTATAATGCCCCAGGCAATCAAAAATAAAAACTTTAAAACAAAACCGGCCTGAATACTTCTCATTCCAGAAGTCAACCACAGGAGGTACCCACTCTTCAGCGTTGTACTCCTCTCGGCCAAGAGGAGCGCCAACTTGCTCCATCAGTCCCAAAGTGTCATTCTCAAACTTTCCTCTTTGGCCATACCTCCCATGAACATATTCGTAGAATTGAGAGCGGGACAGGTTTCCAATTAGTCGTACAAGTGCTGCTAATAATGAATAGAATAAGCAATATCCGTCGTTGTTGTTGATCTTGATCAGGTTCTGCTGTTTGATCTGATGATGGACAGGAGCAATTCTGCGTGGAGCTCCTCCAATAATGTTGTTTTCATTGGGCAAGTTTTTCTTGTCCACAACCATTACAATAACTGAAAAAGGTTTTCCCCAAAGGGTCACCCCCGCCTGCTTTTTACTTTGGGATACCTTATTAAACTGGTTAAGCAGGGTGTTAAAGGTATTTTGGGAAGTGGGTCTAAGGGGAATCCAAATATCTGAATCTAGTAACTCACTTGAAACAGTGCAACTCAGCTCCTCTGGTTCAAGTCCATTATTTTTTGCGTTGTTCACTGCTTCATTAAAGCAGTGTTGGAATATCCCAGATAATAAGGCCTCAGGGTCGGCCGGGATATTACTGATTAAAAATTTGGAGTAGTTTTTGGTGATTTTGAATTTGTTGATGAATTTTGTTGTATTTTCAAGCTGCTCAATATATTGTTGAGGAGCAGCTCCTCCTCCTGATTGATTAAGAGAGAGGAGGTTGTCGATGAAGAACGCTCTTGCGCGTTTTGTTGGTGGAATGTAGTCCATAATTAAATAAAGCAAAAATTTAAAATTTAATTTAAAAAAGGCCTATGAAACTTATGAAAAAATAGAATCAATATATGAATATTGACTCAAAAAGGAAATAAAAAGTAAAAGCTTAAAAAATTAAAAGTTTTAAAAGCTTTAAAGAATAAAAACGTTCTTAAAAATATGAAAATTCAGAGTAAGAATCAATAAATAAATATTGATTAAGAAGAATGGAATAATAATTGAATATTTTAAATAGGGAAAAATTAAATTTAAAAAATTAATAAATCCTAATTAAAATTTATAAAAAATAAAAATTAAAAATCAAAATTAAATTTAAAAAATTAATTAAAATTAAAAGTAAATTTAAAAAATTTATAAAATTAAATAAAATTAAAGGAAAAAGTTTTCACTAAAGAGTGAAAAGTTTAAGGAAAATTTTAAATTAAATAATTTATTAAAAATTATTTAATAATTAAAAAATTATTTTAAATAAAATTAAAAATAAAAATTACTTTTTTATTTTTTAAAAATGTAGAAGAATGATGCAAAAAATGGATTTTTTCTCGTTTTTATACTCGCTCTTTCGTTTCGATAAAAATCAATAAGCTGGCGTTTTTATTCAATTCAAATTCAGCGGCTTCTCTTTTATTCAGATATTGACATTCAAAGGATTGGCAGAGAGTCAAAAGAAAAGAGATAAAGAAGAAAAGTAGCAGCTGTCGGGAATTATAAAAGTATCGACTGCCTATGATAAACGATTTAAAAGGGAAGAAAATTTTAAATTTTCTTTTGTCGGCAAATAAAATCATGACTGCTGAGAAAGAGAAGAATTAAGAGAGAAAAAATAAGTGGCGGCAGTCGGGAAAAAGAGAAAGCCGACCGGCTGTAAAATAAAGAAAAGAAAATAAAAGGAAAGAAGAGAGCGGCGGCAGTCAAAGGATTAAGGGACTGCGCCGATTTTTGGAAGAAAAGGAAATTGTTAAAATTAAATCAATTAGACAAAAAATATTTGTACAAACAAATTACATGTAATTGACTAACAAGAAAATTGACACGTCCAATAAAAACACACGCATACATAAAACACGCGCACACCCCTGAAACACACACACATACCCAAAAATGCGTGAATTTTAATAAAAATTTAAAAATTGCATTTTCTTTTGCAAAATATGCACTTTTCTCCCTAAAATCAACTGTTTCAAACTTCAAACTATGCTTTTTTGCAACTTTTTTCGCTCTAATTATGCACTTTTCTCCCTAAAATCGACTATTTCAAACTCTAAACTTTGCATATTGTATTCTTAATTATGCACTTTTCTCCCTAAAAATCGACTGTTTCAAAAGCACATGTTTTTAAACAATTTACATGAAACACAAAAAAAACATAACAAGATTACACATGTAGTTGATGACTTACAAATTAGTAATCACTAATTGTATACCTTTTTGACTACTACTCCCGAACAACAATGGTGATATGTTCACAACAAAGGATTGCACACTATTTCTTTTGTCTGACCCCCGACACTGCCGATGTGCCCAATCCTTTTGGTTTTCCCCACTATACTATTTCTTTTGTCTGACCCACGACAGTGCCAACATCCCCATGCCTTTTGGTTTTCCCCACTACACTCTCTTCCTTTTGTCTGACCCCCGACAGTGCAGATATGCCCAATGCCTTTTGATTTTTTACCGCGCGACTCCCGACATGCCCTCTTCCTTTTGGTTTTGTCGGACCCCTCCTCCCCCCGACGGTGATGTAAAGGTACATGTTTACAAGGGATTACAAGCCCCGACGGTGACTGGGGTTTAACTACTCAATTTTATTTTCCATTTTCTAAGCAATTTAAGAAAAGGGGAAGGACATTAATGTTTTGGGGAACGAAATCGATATGTTTTTACTGTTCTTGACCGGCTGGAAGGAGTGTAAAAAGAAGAAAAAAGGCAGATGGCGCATCCGAAACGGCTAAGGCCAGACTATACTATTTACTATTTTTACTAAACAAAACGGGAAAGAAACAGAGAAGGTTATAGGGAAAAAGCTAAATAAAAAGAAAAAATGGATAAAAATGCAAATGGACTGGCTGCTTTAGTTTTGGACGTTTGGGCACCTAACATTTAGGCATGGGTTTAAAAATTATAATATAGAATAGAGCAGTGATGGTCTCGTCTGGTTCCGAGAGCAGCTCCGTAGCTAGCTCTGGGTGGAACCGGAGCCTTAAATAATTGATATTATCGTAAAGTCATTGCTAAAAAACTTGTTTTTAGGGAGTAAAAATACTCTCCCTATTCAAAAATAATGTGTGTTTTGACAAAAAAATTTGCATTGCAAACGTTCAAAAAATTTAAATATGTAAAAGAAAATAATTGTTTTTTTACATATTAAGTAGATTTTAATTATAAATATAATTATAGTTGTTTTTTTAATTAAATACTAAATACGGAGAGTCTACTGTATTCCCAAGCTTTATTCCCGCGTCCCAACCACCTCACGCCCAAACCATCCCAATCCCTCAGCTTTAGCTTTATTTTCCTCTTTTTTATTCATTTATTCCGCTTTCGTCACGTTAAATTCATTCTTTTTAGTGCCCATCTGTTTAGGTAAAAATCTGTACATCCTCGTCAAATTTTGCTTTTCTTTTCATTTCTTTTTTCATTTATTTCAGTGATATCTATATGTCATTTTATGTCACCCCTCTTATCCCTTTTTGAGTAGCTAATAAAACCAAAATAAAAATATCCTTTTTTGAAGTTATATATTTTTTATTTTTCCTTGTTGCCACTTGAATTTATTAAAATTTTTGTTAAAATTAAATTTGGATAGGTCATAAAAATGCTAATTTTAGTAAGATTAAGGATTACTTGAATGAATAGAAAATTTTATTTTACTTAATATATTATTTATTAAATTTCAAAATTCTAATACCTTCATAAAAATAATATGGACCCGACTTCAAGACATGTTTTACGATGCTACAACAATTATGTCTCGCACTCGTAAATTGAACAGTGTTAATTAGGGTTGTCGGTTTCAAACCGAACCGAAAAACCGAAGATTCCCGATTCGGTTTGTCGGTTCGGTTTCGAATAACCGGAAATTTCGGTTAACCGAAGAATTTGCTGAAACCGACAACCCTGTTGTTAATCTTAACGTTTACCTCTAAACTAGTCATGTCGGGTTTCATCAAGTTTTTTCGTTAACCGGAAGTCTGACCCAGAGTATTTCAGTTAGGTTTGAAACCTTCTTTAACCTCAATTACCTTAAACCCCTAAATAAAGAATTATACCAAAAAAAATAAAATTAAAACCTCTCAAAAAAGAAAGAGGATATACCAAACATTGAAGAGGCTTCTTATAAATGCATTTTTATATTTTATAACTCCAATTTCTCTCCTTTTTTGTAAATAAAAGTGCAGTTTATTGCCGTTTATTTAAGCTATTTTTTATCCTTTTTTTACTAAAAACTCTTTCCCTCTCTTTCCTTTTAAGAAAATATCCAATATATTTATCCAACTTTGAAGATGTTTTTTAATAATATTTATGTTTACTCCTAAAGTAAAATTAAAATTATTTATCTTCTCTCAAAAAATAACTATACACAAATATTTTTATTTAATTCCATTGCCCTCATTTTTTGTTTGGACGGGGGAAGAAAATTGTTTTTGGTAGGAGAGCTGTTCTGTCATTATAAATATATCCTCCTCGCTCTTCTCATTGAGGATACCACAATTTTCTTTTTGGGTTTAATTCGTTTTATATAAAAATATAAAGGAATATCTCTAAAGCATTTTACAATGTTCAAACAAAAATTTCAAAAATATTGTATAGAATGTCAAATAAAAGTTAATAGAGTGCCTGATATGGTGTGTTAGGAAATTATATGAACACTCAAATTTTTCTTGTTTCCCTGGGTTCCTGAAGGTTTATAGAGTTATAATTTTTACGATAGTTATTAAATGTAATTTACACAATATATCCATAATATCTTAAGTTTATTATCTTAAAGTATATATATTAAGTATATTCGAATTTTTCATAAAAATGGCTGTTAAGACTGATTTTAAAAGGCAAAACGGAACGCCTACTCTTTCTGTATTAGAGCCAAATTTACTAGACGAGAATAAGCGAAATATGAAGGAATTATAGATAGATTATTTTCACTGGTCACTTTTTGAGTGATTAAACGGACAATGAATATTCTGTCATTATAAATATATCCGATCGGTCAATACTATAAGACTGACTAATATCCTCATTGACCACTTGATTTATTTTCTGGATTATATTAGTATTATGAGATTATTATTCCTCTATTCTGTTTCCACCTTACAATAGTTTTTTGTGAAAATTTAAAAATTGAAAACCAATGTTTCGTTAGAAAACTCAAACCCTAAAAACCTGAAAACCAAAAACATGTAAAAATCCCCAATAATGGAAGGGATTATATGTACAGAAAGTTTTTGAAAAAATTAAGAAATATTTTATTCATTTCCCTCTCCCTCTCTATTTTTCTAAGAAATCATTAAAATCTTCCACAAGAGAAATTTGGCGACAAATTATAATTTTTATTATTGAGGGTTGTGTAAAGGTGTGAATTAACTTATAAAATTGACGGGAATGTTTACTTAATATATATTATTGACCGATTTTCTATATAAAATTCATCGCTGCCTTGTACGAAAAAGAGAACGCCGGATATAAAAATGGAACGAAAAATGTAAAAATATATTAAATGCGAGAGTAAAGCAATTTGCGCGAAATAGGGAGTGGGAAGGGATTTTCCCATTCAAAATTTAATTTTTCTCCCCTCTTTCTCACCTTATTCTTTCCCTCTTTTGGTTAGCCGATATTTGCGTAGCGACATTTGCGAACCAGCGATGTCACGGGTTACCCGAAACCCGGACTTTTTTTCGACCTAGATCCGAGCAGAGAAATTTTTCAGATCCTGACACGACTTTTTTCTCAACCCGTGACATCCCTGTTGATAGCAGAACTAACCTCCATTGAAATGGGAGCAAATGGGTACTTGCTTCTTCGATATACAGTAATAATTTTGGGACTGCTGTACTTATCACGAATTATCTCAATAAGTTATAAGATAGATCTTTTAGAAAGTGTTCAAAAATGTCTTTACGCAAATGTCATTCTGCCCTCATTTTCTCTCTTTTAGAGGACAAAACTCTTCCTCTATTCTCTCCTATTATTCTTTTCTAAAAAGCTTTTTATCTTTTTAGACGTTGAAAAAATTTTTTTAATATTATTTTCACGCCTCACTTCCGTCTAAGCTTTGGATGGTTAAATTAAAATAAAATTTATAAAATTTAAAATCATAAATTCTCTCTAATTGAAGGGGGACAGTAGAAACCCTTCCCTTACCTGAGAGAGTTCTTTTGTGAGATTCTTTTCTTCTCCAGTTATACTTTTCGAGATATTCTCTATTTAGATCCTTATTTATTCCCGTTCCCTTTAAAAAAATTTTTTTCTGAGAAATTTTCTTCTTTGGCAATTTTTTATTTTTCTTTATTCCCCGGTTAGAGAAAATTCTCTTCATTTCCCATTGTCTCTCGTTGCACTTTTAATTTCTAATATCCTTTCCTCATTACCATTCCTTCAAAAATTAATTTTCTTCCATTTTTAAATAGTTTATAGTCTTCAAATGTTCTTTGCTTTTTATTCCCTTCCAGAAAAGCTCATCACTTTTGTGCTCAAAAATAATGAAAAGCTTGTTTTTCCTGGCTACCCTCTTTTTTTCTTCCTCTCCTTCCGCTTCAAAAAACATTTTTCTTTTACCCTCACCATGCATTTTGCTCGGTCATCGTTCCTTCTTCTTTTATCCGCTTTCTTTGAGGATGTGTGGGAGTGGGGATGTGCGCAATTAAACGCCAAAAGAGCACCCTAATTTTTTAAGTAGAAGTATGACCTCAAGCATTGGTGGATGGGGTTAGCCGAAACCCGGACTTCTTACTCTTTCTCGATCCATCCCTGATCTTAAGACTGTATCCTCTTGAATAATTTATGATTTCGAACCGCCCTAGCATGATTAAAGTCATCTCAATTAAATGAATAGAGCCATACTATGCGTCAATTTATCAAATTTTTAACTTATTTATAGCTCTAAAACATAGTAGCTTAATGCAGTTCATTTCCAAAATTATTTTTGTTAAATTTTTAATTGTAATTCTTCTAAATATTTTTCTAATAATTATTACAGAATAAGAAAAATGTGATTTCATTATGTGATTTCATTAATCGTTAACTGAGACTGAATACTTAAATATAAAAAATATTTACATAAAAAATTAATAATGGAATTTAGTTACTTAATATGCAAAAATACAATTATTATTTTATATACATAGTATGTATAGGGAATTCCATTATGCTATTTCATTGTCATCATCAAATTGGACAACTTATTTTTGTATGGGGGATGCTTATTCCCCAGATAAAATCATAAACTGAGACTGAATCTCCTATAAGTGCTGGAGCAATCTTGCTTCAGTCATTTCGTACCCACTTTACAACTGAATTTAATTTTTTTCTTTGAAAAAAATTTTCCTATTTTCTAAATAATTTTTTAAGGCTCCCTATTCTCCATTCCACCCCTCAATTCCCTCTTAAATCTAACAAAAACAAATTTTCCTCATTTTGCGTTTTTTGCGCACACCCTTTAATTTCCTCTTTCTGTCGGTGTAATTTGCCTTTTCCTTCCTCTCGCTCCACCCAAAAATACTCAGTTTTTCTTTAATTTTTTCGTCTTAAATTTATTCCCTCCTCCTCGATATTCTTTTCCATTTTCTTCCAATTTCTTTTTTTCTTCTTAATCATGGCCTCAAAAATTGCAAAAAAACACATTTTCTGGGTCCTCCCAAAAATTAAAAAAAAACAAATTTTTCTAAAAAACAGCTACTTGTTTGTAAATAAATAAATTGTTATTTTTTATCCTCTTTCTTAGAAAAATAAAAAAATAAATAGATTAATTAAGAAAAAAGAAAAAAAATTTTAACAGAAAAATGCGCACATTTACTGTCATCCAAAATAGATTTTAAAACAATAGGCCGACATTGGCCAGTAAATTATTTTGTTAAAAATGTGTTAGTGTTCAAATTACAGTTACAAAAAAATATTTGTTAAAAATTGTAAAAAATAAATATTTTTAAATTTATTTTTTGCCATTATCCGCTAAAAAGACAAAGTCCGCAAACATTCTCCGCAAAAATTTTGCGCGAAAAGTTGTTTGCAAAATCTACTATTTTAGATAATAAACAATCTATTTAAACTAGAGTTGCACGAGATCGAGATTTTAGAAAAAATCCGAGACCGAGATTGACCGAGACTCGCATTACCGAGACCGAGACCGAGATGCAAAATTTGACCCGAGACCGATATCGAGATCCGAGATAAACCGAGATTTTTCAAAACTTTTTTTATCCACCAAAACCCATTTTAAATTAATTAAATATCATCTAAATCATCATCAAAATCATATGTTTCATCATTATCAATTTCAGTTGGTGGACCAAGCAACGGTTTATCCATATTTGCCTTTACAACTAGATTTTTTCCACCATTTCTCCAGAAAGTTATGTATAAAGGGACAATTGTGTAAGGGAGACTTGTTTATTAGAAGTGTCTGATAGAGACAGTCGGTTTATTTTTCAACCTTTCTCTACGGGGTCGATATATTAGAAGGGGCCGGTCTATTAGAGACAGTCGCACTATTAGAAGAAATACGGTTTATATATGTCACCGTCCAAATTACATTCTTGTCCAAATTGAATTTGGCCTTCCGATTGGGGACTGAAGCCCCAAATTTTGGATTTTTCTTCGTGTTCAAGGTTGGGGTTGGGTTCTTTAACATTTATTCATGTCCGGGACCTACGTCCACTTGATCTGGGACCATTCCTTACCCTATTCCTCAAAATTTCTGAAAGTTTTAGCCAACTTTTAAAAATTTCAGAAAAACGATTATAACCTTAAGAAATTTCGAAGAATAGGGTAAGGAATGGTCCTAGGTAAGGAATGGCCGTCGTTCCCATCGACATACCCGACTTCCTCCGCAGCGGCAAAAACTTTTTTCCGCGAAGGTTGATGTGTATTCGGCCGCGCCTATTTGTCCTGCTCCGCTCTCTAGTCAACTAAATTAAAGTGAGCACAACAATATAATAAGAGCGAAATTTTAAATATTTTGTCAAAATAAAACTCAAGAAGGTCAATCTTTAGGGGTGTATACTGATCTCGGATCTCGGCGAGATTAAGTGCCGAGAATCTCGTCTCGGTTAGGTGATCTCGTCTCGGCAAAACCGAGACCGAGATTGGAAAATGACCGAGATTCTCGTCTCGGTCTCGGTCGAGATATCGATCTCGTGCAACTCTAATTTAAACATAAATTCTAGACTTTAAAATATAAGAAGGAATATATACGGGCAGTATTTATAATATTATTATGATTTTTTAATTAAATTCTGTTTAATATACAATAATGCAATTATGTTTTTATTTAAATATTTTTACATTTTCTTGTCATGTGGTAAATAGATTTTGATGGGTGAATGGATTTCTTTTTTTGTATAGGGAATTTTGATTCCCTAAAAACTAACAAAAACTTGTCATAGTTCAAATCGAACATTTAAATTAATTTTTGATTACTGGCCACCTGTTTCAATGTTTAAGCACTGCCACTTCCATTTTCTGATTTTTCTGATGTTAGTTTGCTCCTACGATAAAGCTATAGTTTCACAAAAGCCATAAATATGATAAATTATTATTATTAATTTTAAATTACTTATTCCTCCGATTCCTTGCCATTCAATTAATTAATATTCCACAATTTATTCCACAATAAAATTTAAAATCGATTTTTTTCTTTTTTTCTATAGCCCTCTAATACTTATCCCTTATTTAAAAATATTTAATTAATTTTTTTATTTATTTATAGCTTTAAATTCTAGTCTCCAATTAATCATCAAAAAACAGCCTAAAAGTACTCAAGTTATTTAGTACTTACTACATAATATTAAATATTTAATTATTGCTACTATATAAAGGTTACACGAAAACGATTAAAAAATGGAGATTTTGTTAATTGTAATTTGAATCTTACAAGGAACAAATCGAATTATATTTGAAATTTTGTACTGATTGTTTTTGGTTTGGGTTTTTACCAATCCATACAATCCAAAAATTCTAATTATTTTAAAATGTAAAAGATATTTGTTTAATTTTTTTAAAGATGGGAGACAATCTTCTGGAATCATACAACCCTCTATACGAGTATGTTTTTATTTTGTCTTTAATTGTATTCCTAACAAAATTTAAAGTGTCCATCTCCGGCAGTATTTTGCTCTCCCTCATATGCAAAAACATTTGAGAAATCTTGGACTGGTCAGATTTTATTAATTAAAAGCTAATATTAGAAAGTTTTTAACATATCATGAAATATTTATTACTTCAATTAGGCTTTATTTGCACGTCGAAATTCGCTGACTAATATTAATTTTATCTTCTCGCCCCAACATAATATTTAAAATTCCCTGCTCACGCCCCGAGGAAACATTTTCCTAAAATCGACTCGCTGTTAAAAATTATCGAAATTTATAATCGAGATCACAAACATAATTCCTACCCTTGCAAATCAGTCAATAACTAGCTAGGAAATTAAAATTTCCTATTCAAAAATACTTTCCTGGCAACACAATAAAATACAACGAAGACTTAGATTTGAGCTAAATAAAATAATAATTGAATTTTTACATATTAAGTAAATCCCATTTTTATTTTCTATTTCTTCCCAAAGTACCTCCATTGCAAAATCACTAAGATCTTGAAAAACATTTGAATTATTGATAAATTTTTATTTAAGCTCGATGGGTCTGCTGGACAAAGTGAGGAGTTACACGCCGGTCATTTACAAATGATGGATATGATGTTACGGAATAGGTTAACATTTTCTTAAATAATTTCTCATTCTTTGTCTGATCCAGTGAATCTTAAATTATTTTTTTAAAAACTCAAAAACCTTATGCTAAATCTTAAAATTCCTTTAAAACATTAGTACAGTATTTTTCCTTCTTGAGCGACTGATTCTCTATTCTTAAAGCACCAATTAAAGGAGCTGTAAAGACATCTGTTAAATAGATGCTCGATTACAAAAACTCAATGGGCCCCCCAAATCAAATCCATTTGAGGGCATCTTTTCTTTATATATCCATATTCTACGTTCCTCCTAAATTTTTGGCAAGGGTTGTTTCTGAGGAGATATTATCTTACTATAACCTAGTCATCTCACGTGCGTCATTTTAAATTGGGGCTAGTATCTAGTAGAGCTGTCCGAGACCGAAATTTTTCCAAGACTCAAGACCCAAGACAAAATTTTTTCCAAGACCAAGACTCAAGACCAAGACCAAAACTCCAAGACTCAAGACCAAAAATAATACAAGACTCGTGACAATTTTTAGGTCCCATTGGTTAAATTTTTGGTTTATTTTTCGTTATTTTGACACAATCACAGTTAACTTCAGCACAATCACCTATAATTTCGAAAAATCTATACGAAATTCAAAGAATTTATCCGAAATTCAAATAATTTTGAGGAATTTATCCGGGTGGAAAATCAATGTTATATTATTTCAGAGGATTTGGGTGGATTAATGGTATATTAGTTAAGGGGGATATTAACAGACGAAAATTTCGAAAATGTTGGAATTCCTTTTCTAGCGCCGCAGGCGAAAATTTTGGGAATTATTAAGGCCAAGAAGCCAAAAATCTTCCTTTTCCTGCGCCGCAGGCGAAAATTTTGGGAATTATTAAGGCCAAGAAGCCAAAAATCTTCCTTTTCCTGCGCCGCAGGCGAAAATTTTGAGAATTTTGGGACGACAAGCACTATATCCAAAGAGGCCAAAAAACCAAGACCAAAAAATAAAACCAAGACAAGACCAAGACAAACACCCCAAGACCAAGACCGAAAAAAAACCAAGAAAAGTCTTGGTTCCAAGACCAAGACCAAGAGTCTCGGACAGCTCTAGTATCTAGTATTGGGGTATCTTATGGAGACGATTTACCACAGCATAAACCATTCAAAACCTAAAAAATTTAAGAGAAAGAGTACTTCAACAATTAGTAGACCTTCAACGTAAATTGGATGCAGCTGAGAAAGTGGAGCTTTACAGACGTATTCGGGTTTGTTTTTTTTAATTTTTTTTAATTTTTAACTTTAGAGTGGAGTTACAAATGCAGAAGAATTAGAACGTTCACATGTTTCACGTAGTCTTTCGCGTCCAGCTAGAAGTTTGTGTTTTTAAATTTTATTTATGGAGGGGGATGCGGTACTGACTATTGTGTAACGATTAAATGTACTTAACAATATTTAGGGAATAATATCCCTATCCAAAAATATAAAGTGTACGAACATCCATCGTTTAGCGGAGTTAAAAAGAAATTAAAAAAATTTTAATTTAATTATTGCATATTAAGCAAAATTCAATTATATTTTGAAGTAATAAAGTTAATCCACAATCTTATTTGAGGAAATAGATTTCCCCATTCAAAAATATGAAAACATGATATGCCGAAGGAGTAACTTAGTGACACTGTTGGATAATTTAGATAAATAATAATTGCTTTTTTGTATATTATGTAAAATCAATTATTTTGTCGGTGAATTTCTGTACAAAAAATTTTTCTGCCAATGTCGGGTCAGAAGACAAGGAACTTTAATATTTTTCTTTCCATAAATAATTTATTTTATAAGTTTAATTTTGTCGTAAAAATTATTCTATTTTTACATGGAGTAATTATGGGTTTTTGGCCCTCTTAAAATTTTTCGTTCGACAAATAGAAAATGAATTTTTTCGTTTACGGCCTTCCGTAATTCTCAAAATTTTTGCCTCGGAGCAAAAAGGTCTACTTGAATCAAAAATAATTTTAAAAAATATTTAAAGGCGCACTTGGAAATGGCCGATTTTCAAGAGAGGGAGGTGGTCATCGACGTCAACAATCGCATAGCCCTGAAGCTGGGGATTTGATTAAACGGGTTGAGACAGATTATAGAGCTGACAGTGCCCCGATCAAAAATTCAAAAAGTATTTACAACAGATTGGCAGCTAATGCCTACAAATACCAATATTTACATAAGGTAACGAGAGAAATATTTTTATTTGTCAGGGAAGGTATTTAAACTTCTGAAATAAATGGGATAATTGAATAATTAAAAAGCATTTTCGAAGGAATTAAAGAAAAGGGTTTAAGAAATGAAACTCAAGCAAATAACGTTAAAACCCAAAGACTTCATTTTTCCTTTTTACTAATTAACACATCAACAACAATTAAGACCTTTAAGCTTTGAATTTTTATTTTTTGCATACTGTAGATCAGGGATGAGGCGGGTTATCCGAAACCCAATACCCGTAACCCGGTCTTTTTTCCACTCAAAATCCGGAACCGATTTGGGGAAAATTTTTAAAACTCGATCCGAAATCCGACCTGACTTTTCTTGACCCATAAGAGGGAGAGTTACTTCTTAAACTCCATGGTTAAACACCATAAATATGGAAAAAACTATATATATATACATTCATAATATCTTTGGAAAAATATTATGAATGGGCTTAGCATCCACGGATACGGCATATGCCCCAAAATTTTCAAACTGACAGTCGTTGGAAATTAGATAACTCTAGGAATGGGGATGGCAAAAAACATTTGATTTCTAACCCTTTTTGGCAACTTTGGCCTCTTATTTTTTGATTTTATTTAGTCTAGGTTCAATAAAACTTTTGACATTTATTTGAATCCTCTCGCTTAAAATATTTATCTTCCTCTATTTATTTTCCAGCTCGACGACCGAACTCTTCGCAAATACATGAACTCTTTACGCAAACAATTGGCCAAACTCGAACGTTTCAGAGAAGTCTCTTTTGGCCCTCACACAATGGCTAAACACCAACCGGCGCAGTTGCAACAATCCTGGTTTTTCCGTCGCAGGTCCCTGCCCAGTTTGGAAGCCGCAGTCGGCGCTACTAATAACTCACAATCCCAACAAACTAACGGGGGTTGGAGGTGAAGGATAACAAAAAAAATATTTAAGGGTTTAAGAAATCTTTTCTATACCTTTAATGGTTTTTTTCAATTTTCGGGACAATTCTTTGTCTTCTTTTCCTAAAAAATTTTTCTATTCTCAAAACTTTTTTTTTGGAAAATCCAATTGATGAGACGGAATTTCATTCAAAAATTTTGCTTATCAAATTTTTCGAAATTTTTGAGTATCCTTTTGAAGCTTACTTGGGTTGTTCTAACTAGAGGTCGATCGGAATTTTACTTCCGAGTTCCGACGTTTTTCTTTCTGATTTCCAATTTCCGAAAATTTGAGCTTATTTCCGATTTCCGACTTTTGAGTCATTTCCGATTTCCGGCACCAACGCATTTCCGATCGGCTTTTGGTTTTAACTAGAAATTGGACCTAGACGAGATCTCGACAACAATCTCAGTTATCGTGATCGATGTTTTCCGAGATATTTTTCTATTTCCATATCACCCTCATAGTCCAGTCTTTAAATATTCTAAATCTTTCCTTTCTCGTTTTCCTTTGCTTGGGTGCTTCAATAACAATTATAAATAAAATACTTAACTAATTTTGAAATTTACTAACCTTTCTAACACTTTAACTGTCCTTCCTATTTTTAAGACTTGATCTCCTTTGATAAATAGAAGATCGTGTCTTAAGTTTTGAGGTAAAGTCCGCAAACAGAATTAAGAATACAATCGAATCTCATTATAGGATACAGTTCATTTATGGATAAATTATTTTATCGTCAGTGAGAGAGTTCAAAGTTTCTCGTGCAAGCATCTCCTAGCTCCTTATCCTTCGCCCACTTCGTACAGGTGCTAATCCCGGCATGCTGCTTTTCCATTTTTCTTTAATATATCTCTAACCCTCCGCTAAGCAAGCGTTTAAATGTTAATCAGTGGATATTCTTTCTTCCTTACCTATAGTGAGGTTTGAACTGTAACATCTGCTGATATTTTATCCATCAAATTCAGATAAAATTTGCGGACTCTACCTTCAGAACTCACTTTCACTTTCATTTTCCTTTCCGCTTAAATTATTAATCCTAAAAGCAAACTCAATTCCTTATTTCAGAAGCCTCAAATCAGGCAGAAAATCACGAAGCGGCAAGTCACAATCTCCACGCCGTGCAGGTGCTGCGGCTGATGAACCTTTAACCAAAATGCGCAGAACTTCAATGTCACGCACTAGAGCAAGTCAAAAACTTCCACCCTTGCCACAAACCTCAAAACGTTCTTTTACTGGAAATCGTTCTATGCCGACTCCAAGCAAGTCTATGGAGCAGAAACTGCCGCCTACAGGCATTACCAAGTAAGATAAGAGGGTATATAATTTCCCATTTAATTGACAACTATGGTCCTCTTCCTAAATCATAGCCTCTAAAAATAATTTTTCTTATCAGGCAAACTAAGAAGACTCAAGAACGCCCTCCACGTCGTTCACAACCAACTACAGTTCAAAAAGCACCCGGCATTAAAACAACGCCAATCGGGGCTCGACCTCCTTCATCTAAAGGATCCATCACTCCTGTCAAAGTGCAGAAGCCTCCTTCCATGTCTGGAGCTTTACCAGTTATAGGAGCTGCTGTAGGTGCTGCTGGTGTTGCAGCAGTGGCAGCTACTATTGTAAATGATGATGAGCGTAAGGAGGAGGATAATAGAGAAAATGTGGTCAGTTTAATGAGATTGAAGAGGAGACGGATATTTGCAGGCATATTTTTTTTTGCGGACAAACATAACAATAAACAAGGCAGAAAATTCCCCGCAAAAATTATATCTGTCCCTTGCCAAAAATATTGGTTGAACATGAATAATTTTTCCTTATTTCCAGGCCCCCTCTCCTTCAATTTCCTTAGCTGCCTCACAAACTACTACAACTGATGGGCAACCAGCAGGTGATTCTGAGTGGGAGGGAGATCAAGTCGAGGCTCCTGCAGAAGTTGTAAATGAGGAAGAAGCTAGGCCAACACCTGGGCCCTTTGAAGGAGAGACAGAAGCGGCAGGAAACCACATGGAAGGAAGTGAAGGACAACTAACTGCTCGAACTGAAGTTAAGTCTGCTGCTAAGGAAGAGTTAATGGAAGGGCAGGATGAGGTGAAGGAAGAAAATGAAGTTAAGATGAAAAATGAGGAAGAAATTAAAAGAGAAGTGATATCGCCTGTTGAAAGAGAAGCAGTCGGTTCTGGGATGGAGGAGGATGAATACAAAAATATTTCTTTATCGCCTGGAAAAGAAGGAATGGAGGAATCAGAAGAGATTCCACAAGAGCCATCTCAAGCATGTTCTCTTCAACAACACTATGAGCGTGTCAAAAGAGAAGCTGAAATAAAGGCAGAGGAAAAGGAAGAGGAAGAAGTATTTGAACAGCCTGTACAGAAGGAAGAAATATATGAAGATAAGGAGAATGAAGGAATAATCAGTCCAAAAGAAGAAATTGTTAGCACACAATCTTCCGAAAATATAATAATGAATGGAGGGCATTATGAGCATAATGAAGAGGTTGAAGGAAGTGAACGTTCTATGGAAATTAAAGAAGAGAGTTTAAAGGAAGCCGAACCAATAAGTGATGAAGAAAAGAGGTTGACTGATTCCCGTGTTAGTTTTGCAAAAAGTGAGGACTCTATTGAAGGAAGGGAGGACCCAAGTGAAAGACAAAAGAGTGAAGAAGCGGTAGTTGAAATGGAAGAATTGTCTAATCAAAACGTAGAAAATGAAGAAAATATTCAGGAATCGCCTGTTAAGGTTACGATAACTCCATCGCCAGAAAATAAAAATTGGGGAGAGGAGGAAGAAATAAAAGATGAAAAAGAAGATGAAGATGAGGAAAAAGTCGTTATGGCTGAAAGTCCTGAGGTTGATCGAACTTCAATTTCTCAATCTTTTGAGGCTGGGAGAGATGAAAATGTTGAATTGGAAGGCTCTCCAAGAGCGGAAGAGCAATTGGGACAAAGCGAATCACCTTTAGATTCTACTCATTCAGTAGTGAATGGAATAAATTATGAAGGACAGGAAACACAAAATGAGGAACATGAAGCTGAACGTGATTTAGAGCATCGTTATGAGTTGCCTGAATCTAAAACTGTCTCAGATTACGTTGAAGAGCCTTCTGAACAATATGGTGAAAATAAAAATGACAAAGTATTTGAGGAAGGTCACAGAATGAAAAGGGATGTTGATGGATTTGGAGGAGGTGAAGAGTATTCTGCTGGAAAGGAGGAAGAACATTTTGGAGAGGAAGAGGTAATGCACACTGGAAGAGAGGAAGAACATATAGGAAGAGAGGAAAGCGGATTTGGAAGAGAAGAAAGTCAACATACAGGAAGAGATGAAGAACATTTTGGAAGAGATGAGAAAGAGTTTGAGCAATTAGAAAATACGAATACTGAAAGAGAAAGTGATAGACATATCGAAAGCGAAGAGGAACAACTTAGTGGAAGAGATGTTTACACCAAAAGAGAGGAACATACTGGAAGTGTAAAGGAGGAACACAATGAAGAAGATAATGGAGACTTTAGAAGAGAAGAATTACACTTTGGAAGTGAAAATCAGTATACTGAAAGAGAAGAAAGAATGACTGGAAGAGATGATGTAGGAATAATTGAAGGAGAAGAGGAAAGGTTAAGAAGTGAAGATGGAGAGCAAAGAAGAGAAGATGAACATACAGGAAGAGAAGAGCATCTAGGAGATAATGCAGTAATGACTGGAGGAGGAGAAGAAAATACAAGACTAGAACATGCCGAACAAGAAGAGATTATCGGAAAGGAAGAAGAGGATGATCGCTTCGAAAAGGAATCTCAGCATACTGGAAGAGAAACTGTGGAACTGATTAAAGGTCCCGATGAGACAGAATTTGAACAGTTAGTCGAAAGCGAGTCTGTCCAGCCTTCCAATGAAGATACAAGTAGAAAGCTTAGCGGGTCGGAGAAGTTTATTCAACTAGAGTCGGCCGAAAGAGGATCAGTACAAGAAGATAGGCCAGAAACGATGATGAGTTTAGGGAATAATTCACAGGTGTTGCCTGATGAAGCGTCGATAATGCATGGTACATCCGAGCTTGATACTCGTTCCAAAGGTGGAGAAGACGAAATTGATGAGGCAAACTTAGTGCATTCGGAAGAGACCGAATATAACAGACCGGAAAGTAAAACTGAAGTGTCAGAGGTTAGACATGAGGAAGTACTCGAATATGAACCTGAAAATGATGATATTTCTGGGTTTGAGCATCAAGAGGTACAAGGAAATGGAACGGAGATACAACATGAAGAAGTTTCCGAAAGCAGACAAGAAGTTGAACCTGAAATTTCCAGTCGAAAATCTGAAGATATGTCGGAGGCTGGACATGAAAACTTTTCTGAAGCTAGACACGAAAATATTCAAGAAAATATATCAGAAGTTAGACCGGAAAGTGAGCAGGAAGTTAGTGACAGGAATGTTGAAGATCGACCTGGATTTAGTCCTGAAGTTGTTTCTGAAGTTAGACCTGAGGAAGTATTTGGAGATGGACAGATTGGAAAGTTTGATCAAGACGGATCCATAAATAATTTTGGAAGCCCTAATTTAACTTCTAGAGAAGGAGAAGGGACAGAATTTTATGAGAGGAATGAAGATGAAAATCAACGCACAGAACATGAAAATGAATCCAAAACGTTTCGTTCGGAACACAGTGAAAAGCAAAGCTTGAATGAAAAGGAAGAACAATCTCTTCAGTTATCTGAATCACCGAATCTCTTAGCCTCTGGTTATGAGGATGATGCACGATCTAATCAGTCTAAACCATTTCTTCAACAGCCTTCAATAGAAATAACGCCAGCTTCTGATCATAAATATGTTGGGGTGAGACTTAAGTTGAACATACATAATTTAGGAACCATAAATTAGACCAAGGAAAGGAGCCCCATTAAACGATACCCCCAAAATTATAAAACCCGCTTAATACTATTTTTTGACCCTATGAGGGAGTATCTTATATTGTGGTCTCACTGTGAAATAACCAAATAAAATTTAAGAATTAACCAGATTTTAAATTAATATTTTAGTATCAAGGAGAAGATGAACCGAATAGTGAACATTCCCAGCCCATGTCGCCCGTTGGAGAAGAATATCAGCAACAACAACCACCCGTCGAATTGAGGAATTATGAACAGCAAGACATTCATCAGGTTATTTGAAGAAAATTTTTGAAATCATTTTTGAATTTAGGAGGAGAATCGCAACAACACCAGCAACTACCAAGAACAACTTATCGACTTCAGCTCATCACCAACTGCTCAAGGGGATGAAATAATAGATATTAGCCATCAATCACAACATTCCCCTCACCAAAACGGGCATCTGAAAAATTATGAGGACCACGAGAATGAAGATGACGAGAACACATCCTTACTAACTTATAGAACTGAAAATGAAGACTCTCCTAGCAAAAAGAGTAATAATAACTACAAGGGAGAGAACGGTCATTTACTTATGGGGAATGGAGAGAATAGTGGGAGATTGTCATCTTCTTCAACAGAAACTGAGGGGGCAGATCATGAAAATAATAATAGTGATTCTTCTTCGGTTGTGATACGTCAAGGAACTTCTACTAGTTTGGAACACGGGCAACAACATTTTCAGAAATTGGAGACTGAGGGTAGAATTGAACAGTTGTGAAAAATAATGTAGTGATATATAAGAGGCATTAAGTTGAGAGAATTTAGAGATTGGGCTAATAAAATAATGTTTCCTTCATTGTGGCAAGATTTTTCTGAAATTATTTTACCAGCGAAAGACCCTCCTACATTTGGATCTCGCTCACAAACCAAGGGGGGATTCCAGACGTTTTTGGGTCGGGAATCTCGATTTCACGAAATCGGGAATAAAATTTTCATCGGAAATTCCCGATTTCCCGAAATCGGGAATTTTGTTTTTTTTGTCGGCTCGTTCCCTGATGCACACTCACCCTGATATTTCTCTCATTTTTAGTTTGAGATCAGAATCAGCTCGAAAATTTAAAAAATTATCGCAAATTTTAAACAATTCCCTAATTTATTAGTCCAATCTCTAATGGAAATATTTGTTTGGTTTGCACGGGCACAAAATGAATTTCTAAACTTTCGTTTTTGATTAATTAAAAACAAAACCATCCCTTTTTTAGTTAAACGCTTCAATTAAACTTGCTTTATTTTAATTATTTAATTCAGAAATAGAGCCCTAAATTTGAGAACAAAAATTGTTTTTAACTAGAGTTGTTTTCGGTTCGGGTTGGCTTGAAACCGACAATCCTATTTTTTGACTAGTGATAAAAAATTATGAATAAATCTTCAATTTAGTGCTTTATTTGCGACGATAAGTTTTAACTTTGCTGCATTGTTTTAAATATTTTCCAACGATTTATTTTTTGGATAAATGCACACGAATTTTTATAAAATTATAGAAATAATCTGACAATATCGTTATTTAATACTTTCAATAAATATTGTTTTTTCATATAAGAATTCGTGACAATAGTTCTAATTGTTTTTTTTAATTCATAGTCGGCAGCTGATCAGAGCATGTTAAAGTTGAATATGAAAATTATTTGCATTAGAATAGATTTTAAGGCTCAGGCTCAGCAAATTCGAGGGATAAGGAGGATTTTGAGAAATTAAGTGGGATTTGGTTGATTTTGATGTATTAAGAGCTGCTATCGATGATTGAAGAAAAGCGAGATTTATTGAGTAAGAGGATATGGTGAAGATATTGAAGATTTAGATAATTAAGATGGATTAAGCAGTGATTATGGTGATGTTAATTGATTTGTAGGGATAAGAAGATTTAGAGATTTCCCCTCTATGCCCCTCTACTCTCCCAAATATAGAATTCTTTATTCCCTATAATTTCCGATATTTCTCTAAATCCCGTCTAATCCACTGATATCTCTTCCTCTCAATATTCTCTTTTTCCTTTGAATCCACTTATATCCTTATTAATCGCTACAAATCTGCCGATATCACTCTGAATTCTTCTTAATCCCTTCAACCCGCGATATCAGTGATTTAACTCAAGTTCACTTTATCACTGTCTCTATTACGTAAAAATTTTAAGGAAAATCCTTAACATTTGTAGAAGATCCCGTTACGGAATCTCGGAATTGCAATTTTGCCGCATTTTACTTTACATAATATTACTAAACGAACAGAAAATAAGAAGAAATCAATAGAAATAGCTTTAGATAAAATATTTTATTATACTTGGGAAATTTTCATTATTAAAGAAGGGTGTCATTCTATTAGAGACTGGCATTCAATTAGAGAGTGGCATTCTATTTTTCGATCACCTTCCCAAGTGGCATTCTATTAGAGACTGGCATTCAACTGGGGAGTGGCATTCTAATAGAGAAAATACGGTAATATGTAAAATCAAATGTTAAGACGTACTACTAATAACTAGGGTCCGGATTTTTATTGAAATAAATCTTTTTTTTTTGCAAACATACTTTGTCGAGATGAGCCCAAATATGCTATAGTTTTTCGATATTATAATTCTGAACAAAGTTGTATTTCAATACATTTCAATATTTTGCCAATTTTCCCGTTATTTCAATATTTTGCACTTTTTGCAAATTATTTCAATATTTTTGCATATTTTTACCAAAATTCTGGGATTTTTTTACAGATTTTAGGAAAAAAGTGAAGAAATCTAGTCTTTTGACAACCAAAATTCTCAAAATTTTCGCCTGCGGCGCTGAGAAGGGAATATTATGGCCTACTATTCACTACATTGCTGTGGCTTCCCAGTAATTATTCCCTAGAATAGCACTCAGCCCATATTTAAAAAGCGCCCCCAAAATTTCCCAATTAACAAAATCTCAAAATGTGTAACTGAACAAAAATCCCCATAAAGGCCCATCCCAAAATGTTCCGCCCTCAAAAGCCCCACTGGACACCCCCCAAAATGGCACATTGAGCAATACCACAACATATTCCAGCTCATTTCTGCAATCTCAAAATGTCCAAGAGAGTAAAAATACTCAATTTGTCGAACTATAAAGCTAATGTGCAATTTTAGAAACGTGATTAAGTTTTTTTTATTAAATTTGTCAAGGAAATGTATAAGGAAAATTTTTAAGAAAAGGTCAAGGGAAACAATTTTAAATAAGATGAAAGGGAAAATATTTGAATGTTAGACTGGGGGAAATATTTAAATATATTAATAAATGGGGCAAAATAGATTAAAAAGTAAAATGATGAAAAAGTATAAAATATTTAAATCACGGACATAACACAAATATAGGGAACGGAAAGATGTATTTTTTTGTTGTTTTCTTATTTAAAATTCATCCACTTGTTTATCTGAAATGGTTTAAGAAATTAGCAAAAGAATTTAAATAATCCAAAAAATTCGAATCATCCAATAAACTCATATCAATTAAATCATCATGATCATCCATTTGTTGAGTATGAAGGCCAACAGATGATTGAACATTTGGTTGTCGAGAAGGGCAAGCATTTGTGTCAGATAAATTATTTACACAAGCATCCGTTTGTGGATTAACAAATGAAGTTCCTTCAGCATTTTTATTTCCTTCCAAATTATGAGAAGATTGAATAGGAGTATCTTCTCCTTTTTCAGCATTATCATTCACTTCCACATCTCTTTCATTTTTCTTTTTTTCTCGCCATTTTCGAGCAGATTCTCTCTTCTTTTCCTTATTGTTTTGGCTGCAAATTTTTTTCTTTTCTAGTATCTTTTCTCTATTCTTATAGTAGTAGTTCCGATCATGTTCTTTTATAATTTGTTTAAAATTTGCATAATTTCTCTTTTCTTTTAGTTTTTCTTTATTGTTTTCCCGATATATTCGATTAGATTCTTTCCTCTTTTCTTTATTCTTTTGGTTCCTTTCTCTTTATCATTTTTTCTGTCAACTTACTGTCATCCTTGTACATTTTAGTTATTTTTGGTTTTGGTTTTAATGTTTCATTATATTTTTCACTTTGAGGAGCAACAGACGATTCAGCTTCATTGAATATTTTATTTAAATCCTTTGAAGTTTCTTCAACTCTAGTTAACTCCTTTTGATTTTTATTATTTTTAACAGAATTAATTAAACTCCATAATATCGAATTGAAAATTAAAAAGATTAAAATACTAATTAATTTCATTCTAAATTAATATAAAATATTATATTATGTAATAAATTTTTATTAATTAACGCTAAATAATAAAGTAAATTTAAAATGAATATAGGTAAAAACACCCGGTTTATATTGACTATATATTTTGTAATAATTGCACTTTTTCATGATTATACGTAAAAGGGCAATATTGCTAAATATTATGTAAACAAATTTATTAAAGCCGACAGATTATGAAATCTCAAAGGACATTCTCCCAAACATTAAAGAAAATCTTTAAAATAAAAAAAAAATAAAATTTATAATGATCAAGAGTTCTGAACAGGGTTTCGATCAAGGGTGTCAGCAAATGAAAAAAATTTTCCGCAGCCGCAATCCGGGATTGCGCAATTGCGGATACATTATAAATTTTAATTTTTTTTTAATTTTAAAAATTTTGTTTAATGTTTGGGAGAATGTCCTTTGAGATTTCATAATCTGTCGGCTTTAATAAATATGTTTACACTATATTTAGTAATATTGCCCTTTTACATATAATCATGAAAAAGTGCAATTATTACAAAATATATTTATGGCAAAATAAAAGGGTGTTTTTACCTATATTCATTTTAAATTTTCTTTATTATTTAGCGTTAATTAATAAAAATTAATTACATAATATAATTTTTTAAATTAATTTAGAATGAAATTAATTAGTATTTTAATCTTTTTAATTTTCAATTCAATATTATGGAGTTTAATTAATTCTGTTAAAAATAATAAAAATCAAAAGGAGTTAACTAGAGGTGATGAAACTTCAAAGGATTTAAATAAAATATTAAATGATGGGTCTGAATCGTCTGTTGCTCTTCAAAATCAAAAATATAAAGAAATATTAAAACCAAAAATTACTAAAATGTACAAGAATGACAATAAGTTGGCAGAAAAAATGATAAAGAGAAAGGAATATGCTAATGATTACTACCAAAAGAATAAAGAAAAGAAGAAAGAATATTCTCGAAATTTTCAACAAAATAATAAAGAAAAGAGAAGTTCTGTTAATTTTAAACAAATTAGAAAAAAACATGATCGGGACTATTACTATAAGAATAGAGAAAAGATACTAGAAAATAAAAGAATTTACAGCCAAAACAATAAGGAAAAGGTGAAAGAATCTGCTCGTAAATGCCGAGAAAAAAAGAAAAATGAGAAGGAAGATTTAAAAAATGAAATTTCAAAATTAAGAAACATTCAATCGGAAATTAATGAAGGAACTTCTTTCGTTCTTCCACAGAATAATGATTCGCCAAGAGCCTCAGATGATTTAACTAAAATATTAAATGATGGGTCGGAATCATCGGTTAATCCTCAAAGTCAAAAATATAAAGAAACGTTAAATACAACTTCCAAAAATAAAACTAAAATTGATGAAGACGAAAAAAAGTTAAGGAAAAGAGAATATGATAAGGAGAGATATCAGAAGAATAAGGAAAAGATATGTGAAGTTAAACGAAATAACAGACGGGGTATGAAAGAAAATTTACAAAGAAATAGTATAAATTGTCCAAAATATTAATTCAAAATTAATAAATATTCAATCTAACGAAGCTAATTTATTAGCTAATACACAAAATAATGAATGTGAAAGTAAAGAACAGGAACCGATTGTTTCCAAACATAATATCCAGTTAGAAAAAGGAGATGTGGAAGTGAATGATAATGCTGAAGAAGGAGAAGATACTCCTATTCAATCTTCTCATAATTTGGAAGGAATTGGAAATGCTGAAGGAACTTCATTTGTTAATCCACAAACGGATGCTTGTGTAAATAATTTATCTGACACAAATGCTTGCCCTTCTCGACAACCAAATGTTCAATCATCTGTTGGCCTTCATACTCAACAAATGGATGATCATGATGATTTAATTGATTTGAGTTTATTGGATGATTCGGATTTTATGGATTATTTAAATTCTTTTCTTAATTCCTGAACACATTTCAAATAAACAAGTGGATGAATTTTAAATATGAAAACTACAAAAAAATAAATCATTCCGTTCCCTATATGGATCTTTTCTTTAGATTTATAGCTGTACATTTGAACTATTCTACAAAATTATGTCCAAATATTTTTTCATATTTATTTTTCTTAATTTAATTTTCCTTAATTTTTTAAATGAAATTGCTTCGTTCTATAGGACATAGCTTTTTAATAAATTTTTAAATAAATGTTTGCCTTTCCGGATAACCTGCGTCGCAAAAAGGGAAGAAATCTACTGCTTGGACTTCCAATATTCAAAAATTTTCGCTTGCGGCGCTGAAATACGAAGAGATATGTTTACAATTTAAAGGAAATACCGAGGGTTTTGGCGAGATTTCCTACCCCAATTGAAAGTTTATTTAGCCTAGCTGGCTTGGAAACTAAGTGAATAATGAATCGGACTGAGGAGAAACTTTTAAACGCAAAGTTATTAGTACATCTTAACGTTTGATTTTATTATGTTATATGTTTATTTATGAGGTCATAGACAGTAAGTGTTGGACCCTTTATATATGCTCAATCTGACATAAAATTAAAAGTAAATTATCGAGGGGGAAATTTAAAAAATATTGTGATAACCAAAGACGCCTAAAAATTTAGTGTTCACCGTTCGCAGGCGAAAACATAATGAATCTAATGAAACGCAACGCTTCGTGCAGGTAGAGTTCTAAAGGCTATTCTAATTTTATTGTAATTATTGAATTATTAGACATAATCATTATTAGCTGTATGTAATACTACTATTTCCCAATATTTTTTAAAATCATAAGCATCATAATTAACATAAAAAAAATGTCGAGTTTCATTATCGACTTTTCCTTTACATTTTGCCGATTTATTAGGCGGATGTTTATTAAAATGTTTAGAGGAATTATTATGAGACAGTCAACCTTTTAAGTAAAAAATAAGTCTGCACTTTTCGAACAAAACTTTCCGAACATCTAGTGCTGCTTTTTTTTGGCGATATGTTCAAGTATGTTAAACTAACTAACAATACATTAAGTATTATCAGATTTAAAATTAATCTCATTATAAAAAATGAAGAAAGTAATATAGGTAGATGAATCATTAATAGGTAGATGAATAAAATGGATAGATATTCAACATATCTCTATTATCTCCTTAATCCTTATGCTTTAATTGGTTAAAGTTTAAAAATCTATAGTCGAATTCTAAATGGCATACTAATTTTATAATCATTGAATTATTATAAATAATTATTATTGAATCTTAGATTTAGATATTTAGCTAATTATTACTAAAATGTACATATTTTATTAATAATTATTTAAATAAGGAGATACTATCTTCTAAAACAGCAAACATTTAGGTACTCAGTGTTATCGCAGCAAAATATCTAAAGTAAATAATGGTTGTGGTGTTGTAGTTTTTCCAATATCTTCGCTTTCATTTATTTTCCCTACTTGTGGACATTTTTCCAATCAATACATAGAACCAAAAAATATTTTATTTATTCAAGAAATATGCAATTTATTATTACAAAATATTAAAATTTTTAGTTTTTTAATACTAAAAAGTATTAAATTAAAAATTTAAATTAAAATATTTATAAAATATCATCATAAAAATTATCAGCAAATAAATTTACTAAAAATTATATCTTCACTAAATATATAAATTTATTAGATTTATATTGTGTTAATAAATTAAGCATTAAATTTAATTTTAAAAAATTAATGTTTGCTAATAATCAAATAATTATAATGATAAATTTAAAGACCGCTTTGTAAGAATGCTTAAAATATTGAAATATCCAGATTTGACCTTACTTAAAAATTAAGAGTAAAATAATTTTTAAAAAACTTTAAATTAAAAAACTTTTCTTTAACCGTAAATTTAAAGTAGAATTACACACCCTATTATAATTGTTTGACATAATAGGTTATAAATCAATTTGATTCCTACAATGTAAAATATAAATATTTAAAGATAAATTGAAATAAAAAGCTAGCAAAGAGCAACTGTGGCAAGCCAATGGGACAAATCTAAATTAATTAAAATAATATAAATAACTAAATAAATATCGAGATATTATATATTAATTATAGAAATAATGTTAAATAAATATCCGAAAAAATTATAAATTAATTATGAAATTTTCTGTAAAAATAATGCTAAAGGAGAAGAGTTCAATTATTAAAATATAAATATTACTTAAAATCAATAAGTGCTAATTCTAAATTTTCGATATAAATAATTATGTAATATTAAAAAATAAAAATTTGGCATCAATTAAATAAATGTTTAAAAAGAGATTAATATAAAAAATACAATTTCCCAAAATTATTGTAAGAATCTCAAATCATGATTTTCAAAACATAAAAATAATAATTTATTAAATATTTGTCTTCTTTAATTAAAATTATTTTGAAGAATTTATTTTAAAAATTATAGTATTTGATAAGAATTAATTAATTTATGAATTTTGATTACTGATAATAATAACGTTTCATTGTATAACTGTAAACTGGAGTTAAATGAAACTGGAAATGACAAAATAAATTTTAAATAAAAATCTTATTTGATGAGAATATAATAATATTAATTTAACTAAATTAATAAAATAACAACAAATAAAGTAATTATAGCAAATTGTTCAAATGCTATGAAAAAAAATTAATTAAATTAGAAATTAAGTAAAATTATATTGAATTCGCGTGTTAACGCAAAATTGTTATTAGAGGAAAATGTCATCATTTTTTATAACATTCATGATTAAATTATTTTAATGACGGTGTGTGTTTAATGAAAAGATGGCAAAAGACATGGGTTAAAAATAAAATTTTTATTGATAGAATTTTTATTAAAATTATATTTCGAGTGAAATTGAGTGAAATTTTATTGTTTAAATAAATATTTATTGATCAAATTATGATAAAATAAATTAGATATGAATTTCAGTAATTAGTTAAATTAAGATTTTATTAAAATTTGATTTATAAAAATAAAAGTTGATATAAAAGTTTACATATATTAAAAACAATTTATTATTATAAAATTTGTAGACGATAGAAAAATCATATAAAATGTAGAAAAATCATATAAAATGTAAACTTTTTATTTTAATTGAATCAACATATTTTTAAATACTGACACAATTCTTGTACATGTATTGAAATTGACTAAATGAAATTTGATAGAAAGTATATTCTTAGTTTAATGTAATGATAAAAATATAAAATTAAAATTTAGTTAAAATTTATGAAACATTTATAGATAAGAGAAAGATTAAAGGATAAGTCGAATTACAAAATGTCTTGAACGACACAAATTAATCAGCTCTGCAATAATTATATATAAAAATTTTAAATTATATTTGAATAAATTGCTTTTTTAAAAATATATCTAAATTAGCATAAATTATATTCGAATAGACGTTAGTTTTAAAGATGGTCACGTCCAAATTCATGATTCACTCAGTCTGGTATATGCGCAAATATCTTTGAAATAGAATTTTTTGCAACTTAAATAGATTGAATAATAATAAAAGAAAAAATTTGTAATAATAATGCAAATTCACGAAAAATCAACACTCCAATTAATTGATGTTTAATAATTTTTAATAATGAGATAAGCTAAATTTTTTAAATATCTGCATAACAGGGATGGGCGATTTCGCATTTTCGCATTTCGCATTTTTTTGCGCGAAAAGTTTCGCATTTCTCATTTTGGTCCAAATGCGAAATTTGTTTCGCTTTTTCTTAAAGTATTTTTTTTATTTTTAAGAAATTTTTTAAAATTATAATGTCTTTAATATGGAAGTATTTCTCACTTTCTGGAAGAGTAGCGTTCTGCAAAAGTTGTAGTTTTTCAATTAAACTACCCGCCACGTGCGCCAACAACATTTTTAATCTCACATTTACGTGGCAGTCATCCAGAATTGTATGATGATTTTTTAGCGAAAAGAAAAGCAAAAATGCCACAGCAACAGACATTAAAAAGGTTTAAGCTTTTAATAATTTTATTCCAAATTAAATATTTAGAGCATTTGCGGAATCAGCAGCAACAACATCTCAGATTTCTGATGAATTGGATGTTATTACAGATCAGGATATTGATTTAATGGATATGGATGAGATTGAAAAAACAAAAATTTCGGAACCAGATATTGCTATTTCATTAAGAGCCAAAAGTTTTTTTTTAATTTTTAATTTAATTACAAAAAATAGGTCCTTGGGATAAAGATGGAGATAAAAGAAATATGATAAATAAATTTTTAATGGAAATGATTTGTGTGTTTTAGTGTTTTAAAAGAATTACTTAATGTAGTAAAAATATATTTTTAAATCTTATTGTAATATTACTGTTATATTTAAAATAAAAATAATAAACTTTAGACATTTAATAAGAATAACAAAGATGCGATTTAATAATGCTAATTAATTAATAATTACAATGATTACAAACTCAACAAATTAATTTGATTAAATGAGACCACACTAGTAATCACATAATAACTCACAAAATAAATTTTCATGTTAATTTCTTATTTTTAAAATCGACGATCAGGGTGGGAAAGAGGAGGAACATTAAATTTAAACAAAATAAAAATTATTTTGAAAAAATAATAATTTAATAAGGATCGAAGAAAATCCGAACTATAGCAATATCAAATCTCAGCAAATATCAAATAATTCTACGATATATTTTATTGTATATGTATTTAATTTAAAAGTATATTCACATTAGTTAATTTGTTTAATGCTTTAGATTTATTATTTTTTAAATTTTATGTATATAAATTTAAAATAATATTTTAAGATAAATACCATAAAGATTCCTGAAACTAAAAGAAGTTGTTCACAAATGAAAAATTTCTATTTATGTACATAGAAATGATAATAAAAACATAAAATATATTTAAACATTAAATAAGAAATTTATTCAACTGGCGAAAATTTTATTTAACTGAATTAACAATTTAGTAAACTCATAAAATAGACGAACAACTAAATTCTTTTTTTGAATCTACGAGCAGTGGGAGGAAAAATTAGAAGATTACATTTAAACCAAAAAAAAATATTTTGAAAAATTTGAAGATCGAAGAGGAAGATCGAAAAAATTGAAGAAGAAAATCAGGAAATCACAACTGAAAATATTTTAAACTAATTTGAAATATTTTAAATCTTTTTAAGTTTTTGGAAATATCAAAAAATATTTATTTAAATTACACAGTAAATAATTTGAATATATTTAAAAATAATTTAATTATTTATAAAAATAATATTTTCATATTTCAATATTAAAATGTCTTGATCGGAAATTTTTTTAATTATCAAATTATTACTTAAATTTAATGCAATATTTAATTTACATAAATTAAAAATTTAGAGAAGTATTATATGTATAATACGATTGCGAATGTAGGATTAAATCAAGCAAATAAAAATATTCTGGCAGATAATTAATAGATATAAAATTTTACATATTTATAATTTTTGAGCCCTTAAATTAAAATAAATACATAGTTATCTTAAATTTAAAAAGTTAAAGGCTAATTTAAAAATTTATGATTTTAATAAAAATACACACAGTTCAGACGCATATCAACAATAGAAAAGTTGCGGACACAATATGATTAAACAAAAAATCTAAATACATAAAGATTTCTAGTTAAAAAAATTTGCACACAGAACTTAACACAGCATTATTAATAAATCTCCTTAGAAGCATTCTTAATGTTCACCTTAGATGGACAATAGTTTATTCTATATAATTTAAACAAAAATCTAATTATTTTATTTCTAGTATGCATCATCAGAAGACAAACAATTAAATCAGATAAACAAAAATTTCTAAATAGAACATTTCCGAAAAGGCAACACATTTATCTAATTCTATTTAAAGCAAGACGGATCAAAAAAGGAAAACAGTTAAAGCGGACACAAAAAGCATCTGAGACAAGGAAGAAAACAGGTTGAACATAATTGAATATATTTTGTTTAGAAAAAAATAAACGATATATTTTATTGTATATGTATGTAATTAAAAACTATATTTACATTTCTATTTATTTTATGTAAAGATTTTATATTTATAATTTTTTTAATTTTATAAAAAATTAAAATAATACCGTAAGATAAATAATATAAAAGATTCCTAAAACTAAAATGAGTTGTTCAGAGATAAAAAATATGCTTTGCAAGATGAACAAAAACATTCTTCGGCGCCGGGCGCCACCGAAGTTTGGTAAACCATTCATTGTAGAAACAGACGCAAGCATCGTAGCAATTGCGGGCTCGTAGCAAGCATCGTAGCAATTCAGGGGCTAAATTTATAATCTTTAATGAGTTATTTGAAATGTTTTAACTTATTTTTATTATATTATATTAATTTAACTATAACAAAAACTTTAAATTACAAAGTAATTTCATTGTACTTTAGATTAAAAGATAAACAAAATTTCTATAGTCATAGAAACTTTCTTTTCCACCCTTTTTGACAATTATCCTTAATAAATAATTAACAAGTTCGGCCCATTTTTTGGCGGAAGCTCCAAATTCAAAATATACATTATTTGATTTTGAGTTAGAAAATTATTAAACTTTCTTCCAAAAATTCGTGTACTCCTAAAATATATTTAAGGAAGATCTAAATGAAAATTATGTATAATAGTTAGTATGCCAGTTATTGGGGTATTAAATATATGGATATGGATTCGGGATTCGAGTGGATGTGCGAGTGCGGGCTTCCAGAGGTCCTACCCTTTTCTAAACCAATTCAACTAAATGGATTAAAATAGATTGAGGAAGTGATACTGATAATTGTGAATCATAGGATTGAATAGACTTGACAGGATTTGCGCGAGGACGAAGTAAGCACTTGGAATATAGATAAAGTGAAGGAACTGGATATTGGATTGGACCGAAGTGAGATAGACTGAGATTGGACTGGACTGAGATAAACTGAGATTATTGGACTGGACTGATGTGTTTATTGGGGGGAATGAAAACCTTATAAGTTGGGAAAAGGGGAGTGGAAAATGGGATAGGCAATAGTCAACGAATGGGATTAGTGGAGATTGAAAATATGATAAGTTGGGAAAGTGGTCGGGAATAGTAGGAAATACTAGGAATTCACATGAATGGATAATGGGAAGTGATTGGGAATAAGTGGAATTAATAGGAATTCATATGAACGGATAATGGGAAGTGATTGGGAATAAGTGGAAATGAAAGGAGTTCACGTGAATGAATAAGGAAAAGGTGAGAAAGAATAGTTGTAATTGTAAATAGTAATATAGCGGAATTAGGCGGAAGTGCGGGCGAAGTCCAAAGAGAGAAAGTTATTAATTGCTAAATGGGAAGATAGGAATGGGAGTTTGAGTCTGGGATTTGAGTCTGGAATTAAATTGGTTTTGGTTCGGTTCCGGGATACGGGGTTACATAATTCATCATTTCAAAATAATTAACACTTTAATACCAAGTCAAGAGAAATGGTAGTATAATTATATTTATCCACACCAATTACGGAAAACCGCAATTAGTAACAAAAAATATATTATTTATATAGCATCTAGAATTTGAATAAGTTAAGATGCTATTTACTATAAAAAATTAGATAAGATTAAATAATTTAAATTTTAATTAATTGAAAATAAATAAGAATAATAATCCAAACAATAACATAATTTACTCTAAATTTATAATCGAAGACATGCCTAATGACCCAGAATTGCATTTGTAATAATAATTTTTTATAGATTAAATATAAAAAATTTATAAATTAATCATAAAATTAAATAAATATGGTTATCGATAATAAAATGTAAACATGTGGTAAGTAAAAATTAAAGGATTCATAAGAAGGATTAGTAAATGATTAATAATCTAATTGTAAAGTTATCGGCAGAATTTTAAACGAGAAGTACTATCAGTATTCATATATAGGATATATATAAATATTCTTTATAATAATATCAAATACTTTCAGCTCACATTTTTACTAATTTCATAAAATATTCATGGAAAATGGCTGGGTTGCCCTTAATAAAATAAATATTTAAAAAGAGGTTTACATCGCACACAAAGAAAAAATATTAAGAAATAACTGCTAATAAATACATTCAACGAGAAGATTATGAAAAAATTAAAATAGCTTTCGGTATAACTAAAAAACACATTTGTATTATTATAATAATATATTATTAAATTAAAATATAAATTACGAACGATTGAGATCGTGATAAGTGAATTGTGTTAGATTAATACTTATTATTGTAAATCAAATATTTTTTATCACGATTCTTTACGATGGTCAGTATAAATATTTTCCGAGATGCATTAAATTATTTGATATATTAAATTGTTACTGTTTAAGAGATAGACTACAAAGTTTGTATTAAATAATGAATAAATAATAAATCATAGCTAATAAATAATAAATATAAATAATAAATATATAATAAATCATAATAATAAATCAATAAATAATAAATCATAATAAAAAATTCAGTAGAATATACAGACAAATTTGAAAGGAAACAAATCTAACAATTAATTCGCTAAAAAATTATCTTAATTCAATTTTTGATTATAACTTGACTATAAAAACTGTGAATATAGCATTTTTAAATTAAGCGTAAACAAATAAATATATCTATTAAAAAATTATTATATAATTTTTTCCATTATATTAAATATTCAAAGATACTTGGTTGTTGTGGATTAATTTTGATTTAAAAAATTCTTAAGCTAACGTATTATAAACCCTACTATTAATAATTTAAAATAGAAAATACCGTATTTTTCCCAATAGAAGCGCACGTCCCAGTTGAAGCGCACGTTCCAATAGAAGCGCAGTCTACGAGGAGGTTGAAAAATACAAGCGCAGGTCCCATTAGAAGCGCACGTTCTATTATAAGCGCACCCTATGGTATACTTATTTGAGCAATATAAATTTTAATTTTCAAAAAATTTAGAATTACTATTTACTTTTTAGTTACTTTTTAATTACTTTTTAGTTACTATTTTAAACAAGTATTATTCATTTACATTTAGATTAAGAATTTACACTTTTTTTATAAAAAATGGAAATTGATGTTTAGGTGAATGTTCAAGTAATGTAACCGGTGTTATACTCGAAAACACAAAACTTATTTTATCGATAGATTTTTCCAATCTTCCCTTTGTACTACTTTCACGTAAACGACCAGATCCCTCTCTTGTCGAAACGATTTAAGGTTTTTTGAGTTATAATTGAGGAAAAACTTATTTCCATCTTCCCTTGGGGAAGTAGTGGAAAAAGCTAGATGGATGATGCCCTCACAATCGAATATTTGAGAGCAATTTTAGGGCAACCATTGTTCTCACAAAACTTGCTTATTTGGGTCCACCACCATGAAATTTTATTTGGGATGGGTAGTTGAATCATGAGATATGATTTCAAAAGAAATGTTGCAAAAAGCTTTTGGGTTTGTAGAATTGGAATTCGAAGTGACGATTCCGAAAATGATGAAATACATTGTTTTAGACAAGAAGGTCAGGCTTTATTACATCAGGCTTGAGAGGATAAAGAAATTTCAGAAAGTTAGGTAGAAATTGATCTTAATAAAGATAATGAAAACGGAATTGAAATTGATAATTCTATAGAGATTTAATATTTGTGTTAACTTTCCATAATGTTATAGAAATTAATTCGCATAGGAGTTGAAAAATACAAGCGCACGTCCCAAAATAGAAGCGCAGTCTACGAGGAGGTTGAAAAATAGAAGCGCATGCGCTTCTATTGGGAAAAATACGGTAACTTTAAACATTTAATAAGATTAACAAATATGTCAAATATGTAATTTAATAATGCTAATTAATTAATAATCTAAATATTACAAACTGAGCAATTTGATTTGATTGAATGGGACCCACAGCTAAAAGAAGTTGTTTACAATTTAAAAAAAATTTGCATTTATTTATAAATTATAATAAAAATATAAAATTTATTTAAATATTAGAAAAGAGAAATTTATAACAATTGGCTAATAAATTTTATGGTTTTAAGATAATAAGTAAATTGAATTATTTTCTTTTCGATACGATTAGGTTCGTTCCCCATGCAGCTGTGAACAGCTATATGAAGTCATCAAGCAAGACATGGGAATTTTTAATAGAATTTTTATTAGAATTATATTTTGAGTAAAATTGAGTTAATTTTATCGTTAAATAAAATTTTATTGATGAAATTATAATGAAATATATTAAATAAAGAATTTTTATGAAATTTTTAATGAGTAAATCTGAAAATTTTTATTAAAATGTGATTATTAAAATAAAAGATGATTTTAAATAAAAAATGAGAAATTTCTTCATTAAAAATTTTTTAACAAAATTCATACAGTTCAAAATGTTTATATTTAGCTTTTTAACTTTAAAATAAATTCACCAAAAACACTTTACTATTTTGGGAAAAAGGAACGGAGGCCTGAACAAAATATAAAAAAATTGAGTTTTGAAAAGTACAAATTCTTATTGTTACAGAAAATTACGGCTTTTAGTAAAAATACTAATAAGATACAAACTAATCCAAAATTATACATTTAATTAAAAAAATTAAAATAACTTTCGGAATAATTGAAAATAAACTTGTCATTATTATAATAATATATTGTTAAATTAAAATATAAATTGCAACCGAAATCACTAAAGTCATGTTTTCTTTGCAAAGTTTTAAAACACCATATTATGTAATAAATTTTTCTCCAAGTTTAAGTGGAAACCCGTTTGTTCAAGCTCAAGTTTAAATATTGTTCAAGCTTGAGTTTAAAATTTAAGTATAAACACAATTTCAACAATAAAGATGAAAAAATTTGTGCAAAATATTTTGATAATATAACCAAAATAAAAAGTGAAAATTTAGTTGGTTTTAAAAAGTAATGTGAAAAAAGTATAATCATAAAACAATTAAATAATAAGTAAACACAAGTTATCAATAATTTTAAACTGTGCGTAGTAAATTTTATATTCTCTTTTATAACTTTACTTAATGACACAAATTATCTTTTTTAAAAAATAACTTAGAGAGAAATAATTCATAGAGCACTACTAAATTTTAAAAATAATTTGAACGAAATTAATTTAAAAGAAGCTTAAATTAATGTTGATAATCTACTTCAATAACTTGACTCAATGCAAAATAATCAAACAAAGAGCGATCTATTTGACTAACATATTAAAAGATCCTTTCACGGAATAAAGTCAAGAGCTCATCAGAGTTCGAAAGAAGACTGTTGGAAATTCATAGAACACCTTTACTGGAGAAGTTGCAAAAATGTGTATTGAAATAATTTATTACTACAAAATATTCAAATTTTTGTATTTTAAAACTACTCCAACATAAAAATTGATATATTAAATTATTAATGTTTTAAGAGTTATTATGAAAGGATAATAATTTTAAAACATTTAAATTAAATTTAACCAATATTTAAAATTTTGAAATTGATTGTGGTGTGTGTGAATTTTGAATTGATGGTGGTGATATAAAATTTAGAATTATTGAAATAAATTCTTATAAAATTTGTAGAAAATAGAAAGACCATATAAAATAATATAAACTTTTTATTTTAGTTGAATCAACTAATTTTTAAATACTGACACAATTCTTGTATACTTATTGAAATTGATGAAATGAAATTTGATAGAAAGTATGTTCTTAGTTTAATGTAATGATAAAAATATAAAATTAAAATTTAGTTAAAATTTATAAAATATTTATAGACCTTATATTAAATATCTTATTAAAAGCAATGCTCTACAGTAAGGAAAGATCAAAAATCAAGTCGAGTTAAAAAATAACTTGACCAACACATTTTTACTTTGTAGTATAGGACATTAAAATAATAAAAAAATTAAATGTAACTTTTTTAAAAAATTTTATTAAAATATTGCCCAAACACCGATGAGGAGGAAAAAGAAGAAGATTACATATTATAAATCAAAATAAAATTTATTAAAAAACTAATAATTTGATAAAGATCAGTCTAAACTAATAATTGCTTAAATTAATTTAAAACATTTGAAATCTTTTTTAAGTTTTCGAAAGCATAAAAAATATTTCTTACAAAAAACTAAACAATAATTGATAAATTGATGCACAGAAAATTTAAAATTAAAAATTCACATAAATTTACTAATTATAATAATTTAAAAGTATTTACAATAAAAAGTAGGTAATGTAAGATGAATAATAAGATGAATAGAGTCAACTTTCTACCAACATCCACACAAAAGATCAACTAAAAATCTCAATAACACATAAACTCATTAACATTAATTATAAGTAAGAAACTCAACCATCCCTATTAAGCACTTATAAAAATAAACGTCATCTGAAAGTTGCAAACAAATTTTTAATAAATTTAAAATTTAATATCTGATATAAAAAGTAAATTATTTTAAATTTTTAATTTAAACTAAAGTTGTAGAAAAGACACAACAATATTTTTAATTATTATTTAAAAAAGGCATTGTAGCGGAATCTATTAGAGAGGACATAATTAGTTCGGTTGCTTCTCTTAAGAAGCAACAATCTTTTTCTGCAGTGTTACTACTCTAAAGTCAATCTCTTCTCGAATTTCTCTCACTGTGAGAAAGAAATAATTTTTTCTTTTTTTCTGCACTAACTACGACCAAAGGCTTGGCTTTACGACCTACAACATTCATTTTTCTTTTGAACAAAATCCGACTTAATAGATTTTTCCTTATCCTTCAACAATGCCTTTTCTGCCCATCAATAATGAATAAATAAAATATATACCTATATATTTCTTGTAAATTTTTTAATGTTTTAAATTTGTTATAATTTTAATATTTTTAAGTTATACTGCAGTTGATAGGAAAATAATCTCAGTAATTAATTTGGTAAAAATATAGTACACTTAATTTAATTTTTGATCATAACATAATATGAAAAAAATCATAAAAATTACAAGATTTAATCTAACCAACATAAAAATTGATATCTGAACTATTAATGTTTTATGAGTTATTAAACAAGTTTAATCAATATTTAAAGTTTTGAAATTGAATGTGGTAATTTTCTTCATTGACAAATTTATTTAGTAATTTAAAAAGATATTTTTCCATTATAATAAAAAATAGTGAGCATAAAAAATAAAAATAATGTTTAATAAAAATATTAAATATATTAATTGCTATTTAATTTTATTCTTTGTTATTTAATTTTAAAGAAAAGGAAGGAAAAAGAAAATGCCTTTTATTTAAAAATAAACTTAAAATCAACAATTGTTTAATTAATTTTGTTTCAAAACAAATATGTAATTTAAATTTTTTATTGAATTTATTGAAATAATTAAACAATGCCATATTTATTCTCTACAAAAATTTTATTAAATAATGAATAAATTAATTAGAGGCAATTTATAATCTATGGCATCATGTATCAACAATCATACAAACTGCAGACTACATTTTTAAAGAAATTGTAAACAAATAAATTTATCTATTAAAAAATTATCATTAATAAATTATCTGCCTACTATCAACATGTAATTAAATTTTTAACAACAATATAAAGCAAATTTAAACTAGATAATAACGTTATAAATAATTTTTAATATAAATGATGCCCAACAATTTATCTTTTATTTATTTGAATTTAATTTTAAAAATTAATGTTTACCAAAAATCAAATAATTACATAATAGTAAATTTAATGAAGACTTGTTTAAATTGAGAAAATTATAAAAATATTTATCAATTTTTAACTTTAAGTTTAAAGTAAAATTACACAAATTATCATAATTGTTTGACATGATAAGTTATAAAGCAATTTGATTCGTATAATATAATTTAAATATTCAAAGATATCTGATCGAAATAAGAATAGCAGTTTTTTTGGTTTAGACCTTTTTAAATTAGATATTTAATTTTTAAGATATTGAGGCTAGACAATTAAAGATAGACAATTATAGAGACTATATTCATCAAGTTCTAAAGATCATCAAGTTCTGTTTTTAATTTTTTTTTGTGATGTCCTTAATTTTGTTGAAAGTACAAATTATTGTATATTTATTTATTATTAGTAATTTTCTTTTTATTTATAAATTAAAATACTTTTAAAATTATTATATTTTAATCAAAATTATTTAATTTAAATAAGAATTTAATTCTTTAATTCGAGAAATTATTAAAAAATATCTCTTTAATAATTATCTGATCGTCTTATTGGAGTGCACAATTGGAAATATTAAAAAATTCAAAAGAGTATACAGCACAAATTTGAAAGGAAACTAATCTAACAATTAATTTGCTAAAAAATTACTCTTAATTTAATTTTTGATTATAATTTGAATTATAACTTGAAAAATATATGATTATTTCCGAAATATTAAATATTTAAAGATAATACATTTAGATTAGATCACTTGACACCACCACCAAGTAAAAACAAACGAACAATGGCTTAGTTAAAAATTGAATAAATTTTTATAGAGAAAATATTTATGTTGAATTATTTAAGGCATATATCTGTATTGATATTTCAAAATTTTATAAAACCCCAGTTAATAATAAAAAAGTTGTTTTTGGTCCGTTTTTCTAATAAAAGTTTGCTCGTTGTGAATAATTTTGATTAAATAAATTCTTAAACCTAACGTGCTATACACCCTAGTACATATTAATATTTTAAAATAGAAAATTTATTTAAATTAATCAAACAATTCCTCAAGTGTAATCAATCTGAACACATTTCAACTTTATCCAATAATTAATAGAAATTTGATATTACTAATATAAATATGCTAAATAAAAGATGTGATATAAAAATAAATAAGTATGTAAATTTTTAATGAACTTCAATCTACTCTTAATTTAATTTTTGATTATAATGTAGCAATGAAATGACATTGTTCATCTTGTTTACTTCTACAAATTTTAATAAATTGTTAGTTTTTGTTAAATTTTTTAATATTAAATGATTGAAAATTAAGAATAAAAATAATATAGGAAGACATAAAAGCTACACACTTAGAAATTATGATCTAAAATTTATCATTTAACCATTAGTCACCAAGTTTAGTCAATACATGAAGATCAAACTTATGAATAAATAAAATATATAACCTTATTTCAATAAAATAGTTTAAAAATATATTTAAAAATTGAATTATTTTAAATGGATAAATATACGGATATAAGTGTCGTTGATAAGAAGTTATTTGAAGGGCGAGTTTTGAGTGGGGCTGCGAAGCTAACTGATTTAAAGAAATTCATTAGGACGCCATCTATTACTAATAATGTGTTGAAGAAAATTATTAAGTAAATTCTGTTTAATTAATTTAAGGTGCCAGAAATTGCAATTAAATAATATTAATTGAAAATATCAATTACTTGATATAAAAACGCAATAGAAATTATTAAAATTATATTGTATTTAATTTTATATGTATTATGTAATATCAATTAGTTATAACTTTAATATGGATTTTAAAAATAACTAATATCGATGTTACGAAACGATCAAAGTCATGGTTTATATGATAGTGCTGCTATATTTTCGCAGATTTTTACATGCAATAGACATGGGTTAATAATAAAATTTTTATTAATAGAATTTTTATTAGAATTATATTTTGAGTGAAATTGAATGAAATTTTATTTTTGAATGAAAATTTATTTACGAAATTATGATGAAATGAATTAAATAAAAGACTAGCTGGCTGGTCGGAATAAGCCACACCCAGGTAGACCTGCCAGCCTCCTATTTAAATCCCTTTTTTGGAGAATTTTATCATTAGTTATTCATTAGTTATTATTGCTCTCATTACTCTTCTCACTTTTCTGCACTTGCAATTATTTGTTACTAATATACATATTTTGCCAAACTATAATATTGCGCTTAATTATTTTGATACTAATCGACTGCATATGTTTCACGTCTTTTAACTGTTATATTATTAATATTAATTAATATATAAAACCCAATATTCACATACAAGCTATTTCCAATTTGAGAAAAAACAACCTTTTGTAAGCATATTAATTCAATATAAATAAAAAAATTACTTTAATTTTCTAGTGGATTACAACGTTAAAGCTCAAGAGGAGATTGATAGAATTATTTTAGAGGAAAATGAAAAAATCTTATTTTTTAGCAGAGATGTTTCGAAACAAAAAAATCTTCGAAAATCGGAAATCGAAATAAATTCAAAAATATCGAAATCGAAAATCGAAAATATTTTTCAAAATCTTCGAAATCGAAAATCGAAAATCGAAAGAAAAATAACCTCGAAAATCGAAAATCGAAAAACGAAAATCGAAAAACGAAAATCGAAAAAAATTTTAAAATGGAAAATAATTTGCAGGTAAAATATTTGTTATGTTAGGTCTCATTTGGAACTTATTTAATTCTAAGAAATTAGAAAAAAGTAGGGACTGTTCGGTAGATCCTGGGAAATCACGGATATCCAAAATTCGAACACTAAATCCAACCCAAGAATAGGAACCGAATCACCGACACCTCCTATGGCCAATTCAATTCTTTGCTCAGGAGTGATGAAAAGGGGCTCTGAATTGATCAAGTGGGATTTGAGTGATATCATAGGAGGATAGATAACCTATTGATAGTTCGATATCACGGCCAAATAAGGATATCAGCGGATTCGAAGGGATATCGGAAGAATAAGAGGGAAGTCGAAAATATAGGTGATCCCCAGATATCCAACTCTATGTTATCCACCTTACACCACTTAATCCCTCGATATCAGTCCCAAATCACTTTATATTGGGCCCCTTGAAATTTCCCGAGATCACTCAAGGTCCACATTAATCCATCCAAAACTCAGATATATTACATCTTATCTTTTCAGCGCCGCAGGCGAAAATTTTGAAAATTTTGGAGGATCCTTAAGTCAAAAGTCTTCCTTTTTCTGCGCCGGAGGCGAAAATTTTGAGTATTTTGGAAGACCAAGTCACCAGAATTCTTCCTTTTTCAGCGCCGCAGGCGAAAATTTTGAGAATTTTGGAAGAACCTTAAGCCAGAAATCTTCCTTTCTTTGCGCCGCAGGCGAAAATTTTTTAAATTTATGATGGCCGATAAGTCAGAATTCCTCCCTTTTGGCCCAAAAATTTAAATTTTTTCAAAAATTCGGAAATCGAAAATATCACAAAATTTCGAAAATCGGAAATCGAAAATCGAAAGGAAAAAAACCTCGAAAATCGAAAAACGAAAATCGAAATTTCGAAACATCTCTGTTTTTTAGGCAAATCAATTGATGAAAATATGGATGAAAATTTAGAAAATGAACTAATTTTAAATAAAAATAATTTATGATGAAATTGAAGAACCGGAAATTGAAGAACCGATTCTAAATGAAGAAGATTCAGCAAACTTTGTGGTCAGAAGATATAAAGACAGACCCAATGTAAAAATTTAAATATTAGATTCTAAAATGTTAAATATTTTAACTTGAGATTTTATCGCCTCCCCGTGGTTTTCGTTAATCCAAATCAATAAAATGTTTTCAAATGAGTATTAATTAAATTCCATTTTATTTTTGGTTATTTTTTTACAAAATCACTCTTCAAAATTTTCAGTTTCAAAAATGCTCGTGGCCAACCTTAAACTTGCCCGTTTTTATAAAAAAAAATTTATTTATAGCTTGCCTCTACTTCTATTCTTACACTGTTCAAGAACCTCTATTGCTTCAACCTGTGATTTTTTAAAATTAAATTTCAACAATTTTCAAGAACTAAATATGATAATAAAAATTAAAAATATTTAAATTTATTGAATTATTTAATACATTTTTATATTATTTATATTTAATATAATATTTAGATTATTTAAAAATATTTAAATTCCTACAATATAATATAAATATTTAGAGATAAATTAAAATACAAGGCTTGGAAAAGCCCAAACAAAGAGAAATTACAGCAGGAAAATGAGACAAATATAAATAAACAAAATACTATAAATGACTTGAATGAATATTTAGATAATGTATATAAATTGTAAATAATGTATGTATACATATTAACTGTAATGTATATTAATTAATATTTGTTTGCGCTGATTATCAAATTAAATAAAACTTAATTAATTCTTAATCTATTGACCACATTCGACAAGAAAACTAAATAATTTATAAATTGATGGACAACAAATTTAAAATAAAAAATTGATAGAAATGTATTTACGAATTATAATATTTAAGAATATTTACACTGAAAAGGTGGCAAAAATAATCGAGTCTCCAGTGAAAATTCTGAGAAATTTTATAAAATAACAAAATTTTATTTAAAGACAATTTATTTGATATTATTATTAAATCATATGAAAATAAATTACAACAACAAATTTTATGCAACATCTCACACAATCAATTACACAGAATTCAACAAATTAATTATAAGTAAGAACGCGATTTTTATTAAACGATTATAAAAATAAACTCCATCGAAAAAAAATTTTTTTATAACTTTAAAATTTAATATTTGATATAAAAATAGGACCAATATACATATTATTGCAAAATATTTTTATCAAACAACAATATAAATAAATAAAATATTTTAAATTTTTAAATCATTATTAAAAAAGATGGTAATGAATGAAGTGAAGTAATTAAATATGGACATGTACATTAGAGGATATATGCATATACGTTCAAAACTTTTAAAAGCGCTATAAAATTAAATGGTCTGCTATTAAATGTTAGAAAGTCAGGAATAATAAAAATCACGATATTGCTTAAAATAACAAGTGTTGATTCTAAATTTTAGGATATAAATAGATAAGTAATATTAAAAAATAAAAATTTGGCATCAATTAAATGAATGTTTAAAAAGATTAATAAATGTAGTATAAAGATAAAATTTACAAAGAAAATTACAATTTTCAAAAATATTATTTGATTCACTAGTTAAAATTTTTATAATTTAATATATTATATATTAAAATATTAAACTATGTGATTATAAGAGTTTAATTTGGATACTAATAGTTGGTCAAATTTTGGATTAAATCAGAATAAAGAAAAAAATAAAAATAATTTTGAATATGAAAGTAATTTTAATTGATTTAATTAAATTCTTATCGTAGATTAGTGGAAAACATCAAGCTGTCCATATTCTACATTCTTGTTCATTAGAGAAATAGGCTAAAGATGAAAAAATGGAAATTGAAATTAGTGAAATTTGTAGTGGATGAATTATTCCTGCAAAAGGGACATGAAGTAAAGAATTTATAAAAACATTTAAAAATTAAAAAATACTAAATATACAAACGATTAATTTTTAATTTTCCACGTGAAATTATAATAAATATAAAAGACACCCTTGAATTGTATTTTTGATCAGTTAGAAAACAAAAATTTAATAAAAATTTCCGTCTAATTAGAAAAATAAAATACCATAAAAATATTAAATTCTTTAATTCGAAAAATTAGTTAAAAAATATTTTTCAATAAAAATTGTCTGAGACTCATTGGAGTGCACAATTGGAAATATTAAAAAATTCAAAAGAATATACAGCACAAATTTGAAAGGAAACAAATCTAACAATTAATTTGCTAAAAAATTACTCTTAATTTAATTTTTGATTATAACTTGAATTATAAAAACTGAATACTGCAATTTCAAACGAAGCGTTAACAAATAAATTTATTTATTAAAAAATTAAACAATTATTATATGATTTTTCCAAAATATTAAATATTCAAAGACACTACATTTAGATTAGATCACATGACACCATCACAAAGTAAAAACAAACGAACAATGTCTTAATTAAAAATTGAATAAATTTTTATAGAGAAAATATTTATGTTGAATTATTTAAGGCATATATCTGTATTGATATTTCAAAATTTTATAAAACCCCAGTTAATAATATTAAAGTTGTTTTTGGTCCGTTTTTCCATTAAAAGTTTGTTCGTTGTGAATAATTTTGATTAAATAAATTCTTAAAGCTAACATTAATAAAAACTAGTATACATCATTTAAAATAGAAAATATATTTATTTAAATTAATTGAACCATTACTTAAAATTATTAATTCTGCAACACGACCTCCAACTTTATCTAATAATAAATAAAAATTTGATATTACCCATATATATTATATTCAAAATAAAAGAAGTAATATAAAAATAAATAAATATAAACATTTTGTAATAAACTTCAATCTAATCACTGCAAATTATTTAAATTACAAAACTATCACAAATAAAACAATATTAGATCAACATCAATGAAAATGACATTGTTCATCTTGTTTACTGTTACAAGTTTAAAAAAATTATTAATATTTATTTAATTTTTTACTATTAAATGATTGAAAATTAAAAATAAAATAGGTTAGTTTTAATAAATAGGTTAGCTTTAATTAGTTTAAAAATAGGTTAGTTTTAATAAATAGGTTAGCTTTAATTAGTTTTTATGTTGAAATAATTTGCCCGCCCTGTGAAAATGAAAATTATTATAATGTAACATTCAAAGATTGGAAAAAAGTGACCACATTGAACAATCTTTTATTAAATTTTATAAATAATTCTAATAGTAAAATTGGAAAAAGAACTGAGGACCGAACAAAATCTAAAAATTGAATTTATAAAAAATAAATTTTTATTCACACAAAAAATTACTGGATTTAGCAAAATTACAAATAAACTAAAAACTAATCTAAACTTATAAAAAAATTAAAATAGCTTTCGGAATAATGAAGAATAAACTTGTCATTATTATAATATATTATTAAATTAAAATATAAATTATCACTGAGTGAGTATAATTCATGAAATAGAAATAAATAATGCTTGTTTTAAATAGAATTAATATATAATATTAGAATTGGAAATCTCTAGTGATGGATATACATTCCGAAAAATTTGTACGATCATCAGAATAATTATCGTAGCAAAATTTATTAGTATAAGAAAGTACAAATAAAAATACGAATCATGAATATGCAATGTAAATAGATTTGATTCATAATCAAAAATTTTATAAATTAATATAGTATAAATTAAAATATTAAACTTTGTGATTATAAGAGTTTAATTTGGATAGTAATAGTCGGTCAAATTTTGGATTAAATCAGAATAAAGAAAAAAATAAAAATAATTTTTAATATGAAAATATTAACGTTTAATCACGGTATGGGAAAACCATTTATTATGGAAACGGACGCGAGCGTAATAGCAATTGCGGGATGTTTATTACAATTAAATAATAAAGATGATAAATTAAAATTGTTTTAAAGAATTTATTTAAAAAATTATATTTGGAAAAACTAATTAATTAAATTTTGATTATTGATGACAATAAAGTATAGCCCAAAGAATGAAAATATAAAAAGTATTAAAAAATTCTATTAGTCGGAAATATATATCGTATTTAGATTTTTTAGACATTCTCTTATATATTTTAAATTTTTTAATACACAAAAATATTAAAAAATGCAAAAGAATATAAAGAACAGTTTTGAGAGGGCACCAAACTCAACAATTAATGTGATAAAAAATACACTTTTAATTCAATTTTTAATTTAACTTGAAAAAAATTATAAAAATTACAAAATTTATTATAACCGACATAAAAATCTATATATAAAATTAGTACTGCTTAAGAGTTATTATGAAAGTATTAATAAATTTAAAACATTTAAATTAGGAACATTTAAAATTTAAAACATTTAAATTTTGCTTGTTCATTATTCAGTCATTATAGTAAAATATAAAAAATAAAATTATAATTTTCTTTGAAAGTTTAATTACTCAAGAAACATTTATTTTCTTGAAAAGAAGCGAGAATTAAAATTCTCAATAAAGAAGAATTTGGAAGTTTTGGATATACTTCAAAAAATCCTCTGACGAGTTTGGATTCTTTAAAATAATTTACAAAAAATGATTAAATTCATATTGAAAGAGAAATGGTCAAATATTATAATTCATATTGATTATAATTCATATTGATATTGATTATAATTCATTATTGATTATAATTCATATTATAATTCATATTGAAAGAGAAATGGTCAAAGTAAATCAAGATTATTAAAAGATTATTAAAGATTACATTATTAAATTTTTTAATCACTTTATTGTATTAATTAATGAGTCCATGAACAATGGAAAATCTAAATAAATTTTGAATAAAAATCTTATTTGTTGAGAATATAATAATAATAATAATAATAATAATTTAACTAAATTAATAAAATAAAATAACAACAAATAAAGTAAATTGTTTAATTTGTTTACATTAATGAGAAGAATTGTTTACATTTATGAGAAAAAATAAATTAAATACTGTTAAATTATATTGAGTTCGCATATTAGCGCTAAATTTCTATTAAAGGAAAATGTTACCATTCTACAAAATCCGTGAAAAAATTATTTAATGAAAGTATGTGGATCTCCAGTAACATTTTGAGAAATTTTAAAAATTAAAAAATTTTATTTAGAGATAATTTATTAGAGATTATTATTAAGGTAAATAAAAATAAATTCATAAATTGCTAAGAAATAAACAGAATATGAAAATATAAACAGATCCACTGTGTGTCTGAACAACAATCAAAGAAAAAAAATTAAATAATTTTTTTAAATTGTCGACTTAAGCATATTGAGACTTATCTTGGTGCGCACAAATTCCTCTGCATACGTTAATAGTAAGGGGGCGGGGGGAAATAGAAAATTAATTAAACTAACAGAAAATTAAACATAATTAAAAATATTAAATGAAAAAAATTATAAACTATCAATTCATTAATTAAATTAATTGTTTAGATGAGATATGTTATCCAAGTTTAATTAAAAAATATAAGTGAAAAATCAGTTCACACATATAAAGTTGTAAAAATGAAACACAAATACTTTAAATACATTTTAATTATAAATTTTTAATAATATAATTTTTGATAATTTTAAATTATTATTAAAAATAATAATAATTTTTAATAATAATCTTAATAATATTTAAAAAATTATGATTTTAATAAAATAAAAATTGCTCGTCATGTCATTTCATAATATATAAAAATAAAAAAAGAATTAGTTATAATGTCTAAATATTAAAAGTAAAAGACATATTACTGATTCGAACAAACGTAAACGTCATATACTTGGGCGATGGTTGTTCAAAAACAAACTATTTGATTCAGGACATCTTTAAAATTTTTGAGCGAAAATTTTTCACAATTTTTTGTTATATTTATTTTGAATTTTAATAACAAGAGGTTTAAAATAAATTCAGCTTGGAAAATCAAAAAAATATGCATAAGAGATGAAGATTAAATTCAAATAAAAGTTATTGTAAAATCAAATAATTGTAAAATCAAATTGTAAAATCAAAAAAAACTAAAAATCAAATAATTATAAATAAATTTAGTGAAGGCTTTGTGTGACTGAAGAAATGACAAATATTTATCAATTTCTAAAATTTAAAAAGAAACAAATAACTAATTTGACTTGAAAACTTTTAAAAGTAAGGTATTTTAAGTAAAACATTTATGTGTAGTATGTTTGAAATAAATTCGGTTCATGCAATATAATTTAAACATTGAATGATAAATTAAAATATAAAACCAAAAAGTACTTATAATTATAAGAGCAATTGCGGCCGGCAATGAAACAAATATAAATAAATTAAATAAATATTTAGATAATGAATAATAATTATAAAAATATTGTTATATTGAGAAGAATTTTCTACCAAAATAATGATAAATGTGATTCCTATCATGACTTTTATACATAAATTTAATAAAAATCTTTTGTTACTACATATATTATATAGTAAATAGAAAATTTTTTAAATAAAATTACAATTTAAATAACAAAATTGGATAATAAAAAATAAAAATATTTAAATTTTCAAAATTGTTTTAAAAATATGTAGTAAAATTAATTTAATAAAAAAGAAATTATTTAAATTTTTAAAGAATTAAAATTATATTGGAAGAATTTATTAAATTTTTGAATTATTTGTTTATCGCTTCAATAGTCGGATAAATTAAATGGCCTAAATTTTAATTAACATTTAAATGCATACCTCCAAAATGCCATGCCAAATTCCGAAAAGTGATCTCTATTGATGGAAATATCCAATTGTACAAAATATTATATTAATTTTGTTTAAATTTTCTTAAAAAACATTTAAATAAGTGTAAAAATAAATTTAAAATTTATTGAAATAATTAAGCAATTCCACATTCAGTCACTACAAAAATTGTATTAATTAATGAATAAATATGTAAATTTGAGCTGTTAATCTCTCCGCTATTTTATATAGGTAAATATTTTTAGTTATTATTTTCTCGTTCTTCTAAAAAATAAATAAAATAATATATTTAACCTAAAGGCAATTTATAAACTATCTTATAAATTCGTGTAGATTAAGTGCTACATTTAAGAAGTTGTCGAAACAAATAAATTTATCTATTAAAAAATTATCATTAATAAATTATCTGACTACTATCAAAATGTTTTTAATATAATAGATTTTTGCTAAAAAAATAATGTCCAATAATTTGTTTATTATTTATTTATAACAATTTATCCAGGATTCAAGCAATTTTCCAATAATGACAACAACTTGTCTATTTATTAATTTAATAAAGAAATATTGAATATTTTTTATAAAAATTAATTGAAAATTACTCTAATTTTATATTTAGATAAATATACTTTAAATCAAAATCTAATGTTACATTCTATTTCCATTGATTTGTATGGAAGTCAAAATTAAATATAATAAAATGAAATTAATTTAAAACGTCAAATATGTGTAACAGGGGTGCAGCGAATTGAATTTTGAAAAGCGAGAACGAGAAAACGAGAAGCGAGAATGAAAATTAAAAAGCGAGAGCGAGAAGCGAGAGGCGAGACTACCAAAAAAGGCGAGAAAAAGCGAGAAGCGAGAGGCGAGAAGCGAGAATTTTAAAAAAATTGTAAAAATTTTATTTGCCTAAATTAAATAGTATATTTTTATAAATCATACTTATAATCGTATATTTTTAAATTATTATGAAGAAAAATTTATTAACTCTATTAACTTCTAGTGTTTTTAAGCCATCCTTATCCCAAGCACCTAAAAATACTTATTTAAATTTTAGAAAATTAAAATGTACTTTTGGTCTGAGCGAAAATTTTGAGAAATTTGGAAGGCCAAGGACAGAATTTCTTCCTTTTTCAGCGCCGCAGGCGAAAATTTTGGGAAATTTGGAAGATCCTTAAGCCAAAAATCTTCCATTTTGCGCCGCAGATAGGGGCATAAAAATGTCGTTGTTGGTGCTCTTGGCGGAAAATCTTTTTTATAATCACATTCTTTACAGAATGCAATTCGTCCAGAGAGTGTGAAATAATTCCAAATCTTTGACATCTCATTTATTTATTCCTTGAAAATAAAAATTAGAAAAATAAAGGGATAAAAAATTCTCGCTTAATTCTCGTTTTTTTGAGAAAAAGCGAGAGCGAGAAGCGAGAGGCGAGACTGCCCAAAAAGGCGAGAAAAAGCGAGAAGCGAGAGGCGAGAAGCGAGACGAGCTGCACCCCTGATGTGTAAGTATTGTTTGCATAATATAATAAATTATTTTATCAAAAATCCAAATTGGCATAAAATATATTCAAATATACTTTTATGTTAAAAAACGAGTAAGGTAATATATGTAAATTTTAATAAAATAATTATTTGATTAAACAGAAAAATTAAAAGTTAAACATTTCCGAAGACAAGAGCTATTTATTATCCTATTTTTCAAAAAATAAAAATATTTTGCCACCATTTAATAATTTTTCTTATTTTTGGGGCGTATTCCCATTTAATTAAATTTTCTTATATTTGGGGCGTATTTTGTTTCGGAAAAATATAAAAAAAATAAATTCCGTCATTAATATAATTGATAATTATTCTAAGACTAATGAATACTTTAAATAAATTTAATATATACAGGTACTTCTGTTTTATATAGATAATTCTCTTTTATGTAAATTCTACAATAGAATTTAAAATTTTGTTTTAAAAGTTTGAAAATAAACTTTTTATTTTTTTAATGTATTTCTTTAAAATACTCCCAAAATTAATCAACACATGAGCATTTATTGTATTAAATTAATCATCATCAAAACCTAAAAATCATCATTAAAACCTAAAAAGTCAAATCTGTGTATAATTCAGGATTAAAGCTAATTAGTCAAAGGAACCCAAAAGTAAAGTTTAAAAAAGAGGAAGAATCAAAGAAAGGCTGAAAAAGATTATTAAATTTTTTGGATCAATTTATTGTATTAAATTAATCGACACATGAGCAATGGAAAAACGAAATAAATTCTAGATAAAATTTAAATAAAAATCTTATTGATGAGTATATAATAATATTAAACTAATTAAATTATTAAAATAAAATAACAACAAATAAAGTAACAAAATTCATGAATAAATTATTTTGATGAAATTATTTAATTATCCAGTAAAATTTTGAGAAATTTTAAAAAATTTAAAGAATAAATTGGATTTAAATATAATTTATTTTAGATGATCATAAAAGTAAATAAAAATTTATTCATATATTGCTGCATAACTATGTATTTTAAAAATAAATAACAATAATATTAATAAGGATTTATAATAACTTAAAAAATTAATAAATTTTATTAGAAAATTTTATTTGAGAATATTTTTGTAATTTTTCAAGCAAATAAGAAACATTGAAATTTTCAATGGTTATAGAGAATTCTTAATTTTTATTGGAAAAAAATATTAACAACAGTTTTGCTAAATTATATTATAAATAAATTTTATTTCAGAATATAAGAAAGAAAAATTTTTTATATTTAAGAGAAACAGGTTTATCAGCTGACTGACAACCAATTTTGGACAATGAACTGGAAGAGCCCACAATAAAATTAATTTAAAAATAAAGTGCTGTTTAATGAAAGTATTGCAGAAGACATTGGTTTAGAATTTTTATTAAAATTATATTTTGAGTGAAATTGAATGAAATTTTATTTTTAAATGGAAAATTTATTGATAAAATTACAATGAAATATATTAAGTGAAAAATTTTTATGAATTTTTTTAAATGAATTAATTGAAAATTTATATTAAAATGTGATTTATAAAATAAAAGAGATATAAAAGTTTAGAATTGTTTAAAATAATTTTTACAAAACTTGTAGACTACATTCTAACCCAGGAAATCATTTAACTTTCAAAAAGATCACTAATAATATAATTTAAATTAACATCAATGAGAATGACAATGATAAAATTGTTTAAGCTACAAATTTTAACAAATTATTAAATTTTGTTTAATTTTTTACTAAATATTAAATGATAGAAAATTGAGAATAAAGATAAATAGAATAAAGATATACATTTAGAAATAACGTATTTAGAAATACGTACTAAAATTTATCGTTTAAACATGAAACATCATGTTTAGTGAAAATAAAACTCTTGAAAATATAAAGAAACTTCCTGTACAAAAATAACGGAGGCTAATTCATAGATGTTAATAAAACAATCAACAAATATAATAATGAAGAATTAATGATAAAAATATAAATATATTTTATTATTAAAAAGAGAAAAGTTTACAACAATTGGCGAAGAAATTTTGTGATAATTTTAAAATAATAAATATATAATGCAATTATCTTAAATTACATAAATTTAAAATAAGAAGATAAATTCAAAATACAAATTTTCTATTACTAATAATGTGTTGAAGAGAATTATTAAGTAAATTTTGTTTAACATAATTTAAAATGCCCAGCAAATGCAATTAAATAATATTAATTTAAATTTGGATTACTTGAAAAAAAACGCAATAGATATAAGAGAAAAAGGATTATCCGCTGACCTCGAACTCAATTCTGGCCGTGTGTTCAAAAGTAATGTAATGGAAGAGCACACAGTTAAATTTATAAAAAATAAAGTTCTGATTAATGAAAGTACTGGATAAGACATGGATTAAAAATAAAATTTTTATTAAAAGAATTTTTATTAAAATTATATTTCGAGTGAAATTGAGTGAAATTTTATTGGTTAAATAAAGATTTATTGAACAAATTAAGATGGAATAAATTAAATAGAAATCGGAAATTAGTTACATTAAGATTTTATTAAAATTTGATTTATAAAATAAAAGTTGATATAAAGGTTTACAATTTATTGAAAACATTTTTATAAAATTTGTAGAAAATACAAAAATCCTATAAAATGTATAGACTTTAATTAGTTCTTATGATGAAATAATTTGCCCGTCTGTGCACATGAAAATTATTATTACTTAATATTATTTTTATTTAATTTATTTTTAAATTAAAAAGTCCCTTTAAAAATATTTAAAAATGTCAAATTTAATAATTCAAGTTCTGAATGAATAGGAATTAATGAATGTTTTCAAGTTAAACTTTTTTCGATACATTTATTTTTATTAGTATTCGTGCCTTACTTTTATTTAATGCATTTATTCACCTATATTATATTTGGAATTCACTTAAATATACATAATCAGTTAGTCATAAATGTGTAAATGATTTATCCCTTTAGTCTTCAATTAGAACACCTACGACTCCCACAAAAGAATCATTGCCATCCGTTCTCATCTCGTCCTTCTTATCTCTTTCCAGTTAGTTCAAACGACCTGACCATTGAACTCCGATGGACGGTGCCATCGAACATGATGCCATCGGATATTTCACTGGGGCAGAGTTACTGGTAGCACCGGATCTCCATCCGCTCACCTTCCCCTGCCCCCCCCCCATCATTGCCCTATAAATAGAAGAACCACTAAATAATAGTAATTCGAAAAACTACAGTTAACAACAACAATTGTTTACATACATAATACTTTGAGTATTTAAAATATATTTTTGTTAAATATTGTTAAATATTAAAAATATTTGTGATTTAAATAAATTATATCAGAATTAATTGATTCGAAAACAACTAAATATTAATAATATTATAAAACTAAAGTTACAATGTATGAAAGGGAAGATATAATAAAATAGTATAAATATTAATTTTGTTCAAAACAAATATGTAATTTAAATTTTTTAAAAAGTTAAAATATATTGAAATAATTTCGGGGTTTCATTCACCCAGGAGACATGCGTACAAGGTCACGAAGCAAGAAGGAGCAAAAGAGAAAAACAGTTAAAGCGGTTTATAATTTTTTTAGATTAATAATTTTTTTAATTTTATAAAAATTTAAAAAATACCGTAAGATAAACACTAAAAAGATTATACAACTAAGACGAGTTGCTCAGAAATAAAAATTATGCTTAGCAAGATGAACAAAACTATTAAGTATGTAGAAATGATAATAAAATATAAAAAAAAATATATAAAAAAATATTATTTATAATAATATTTGGTTAAAGTAAAATATAAATTAACACCGAGTGAGTTTTAATATAAAAATAAGCGTAAAAGGTCCTTGCCCACACTCTTTTGGGCATAAAAATTTATTCAAGTGGAATTTTGCCAAATAAATTCACACATACAATCACAAGAATGTGTGTATTAGAAAATTAAAAAAGATTTGCAAAATTTTACACATTTGAGGAAATACAAGCATCTAAAGCTTGTGGAAATTGACTTCGATGGTCGCAACTTCATCATGACTAATAGTTTGATCCCTGGCACGCTTTAATGAAGTTTTAAAATTCTCATTTATATTTTATATTGTCCGCCTAATAATTTGCTTCAAAAATGATCAAAAAGAATAGTCCAAAAGATTAGGATCTGGTGAGTTAAGATCCGGTTAAGATCTGGTAGGATATGGTGAATGATTAAGGTCTTTTGACCTCTTATTTAATTTTTTTAGAGTTAAATTGATATGTAAAATTAAAAAAGATCGAATTAATCATAAAAAATTAATATCGGCCTTAGACAAGACTGGTCACCTGCTCATGGGGCAAAAACAACAATTCAGCTGTGTGAAAATTTGTATCTCGTTTTTGGGGTGCTGTTATTTGGCCTTCAATCTCACCTTATCTTAATCTTTTGGAAAATTATGTTTGGTCAATTTTGTAGCAAATGATTAGGCGGAAAAGATAAAAAATAATTGAAAATCTGAAAACTTCATTAAAGCGTGCCCGGGACCAAAAAAGTGAAATGACTGTGCGACCATCGTAGGTAATTTCCACAAATGTTTAGATGCTTGTATTTCTGCAAATTTGTAAAATTTTGCAAATCTTTTTTAATTTTCTAATAACACACATTCTTGTGATTGTATGTGTGAATTTATTTGGCAAAATTCCACTTGAATAAATTCTTATGCCCAAAAGAGTGTGGGCAAGGACTTTTTACGCACCCTGTATACCAACTTCCAACCCTACAAATAAGGAAGTTTGGTGGAAATAGACGTGAATCTGATGCACTATATAAATATGAATATAAATACAAATATGTATAAAGCAGTTAATATTAACTATTATCGTTATATGTATTTATTTATTTATTGATATATTATTATGTATTAGAAATACTTACATATATTCACTAAGAAATTATTTATAAATTTAATATAAAAAAGAAAATAAATTTGAAAAAAGCAATTAATTTTGTAAATACTATTGGACAAGTTTTTCGGAGATTTTGCAATGATTATTGAGATTTATTCGAAGATTAAGTATAAAAATATGTGTATAATTTAAAACATTTAAAAACCAGAGAAAACTTATTCTACACGTTAATGGAAAGAAGATCTCAAACAAATTTTGCTTGGCCTAATTATTGAGAAATTCAGTAACAAATTTGTTTTCTAAAAAATTATAGATTTTAGTCAAACTTTTTCTATTAATTTATTATTTTACGTTATTTAAATTAAATTTTATCAAAAAATATACTTTATTTGCATTTGAGGTGTAAACTATTTGTGTAATTATGTTTAATTATTCATGTATCATTTTGAATGGAGTAAATTGAATTAAAATTAATTTAAATTGAATTATTATGCATTATTAAAATTAAATTATAAAACGACTACAAAATGCTATTTTGCAAAAAATATATTTATGAATAATTTAAATGAAAATTGCCTATAATTTATCATTTTAGAAAATTTTCACTTTAATCACCAACAAAAGTGATAGAACATCAATGAATCTACTGGACCGCTTGTTATCAAGAAATTAGAATTATTAAATTTTTTAAAGTAGTAATACATAGAATAAAGAATAAAAACTAATCTAAAATTACAAAAAAAATTAAAATAGCTTTCAAAATAATTAATAAAACATTTGCATTATTATAATAATATATTGTTAAATTAAAATACAAATTGAGAACTATTTAGATTGTGATGAGATTGTATTAGATTAATAAGTTTTATTGTAAATCAAATATTTATCCCGATTCTTTACGATGGTCAGTATAAATACTGTCCGAAATGCTTTAGGCCAAAATGCAACAAAATAATAATGTTTTAAAACCAAGACTACAATGAATTAAAGAGAAGATGTATACTTTTAATTTAGAAACAATTATATTGAAAATAATGCAAGTTTATAAAATAGTTTATTAATTTTTTTCAAAACAAATGTAAAAATAAATTTAAAATTTATTGAAATAATTAAACAATGCCACATTCATTCACTACAAAAATTGTATTGAATAATGAATAAATTAATTTTATGTGGAAGTGGTAGAATCAATGAACAACTGGTTCCTCTAATTATCAAAGAATTAGAAATATTAGATTATTTAAAGTAGTAATAGGATAAATAATAAAAACTAATCTAAAATTATAAAAATTAGAATAGCTTTCGGAATGATTAATAAAATATTTTTTATTATTATATTAATATTTGCAATTCTAAAAAATAATAAATAAATAAGTCACTAAAATGCAGAATTTTACAATTTATAAGTAAAATAAAATTATAGAAAGATTAATCTACACCATTTTATTTTTGCCATTATTTCAAACTCCTCCGATTTTTCTGATTATTTAAAGCAGAGGATCAGCCTTAAACTTCATTTTACAACTTTTAACTTTGGCTGATCTCCGGCTTTATTGTGCTCGTCTCATTTGGACTATAAATTGGACTATAAAACTATAAATTATCATCGAGTGAGTTTAAATCATGAAATATAAATAAATAATGCTTATTTTTAATTAAATTAATTAATATGAAATAAATTGGTTGAGCATTAAACAAACAGTAATGTATAATTTAAGAAATGAAAAACTTCAGTATTGGATATACCTTTCCGAAAAATTTAGAATAATTATATAACTAGTAAAATTTATTAGTTAAATTCTAAATTAATAAAAAATTTAGTTTATTTAATAACGCTAAAATAAAATAGTTGTTTTAAAGTAAAATATAATAACAACTATTCAATTAAAATATAAATAATTTTATAAATATTTTAAAAGAAGAAGAAGGACGAGCAGTAAAAAATTACTATACCTCAGTTAAAAAAATTAGTTAAAATTTTTAGTTAAAAAATTAATAACAAGTTAAAAAAATTTTTTTTAACAAAGTTAAAAAAATTAAATAAATATTAAGTAAACTTTAACTTAAGTTTTAATTATAACAAAAACACAAAAATTTCAACATTCCTTTCCATTATAAACAAAGTAATTAAATTGCTAACTTTTCCTTCAAGAAAACTTTTTTGCTAAAAATTCTAAATAAATAAGTCACCTCAGTTAAAAAAATTCTAAATCTATATAATTGCTTATTTTAAATGAACTTAATTAATAGATTAAACAAAAACTTTATAAATAAAATAAACTTTTCTTTACCCTTACATCAATGTAACAACTAAATATCCCATTGCCCATCCAAAAGTTCATATTTTGAACAAAGATGTACTCTGGATAACATTCACAGATAATAAATTTGAGCTGTCTATTTTTAAAGTAATTAATATTTTAAATTTTAAATTAGAATTATTATTTAAGGTTTTTGTTATCCCTCTAAAGAAAAAAATTTAATCTAAATCTATAAAGAAAAAAATTAATCTAAATCTATATAATTAAAAAAATTTAAAAATAATTAAAAATACATTATCATAATAATATATTTTGCTAAGTTAAACTATAGATTATCACCGAGTGAGTTTAAATCATGAGATATAAATAAATAATGCTTATTTTAAATGAACTTAATTAATAGATTAAACAATGTCCCAATATGAAAAATTTTTCAATTTGTATTCTGATTTAAAATGATATACACTATAATTCCTCTAAACGCAACTCTGGCACATTGGAAAAAAATTTATTTAATACGAGAGTTGGAAGATAAATTTCAAATTTACTACGGGGATAAGAAGGTTATTTTTGAAGAACTCTGATATAATTGACCGTCTAATCGATATACGGATCTAATCGATATGCAAAGCTGGAACAATGGAATGACAAAATAAATTTTAAATAAAAATCTTATTTGATGAGAATATAATAATATTAATTTAACTAAATTAAAAAAATAAAATAACAGCAGATAAAGTATTCAACAGCAAATTGTTCAAATGTTATGAAATAACTAAATTATAAATTAAATTATATTGAATTCGCGTGTTAACGCTAAATTGTTATTAGAGGAAAATGACACCATTTTTTATAAAATTTATGATTAAATTATTTTAATGAAAGTATGTGTTTAATGAAAAGATGGCAAAAGACATGGGTTAAAAATAAAATTTTTATTAATAGAGTTTTTATTAAAATTATATTTTGAGTGAAATTGAAAATTTGATGTGAGTATAATTTTAAATAGCTTTAAATTTCTCTAGTATAAGAGGAAATTCAAAAGAGTTCGCCACCTCTCGAACTCTGTAAACAAAAGCAATATGTCTCTTATGTTAAAATTAAGAAGTTTTTGTCTTTTTATCCTTCTTTAATGTTTTGCATTGCTTTTAATAACTAATTTAAGGCCAATAAATGTTTTAATTAATTTTAAACATATTTAAATTATATATTGTTATCATCTACGATATATTTATTGTATACATACATATGTATTTAATTAAAAAGTATGTATATTTGTCTTCTTATTTATTTTATATAAAGATTTAGATTTATTATTTTTTGAACTTTATAAAAATTTAGAATAAAGAATTAATTGAAATTTTATTTTTAAATGAAAATTTATTGATCAAACTATGTTTAAATAAATTAGATGAAAAATTGTTATGAATTTTTTAAATTAGTCTATCTGAAAATTTTTATTAAAATGTGATTTATAAAAATAACAGATGATATAAAATTTAGAATTAATTAAAATAATTTTTATAAAATTCGTACTTTTTATAAAATTCGTAGACTACAAAAATGTATTATATAATGAATAAATTAATTAGAGACGAGAATGGCTGGATTTTTATAAAAGTTTTAAATGTGCCGTCGACAATTCTGTAGCAATATATAAATATGAATATTAATATTTTTAAAATTATAACCAAAAAATGATAAAATAAAATTTAGGATAAAATACATTTTTAATAAATTTAATGCTTAATAACTAAATTTTAATTGAAATAAAATTATAGTATTAGATTTATTTGATTTGCTTTAAAGATTAAATGGAGGGTTGTGTATGTAGTTGCACAAAACGAAAAAATATATAAATTTGTATTTTTTACAATAGAATGATAACTATGATATGATATTATAAAAAATATAAAAAAAAAAGAAAATCTAATTATATTTAAAAAATCTAATTATACGCATGGCGCTTCTGGTTTCGAAACACCACCTTTTTAATTATTTTCATAACATTTAATAAAATATCAATTTTAATTATCTTTAAATGTTGTTGATTAATAATGTTGAATGTTAATAATTAAAATATTAAAAAACATATAAAAAATAAAAAAATGTTGGAATATGTCTTCAGAATAATTAATGTAAGTATGTATTATTATATAATAAGTATTCCTAATATTGATCCATGTGAAACCCCATTGATCATAATTCGTCAATTAAAATTTAAAACGTAGCCAGTAAACTCAAAAAATTTATATGAAAGACTATGGGGATTCTTATTAAAATGAATTAATAAAATGAATAAAATGAAATTATATAAAATGAAATACAAATAATTTCATTTAATACAATGTAATTATTTGTATATCATTAAATTATCATTATTATAAAAAATCCTAGTAACTTAATAACGATCAATACAAAATAGAATTTTAATTGCTTTCAAGTTTATAATATTAAACAAGCAACAGATAATTTGCAGGAATTATAGGAAAATATCAAGATAAAATTATTTTTAAAATTAAAATTATACGTTAAATATAATAGATTTCATGTTGTGTTTTTATAATTTAATGTGTTCCTTCCTTCTGGCCTATTTAAGCCCACATTTCACTTGTGTAAATATTTGTGTATTCATTATATGATTTTGTTAGGAAATTAATTGCTTTTGAGTAAACTTATGTAAAATTTATGAAAAATGATTTTGAAATTTCAGTTAATTAAAATTTTATTTATTGAAATAAAAAAATGAAATAAAATGCATACATCAAAATGCAAGGTCGATTAAAAATAAAATTAAAGAGCTAGATTTAAATTTGCCACTGAAAATCCAAGCATAATTTTTAAGCGAAACGTGGCTCAATGAAATTGAAATAGTAAACTAAAATTTGTTAAAATTTTGAGATTATCAAGGAAAAAGCTTGAGGTCTGTGGAAACAAATTGGTCAAATAAGAAATAACATCTTATTTATGTATGAGAAACAAATAAACTAATAATAAATTATAAAATAGTTTTAAATACATATATAAAATTAAAATAATAACATTAATTATTTGCATTTAAAAAAATTAAATAAAAGAAATTATATATTTAAAAATCAAAGAAATTAAATATTTTCAGCATAATAAATAAAATAGAAGACAGGAGGATGAGAATTATGTAATAAAATTTATTTTTTTTTATTCTATGTATAATATAAAGTGAGATAAAATATAGAAGTGTTGGAAGCTAATTAGAAAATGAGTTAGGAGACAGTAATTTAACAAGTAAAATTTTAAAAAATTAAATAAAATTAAGAAATGTTAATTGAAACTGGAGGAATTCGCACAAGCGCTGAGAAGTCTTGTATGCTTTAGAGATTACCCGAATTAATATTTAAAAATTAGTTAACAATACAATAATTATTTTAAATATCTAGAATAATTTAATAAAACTTTATATTTTTTAGTCGTTAATCCGGCAACAATTCTTTTTCGCCAAATTCTTTTCGCGGTCCCCCCAACATTCTCATCACTGTTATTAATGTAAATAACATATTTTAAAGAAGATAAGCATCAATCCCCCTCTATATAAGAAGTTAGCCCCAAATAACATATCATCATTCTCAATTATACACTTGGGATTATAGCAGTTAAAAAATTATAAATATTTTATTAACACAAGCAAATAAAAAGTTGTATAATTTTGTATCTTTATAGAATTAAATTACAACTAGCTTTAAGAGATAAAAGTTTAAATTTATTGTTTTTTTTAATTTTAAAAACCATAGTTGGCGAACTCCACAAGAAATTTCAGGATGAAAATGTTAATAATTCTTTTACTTCTTTTTCAATTAGATCTGTTTTATTTTTTATTCTATTTTATAATAAAAAATGATATTTATCAATCTAGAAATAGCAATGGCAGCAATTGTTCTGTTATCATTGATAAAAATTATTTTAAAAATGCAAAATTACATATAACAATAAATAACAATTTCATCAGAGTAAACCCGATATTTATTTAATTAAAATGTGTTTAAAAAAACTTTTAAAAGCACATAAAATTAATGGGTCTCTTATAAATGTTAGATAGGCAGGAAAGATAAAAATAACAATATTGATTAAAATCAGCAAGTGTTAATTCTAAGTTTTGCGATATAAATAGGTGTGTAATATTAAAGAATAAAATATTAGCATCAATTAAATAAATGTTTAAAAAGGTAATAAATGTAGTAAAAGATAAAATTTACAAGGAAAATTACAATTTTCAAAAATTAAATTGATAAAAAATGAAAATATTTAGATTTCAAAATTCTTTTAAAGTAAATTAATATATTATAAATAAAAATATAAACTATGTGATTACATATAAGAGTTTAATTTAGATAGTAATACACAAAAAAAATTATTTAACATTACTACAAAGTTGTGAAATAAGTGAAATTAGTTTTTATGATGAAATAATTTGCCCATCCTGTGCACATGAAAATTATTATTATAATGTGACATTCAACAATTGGAAAAAAGAGACCTCATTAGGACAAAGCAAATTAATATTTCACTCAGACAATCTTGTATTAAATTTTATAAATAATTCTAATACTACATATAAATGAAAAATATCTAATTTTACAAATATTTAAATAATAAGAATTATACAATTTGGACCATCACTTAACAATTTGGACCATCATAATTCAGTAATACCTTTCTTAACAATTTGTATTTAGGAAGTACTAAACACTGGATTGATAAAAACATTAAATTGATTAAAAACAAATTGTATAATAAAAATAAATATTAAATAGCGCTAAAATAAAATATCAACAAATTTATTAAAATAAAACAAAGCGTGTTATATTTATAATTCAGTTTATAATTCAGTAATACCTTTCTTAACAATTTGGACCATCATTAGAATAATTATAGGTAGTAAAATTTTTTAGTTAATTTTAAATTAATAAAAAAATTTAGTTTACTAATAACACTAAAATAAATAGCAATAAATTTTTTAAGGAAAAATATACATATCAACTATTTAATTAATATATATTTGCTCAAGCATGGTTTTCTAGGTGTTGTCACTGAGCAAGGTGACAAGGTATAAGACATTTTTTGTATAAGACATAAAGTAATAAGAAAATTGAATATATTATTTTTAAAAATATTTTCTTATTCTATTGATCAAACACCGGGTTTGAAAATATAGATAAATACATTTTAATTTTGATTTATTTTAATTTATTAATTAATTAATTAATTAATTAAATGAAGTCATAGGAAATATTTTTAATTGAATTTTTTTGCAATATTTAATGATTAAAAAAAAAGTAAAAATTATTTTAAAAGAAACATTTAAATTTAAATAAATTTGTGGTAAAAAATATAAAATAAATTAAATATATTTTAAAAATCTTGTATCAATCAAAATTCTATTCCATTTAATTTGTAGGAAAACATAATTATATAAAAATATATTAATATAATATTTATATATAAAATTTTAATAAATTGCTTTATCAAAAATATATTTAAATTAGCATAAACTATATTTGTATAGACATTAGTTTTAAAGATTAGCACATCCAACTTCATGCACCACTCGGTATGAGATATGCTCAAATATAATTGGAATAAAATTTTATACAATTGTTAAATGGATTAATTAATTATAACATAAAAATTGTAAAATTTTGAAAATTTTCGAAAAAAGAACAATACAATTTAGTGCTGTTTACTAATTTTTGAAAATTATAGTTAATATAAAATGCTTTAAATATCTGCATAATGTTTTAAACATTGAAATAAAATATTCTTATTTATATCTGATTATAATATTATCATTTTATTTAAAAAATAATAAACTTTAGGCATTTATAAGTTAATTAAGATGCGATTAAATAATGCTAATTAGATAATAATTATAATTAGTATTTCTTAATGAGTATTAATTAATTAGTAATAGTAATGATAGTAATTAATAATAATATGTTAATAATAAGTTAATAAGTTATATTAATAACCTTAAGTAATAAATAATAATAGTAAATATTTTGTTATCTGAAAAAGGAAAAATTTTTAATTTAAGATTTTAAGGTAAAATTAACCAATGTATATTTAACTCAATGTATAATAATTCTTTATAAAAACAACAACAATGGCCGCCGTCCTATTGGGGACACTCCGTAAACGTGTACCCCATATAATGTTTATACCAGGGATGGGCGAAATCAAAAAATAAAAAGCGAAATGCGAAATGCGAAACTTTTTTTAAAAAAATAAAATGCGAAATGCGAAAATGCGAAATTATTTAAAATTCAAAAAATTTTATTCATATTCAAAATTATAAATTACGAGATTATGATGCAAAAATAAAAGCATTTCTGCATTTTCTTGAAGAAGACTCTTTCTCAGATTGTTTATTATTAATCCTGCACTACTAAACAACCTTTCTGCTTCAGCTGATGTACAAGGTGCTGATAGAAAGCGCGTTGCAATTTTGGATAAAATTGGCCATTTAACTGTATTGTCACCAGTCCAAAATCCATAAGGATCACATTCAATCGGAATCTTTTTTGCACGCAAATATTCTGTCACCTCAACCTTAAATATTGATTTAAAACAATAAGCAGTTTAAAGAAACCTCCGCTTTTTGGCGTGCGTTTAATGATTTTTTGCTAGGAAGTTCAAGTGCAAGTGGTTCAATATCATTTTGTTTTGAAATGGTTTTTTCACAGCGCTCAAAAAGTGAAAAAAATCAACACAAATCATTTCCATTAAAAATTTATTTAATGGAAAATCAACACAAATCAAATCAACACAAATCAAATCAACACAAATCAAAATCAACACAATCAAATCAATCAACACAAATCAACACAAATCATTTCCATTAAAAATTTATTTATCATATTTCTTTTATCTCCATCATTATCCCAAGGACCTATTTTTTATAATTAAATTAAAAATTAAAAAAAACTTTTGGCTCGTAATGCAATAGCAATATCTGGTTCCGAAATTTTTGTTTTTTCAGTCTCATCCAAATCCATTAAATCAATATCTTGATCTGTAATAACATCCAATTCATCAGAAATCTGAGATGTTGTTGCTGCTGATTCCGCAAATGCTCTAAATATTTAATTTGGAATAAAATTATTAAAAGCTTAAACCTTTTTAATGTCTGTTGCTGTGGCATTTTTGCTTTTCTTTTCGCTAAAAAATCATCATACAATTCTGGATGACTGCCACGTAAATGTGAGATTAAAAATGTTGTTGGCGCACGTGGCGGGTAGTTTTTTGAAAAACTACAACTTTTGCAGAACGCTACTCTTCCAGAAAGTGAGAAATACTTCCATATTAAAGACATTATAATTTTAAAAAATTTCTTAAAAATAAAAAAAATACTTTAAGAAATAACCAGTAAGGTTAATTAATTGTAGGTATAAACTTTATACCTACAATTAATTAACCTTACTGGTTATAGCAAAATTAAAAATAAAATAAAAACTCTAAAATTACAAAAAAAATTAAAATAAATGAAATTAATAAATATAAAATAAATTGAACATAAATAAACATACATAGATAGAAATAATAATTTTACTAATAATTTTACATATAAATATAAAAAATACTTTAAAGTAAAAATAAAATCTCTTGAATAATAACAATGTATAATAATAATGTACTTTTAAATTAACAATGTATTAATTTAAAAGTTAATAAACTTTTAAGTTAAAAAATAATATTTATTTAGAAAATTAAATTCTTTAATTCAAAAAAATTTTTTTTAATCTTCAACAATCGTCTATCTCAACAAAATGCTCATATTAGTGTTCCACTATATCAAATTAATATAACCTTCAAATAATTTTTCAAAAAATAAATTATATATCGAATTGTAAATTGAGCATGATACCATTATTTTAATAAATATAATATTGTAATATTATTAAAACATTTATATAAATAATTAAACAAAAAGTTATTATAACAAAAAATTACATTTTTATTAATAACACTCACAGAAAGCACATCTTATTAGATTCTATAATAACTAATTAAATTAGTAAAAATCATTTAAAATAATGAAAAAACAAGACATATTATGACTACTCTAGAGAAGCAACCAATCTCTTCTCGAATTTCTCTCCCTGTAGGCAACCACTAAGGAAAGCCGCTTATTTCACTAAGGAAAAAACAAATGGCAGGAGTCATTTGTTTATTAAAAATTTATCTAAATTAGCATAAATACTATATTCGTATAGACATTAGTTTTAAAGATTAGCACATCCAACTTCATGCATCACTCGGTATGAGATATGCTCAAATATAATTGGAATAAAATTTTATACAATTGTTAAATGGATTAATTAATTATAACATAAAAATTGTAAAATTTTGAAAATTTACGAAAAAAGAACAATCCAATTTATTTAAAAAAGAGATTTTTCTATTTTTAAATTTTAATTTTTAAAATTCTTAAGTTTTTAAAATTTAATTAAATTTAAACAGCGGATTTAAATAACTGGGTGCGCCTCGGGCAGCACAATTCTTTTCCTTTTTCTCTAAAAAATGGGTGCCGAGGCGCACCAATTCCTTTGACTCCCTTTGTTTAATTGTCAGAGGAACCCGTCGCGCGCCACCCAAAAAAACCCAACAAAGCGACACAGATGGTATGAATACAAATATGTAATATTTTTTTAATATTAAACATTATAGATTAAAAGAAAATAAAAATTAAATATTAATATTAATTAAATATAAATATATTTTATTATGAAATTATTTGCCCATTTTTATTTGCCCGAAATTATTTGCCCGTCCTGGGCATTGTTGTTTACGATTAATTAAATGTTAATAGAAAATATACGTATACATAAATGTATTAATTATAAAATTATCTATAAATTTAATATTAAATAAAGAAAAAGGACTAAATTTTACAAAGCGATATGGGACAATATTTTTGAAAATTTTGCAATAAGTATAGTGTAAAGTTTATTGATTGGATTTTTTCAAAATATTAAAAATAAAAATTTTTGTATAATTTAAAATATTAAATAAACCATAGAAAATGTATACTCCTACTGTGAAACAGATCTCAGACATAATTTTAAATTGAATCTAAATAGTTATTGAGAAATTCAGTAACAAAATACCCAAGCTTAAATTAATTATTTAAATACCCAAGTTTGAATTAAATACCCAAGTTTGAGTAAAGATATTAAAATAATTCAACCTATTAACAACAATTAAAATGTTTTTTCTCCGATCGCATTTGCTTCTTTAAAGACTTTAAAAAAATATGTTTTCTAAAAATGATAGATTTTATTATCCATGTTTGAGTATAAAGTTTAAGTATAAGTCAAAAATAAAGTCGAAAAAAATATACAGTTATATATTGCTCGATTTTAATTATAATTTTTAAAAAACCCAATTAATTTAACCAAAATAAAACCAAAACATAGTAATGAGAAAAAACTCTAATGATCATAAAATAATTAAATCATAATTAAAAAGAGTTATCAATAATTTAAAATTGCGTTTATAAATTTTTAGTCTCCTTTGATAATTTGACTTAGTGACACAAATAATCTTTATTTAAACAATAAATCTTTCATTAATTTCAGCGCCGGTATTAGCGCCGACGAAGATGTGTAAGCCATTTATTATAGAAACAGACGCATGAATCATAGCAATTGCGGGATGTTTATCACAAATAATAAAGATGATAAATTAAATTTATTTTAAAGAATTTATATAAAAAATTATTTTTGGAAAAAATTAATTAATTAAATTTTGATTACTGATAATAATAAAGTAGTACAGCCAAAAAAAATTAAATATAAAAAGTATTTCAAATTCCTTTAGTCAGAAATGACATAATTAGAACATTTCATTAATATAGTATTTTATAATCCTTGTAACAAATTATTTAAATAGAGCAAAACTAGGTGGTAATTTTATCCAAAAATGAAGTTGCTAGAATTATATAATTAAGTTTTGATTAATTTTTAATTTAACCTTGAAAGAAATGCCAGAAATTTTATTAAATTACCAAAATAAAAAATCATAGACTAAATTTATAATCTTTAGAGTTATACATACTATATACTATATACATCTATATACAGACTAGACGTGTGTTAGCTAAAAGCTGCTATTATTTACTAAAAAAATTATTCCACAAACTAAATAAAATTGTTGAGTAAAATTTCGAAAATTTTATTATTTATTTTATTTTATCAAACTGAATCGAAATCTAAAATTAAAAAAGCGGTCTTGTTAATACAATGGTAGTTGGCAGTGTCATTATAATTGGTACCGTTGTAGTAATATCTGCTATAGGAATAGTATATCAACAGAAATTGAAGAATGTCTCACTGATATCATTATGCTTTAATTACTAAATAGCTATAGCATTAAAAACTAAAACCTTTGTCGCCCTCGACTAGAACTAAATCACAAATTATTTTATAGATAACGAGAATGTGCTAATAATAGAGATTGATTATTTCTGGATGAAGAAATAAATCTAATGATAGGTGACAATCCCTTTTAGAATATAAACAGATATAAAATAAAAATCTAAAAAAATTTTGAAGTTAAAGATATCGTAAGATATCGTCAACTACCAAGTATTATTATGATAAGAGAAGACATGTAAAAATAAAATAATATGAAGATGATATAAGTATTTATGTAGCTGTAAATTTATATTGCCTGAGAATTACTTTTTAATTATAAATTGTAATTATAAAAAGTAATTATAATTAACTATAAATTCAAAAAAAAACAGTGCATATAATAAAAGTAATGAACGGATTAAATTTACATATAAAAATGACTTTTAAAGCTCTCATTTTATCTCCATTTATAAAACGTTTATCAGCAATAATTTAATTAATTATAAATAAAATACGCTAATTTAATTGAAGATGAGAGATGAGTACTGAATGAGTACTTTAATTGAAGATGAGAGATGAGTAAAAATATTGGAAAAACAAATAGGAAAAAATGGCTGTGAAAAATTCTTGATAAAATGTCAAGGCTTCGGGCCGGAATGGAGTAATTTTTTGAATTAGTATATAAATTTTTAACAAGATTTTTTAGAATTGTCTGAGTATTTTGATTGCCAATTTGTATGAGTACGATATAACCCAATTTTCTTATTTATACAAAAATAACAAAATCAAGGATGAACTAGAAGATGAAGATGAATGAAAAAAATGTACTTTTTGTGTTTGAAATATGTGAAGATGTGGAGATTCATTATTAATATTATTGAATAATAATTTTAATAATAAATATATAATAACCAATTAAATATAATATATAATAACCAATTAAATATAATAACCAATTAAATATAAAATATAATAACCAATTAAAAAAATATATGTACATAACAACAATATAATTTATAAATATTTTAAAATACTTTAAAGTAAAAATAAAAAACTCTTGAATAATAATAATGTATAATAATTTATTAAAATATATAAAAATACTCATGAAATTTATTATTATAATGTGACATTCAAGGATTGGAAGAAGTGACCACATTTAGACAAAGCAAATTAATATTCACTCAGAAAATCTTGTATTAAATTTTATAAATAATTTTAATTCTATGTTGCTAATTAATTAATAATTGCAATAATTAAAAACTCAACAAATTGATTTGATTAAATGAGAATTTTTTGATCCTGCCCTCCTTTTTTATAAGCCTATTTTTTGCCCAATTTCTTATCAGTTTCAAGATTTGTAAAACTTAAAGGAAAAATAAAAATATTTTCTTTTAATTAAAAAATTGTAAAAGAAATTTTTGGTTTGAAAAATATTTAAAAGAAATTTTGTGTAAGAAATTTAATTTTTAAATTTCAATTAATTTTTCTGGTTGCTTCAAAGTAGAAAATTTCATTGAATGTTGTGGATTATACCGAAAATTTAATTAAGGTTCTGCCCGTCAGGGAAATACAGGTGCCTGTCAAGGACATGGAAGAAAAGCCGGAAGAAATTTAACTTGAGAGAAGAAACAGGAGAAAGAAGAAAGGATGTTATTGAGATCTTATCGGCCAATACATTAATAATTGCAATATATAAAGTTTTATGCTTTTCCCAGCTTTTAACTTTTACACTTCCATATACATATTTTTTAAATAAAATTAAAATCTTCTTTCTTTTAAAATAAATAAAATTATTTTCTAATAACTAATAAAATCTTTAATCCACGGCCCTTTTAAATCTTTAATTTATAAAGACTAATTTGTAGGGTTTCGCCGGAAGTTCCGGTTCCGGTTCCGGGTTCCGGAAGTTCCGGTGTTTTTTTGGTTCCGGTTCCGGTTCCGGGAACCGGAACTCAAATTGGTTCCGGTTCCGGTTCCGGCTTACAAATTGGTTCCGGCCAAACCGGAACTTTTTTACACCCCTAAGGATTAGTTTTTTTAAAAAAATATTAATAAAATATCGTACTCTCATACTTGTAATAAAAAAATCGAAAGAAATTTATTTTCTTTCAGTCGCCTTCTTATGAGCGCATGTCCGAGTGGTTAAGGGTTTAGGCTTCACTCAAGGTGTTAATAATTTTAAGTTGGGTTCGCTTCCTGGTTTAGGACAATAACTCTTCAAAATTTTCTTACAACAAATAACTCATTTTATGAGTTTAATTTTGTTTTAAAAATTATTTTATTTTTACATGGAGTGATTAAAGTTTTTGGCCCTCTAAAATTCTTAAAATTTTTCGTGTGAATAATAATTAATGAATTTTTTTGCTTACAGCCTTCAGAAATTTTCAAAATTTTCGCCTGCGGCGCTGAAAAGGGAAAAAATCTAGCTTCTTGTCCTCAAATATTCTCAAAATTTTCGCCTGCGGCGCTGAAAAAGAAAGTTGAATTGTATAACGGATTATTTGGATGGATTAATGTGGATTTTGAGTTATATAGTGTGATATCAAGGGGCCTAATATCCTTCTTTACCTCCTTATCCCCATAAACGTATATCGCTCCTTATTCCACTGATATCCCTTAAACTCCTTTACAATTCTGAATCCTTATATCGCCCGATATCAAACACTTATACCAACAAATCCGTTCATACACCACTCTCTAATCAAATATATCACTTATCGCCGACAAATTTTCGGTTCGGTTTTGGTTAATCAAAAGTCCCGGTTCGGTTCGGTTTCGGTTAACCGAAGAAGTTGGTGAACAGACAGCCCTACTTAAACTACAAATTTTTTAAAATTTGCTAGCAAAAATTTTTTTAAAAGTTCCAGTTCCGGTTCCGGGCCGGAACTTTGAAAAGTTCCGGTTCCGGAAACCGGAACTCAAATTGGATCCGGTTCCGGCTCCGGTTTACAAATCGGTTCCGGCCAAACCGGAACTTTTTTACACCCCTAAGGATTGATTTTTTTAAAAAAATATTAATGAACTACTCGTACTCTATAATACTTTTAATAAAAAAATCAAAGGAAATATGTTTATTTTCTTTCAGTTGCCTTCTGATGAGCGTGTGTCCGAGTGGTTAAGGGTTTAGGCTTCACTCAAGGTGTTAATAATTTTAAGTTGGATTCGCTTCCTGGTCGTAGGACAATAACTCTTCAAATTTTTCTTACAACAAATAACTCATTTTATGAGTTTAATTTTGTTTTAAAAATTATTTTATTTTTACATGGAGTAATTAAGGTTTTTGGCCCTCTAAAATTCTTAAAATTTTTCGTATGACTAATAAATGATGAATTTTGCTGCTTACAGCCTTCATAAATTTTCACAATTTTCGCCTGCGGCGCTGAAAAGGGAAAAAATTGAGCTTCTTGTCCTCAAAATTCTCAAAATTTTCGCCTGTGGCGCTGTAAATAGAAATTGAATGGTCCATCTCTGATAGGTAATATCGAGGGATTTGGTTGTGATATACTAGAGGGATTGAGTGGTGTAAGGTAGATATCAGGGATTTGATATCCGGGGATTTGCATTGAAATTGTGGGATTTCGATGAATCAAGATCTATATCTAGGGATCTAGTAGGATTAAGGATAATTCGAAAAAATTCTGGGATCAAAGGGGATATATAATTGGTGGGTTATCGGGCATTTCATGAAATTTGAGTAGTTCTGTTCGGTTTTTCGGTCCGGTTTTGGTTAACCGAAAGTTTCGATTGGTTAGACGTTTCGGTTAACAGAAGGATTTGGTAAAACCGGCAACCCTACTTAAAACACAAATTTTTTTAATTTGCTAGCAAATTTTTTTAAAGTTCCGGTTCCGGTTCCGGTTCCGGCCCGGAACTTAGAAAAGTTCCGGTTCCGGTTCCGGGAACCGGAACTCAAATTGGATCCGGTTCCGGTTCCGGTTCCGGTCAAAATTTCGGTTCCGGCGAAACCCTACTAATTTGGTGATATTTAGGCGAATTGTTCATCTTTCAATATTGAAAAAAATAAGAATTATTTTGAAAAATAATAATTGATAAAGATCAATAAAAATCCGAACTAAAGCAATATCAAATCTCAACAAATATCTGTTGTGATCAGGTCGAATAATAGAATTTATTAATACCAATTAATACCAATAATAATTTTAATTTTTTAGACCCCTCCCGAATTATTAATTTAATAAAAAATTTATTTATTTACATCTTAATTTAAACATAAGTGAGCCTCCCAAATGGGAGAACTGCCGATGAACAAAAATCATGGGCTTATATATCACATATTTTTTAAGGAAATTGTATAAAAAGTACAATAAAACTAGATCAAGGATATATAAAAAAGGAAGGAATTTGCTTAATTTGCAAAAAGGAGTGAGAAACTAACTAATTTGATTGATAATTGGTTAAAAGATCAAATTGCTTTAGGCAATTTGATCGCGGAATAAAAAATTGTAAATTATTTTTTATAATTATTTTTTATTTATTCCGCGACATATCTAATAATTCTACGATATATTTTATTGTATATGTAATTATTTAAAAAAATATTTAAATGTTTATTTATTTTATCATATGATTTTAGTTTAAAATTTTTTGAATTTTATAAAAATTTAAAATTATAATGATATACATATTGTTAAATTAAAATATAAATTACCTATGAGTTATTTTAAATCAAGAAAAATAAATCTGAAATTAATTAATATAAAATATGTCAAATGATTGAGCATTAAACAAACCTAGATATATAATTTTAGAATTGGAGAATAAAAGATATACCTTCCGAACAATTTGGATGAATAGAATTTTTATACACATTACTTAAAAATTACAAATTGACCATAACCAAAAATATTATTAAGTTACTTCTCCTAATTCAAACACGTGCCCTTTGCTAATCAGAATAGTGATCATGAAATAATTAATAAGTAGTAAAATTTATTAATTAATTTTTAAATCAATAAAAAATTTATTTTATTAGATAACGCTAAAATAAAATAGCAACAATTTTATTGAAGAAAAATATATACACATAATACCTATTTAATTAATATATAAATAATTTTATAAATATTTTAAAATACTTTAAAGTAAAAATAAAAAACTCTTAAATAATAATGTATAAAAATTTATTAAAATATATAAAAATATAGTTTTCTGTGCAATTGAAATAACTGTGGAACATATCCCGAATGTGAATACTATTTGTGATAAAGAGTTGTAGTTAAAAAAAGAAAAATTCACTATTTAAAAATATAATTAGATGTTATCTCTACCGGGTAAACCTGCACTGGTTTGAATTATATATTGCTTTGATCATTAAATTATTAAAATTTTAACCGTATATATTTCAGGCTGTTGTTGAGGTAAACTCGCATCAGTTTGTTAAAGATTTCATATTATAATTAATAATTTAACTAAACATAAACAGTAAAAACGAAAAATTTTAAATAAAATCCTATTTTATGAGAATATCATAATATTAATTAAACTAAATTAATAAAATAACAAAAAATAAAGTAATTAACAGCATATTTTCTAAATCTTATGAAAATAATAATTTAAAAATTTTGTTAAATTACATTGAGTTCGTCATCATTCTTTATAAATTCACGAATAAATTATTTTAATAAAATATGCGAGTTTAATGAAATTATTGCGAAAACTTTATTAATAGAATTTTTAGTAAAATTATATTTCGAGTGAAATTGAATGAAATGTCACGCATCAGCGTGTAAAAAAATTTATAAAATTAATGATTTACCGGTTATACTTATCACTGTGATATAATGAATTTAATTTTTATTATTATTAAAAAATATAGTTTTAAGTTTTTTCTATCATTTTTCGTAGAATTTTTCCTTAACAAAGGGAAAATTATTGTTATTATTATAGTTTTTTGAATTATTATTGTTTTTAAGTAAATAAATAAATATTATAATAGAAAAAATATCACAAAATTGTCTAAATGAAATAAAAGAATAAATTATAAATTTTATTAAAGTATAATGAGTTCGCGTATTAGCGCTAAATTGCTATCAGATGAGAATGTCACCATTCTTCACAAAATTCATGAATAAATTATTTTAATGAAAGTATTTGAGTTTCCAGTAAAATTTAGAGAAATTTGTAAAAAATATATTGGATTTAAATATAATTTGTTTGAGATGATCATTAAAGTAATTTAATTAAAATATATTTTAAAAATTAATATTAGAAACAAAAGAAAGAGCTATATTTAATATGAAATTATTTGCCCATTTTTATTTGCCCGAAATTGTTTGCCCGTCCTGGGCAAAATGTATAATGATTAATTAAACAAAAATATTAAAATATATTAAAAAACTATATAAATGTGAATATAAATATAAATTAGTATACAAAATATCCAAACATCAAATAAAAACAAAAAAAAAACATTATAACCACAATAAAGTCCGTTCCAAAATAGGTTGACACCCCCTAATTTTTCCGATAAGTCAACTTAGGTTTGTCCAATTTTTATAATTTCTTTAAATATTGATTTAGCAGCAAAAATTACCCTATTTTACAAAAAATTTTAGAAAAGCAAAAATTTTAACAAAAGTTATGAAAAATTTTCAGAAAATGAGGTGTTCCAAAATACATTGAACAGTTTGTAAAACCTAATAAAAAAGCCCTTAAGCAATTACTAAAAATGAAATAAAAAATTCTATGAACATTTCTATTGATATTGAGTTAAAAAGAAAAAAGAACGAAGTCTATAACTGTTTTCTTCATCGAGATCTCAAATCTCGAAAATCAACGGGAAACCGGGGTACAGTACTTCAAAAAATATTTTAACCCCTTTAGGGCATATATAAAAATTTTCTTTTAGGCCTATCTGAAAGCCCATAAAATTTGCTATAAAATAGTCCTGGCCTTAGTGTTTCTAAAATATATCTGTTTGAAGTATGCCCACTTAATGCTCAAAACCCTCCAAAATACCCCAAAAATGATCACTTAATGATTCCACGAACAATATCTCCATGTGTTCTTTATTGTGAAATTTAAGCTTGCTCTATTTTGTAGCAAATTTTATGGGCTTTCAGATAGGCCTAAAAGAAAATTTTTATATATGCCCTAAAGGGGTTAAAATATTTTTTGAAGTACTGTACCCCGGTTTCCCGTTGATTTTCGAGATTTGAGATCTCGATGAAGAAAACAGTTATAGACTTCGTTCTTTTTTCTTTTTAACTCAATATCAATAGAAATGTTCATAGAATTTTTTATTTCATTTTTAGTAATTGCTTAAGGGCTTTTTTATTAGGTTTTACAAACTGTTCAATGTATTTTGGAACACCTCATTTTCTGAAAATTTTTCATAACTTTTGTTAAAATTTTTGCTTTTCTAAAATTTTTTGTAAAATAGGGTAATTTTTGCTGCTGAATCAATATTTAAAGAAATTATAAAAATTGGACAAACCTAAGTTGACTTATCGGAAAAATTAGGGGGTGTCAACCTATTTTGGAACAGACTTTATACTAAAATTGAAACAATATAGGAAGTGTGGGGGCCACATCTCGTATGGTGGAGATGGAATGTAATGATGAACTACTAAATATTTTTAAAATTCTTTTAAAAATATTTAGTAAAATTATTTAATAAAAAAATATTTAAATTTATGAAGAATTAAAATAATAATGGAAGAATTTGTTATATTTTTGAATTATTTGTTTATCACTACAATGGTCGAATAAATTAAATGTTCTAAATTTTAATTATCATTTAAATATCCCCAAAATGCCATGCAAATTCCGAAAGGTTGTTTAATCTATGGAGAATATGCTATTGATAAGTGAGATTGTGATAACAATTTTTTAATACACAAAAATATTAAAAAATTCAAAAGAATCTAAAGAACAGTTTTGAGCGGGCACCAATCTCAACAATTAATGTGATAAAAAATACACTTATAATTCAATATATAATTTAACTTGAAAAAATTATAAAAATTACGAAATTTAATATAACCAACATAAAAATTAATTATTACTATTTAAGAGTTATTATGAAAGTATTAATAAATTTAAACATTTAAATTAGGTTTATCAATAATTAATATTTTGATTGTGGTGAATTTTCTTCATTATAAAATTTATTTAGTAATTAAAAAATAATTTTCAATCATAATAAAAAATAATGAGAAAAAATTGTAGTGATTCCAATAAAAAATAAAAATAATGTTTAATAAAAATATTAAATATATTAATTGCTTGGAGGGAAATGAATTTTGTTAAAATGAAAAATAAGTAATTTGGAAATTTAATTAATGATGAAAATATTAAATAAGAAGTAAAAATCCGTGAATAGAAGAACTTTGTACCTTATAGAGATTTTAATAATAAACAAAGATTAAATGAAATTAAACGCTTTGTTATTAATTTTAAAGAAGAGGAATGAAAATAAATGCTTTTATTTTAATTGAAATGCCTTTGTTAAAATTGAAGTTTAATAGAAAGTATGTTTTCAGTTTTATGAAAGCAAAAAATAGTGCCGTCGAAACTGACATTAAAGAAGGAAGAATAGATGTTATTAATCAATTAAACAAATTACACAATTATATTTTATTATCAATGGTAAATTTACATTTGATTGGAAACAAAAACAAAGTCACCTGTGATGAAATTCGCGGAGAGGAATGGGTAAATATCAATTGTGGATTTAAAAATACTTAAATTATCAGGAATTGTTAAGCTTTTGTGGATTGGCCCAGGAGGAAATCTATTATATATTTATTGTATACATATGTATTTAATTAAAAAGTATATTTGTCTTCTTATTTATTTTATCTAAAGATTTAGATTTATTATTTTTTGAACTTTATAAAAATTCAGAATAAAGAATTGATTTAAATTTTATTTTTAAATGAAAATTTATTGATAAAATTATGATGAAATAAATTAAATGAAAAATTGTTAAGAATTTTTAAAAAGTTAATCTGAAAATTTTTATTAAATGTGATTTATAAAAATAACAGATGATTACTGTGAAGCATCTGGTACATTTCTAAAGCTAGCTAACAAATTAATTTATCCATTAAAAAATTATAAATAAAAAATCTGTCTACTATCAATATTTAATAAAATTTTTACAACGACATAAAGCAAATTTTAAATCATAGATAATAACCTATGAGTAATTTTTAATATAATATATTTTCGATAAAAAAATTTGTCGCAATTTGTTTATTATTATTTATTTATTATAATTTATCCAACTAACAGCAATCATCTAGCAATTCTGAATATATGTCTATTTAATAATTTAATAAAAAATATTAAATATTTTTTATAAATTAATTGAAAATTATTCTAATTTTATATTTAAATAAATATATTTTAATTAAAAGTCTAATGTCTCATTTTATGTATTGCTATTGATTTGTATGGAAGTCAAATTAGATATAATAAAATTATAATTTAAATAATTCAAATAAAAGTATAGTTTGTGTTATATAATAAATTATTTTATTAAAAAATCTATAATAGCATAAAATATATTTTAATTTCACTTTTATTTTAAAAATGAGCCTCTGGAATTTTGCAGCGCCGCTTATTTTATATAAGTAAATATTTTTAATAATAATGAATATAAAAATAAGTAATAAACTTTAGACATTTAATAAGATTAACAAAGATAATGTCGCGGAATAAAAATTAATAATATAATAAATAAAAAATAAACTAATATATCCCTTTACAATTTTTATTACGCGATCAAATTGCCTAAAGCAATTTGATCTTTTAACCAATTATCAATCAAATTCGTTAGTTTCCACTCTTTTTTGTACTTTAAGCAAATTTTTTTATGCAATTTTCTTAAAAAATATGTGATATATAAGCCATGATTATTTTTCATCGGTAGTTCTCCCATTTGGGAGGCTCACTTATGTTTAAATTAAGATGTAAATAAATAAATTTTTTATTAACCCATTATTAATAATATGGAATGGTTTTAAAATAAATAAATAAATAATCTTTTTCAACAATCAACTTATTACAACTAGAAGAAAATAGATGAAAACATTATTATAAAAAAAATAATGTAAAAAATTTTGATTGTAAATTAAAATAATTGTAAATTAAAATAAAAATAAATTAAAATAATTAAATATAATTTTTGTAATAATACAATGAATATAAACTGCAAATTCATGTCATTATTATTGCGTAAATTTTATATGTTACAAATTAATTATTATATTTTCTAGTGATTCCAATATTTTACAAATTAGTTCTTTTTATCTTATGAAAATGTATTTAGTGCCATACAAACTATGTAAAATGTTATTCAACGAATTCACCCCACAACATGTACAACAAACGCTACATATAACAAATGCAAATTTCAAAAAAAAAGTTTGAAAATTGTTATTCTTTATGTTAAATAAATAAAATAGTAAATTTTTTCAAATAAGTCAAAATATTAAAAAATATAATAAAAGTTGCAAATAATAAGAAATTATATGATATCGATAAAATTGTATTTTATAAAAATAATTCTCCAAGTTTAGTAGTAAAAACACAGTGTTCAAGACAAAGTTTAAAAAATAATATAATTAAACTTTATTTTAATTTTTAATTATAACAGTTAAAAAGTCCAAATATTATATCAACACAAGCATCATAAAAAGTTATACAAATCATAATAAAAATATAAAATATATTTAATTATTAGAAAAGTGAAATTTATTCAAATGGCGAAGAAAGTATGTACTTAGTTTTAAGATAATAAATAATGTTCATGGACAAGCTTTCTTTACGTTTTTACAAAACGATTAAAGTTATCGGTTATTTTTATTAGAATTATATTTTGAGTAAAATTGAGTGAAATTTTATTGTTTAAATAAAAATTTATTGATAAAATTCTGATGAAAATAATTCATCACATAATTGTTCTTAAGTCACACAAAAAATCATTAAAAGCATTAGTTTTTATTTAATTGAATTAACAAATTTTTAAATAATGAAATTCTTGCATATTATTGAAATTAATTAAATGAAATTTGATAAAAAGTATGTTTACAAATATGTACTGATCATAACCAGTGATGCGGAAATTCTAAAATGTCGCCGGTTCCGGTTCCGGAACCGCTTTCTTAATTTTGGCGGTTCCGGTTCTGGAACCTCTTTTTAATTTTGCACGGTTCCGGTTCTGGAACTGGTTCCAAACCGGTTCCGATTCCAAAAAATTTTGGCTTTACTTTAGCATAGGTACACTGAGATCAAAACTCGAAGTATATATCATTCGATTCACCTCGCCAAGCTGAGTTCGAATATGCAAAAATTTCTTGCGGAAGACGAAAACTCGCAGAGATAGAGAACTCGCGAAAACTCGCGAAACGGTAGACGAAAACTCGCCCCCGATAATCGAAAAAGGGACCAAGCATTTTTTGGGGTGAATCGAAAATTTCGGATCCAGGTCAGGAGTGGACGCAATTTAACACCAAAATTCAACGGAAAACGCAGTTTAAGCGCCGCAGGCGAGAAAAATTTTGAGAATTGCAGGCGAAAATTTTGAGAATTTGGAAGGCCAATAAGCCAGATATCCTCTTTTTCTGCGCCTGAGGCAAAAATTTTGAGGATTTTGGAAGACCAAGCATTAAATTTCTGCAAATTTTGAAAATTTGCAGGTCATAGCACATAGAAATCATCTATTTAAAAATATGACAAACTTTTTTGTTAAAAAATAAGTTTATAATAATTTATTTTCCAAAGAAAAACAATGAATTAATCATTCATTAAGTCCGGTTCGAACCTAATACAAAGATAAGCCCTCAAATCTACGAACTCAACACACTAACCAGTCAACCACAAACTCTTCAAAAGAAAAGGAAAGAAAATCTTTTTTACTCGTCTCAATTTTCTCTTCCTTTTCCTTTCACACCTTCCATCTTATGACAATTCTCTGATTTTACCCATCATTAGGGGGTAAAATCTTTGGAATCTGTTCTGGAACCGGTTCTAAACCGGTTCCGGACCTTTGCCGGTTCCACGGTTCCGGTTCCAGACCTTTGCCGGTTCCAAGGTTCCGGTTCCAAACCGGTTCCGGACTTTTACCGGTTCCACGGTTCAACTTCCGGAACCGCACTGGTTCCGGAATCAGAAGTTTATGACTTATAAAATTCCCAAGTTTAAGATTTTATCCCTCTAGTTTTTTATTACTTCACCATTAATTATTTCCGTTTTTCTAAGATTTTCAATAATAATATATTTTACACTAAAAATTTCCTTCTTTTTTATTCTCACTAAATACTTTCAACATTGACCTTCGTTCGCTCACCTGCATATATAATGTATTAATCTTCCCTTAAAGCGTTCTTTTTATCAATCATTTTTTTTCTTCTAAAAAAGTGTTCTCCTTTCTAAATCGCTTTTACACAAATTGATTCTTTTATTTTTATGAAACCTTAGCTTTAATAAATTATTTTTGTTCAATAAAAATTGTTTAGAATTAAATTTAGAGGAGAATTAATTGAATTAAAAAATTTATATAAATTTCAAGGGAAGCAATTTATGTTCACAAAATTATTGTTTGAACAAGTGGCGAGCACGCAACAAAAAATTAGAACTTGCAACAGTTAAATATTTTGGAAAACAACAAAAATTCTAAATTTATTCAAAATTCTCTTCAAAGTAATTATTTCAATTGGTGGAAAATAAAATGAGCAACACTAATTGGGAAAGAAAAAATAAATTCAACAAAAATAATGTTTGAACAAGGACAGAAGTAAAAATTGTAAAAATTACACTTAATATAATTTTTAATTATAACTATATTATAAATTACAGAACCAACATAAAAATTATTATATTAAATTATTACTGTTTTGAGAGTATTCAATAGTATTCAATTGGTATTCAATTTTAAAGAAGAGGAAGGAAAAAAATCTTCATACCTTCACTTCACAACATTAAAGGTAAAAATAAGATTTTTTCTCCCCTCCTTTAATTTGTCCCATAAAATAAATATATATTTTCATTTATATATTTGTCATGTAATTTTAAAATATATTTTTTATTTATTTATTGTCAAAAACAAAATGGAGAATGTACCTACAAAAGTCTATAGAATGGGAAAGAGGCAAGAAGGCAAACCAAGCTTGTAAAAATTAAACTTCCAACCAGGTTTGTATTTTTGTTCAGTTAGTAAATAAAAATTTAATATAAATTTTCTTTTAATTTAAAAAAAATAAAATATTTAAACATTATTAAAAAATTGAAAAAAATGCAATTATATTTGGAAATTTTATTGCAAGAAATAATGTAAATATAGTATGACAAAAAAATTTTCGAATTAAATGTTAGATATATTTATAATTTCTTAAACTGATAAATCCACATACTACTAAATATCATTATACTGGCTCATTACATTATAATATATAAAAACTTATAGGAATATATAAAAACAAATATAAAAACTTACATAGAAAATTTGGAAAATTACAAGAAATAAAAAATAATAGAAAAATAAAATGGTTCAATTAATAAAAAGCATGTTTTATTGTAATATGTAGAACATTTCAATAATGAATATGCTTTTCAATACATATCAAAAAATAATTGGTCATTAAGCATAATTAGTTTGTGATTACAACCTATAAAATTAATAATAGTAATTATTTATTAGTTAATTTTGAATTAATAAATAGGCCTTTATTAATAGTAAGGTCAAAATAAAATAAAAAATATTTATTTATAAAATGAAGATACTTTATTGTATATATAAAATCATAAAGTTATTAAAAATTCTCATTTCTGTTACAAAAGCTAAGATGATTGATCCTACAATTTTACGTGTTGAAACGTTAAAGGAGATAAAATCACCAGGATTATATGGTGTGTAATCTTTATAAAATAAATTATCAATTACTCACTTTTCTTCACGTTTCTTTCTGATCGCTCTTTAGCCTTAATTCCCAATCAATTATATATTTGTTTAAAGATAAAAATTAATTTTATAAATATTAATTTTATAATTTATAAAATAAAAATTAATTTTATATTAATAGAAAAATAATATAAACAATATAATTCCACTTTTGCAGCACCAAAAAACATTATAAATAAAATAATAAAAATCTAATTTTTTTGGTTGCTGTAATTTCATCGCATTAAAATCTATATCCTCTTTTCTATTTCTAGTTTATAAACAATTTTTTCATTTATTTTTATTTTTTATTTACAATGCGCTTTTCAGAATAGCAAAATACATATTCCTCTAATATTTCTATTTATTTTAATAATTAATTAATTTCCTTAATGTTTAAGCCTGTTTATATAAGTGGTAACTTTTATCCAAAAAATAAAGTTGATAGAAATATATAATTAGTTTGACTACAAAACGAAGTGAAAATTTAAATTCCAATTTTATTAATTAAAATAATGGAAACTATGTATAAAGAAGAAAATGCTAAAACTGTCTTTTAAAAAAGTATTAAGTTTAAAATTTATAAAATGTTAATTTTTTAATTAAAAAGAAATTTTTCTATTTTAAATTTTAAATTTTTAAAATTTTTTAAGCTTATAACATTTAATTAAAATATTTTAAAAATGATTTTTTGGCCTAAAATCTGCTTCAAAACAAAAGATTATTACAAATATTTACAAAAATTTTGAAATTAATTTAAATTATAGAAATGGTAAATATTTTATATTAATAAACCCTTTTTAAAATTTTTCAAGTTAATATCATTATAAATAAAATATTAATAAAATGTTTACACCGCAATGAAACTGTAAAATAAATTTTTATATATCAAGAGGTTTAGAACTAAATCTAGCTTGGTACGTCACAAAAATATACATAGAAATGAAGATAAAATTTAAATAGCAGTTATTTTACAAATTGAACTGGAAATTACAGATAGTTCGAGCAACAATCGTTTGGAAAGAGAAACAAATTACACAGATTTGACACAAACAAATTACACAGATGAATTTACACAGATTTGACATGATGCAAATAATAGAATAATTATTTTTTTTATTCGAATTTTAATTATATTTTTTAATATTTTGACTTATTTTAAAAAATTAAATTTTTTAAATTTAATATGTAATTTTTAAACTTTTTTTGAAATTTGCATTTGTTGTACAGATTGTGGGTGAATTTGTTGAGTAACATTTTACATAGTTTATATAGTACTAAATACATTTTCTTCTGATAATCATTCAATATTTCAATATTTTAGAAATTCAATATTTTAGAAAATTAGGAGAATGAACAAGAAAATGAACAAGTTGCGCCATTTCGTATAATTATATTATTTTATTTTTTCGATTTAGCAATTTTTCGATATTTTCGGGAAGTAATCGTTTTCTTAAATTACTACAATTTGGCCAGCCGTTGAAAACAAACGTTCACTTTCACTTGACGTTGCTGGAGGCTATTATTTTTAGGAAACAAATATGTTAATAAATTTCTCATTAATTAAACCAATTAAAATTTGTTTGAGATCTTCTTTCCGTCTAACGTGTAGAATAAGTTTTTTCTGGCTTTTAAATATTTAAAATTATACAATATTTTTATTTTTAATTTCTGAATAAATATTATTATCATTGCAAAATCTCAGAAAACTCGTCTTCACATATTTCAACACAAAAAGTAAATTTTTCTTCATTTTTGTTCATCTTCTGGTTCTTCCTTGATTTAATTGTTGCATAAATAAGAACATTGTTATGTCGAATTCAGTAAAAGTGGCTTTTGATTTTAAAATTTCATTACAAAAATTTTTATTTAAAAAAATTTAATATTATAAAATTTTAATTAGTTGAAAAAATTTAATTTCAAGTTTACTTATGTCAATGCTATATAAAATTTTAAATATATGTTGTATGTGTTTTCTATAAAAAACTTGCGCGGAAAACATTTTACTTTGGTTTAAGATATTATAATGCAATATAATGCATATAATGCATATAATGCAATTAAATAATATTAATTTATAATTTTAATTATTTGAGAAAAAAATGCAATAGATATAATAAAAAAAGGATTATCAGCGGACTGGCGAACGCAATTTTGGACTTGTACTAGAAAGAATTGTAATGGTCGAGCACACATTTAAATTAATTTTAAACTAAAGTGCTGCTTAATGAAGGTATTGCATAAGACATGAATTAAAAATGAAATTTTAATTAAAAGAATTTTTATTAAAATTATATTTTGAGTGAAATTGAATGAAATTTTATTTTTGAAATGAAAATTCATTGATCAAATAACAATGAAATATATTACAATGAAATCATTGAATTTATTCAAGAAAAAATCATTTTGTTGGTAATCTAAAATTTATTATTTTAAATATAATATTTTGAATGACGAAATTATTTTTTAATAATAAAAATATTTCTTAGTATTAAATCTAATTTAAAATTAATTATCGAAAATATTTTTAAATTCATAGAAATTGGAGGCAAAAGCAAAAATGAAAGAAATACCTGATTTTATTATAAGAATGATGAAAAGCTTGGCTGAAAGTGTTTATAAAAGTATTAAATTTTTGAAACTAAAATATTTTTTAATAAAAAATTTTACTTTGATCCGTTGTCGCGGCACAACGGCCTTTGTCAACGACAACGATTTTTTCTCCCTTTTTTAACCTTAGCGTAATATTTTATATTATTAATTTTTAGAAGCCAAGCGCTCAAAGGGACAAGAAGAGAGAATAAAAGAACGAAACAACGATTAATACATTCACTTCACTTCATTCCTTCATAATTCAACAATAAAATAAATATTTATTTATTAATAAATTTTTGTGTTAGAATATAAGTTTTTTTAGTTAAATAAATATTAACTAATGGAGATAAACTATTAAATTAAAGAAATTAATTTATTCAAATAAGTCAAGATATAAAAATATAATTAAAGTTGCAATTAATAAGAAATTATATTTTTTAAATAATTCTCCAAGTTTAGTAGTAAAGGCACGCTGTTCAAAACAAATTTGAAAAAAATAAAATAAACTTTATTTTAATTTATAATTATAGCAGTTAAAAAATTCTAAATATTTTATTAACACAAGCAACATAAAAATTTATATAATTTTGTATTTTTATAGAATTAAATTATATATCTATCAAGATAAGAAATTAAAATTAAATGTCGAATCTTGACAGAATACAGAAAAGCAAAATTGAAAAAAATGCCTGAAAAGAATTGTCTGCAGTGTTAAAATATTTCAGAAAGCTAATTGTCCAAATTTAATATAAAAAATTAAATACAAGCGTAACATAATTTAATTTAAAATTTATGGAAAATTATTTTGAAATTTCAGTTGATTAAAAATATATTTATTGAAAAATAGTAAACTAAAATTTGGTAAGATTCTGAGATTATCAAGAGCCATACTTGAAATGTGTAGAAACAATAAATACTAATAATAAATTATAAAATAGTTTTAAATATATAAAATTAAAATAATATTAAAAATAATTTGAAATTAAAAAAATAAATATTAGAAATTATATACATATCCAAAAAATCAAAGAAATTAAATATTTATATGTAGCATAATAAAGAAAATATTAGACAAGAAGATGAAGAATATGTAATATAATTTATTTATTGTTTATTCTATAAAGTGAGATATGGAAGAATGCTAGAAATTAATTAAAAAGGTAAATTGGGAGACAGTAATTATTAAAATTTAAAACTATGTACTGAGTTTTGAATGGTATTTACAAATTTAACCTATATATTTGTTTCACATATATATTTTTCAATTTTCAATTTTTTTTACTGATTTTCATTCAATTTATTTGTATGACTTTTTTTACTTGTATTACTATTATTTGTATTTTTTTACCACTATAATTGCGCAAATGCGCTAGTGGTTTGCTCAATAAATAAAAAATAAAATAAAATCATTTTGATATTTGATAGACAATTCCAAGAAAAAATTGTACATTTTACAAAAAAATATATTTATTATTAATATTTAGGGTTAGGATTTTTAGGCAAATGCCTGTTTTTTTCCTAGATAGGCCTGATGCTGAAACGTCCAAATCAGGTGTTATTTTACTGATATCTTCTTTCTAACTAGTTTTATCGTTGCCTAAAATTGCCTATTTTAACTTCTGAAAAATTTATCAAATTTTCTTTGGAAACAAATTAATTAGTATAAATTAATTTATATGTAATTCTGATCGTCAAAATTAATTTCTTTAACAGTTTATTGCTTAAATTTATCTTTTTTTGATAAAATTTAGTCAATTTAAATTAGAAAATCTCGAAAAAATCCTGCCTATTTTGCATTTTTTTCGGATTTTAGTGCCTATTTTGGCAGTTTTTTAGTGCCTATATAGGCGCCTATTTTTAACTTTTTAGTGCCTAAAAATCCTAACCCTAATAATATTAAAAAGTTTTTGAGATTTAAATATTTGAAATTTAAAAATTTTATTACATTAATATTTATTATTATTTTAATATAAATTCACCAGTATTTATTAAGACACAAAATACAAAAAAAACAGGCAAAAAATGATAATACCAATAAACAGTTAGATTATGAAAAGAAAAATGATGTTGAGGATTCTGATGAGCCCGTATCCGATGAAATCATTGATCTTTATGAAGATGAAGAGGACTATAAAAAATGCGTCTTGAAAGTAATTACTTTTAATTATTAGTAAACTTAATTCTAATTATTTGGAAAGAAATTAATTGAATCAAAAATTAAATAAATTTCAAAGGAAGAAATTTATATGTTTAGACCAGACTAAACAGCATTATATAAATAATTAAATTATAAGTTATATTTTTCTTATTGTTTTATAAAAATAAATAATTTATAATCTCTTTTATTTAAAAAACAAAAAAATGCAATAGATATAATAAAAAAAGGATTATCAGCGGACTGGCGAACGCAATTTTGGACTTGTACTAGAAAGAATTGTAATGGTCGAGCACACATTTAAATTAATTTTAAACTAAAGTGCTGCTTAATGAAGGTATTGCATAAGACATGAATTAAAAATGAAATTTTAATTAAAAGAATTTTTATTAAAATTATATTTTGAGTGAAATTGAATGAAATTTTATTTTTGAAATGAAAATTCATTGATCAAATAACAATGAAATATATTACAATGAAATCATTGAATTTATTCAAGAAAAAATCATTTTGTTGGTAATCTAAAATTTATTATTTTAAATATAATATTTTGAATGACGAAATTATTTTTTAATAATAAAAATATTTCTTAGTATTAAATCTAATTTAAAATTAATTATCGAAAATATTTTTAAATTCATAGAAATTGGAGGCAAAAGCAAAAATGAAAGAAATACCTGATTTTATTATAAGAATGATGAAAAGCTTGGCTGAAAGTGTTTATAAAAGTATTAAATTTTTGAAACTAAAATATTTTTTAATAAAAAATTTTACTTTGATCCGTTGTCGCGGCACAACGGCCTTTGTCAACGACAACGATTTTTTCTCCCTTTTTTAACCTTAGCGTAATATTTTATATTATTAATTTTTAGAAGCCAAGCGCTCAAAGGGACAAGAAGAGAGAATAAAAGAACGAAACAACGATTAATACATTCACTTCACTTCATTCCTTCATAATTCAACAATAAAATAAATATTTATTTATTAATAAATTTTTGTGTTAGAATATAAGTTTTTTAGTTAAATAAATATTAACTAATGGAGATAAACTATTAAATTAAAGAAATTAATTTATTCAAATAAGTCAAGATATAAAAATATAATTAAAGTTGCAATTAATAAGAAATTATATTTTTTAAATAATTCTCCAAGTTTAGTAGTAAAGGCACGCTGTTCAAAACAAATTTGAAAAAAATAAAATAAACTTTATTTTAATTTATAATTATAGCAGTTAAAAAATTCTAAATATTTTATTAACACAAGCAACATAAAAATTTATATAATTTTGTATTTTTATAGAATTAAATTATATATCTATCAAGATAAGAAATTAAAATTAAATGTCGAATCTTGACAGAATACAGAAAAGCAAAATTGAAAAAAATGCCTGAAAAGAATTGTCTGCAGTGTTAAAATATTTCAGAAAGCTAATTGTCCAAATTTAATATAAAAAATTAAATACAAGCGTAACATAATTTAATTTAAAATTTATGGAAAATTATTTTGAAATTTCAGTTGATTAAAAATATATTTATTGAAAAATAGTAAACTAAAATTTGGTAAGATTCTGAGATTATCAAGAGCCATACTTGAAATGTGTAGAAACAATAAATACTAATAATAAATTATGAAATAGTTTTAGATATATAAAATTAAAATAATATTAAAAATAATTTGAAATTAAAAAAATAAATATTAGAAATTATATACATATCCAAAAAATCAAAGAAATTAAATATTTATATGTAGCATAATAAAGAAAATATTAGACAAGAAGATGAAGAATATGTAATATAATTTATTTATTGTTTATTCTATAAAGTGAGATAGATATGGAAGAATGCTAGAAATTAATTAAAAAGGTAAATTGGGAGACAGTAATTATTAAAATTTAAAACTATGTACTGAGTTTTGAATGGTATTTACAAATTTAACCTATATATTTGTTTCACATATATATTTTTCAATTTTCAATTTTTTTTACTGATTTTCATTCAATTTATTTGTATGACTTTTTTACTTGTATTACTATTATTTGTATTTTTTTACCACTATAATTGCGCAAATGCGCTAGTGGTTTGCTCAATAAATAAAAAATAAAATAAAATCATTTTGATATTTGATAGACAATTCCAAGAAAAAATTGTACATTTTACAAAAAAATATATTTATTATTAATATTTAGGGTTAGGATTTTTAGGCAAATGCCTGTTTTTTTCCTAGATAGGCCTGATGCTGAAACGTCCAAATCAGGTGTTATTTTACTGATATCTTCTTTCTAACTAGTTTTATCGTTGCCTAAAATTGCCTATTTTAACTTCTGAAAAATTTATCAAATTTTCTTTGGAAACAAATTAATTAGTATAAATTAATTTATATGTAATTCTGATCGTCAAAATTAATTTCTTTAACAGTTTATTGCTTAAATTTATCTTTTTTTGATAAAATTTAGTCAATTTAAATTAGAAAATCTCGAAAAAATCCTGCCTATTTTGCATTTTTTTCGGATTTTAGTGCCTATTTTGGCAGTTTTTTAGTGCCTATATAGGCGCCTATTTTTAACTTTTTAGTGCCTAAAAATCCTAACCCTAATAATATTAAAAAGTTTTTGAGATTTAAATATTTGAAATTTAAAAATTTTATTACATTAATATTTATTATTATTTTAATATAAATTCACCAGTATTTATTAAGACACAAAATACAAAAAAAACAGGCAAAAAATGATAATACCAATAAACAGTTAGATTATGAAAAGAAAAATGATGTTGAGGATTCTGATGAGCCCGTATCCGATGAAATCATTGATCTTTATGAAGATGAAGAGGACTATAAAAAATGCGTCTTGAAAGTAATTACTTTTAATTATTAGTAAACTTAATTCTAATTATTTGGAAAGAAATTAATTGAATCAAAAATTAAATAAATTTCAAAGGAAGAAATTTATATGTTTAGACCAGACTAAACAGCATTATATAAATAATTAAATTATAAGTTATATTTTTCTTATTGTTTTATAAAAATAAATAATTTATAATCTCTTTTATTTAAAAAACAAAAGAATTTATTTTTTATTCGTTTTTTAAAATATTTTGCAAAAACTTTTTATTTTTTATTAATTTTTAATTTCGATTTAACTTTATTATCTATTACTTATAACTTAATTTTAAATAAATAAGTCACTTAAAATATTTGATGATTTTATAATAATATTATTTAACTAAATTAAGAAAATAAAATAACAAATAAAGTAATTAACAGCAAATTGTTTAAATGTTTTAAAAAAATAAATTTGTATTTATATATATTTAATTTGTGTTTTATAATTTAATGTGTTCCCTCCCTATTTTGGCCTATTTAAGCCCACATTTCACTCGTGTATTTGTGTATTCATTATATGATTTTGTTAGGAAATTAATTGCCTTTAAATTAATCTACACACTCGCCTTACAAACTAAAAACTTGCACGACTATTGGAGACGTGTGTAAATTTTTCTTTTAATTAATAACTATGGTTAATATCTATGAAATGAATTTAATAAAAATACTAATTATTTTATCAAACTTTTTTATTTATAAAATTTTAGCACATAAAAATGTTACTACATAATTATGGTTATATTGAGAGATAATAATACATTTTTAACAACGATGATTCAAACATATCAAACTGAATTGATAACGCTAAAATATTATCAAGAATTATCAAAAATATACTAAAAATTATATTAAATTAAATGATAGAGAGGAACTACATATTAAATTCAAGAAATGAATTTTTTTCAAATAAGTAAATTATTAAAAAATATAATTAAAGTTGCAAATAATAATAAATAATATGATACGATAATATTTTATTTTTTAAATTAAATTCTCCAAGTCTACTAGTAAAAAGGTATCACGACTTTTGCGCCGAGAACATTTGCGCCGCGACTTTTGCGCCGCGACTTATGCGCCGGGCGACTTTTGCGCCGCGACTTGTGCGCCGCGACTTATGCGCCGGGCGACTTGTGCGCCGCGACTTTTGCGCCGGGCGACTTATGCGCCGCGACATTTGCGCCGTCATAGTTTTAAAAAAATAATATATACAGTCGGACCTAATTATAGTGTACTCCTTAAAAATGGTATCCAGGAGCTGAAGGAATTTCAGGAATTTCGGGATATACAATAGCCCCCTCAAATAAACCGACCCCCTAGAGGGGTCATCTTCAAAGAACTTGACTTTTTCAAATCAGGATATTTGGTCTGCTACCCCTATTCAGGCATGATTTTCTGCCAGAGGGTGCACTATAGTGTAGGGTTGTCGGGTCCAGATATCCGGATCTGAGAAAGGCCGGATAGCCGAAAATTTAGAACGGATATCGGATCCGGATCTTGATATCCGAAGATCTCCAACTATCCTACATCTTCTATAGTGAGGTCCGGCTGTAGTTTTTCATAATTATTAATGATAGTGGCGGCGCAAAAGTCGTCCGGCGCAAAAGTCGCGGCGCAAACGTCGCCCGGCGCAAAAGTCGCGGCGCATAAGTCCCCCGGCGCAAAAGTCGCTCGGCGCATAAATCGCGGCGCAAAAGTCGCGGCGCATAAGTCGCGGCGCAAATGTTCTCGGCGCAAAAGTCACGGAACCAGTAAAAACACACTGTGCAAAACAAAGTTGAAAAAATGAATTAATTAAATTTTATTTTAATTTATAATTATATCAGTTAAAAAATTCCAAATATTTTATCAACACAAGCAACATAAAAAGTTATATAATTTTGTATTTTTATAGAATTAAATTATATATCTATCAAGATAAGAAATTAAAATTAAATGTCGAATCTTGACAGAATACAGAAAAGCAAAATTGAAAAAAATGCCTGAAAAGAATTGTCTGCAGTGTTAAAATATTTCAGAAAGCTAATTGTCCAAATTTAATATAAAAAATTAAATACAAGCGTAACATAATTCAATTTATAATATTGTTGTGCCCAAAAGGGCACTTTAAATCCCAATTTATTTTATTAATTTATATTTTAATATTTTTTATCTCTCCCCGCTCCAAAACACATTTTCACAATTTACTTTTCTTTTAAACATTGTTTTTTCTACCGCCCATTTTTTGTCCCCTATTTAATGCTCTGGCCAATTCCCTTTAATCACTTGTTGTTTCCATCATTTACTTGCTTTTCAATTATTTGCTTGCTTTTGATTGCCAGCGCTTTTTGAGCCCTGCCAATCAATTTTACCAACCATTTAACTTGCTCGAATTTCAATATATTTTAAGACCACAAGGGCCTGCTTTGTTGACCGGCAGCCCCAAATTTGTGCTCGGCTTATATTCCCCCGAGGCACTTCAATTATAATATTATTTTGATTAAATAAATATTTTTTAATTGTGTTCTGTGTTTTGTTTGTGTTTTTCTAAGGGACTCGTTTTCTGGAGATTGGATATCTCCGTCGACCATAAAACTTAAGGAGCTGATTCGTTCTGATCGAATCCCTCCTGTCCCTCCTCAATTGAGTTTCGAGGTATTGTGCATCTACCTTTTCAGCACAATTGTGATGATTTATTAAAAGATCTAAAATAATTCATAATTTAAAATTTATGGAAAATTATTTTGAAATTTCAGTTGATTAAAAATATATTTATTGAAAAATAGTAAACTAAAATTTGGTAAGATTCTGAGATTATCAAGAGCCATACTTGAAATGTGTAGAAACAATAAATACTAATAATAAATTATAAAATAGTTTTAAATATATAAAATTAAAATAATATTAAAAATAATTTGAAATTAAAAAAATAAATATTAGAAATTATATACATATCCAAAAAATCAAAGAAATTAAATATTTATATGTAGCATAATAAAGAAAATATTAGACAAGAAGATGAAGAATATGTAATATAATTTATTTATTGTTTATTCTATAAAGTGAGATAGATATGGAAGAATGCTAGAAATTAATTAAAAAGGTAAATTGGGAGACAGTAATTATTAAAATTTGAAAAAATTAAAATAAGAAATGTTAATTGAAACGGTAGAAGAATTCGCTCAATCCCTGAGAAGTCTAGTTGGCTTTAAGGATTTTCCGAATTAATATTTAAAAATAACTTAAAAAGACAATAACTATTAAAAATATTCTAGAAAAATTGTTAATAAAATTCTATAAATTTTGACTAAACATTTTAAAATTGGTATATATTATTTATTTTTATTCAATTTTTTATTTTTTCCACTTAATTTTCCCACAAACATTACAACGCATAACATTTCCGTTTTTTCTTCCTCTTCCTCTAAGACACACCTTTACGCTCGTTACTAAAAGCCAAGCCATTTTACTTTATCTGTTCGCAGTTTTACATTTCTTATCCTTTTTTAATACTCTTTAATTATAAATTTATTTTCTGGCATAAAATTGAAAAAATAAATTAAAAGGAATTTTTCTATATTGAAATAGAAGGAAGAATCTAATTAATTTGTTGACAACACATTCTATTGTTGCCGAGGCTTTTGACTGTTAAATCCGTTCAAGTGTGGGCACAGAAAGAACTTGAGAAGTCAAATTAAATTTAGAAAAAATATAAATAAACTTTAAATTTGTGCAAACATTTTAATCAGTGTTATCGCAGCAAAATATCTAAAGTAAATGGCTGTTGTGTTTTAGTTTTTCCAATATCTTCGCATTCATTAATTTTCCCTACTTTTGGACTTTTTCCCAATCAATATAACCAAAAAAATTTTCATTATACAAAAAATAAAATAGCTTTCTGAATAATTTAAATACAGATGTCATTATTATAAAAATATATTGTTTATTAAAATTATAAATTACACCCAAGTGAGTTTAAATCAGTAAATATGAATAATGCTTCTTTTAAATGAAATTAATTAACATGATCTCAATAAAACTTCTGAAACAGAACATTGGCTTTTCAATAGTTCAATAAATTTATGGAACTCCTTACCAATTGATATATTCACTATACTTTCATATAAAATATTTTGGAACAAACTAGGATTTCATTTAATTCAACTACATTTGTAATAATAACAGTGAGCTAAATTTAAAATAAAATAAATATAGTTAACGTTAATACAATGTAAACCTGTAATAAGCAAAGATTAAAAAATTCTAAAAAATTTATTTAAAATTTATTTTAAACATGCAAAATTATAACTATAAAAAACAATTCATCTGGGTACAACTTCATTTCTCATTTCTTCTTGAAACAAACAACAAATGAATTTATTGCCAAAAAGTATGTATTATAGAAAAAGTGGGTGGAAAAAATATTAAAGGAACACTAGGATCCTTTTTATACAAAAATTTAATAAAAATCTTTTGTCACTTCATATATTATATGTATAGTAAATAGAAAAATTTTGAAATAAAATTACAATTTTTAAAAATTAAATTGGATAATAAAAAATAAATATATTTTAAATTTTCAAATTCTTTTAAAAATATGTATGTAGTAAAATTAATTTAATAAAAAATAAAATATTTAAATTTTTAAGGAATTAAAATTATATTGTATGAATATGTTAAATTTTGACATTATATTTATTCATCGCTACAATATTCGGATAAATTAAATATGCTAATATTCAATTAACATTTTAATATCTTCAAAATTTCTTTCCATGTTCTGCGAAGTTCTTTCAAGCGATGGAGTAAATCTATCAATATTGGAGATGAAGAGGAGTACTAATGCAAAAAATATTAAAAAATTTAAAAGAATATACTGCGTTTGAGTGGGAACCAATCTCAACAATTAAGTTAATAGAAAAATTACACTTCAATGAATTCTTAATCATAACTTTAAAAGAATCATAAAAATTTCGAATTTTAATATAACCAACATTAAATTGATATATTAAATTATTAACCACATTCAACAAAAACAATAATTGATATATTGATGAAAAGCAAATTTAAGATAGAAACTAATAGAAATGTACGAATTATAATGATTAAAAAATTTACACTGAAAAGGAAGTAAAAATAAAAAATGGAGCTTCAGTGAAAATTCTGAGAAATTTTATAAAATAACAAAATTTTATTTAAAGACAATTTATTTGAGATGATTATTAAATCATATGAAAATAAATAGATATATGTACTTTTTATCTAACCTACCTTACATGCAACCAAAAACAATTTTTCCAAATCTCACACAAAAGAATACGAAATAAAAAATATAACATCAATCACACATAAACTCATCAATATTATTATAAGTAAGAAACTCGACAATTCTTATTAAGCAATTATAATCATAATCATCGAAAATTAAAAATAAATTTTTTAATAAATTTAAAATTCAATATCTGATATAAAAATAGGACCAATATACATAATATTCCAAAATATTTTTATTAAACAAAACTACAAACAAGTTTAATTATAAGTACACTATAAACAAGTTTAATTATAAGTCAATATTAATTATAAGTAAGAACGCGATTTTTATTTAGTGATTATAAAAATAAACTCCGTCGAAAAAAACAAATTTTTTATAACTTTAAAATCTAATATTTGATATAAAAATAGGACCAATATACATATTATTGCAAAATGTTTTTATCAAACAACAATATAAATAAATAAAATATTTTAAATTTTTAAATCATTATTAAAAAAGATGGTAATGAATGAAGTAGAAGTAATTAAATATGGACATGTACATTCAAGGATCTATGCCTATACGTACAAAACTTTTAAAAGCGCATATAAAATTAAATGGTCTGCTATTAAATGTTAGAAAGTCAGGAATAATAAAAATAACGATATTACTTAAAATAATAAGTTTGATTCTAAGTTTTAAGATATAAATAGATAAGTAATATTAAAAAAAGATGAAATTTTTAAATATTAATTAAATGTTTAAAAAGATAGAATTGTAGTAAATAGTTAAAATTTACAAAGAAATTCAAAAAATAAATTGGATGATGAAAACTAAAAATATTTAGTTTTCAAAATCCTTTTAAAAATATAACATAAATATTATTTTATTCACTAGTTAAAAATTTTATAATTTAATATATTATAAATTAAAATATTAAACTCTGTGATTATAAGAGTTTAATTTGGATACTAATAGTTGGTCAAATTTTGGATTAAATCAGAATAAAGAAAAAAAATAAAAATAATTTTGAATATGAAAGTAATTTTAATTGATTTAATTAAATTCTTATCGTAGATTAGTGGAAAACATCAAGCTGTCCATATTCTACATTCTTGTTCATTAGAGAAATAGGCTAAAGATGAAAAAATGGAAATTGAAATTAGTGAAATTTGTAGTGGATGAATTATTCCTGCAAAAGGGACATGAAGTAAAGAATTTATAAAAACATTTAAAAATTAAAAAATATTAAATATACAAACGATTAAATTTTATTTTCCTCGGATGAAATTATAATAAATAAATATTAAAATGACTCTTCATTTGTATTTTCAATCAGTTAAGATATAAAAATTAAATAAAAATTTTGTTTCAATTTTAATAAAAATCATTTAATTTAAATAAGTATAAAATTAAATTCTTTAATTCGAAAAATTAGTTAAAAAGTATTTTTAAATAAAAATTGTCTGAGACTCATTGGAGTGCACAATTGGAAATATTAAAAAATTCAAAAGAATATACAGCACAAATTTGAAAGGAAACTAACTAATAATTAATTTGCTAAAAAGTTACTCTTAATTTAATTTTTGATTATAACTTGAATTATAACTTGAAAAATATATGATTATTTCCGAAATATTAAATATTTAAAGATAATACATTTAGATTAGATCACTTGACACCACCACCAAGTAAAAACAAACGAACAATGGCTTAGTTAAAAATTGAATAAATTTTTATATAGAAAATATTTATGTTGAATTATTTAAGGCATATATCTGTATTGATATTTCAAAATTTTATAAAACCCCAGTTAATAATATTAAAGTTGTTTTTGGAACGTTTTTCTAATAAAAGTTTGCTCGTTGTGAATAATTTTGATTAAATAAATTCTTAAACCTAACGTGCTATACACCCTAGTACATATTAATATTTTAAAATAGAAAATATATTTATTTAAATTAATCAAACAATTCCTCAAGTGTAATCAATCTGAACACATTTCAACTTTATCCAATAATTAATAAAAATTTGATATTACTAATATAAATATGCTAAATAAAAGATGTGATATAAAAATAAATAAGTATGTAAATTTTAATGAACTTCAATCTACTCTTAATTTAATTTTCGATTATAATGTAGCTCAACATCAATGAAAATGACATTGTTCATCTTGTTTACTGCTACAAATTTTAATAAATTGTTAATTTTTGTTAAATTTTTTAATATTAAATGATTGAAAATTAAGAATAAAAATAATATAGGAAGACAAAAAGCTACACACTTAGAAATTATGATCTAAAGTTTATCATTTAACCATTAGTCACCAAGTTTAGTCAATACATGAAGATCAAACTCATGAATAAATAAAATATATAATCTTATTTCAATAAAATAGTTTAAAAATATATTTAAGAATTATTTTAAATGGATAAATATACGGATATAAGTGTCGTTGATAAGAAGTTATTTGAAGGGCGAGTTTTGAGTGGGGCTGCGAAGCTAACTGATTTAAAGAAATCCATTAGGACGCCATCTATTACTAATAATTTTTTTAAATATAGAATTCAATTGATCGGAAAAAATTTTTTAATTATCAAATTATTTTTTATTGGTTTATTATTATAAAAAAGTAATTTTTATGTTTTAATATAGTTTAATTGTTTGAATAGAGTAAATTGAGTTTAAATTCATTTAAATTGAATTATTATTATTAAAATTAAATTATATAACAACTACAAAATGTTTTTTGCAAAAAATATATTTAAGGAAGAATTAATGAAAATTATTTATAAATCATCTTTTAAAAGAATTAACACTTTAATCGCAAGAGAGAATATACTTGGCACACGAATCAGAAAGCCACAATTAATACCCAAAAAATAATATTTAGATAACATCTAGACTTTGAATAAGTTTGATGCTATATATTATAATAAATTAGATAAGATTAAATATTATAATTTAAATTTTAATTAATTGAAAATCAATATGAATAATAATTCAAACACTAAAAACATAAAATTTATTATTAAATTAAGTATAGTTAAATATAATAAAATGTTAACATGTAATATAGTAAAAATAAAAGATTCTATAAGAAGAATTGATAAACATTATTTTAAATATGGTAAACTATAACAATAAAAGCAATTTCATCAGAGTAAAACCGAATTTATTTAATTAAAATATACTTTAAATTCATAATAGAAAAAAAGAATTAGAAAGAATTAAAAAATTATATAAATATAAATATGTACAAAATAGTTAAAAAATGTATGTATGTAAATAGTTAAAAAATGTATTATTACGTGTATTTATTAAGAAATTATTTATAAATTTAAGATTAAAAAAGAAAATAAATTTTAAAAAGCAATTAACTTTAGGAAACATTACCGGACAAGTTTTTCCGAGATTTTGCAATGAAAATGAAATTTATTCAAAAATTAAGAATAAAAATCTTTGTACATATAATTTAAAATATTTATAAACCAGAGAAAACTTATTCTACACGTTAAATGGAAAGATCTCAGATTAATTTTAATTGGTCTAATTATTGAGAAATTCAGTAACTAATTTGTTTATAAAAAATTATAGATTTTATTGTTCAAGATTGAGTTTAAAATTTAAGTATAAACACAATTTCAACAATAAAATTTAAAAAATATAATTTTGATTGATTTCTAATTATAATTTTAAAAATAATCCTAAATATATCATTAATGTAACTAAAGTAAAAAGTGAAAATTTAGTTGGTTTTAAAATGTTAATGTGAAAAAATTATCATGATAATAAAGCTATTAAATCAAAATATCAAGTATTCCTATTTGATTTATTTTTATTTTAATAATTAAATTGTTGAATTTTATTTTCTCTCTTAGACTCCGCCTCACACATTACTGGCTCTAATTATCAACTCAAATCCGCCCACCTACCTAAGTATCCATTCTATTAAAAATGTTCTATTAAATTCTATTATTTTTCAACATACAAAAATATTATTTTCACATAATTTAATTTCAATTGATAAAATTATTTTTAATTTGTTTTTGATTTTAAGTTTAGGGTTTCTGGGGTTATTTATATTAAAAATTAACCTGTAATATTTAGATCGACGATTCAACCAAATTATGGCCCTGTACGAATTTTTAACACAAAAGTAACAAAATTTATTAATAAATTAAAATTGTGTGTAATAAATTTTATTTCTCCTTTGATATCTTGACATAATGACACAATTTTCTTTCTTCAAAAAAAGACCTTCGAAAATAATAATTTATATAATAGTATAAACTAAATTTAAAAAATAATTTTAATTTAAATAAATTTAAAAAGAAATTTAATTGCTCAACTATTGGAGACGTAAGTAAATTCTCTATTGAAGTAAACCGCTAGCCAGTGAATTCAAAACATTGGAGAAGATATTGAAGGCACATCAGTGTACTTGGTCTTATAAGCTTATAAATTATTTAATTTTTTGTTTAACATGTTTTTATCAAGTTTTATTTAATAAAAATTTAACAACGTTTTTTTAAATAAATTATATTATAGCTTATTAAAATATTTATAATCAAAATTGAAAAATAACTTTTTAAAAAGTTTATTTTTTAACACATTAATTAATTATTAAATTTTGGTTAATTTCTAAGAAATGAATTTACCTAATATGTAGAAATACTAATATTATTAAAGTTTTATATTTATAAAATGTAAGTAAATGCATTAAAAATGTTATTACATAATTATAGTAGTATTGAGAGTAATAATAAATTTTTAATAATAAATTTAAAAGTGCAACAAAACGTACAATTTGGGAGCGATGACAATAATCTTCAAAAAAGTTTGAAAAAGAACTACTTCTAAACGGAAAAGCTCTATCAACGCAAGTCAAAAAATATTGGTGAAGATTAAAGTAGCATTGAGAGCTAAATAATAATAAATTTTTATCAACTTTGATCTTAATACATATATATATAAAAATTAATATTCATACAAAAATTAATAGTTTTAGCAGTATCATAAATAAGATAAAAACTAATCCAAATTTATAAAAAATTAAACCTTCGGAATAATTAAAAAATATTTGTCATTATTATAATAATATATTGTTGAATTAAAATATAAATTACCATTGAGTGAATTTAAATCATGAAAAATAATAATGCTTGGATTAAATGAAATTAATTAATATAAAATAAAATCCTGCGCAACCCATCCAAACTCATAATTCATGAAGACCAGTATAAATTACAGTATTAATGAAAAATTACAGTTAAAATTCTTTTACACTTTCTTTCAGATATAATTTAAAAAAATTAAACAATAATGTTATATACATATACATATTTATTCTTTTTTAATTTTTAACATAAATAAAATTTTTATTGTGGAAATTTAGAATATAGTGCCACGACCTGGTGCCACGAATTGGTGCCACGATCCTTTTTTATGCTAAAAATTGATAAAAATCTTTTGTTCATTCATATATTATATAATAAAAAGATAAAATTTTGAAATAAAATTGAATTTTTAGATATTAAATTGGATAATAAAAAATACTAATATTTTAAATTTTTAAGATTTAAGATTATATTGGAAGAATTTGTTAAATTTTTGATTATTTGTTTATCGCTTCGGATAAATTAAATGTGCTAAATTTTAATTAACATTTAAATGCATACCTCCAAAATGCCATGCAGAGTTTAGAAAAGTGATTTCTATCGATGGAAAATTGACTTGAGCTAATGCTTTCACCGTTCCTAGCTGTAGTGAATTGTTATTCGAAAAATCTTTTTTTTTGCGCCGCAAGCGAAAATTTTGGGAATTTTGAAGACCAAGAAGCCAGAGTTCTTCCAATTTCAGCGCCGCAGGCGAAAATTTTGCGGATTTTGGGATGCCAAGACGCCATATTTCTTCCATTTTTGGCGCCGAAGGCGAAAATTTTGAGGATTCTGGAAGGCCTTAAGAGAAAAAATGCCGTTTTATCCTAAAAATTACAAGAAAATATAAAAAATTCTCATAATCTTCAAAAGGCCACAAAAATCCGCAAATCTGCATTTTTTAAAATAATCCTCATCGCCCTATCAAAAAACTACAAAATGAGGAAAAATCCTCAGAAATCGAAGCTTTGATTAAATATGATTTTAATAAATTAATAATTATTATATTTTGCTTAGAAATATTTTGTTTAAAACGATTATTTATTTAAAACAAAATTATATCAGCAAATATGAAATAATTCTACGATATATTTTATTGTATAGTATGTATGAATTAGAAAGTATATTTTAATTTATCTAATGAGTTTAGAATTATTTTTCTTTTAATACCGTAAGATAAATAATATAAAAGCTGTTTAAAACTAAAACGAGCTGTTTATAATTAAAACAATTTGACTAGCATAGACGAATAAAAACATTATGTTAATAACAAATTTGAACTATTCTGAAAAATATAACCAGAATCCTTTTAATAAATATAAAAATAAGCAGAATTCTCTATACCAACTTCCAACCCTATAATAAGGAAGTTTGGTGGAAATAGACGAGAATGGCTGGATTTTTACGAAAGTTTTAAATGCGCGGTCGACAAATCTGTTGCACTATATAAATATGAATATAAATACAAATATGTATCAGCAGTTAATATTATACTATTATCGTTATATGTATTTATTTATTTAAATATTATTATTATGTATTAGAAATACTTACATGTATTTACTAAGAAATTATTTATAAATTTAATATAAAAAAGTTGCAGCAGGGCGGTGAAACAAATCTAAATAAATTAAAATAATATAAATAGCTTAAATAAATATCAAGATATTGTATATTAATTGTAAAAATAATGTTATATAGGTAAATATTCGAAAAAAGTATAAATTAATTATTAAAATGTTCGCGTGTTAACGCTAAATTGCTATCAAAGGATAATGTCACCATTTTTTACAAATTCATGAATAAACTATTTTAATTAAATTATATGAGTTTAATTTAAAGATGGCAAAATAAATAGGTTAAAAATAAAATTTTTATTAATAGAATTTTTATTAGAATTATATTTTGAGTGAAATTAAGTGAAATTTTATTTTTGAAATTAAGTTCATTGATAAAATTATAATGAAATAAATTAAATAGAAATCGGAAATTAGTTAAATGAAGATTTTATTAAAATCTGATTTATAAAGAAAAAGTTGATGTAAAAGTTTAGTATATTACATTATATAAAATTGTAGTCTTATGTGGAAGTGAAGCAACGTGTAGATTAACTCAAATATATTTTATTAAATAAAATATAATTTTTTTGGATAATCTTCTACATTTAAAATAAGAAGATAAGTTAAAATTACAAATTTTAAAATAAAATAATGTGTTGAAGAATATTATTAAGTAAATTTTGTCTAATTTAAATTAAAATGCCCAGAAATGCAATTAAATAATATATATTTATAATTTTAATTACTTGAGACAAAAACGCAATAGAAACTATTGAAATTATATTGTAATTAATTTTTTCTGTATTATGTATTATCAAATTAGTTATAACTTTGATATGGATTTTAAAAATAACTATGATCGATGTTACGAAACGATCAGTCATCGTCTGTATGATAGTGCTGCTATATTTTCGCAAAATTTTACATGCAGAATGAATGGGTTAAAAATAAAATTTTTATTAATAGAATTTTTATTAAATTATATTTTGAGTGAAATTGATTGAAATTTTATTTTTGAAATGAAAATTAATTTATTAAATTACGATGCATAAATTAAAAGATAAAAGTTTTTATAAAAATTTAAAAGTATAATGATATATTGTTAAATTAAAATATAAATTACCTATGAGTGATTTTAAATCAAGAAAAATAAATATGAAATTAATTAATATAAAATATGTCAAATGATTGAGCATTAAACAAACCGAGATATATAATTTTAGAATTGGAGAATATTGAGTATACCTTCCGAACAATTTGGATGATCAATTAGAATAATTATATAAGTAGTAAAATTTATTAGTTAATTTTTAAATCAATAAAAAATTTATTTTATTAAATAACGCTAAAATAAAATAGCAACAAATTTATTGAAGAAAAATATATATAATACCTATTTAATTATTATATAAATAATTTTATAAATATTTTGAAATACTTTAAAGTAAAAATAAAAAAAACTTTTAAATAATAATGTATAAAAATTTATTAAAATATATAAAAATGTAGTTTTCTGTGCAATTGAAATAACTGGAACTTATCCCGAATGTGAATAATATTTGTGATGAAGAGTTGTAGTTAAAAAATGAAAAATTCACTATTTAAAAATATAATTATGTAGATGTATCTCTGCTGGGAAAACCTGCACCGGTTTGAATTATATATTGCTTTGATTATTAAATTGTTAAAATTTTAACCGTATATATTTCAGGCTGTTGTTAAGGTAAACTCGCATCCGTTTGTTAAAGATTTCATATTATAATTAATAATTTACTAATCATAAACAGTAGAAACGAAAAATTTTAAATAAAATCTTATTTGATGAGAATATCATAATATTAATTAAACTAAATTAATAAAATAACAAAAAATAAAGTAATTAACAGCATATTTTCTAAATCTTATGAAAATAATAATTTAGAAATTTTGTTAAATTACATTGAGTTCGTCATAAAATATGCGAGTTTAATAAAATATGCGAGTTTAATGAAATTATTGCGAAGACTATTAATAGAATTTTTAGTAAAATTATATTTTGAGTGAAATTGAATGAAATGTCACGCATCAGCGTGAAAAAAATTTATAAAATTAATAATTTACCGGTTATACTGATCATGTGATATAATGAATTTAATTCTTTATTATTATTAAAAAAATATAGTTTTAAGTTTTCTATATCATTTTTTCGTAAAATTTTTCCTTAACAAAGGGAAAATTATTGATATTATTAATGTTTTTTAAATTATTATTGTTTTTAAGTAAATAAATAAATATTATAATAGAAAAAAATACCAAACTTGTTTAAATAAAATAAAAGAATAATTAGAAATTATGTTAAAGTATAATGAGTTCGCGTATTAGCGTTAAATTGCTATCAGAAAGTATAAAAATTAAAAAATTATTTAAAAATTATTTAAAATTATTTGTAAAAATTATTTAAATTAAAAATTATTTAATAATTATTTAATAAAATCTTGTAAAAATTATTTAAATAAAACTTATTTTTGATCAAAAAGAATAGAATGAATAAATATTAGAAAGTTTAGGATTATATTTAGGATTATATTTGCACAAGTGTAGAATTATATTGCACAATTTAATACAACAAAAACTTAAAATTGCATATTAATTATTTTTGTACTTTAGATCAAAGAATAAACAAAATTTCTATAGTTAATTATTTATTATCGAAAATTTAAAGTATTCCCATTTTTGAAAAAATAAAAATATTTTGCCATACATTTAATAATTTTTCTTATTTTTGGGGCGTATTCCCATTTAATTAAATTTTATTATATTTGGGGCGTGTTCTGTTTCGGAAAAATATAAAAAAATAAATTTCGTCATTAATATAATTGATAATTATTCTAAGACTAAAGAATAATTTAAATAAATTTAATATATACAGGTACTTCTGTTTTATATAGATACATCTCCTTTATATAAATTCTACAATAGAATTTAAAATTTTGTTTTAAAAGTTTGAAAATAAACTTTTAATTTTTTTAATGTATTTCTTTAAAATACACCCAAAATTAATCAACACATGAGCAATTTATTGTATTAAATTAATCATCATCAAAACCTAAAAATCATCATCAAAACCTAAAAAGTCAAATCTGTGTATAATTCAGGATTAAAGTTAATTAGTCAAAGGAACCCAAAAGTAAAGTTTAAAAAAGAGGAAGAATCAAAGAAAGGCTGAAAAAGATTATTAAATTTTTTAAATCAATTTATTGTATTAAATTAATCAACACATGAGCAATGGAAAAACGAAATAAATTCTAGATAAAATTTAAATAAAAATCTTATTGATGAGTATATAATAATATTCAACTATGTAAATTATTAAAATAAAATAACAACAAATAAAGTAACAAAATCCATGAATAAATTATTTTGATGAAATTATTTAATTATCCAGTAAAATTTTGAGAAATTTTAAAAAATTTAAAGAATAAATTGGATTTAAATATAATTTATTTTAGATGATCATAAAAGTAAATAAAAATTTATTCATATATTGCTGCATAACTATGTATTTTAAAAATAAATAACAATAATATTAATAAGGATTTATAATAACTTAAAAAATTAATAAATTTTATTAGAAAATTTTATTTGAGAATATTTTTGTAATTTTTCAAGCAAATAAGAAACATTGAAATTTTCAATGGTTATAGAGAATTCTTAATTTTTATTGGAAAAAAATATTAACAACAGTTTTGCTAAATTATATTATAAATAAATTTTATTTCAGAATATAAGAAAGAAAAATTTTTTATATTTAAGAGAAAAAGGTTTATCAGCTGACTGACAACCAATTTTGGACAATGAACTGGAAGAGCCCACAATAAAATTAATTTAAAAATAAAGTGCTGTTTAATGAAAGTATTGCAGAAGACATTGGTTTAGAATTTTTATTAAAATTATATTTTGAGTGAAATTGAATGAAATTTTATTTTTAAATGGAAAATTTATTGATAAAATTACAATGAAATATATTAAGTGAAAAATTTTTATGAATTTTTTTAAATGAATTAATTGAAAATTTATATTAAAATGTGATTTATAAAATAAAAGAGATATAAAAGTTTAGAATTGTTTAAAATAATTTTTACAAAACTTGTAGACTTCATTCTAACCCAGGAAATCATTTAACTTTCAAAAAGATCACTAATAATATAATTTAAATTAACATCAATGAGAATAACGATGGTTATCATGTTTAAGGCTACAAATTTTAACAAATTATTAATTTTTGTTCAATTTTTTACTAAATAATAAATGATTGAAAATTAAGAATAAAGATAAAATAGGAAGATATTAAAGCTACATATTTAAAAATTATCACCTAAATTTTATCGTTTAAACATGAAACATCAGGTTTAGTGAAAATAAAACTCTTGAAAAATAGAAAGAAATTCCCTGTGCAAAAATAAAGGAGGCTAACTCATAAATGCTAATAAAACAAACAACAAATATAATAATGAAGAATTAATGATTAAATATAAATATATTTTATTACTAAAAAAGGAAAATTTAAACAATTGGCGAAGAAATTTTTTGATTAATTTTAAAATAATAAATATATTAATGCAATTATCTTAAATGGAATAAAATTTAAAATAAGAAGATAAATTCAAAATACAAATTTTCTATTACTAATAATGTGTTGAAGAGAATTATTAAGTAAATTTTGTTTAACATAATTTAAAATGCCCAGCAAATGCAATTAAATAATATTAATTTATAATTTGGATTACTTGAAAAAAAACGCAATAGATATGAGAGAAAAAGGATTATCCGCTGACCTCGAACTCAATTCTGGCCGTGTGTTCGAAAGTAATGTAATGGAAGAGCACACAGTTAAATTTATAAAAAATAAAGTGCTGATTAATAGGGCTCCCATTTATATGGAAATCCATATTTTTTTCCTGAATTCCTATGACTGTGAAACGTACGAAAAACATGTTTTTGGCTTGTTTTAGGGTTTCTAGAATGGTCTTTAAAATCCATATTTTCCATATTTTTCCGTATTTTGGCATTATGCCCATATTTTCCATATTTGTCCATATTTAGCCTTTATATCCATATTTTATATCAATATTTGTACTTTTTTGAATATTTGGTCATTTTTTGGTAAATTTTAGTAAAAATTGGCGAAAATTTTCAAAATTTTTGATCAAAAAATTTTTTCGAAAATTTTTCGGAAAAATTTATTCTCAAAAAAATTTAACAAAAAATTTAAATCCATAAATTCTTTTAGAATGTTCTTAAAATTCAAGGATAAAGGCAAAATAATTGTTTTCTACATAAAATACTGATTTTAAAAATATCTTTTCGCTATTTTTTAATCCATATTTCTGAATTTTATATCCATATTTCGCGTTTATTTCCATATTTATATCCATATTTCAGGATTTTATATCCATATTTTATGTCCATATTTTTCGATTTTATATCCATATAAATGGGAGCCCTACTGATTAATGAAGGTATTGCATAAGACATGGGTTAAAAATAAAATTTTTATTAAAAGAATTTTTATTAAAATTATATTTTGAGTGAAATTGAGTGAAATTTTATTGTTTAAATAAAAATTTATTGATTAAATTATGATGAATAAATTAAATAGAAATCAGAAATTAGTTACATTAAGATTTTATTAAAATTTGATTTATAAAGATAAAAGTTGATATAAAAGTTTACAATTATTGAAAACATTTTTATAAATTTGTAAAAAATAGAAAAATCCTATAAATTGTATATAAAATTTAATTAGTTTTTATGATGGAATAATTTGCCCGTCCTGTGCACATGAAAATTATTATAATTGACATTCAAAGATTGGAAAGAAGTTGATAATTCTCCCAGAATGGAGAAAATAATGAAATATTAATCAATTTTTAAACTTTAAAAAACATAAATAACTAATTTGAACTAAAAACTTTTAAGAATATTTAGAGTAAAATCACATATTTATTTTTATGATTGCTTCGGCATGATATTTTAGAAATAAATTGGTTTGCTACAATGTAATATAAATATTTAAAGCTAAATTTAATTTAAAAGCTAGCAAAGACTCATAAAATAGCATTTGCAGCAGGACAGTGAAACAAATATGCATGAATAAATTAAAATGATATAAATATCTTAACTTAATAAATAAGTTATTGTGTATTAAACGTAAAAATAATTTTATATAAATCTTTTAAGAAATTACAAATTAATTATTAATTTGTCTGTAAAAATAATGAGAAAGGAGAAGAGTCTGACCCTAAATATTAAAGAATACCTAAATAAGCACATAATTATGAAAAAAATCACTTATTTGTCGTTTAGATTTAAATTCAAAAAAATTATTATTTTCTCAAGCAGATTACGTTGACCAGCATTATATACCCTCATATTTAATTATTTATTACAATCTCTCCACCCCCCAAAAATAGAATTAAGTATTTATAGACTTAAATAATTCATTTATTTTCTCATTTACAAATAAGTTATTTTTCTTCCACTTCCAACTTAATCTAAATTATAAAAAAAGTTAAAATAGCTTCCGGAATAATTAAGAATACACTTGTAATTGTTATAATATATAGTTAAATTAAATATAAATTACCAACGAGTGAGTTTAGCTCATGCAAAAGAAAAAAATAATGCTTGTTTTAAATGAAATTAATTAATATAAAATAAATTGATTCAGCATTAAACTTTCAGAGCTATATAATATTAGACGAATACATGCTTAATGATGGTTATGCTGTTCCGAACAATTTGGTCCATCAATTAGAATAATTACAAGTAGTGAAATATATTAGTTAATTTTTAACTTAATAAAAAAATTTAGTTTATTTAATAACGTTAAAATAAAACAGCAATAAATTTTTTGAAGCACAATATATACATAACAACTATTTAATTAATGTATAAATAATTTCAATATATTTAAAAACTACAAATTCATAAAATAATTTAATCGTTTAAATTAGTATTATGGTTCGAGGACTAACGTTCGAGGACACCCAACAATTGTTTCATAACATGGAGATATAGTTAATAAAATTTTTAAAATGCAAAGAATATAAAATTAATATAGCTCATGTGAAAGAGGATCGAAAAAATAATCAATAATAATTACATCCTTATTCTTAAAATATTTTTAAGTTCAACATGCTCTTATTTATTTTTTTAATTTCATATCAATTCTCTTGATTATTATATTGGGAAGATCTGATATTTTCTTTGAAGAGATTTTTTTAGATGTCTTGTAGTTTTAATTTTATACTCTTAAAATTTTTTGCTTTAAACAAAGTACGACTTGGAAACGAAAGGTATTTTGAAAAGGAAATATGTATGTACCACTTTTTCTGCTATTATTTATTTATACAACGGTTTTAAAATATTTTGTGTAAAAAAATGTTGTAAAGCTCGTGTATATACTACTCATACCGAGATAGAGATTGTTTCATCTGTGATTCAATTTCCGGAAAAAAGAAGAAGAAAAGGAACATTTAAAAAGAGACAACGGATCCTAAATGATATTAAATAATTGCAAGTAAAATATTAAAATCATAAGCTTATTATATTTTTAAAAGTTTTTAATACAATGTTGCATGACCTATAAATAATATATATATTTTAAAATAAAAATAATAAACTAATAAAAGTTATCAGAATAAATTAATATAATGCATGTCATCATCTCGAATCACTAACAGTGACCAATCCTTTATTATATTATCATATTCTGAATACATTTTAATAAGAGACTAACTCAATACGGCGTGGAACCTAAGATCCACCACCTAAGAAATTATCCTAAGAAATCCTAAGAAATTAGAAATAAATACAAATAATAATCTAAAAAAGGAAAACATAAATTGCTCTAAATTTATAATTAAAGACATCCCGACAGATCCAGAATTACAATTGAAATAATAATAGACAGCAAATTTATATGTAATTTAAATAAATATGCCTAACGCTAATAAAATGTGAAATGTAAAAATAATAAAAGATCCTATAGAAGAACTGATAAAAATTATTTTAACTATGAAAAACTATAACAATAAAAAACAAATTCCTTAGAGTAAATCCGATATTTATTTTATTAAAAAAATTTATTTTATCAAATTGAATCGAAATCTCAAATTAAAAAAGCGGTCTTGTTACTACATGTTAGTTGTCGGAGTCATTATAATTGGTACCGTTGTAGTAGGATCTGCCATTGTAATAGTAAATCAACAGAAATTGAAGAATGTCTCACTGATATAATTACTCATTGTTTTATAGCTTTAATTAAATAACTATATGCATTACAAAAATAAAACTTTTGTCGCCCTCGACTAGAACTTTATATAAAATAAAATTTTTCTTATATGTCCACATCTATGATGAAATACTTATAAAAAATTTTTAAATACATAAATACTTTAGAAATTATAAAATAATTTGGTTGTTAAATCACAAAATAAAGATATATATTAAATCACAAATTATTTATATAATATTAAATCAAAAATATTTTAAAGATAACGATAATATGCTAATAATAAAAATTAACTATTTCTGGATGAAGAAATTAATCTAACGTTATGTGAGGAAAAAGCCAAACCTTAATCCCAACAATCACTTTTACTTTTTCCGTTTTACAAAAAGAAAAAGTTTGGCTTTTCCTTCTCCTCCTTTATTAAATAAATTAAAAGAATAAATATATTTTTTATAAAGAGTTTTCTAGAGTTAAATTACCGCTGGTACCCGCGTCCCTCCAGGTCCTTCACTGGACCGTGAGGTGAAGTCAACGGTATACCCGAAAAATTCACATTACATGGAGGTCTTACGGCGCTGATTCATTTTTTATAAAACCCCGCGATTCATTTTTTAAAAAATTTTAATTAGACCACTCTGTCTTTAATTTCACCACTCTGTTATGGCGACCAGGCGTTTAATGCTTCGACATTTCTGAAGCTTCTGATGCTTCATTCGATAGATAAGGAAATATGCGCGGCTGATCTTTTAGCTTCGATGTCTAAGCTTCACTATGACAATTCTTAGTAGGCTCCTCGAGCTCATTCCGAGATCTGAGGCCGTTTTTCACATGGATTGTTCAGAAAAACGGCGAATTCGGAATCTGACCACGTTGATGTTTTCAGGCGTAACTGCGGTTATCGGCGGGCCACTACTAGGGCGGTCCTGAGTATTTCCAAACTCATGATATCGTTTTATTGCTTTGGAAACCAACATACGACAGATATCGAGCCGTCTAGCGATGTCACATTTTCGAACATTTTTAAAATACAAAGAAATAATAGAAGTACGATTTTTTAAAAGTCTGTAAAATTTTTACTTTATGAGATAGAAAAAAATTTTCAAGATAAAATTTGTAGAGCACGAATCATAGAATATGGGAAAAATAAACAAAAAGCAAAATTTAAAATAAAATTTTAAGAAAGGACAAAATAAAATTTGTCGCCGAACTTTTGCCCCACCCTGTAAATTATCAATAAATTGAAATTAATTCTATTTAATTTTCTTGATATAAAAATATATATTTTCTACCATATTATTGCTTAAAAACAAATACTTGTTTTTGTTTAATACAAATAATATTATTGCTTAAAACCAATCAACTGTAAACTATATATTTGTCCTTAACTAGGATATATAATAATATGGCGCTCCTGTAAAAACCATATCTCCACCTAATTAAACAATATAATCTTACTTCTCAATTCAAAAATATTTTATTATAAAAAAATTTCTTTCAATCATCAATCAAAAATTATTCTTTCGACTTATCAATTAATTTGGCGTGGTGCAAAAATTGTTAAACTAGTTTTAATAGAATGCTAATAATAAAATTATATTATAAAAAATAGTATTTTTAAACGATATGTATATGAAAAATTATCAGAATTAAAAAATTAACTGTTTATCATATCATAATAAAGTATAGATAAATCGGTTAAATAAAATATTCTAATTACTTGTTCATTCTCCTATTTTTCTAAAATATTGATAACTAAAGCTTGGGTTGACTAAATTAATTTGTTGTACTTGAAATAAAAATTTGGACAACGACTAAATTAAATTTAAATTAAAAGAAATCTAATTACACGACATGGCGCTCCTGGTCGGATTCGATTCACAAGCCTTTATAATAATTTTATATTATTTAATCAAATATCAATTTTAATTATTGTTAAATGTTGATGCTTAATAATGTTGAATGTTTATAGTTATTATATTAAAATAAATATAAAAAGTAAAAAAATTTTGGAATATTGTCGACGGAACAATAAATTAAGTATAATACTAATAAGTTTTTTAATATTGATTGATGTGGTTTTACACTGATCATAATTCAAAGACTTCAAATTTAAAACTTTTCCACTAAACTCAAAAAATTTTATATGAGAGACTATGGAGATTTTTATTTTTATTAAAATAAATTATAGAATTTGTTTTATCAATAATTATCATTATTATAAAAGATTTTAGTAACTTAATAAAGATAAATACAAAATAAAATTTATGTTGCTTTCAATTTATAAAAAAATATTAAAATATTAATTAAATATTAAAAAACAATAGATAATTTTCACGAATTATAGAAAAAAAAATTATTTTTAAACAGTAAAATTATACATTATAAAAATATTTGAATAATAGATTATATGTGTTTATCACATTTATATTTAAAAGCCGAATCAAACATGAAAACATTTAAGTATATTGCAATCGTCACAAAAGTAACTTCAAATAATTAAATGTAATTTTTGTAAAAATAAAGGGAATAATTGAATGAGTAAATTTTATATTGTTATTAATTTATTATTATATTTTTTAGTGATTCTCAAAATATTTATAAATTAGTTCTGATTATCATAGGAATTTATTTAGTGCTATGCGAACTATGCAATCAACAAAATAAAGCCGCAACCTGTAATTCAACTAATGTAACAACAAAATCTGGAACTTCAACAAATGCGCATTTCAAAAAAGTTTGAAAATTATTTTTTTGTTAAGTTAAAATAATAATAAATCATCTGAATATTAAATTGGCATGTGCAATAAAAAATCTGTGAATTATACAAAGAAATATTATATTTTTTAAAATATTAATTAAAATTTAAAAATTATATTTAGGAGTATTAATACATTAAGAGTATTAATTTTTTTAAATGATAAATATATAATTTTAAATTAAAAAATAATGTTAAGTCTAAATTAATATAAAACCTAAGGAAAACTAGAAATAAATTTATTAAATAATTAAAAAACTTGTTATTTTTTTAGAATTACGATACATTTTTAATTTTAGATCGAAACATTTTTTAATAAATATCTCGTTGTGGAGGGATAGTCACAAATGTCATTAATTTTTTTAATTTATGCTAATTATTTTTATGTCAGGTGTTCCTTAGGGAAAACAAAATAGGACACTCTTAATACTTATGTTTTTTTCTTATTTTATGATTCATCAAAAATAAAAATATTAAAATATATACACAAAAAATTGTCAATTGAAGTAGATAATTTAATATTAATTATAAAATTTATTTGAATCTGAGTTAAAAAATTATTAAACTTTCTTAGAAAAATTCCCGTGCGCCTAAGTAAGACCAAATTACTATGATATAATAAAATCTTTGTTTTAACTATGATATAATAGATTTACTTTTTTATTATTATTAAAAATAATTTTTTAAGTTTTTTATATAAATTTTATCTTTTTTTATTTATAATTTCACCCTTTATATTTGTTCTAATAGAATTATATTTGCTTGAATCTAGTAAATTGAATTAAATTAATTTAAATTCAATTATTATTATTAAAATTAAATTATAAAACGACTAAAATTGCTATTTTGGAAAAATATATTTAAGAAAAATTTCAATGAAAATTACTTATAATTTATTATTTATAAAGAATTATCACTTTAAAATGCAAGAGAAGAAGTAGAACTAACTTAGACACACCAATACCATTAAAAAACAACAAAATAATATTTTTATAACCATAAAATAAAATTTATATAGCATCTTGACTTTGAATAAGTTAAGATGCTATATGTTATAATAAATATATAGGATTAAATAATTTAGTTTAATTAATTAAAAATAAATAGTGGTTCGGAAATAAAAAATATACATAGCAAGATGAAATAAGATATTTATGTATGTAGAAATGATAATAAAAATATAAAATATATTTAATTATTACAAATGCGAAATTTATGACAATTGGCGAATAAATGTTGTAATTAGTTTTAAAATACTAAATATATTGATAACATTAAAAATGAAATTGCAAGTTCTAAATATTTTATCAACACTAGCAAATAAAAAGTTGTATAATTTTGTATCTTTATAGAATTAAATTATAACTAGCTTTAAGAAATAAAAGTTTAAATTTATTGTTTTTTAAATTTTAAAAACCATAGTTGGCGAACTCCACAAGAAATTTCAGGATGAAAATGTTAATAATTCTTTTTCTTCTTCTTCAATTTCATCTGGTTTAAAATTCCCATCTAATACATTCAATAAATCAAGAAGAAGAAAAACGAATAAAACTACAATGTCTATTTGAAGAATGCTTGTTACACAATCTAATGTTAATACTTCAACATTTGGGGTGCGCAGCATTTAGCAAAAGACTCCATTATCCTGCAACAATAATTTAAATCAAAATAATAAATAATCTATAAAGTAAATAATAACAAAATAATAAATCTAATATTGCACCATTAAATAATCAAATAGATAGAAGTGGCAAATATTCAGCAAATATTCAAAAAGAAGTGGCAAATATTCAAAAAGCTTCCTTGCGATCATTTGGCAAGTCTTCATTAAAGCATTGACTCATCGAAGGTTCCAAAAACTTGGAAGCCAATATTGGGGCCGGTTTTGCAGGTGAAGGTTAGCGTTCTGCAATCAATAAAAAATAAAAAACAAAATAAAAATATAAATCCCACAAAAAATAAAAATAATATTTCATAAAAATATTGAATATATTAATTGCTTTGAGGAAAAATTTTTTGTTAAAATTAAAAATAAGTAGTTTGGAATTGAATTAATGATGAAAATATTAAATAAGAAGTACAAATCCGGAAATAGAGTATAAGGATTTTATAAGGTACCTTATAAGGATTTTAATAAAAAACAAAACAATTAAATGAAATTAATTTCTTTGTTATTTAATTTTAAGAAGAAGAGAAAATAAAATCTTTGTATTCAAAAATAAACTTAAGATCAACAATTGTTGATATGTAGCCCACTCAAAAAATATTCTTGAGCAGAGAGTAAATAAAATTTACTTTTTTCATTGTTCAATCATTATAGAAAAAGATATATAAAAAATAAAATTTTCGTTGGAAGTTAATTACTCAAGAGTGATTTATTTTTTGAGAAGAAGCGAGAATTCAAATTCTCAATAATGAATTTGGAAGTTTCGGATTTGATCAATAAATCGTCTGAAGAGTTTGGATCCCTCAAAATAATTTAGAAAAAATAATTAGTTTTAAAAATTTTTGTGATTTAAATTAATTTTTATAAAAGAGTTAAATGATTCTAAAATACAGGGTGCGGCAAATTTTGCGCCACTTTTGTTTTTGCCATAACTTTCTTCAAAGTCGATGAAAATTGCTAATTCCTTTTTTATTTTATTCCCAACTCTATAAGCAAATTTTTGGTACCAAAATATTCTCTAAATTTTAGAAATTAGCTTGATTATTTTTGATTAAAATTTTGGAAAAATTTTTTGGACCAAAAGTCGTCTGATTTAAAAGCTATGTGCTTTATATTTGAGAAGTTTATATCATTCGAATAAGCTCTTTAAGCTGATTCGAATGACGTCAAAACCAAGCGATTATCTTGTTCTTGAGCTGAGATATCGGTCTTTGAATAATAGATTAGGAGCAAAATGCTAAATTTCACTTTTTTTGTTAAAATTTTCAAAAATGAAATTTTAGACTATTTCGATGCTCCTCGTCGAGACGAGTCGATTGGTACCAAAATTAGTAAGATTGGATGACTTTGAGCGAAGTTATGTCAAAGTAAACTTTGACATGAAAAAATATTTTTTGATGCGATTCGAACTTTAGACGGGTATATCTTTATTAGCTCTGAACCAAATTTTTATTATTTGGTACCAAAAAATTGCTTAGAGTGTCGGGAATAAAATAAAAAAAGAATTATCAATTTTCATCGACATTGAAGAAAGTTATGGCAAAAACAAAAGTGGCGCAAAATTTGCCGCACCCTGTAAAAAAATAATAGTAATAATGTTTTAAAAGTAAGGTTACATGAATGAAAGGGAAGATAGAAATTTTTCACATAGAAACAATTACATATATTGAAATTAATGAATGTTTATAAAATAGAATATTAATTTTGTTTCAAAATAAATAAGTAATTTACATTTTTTAAGAACATCTACTAAATATAGAAATAAATTTAAGCTTTATTGAAATAATTAAGAAATGCCACATTAAGATACAAGCCAATAGCGACAAAAGAAATGCCAATTTTAGAGCTAGCGTAAACAAATAAATTTATCTATTAAAAATTATCATTAATAATTATCTGTCTACCAACAAAAGTGTTAAAATTTCTATCGATTTGTATGGAAGTTAAAATTAAATATAATAAAATGTAATTAATTTAGATAGTCAAATAAAAGTATAGTTTGCGTAATATAATTCTAAATTATTTATCAAAAAATCTAAATTAGCATAAAATATATTCAAATTTTACTTTTATGTTAAAAAACGAGCAAGGTATATATGTAAATTCTAATAAAATAATTATTTGATTAAACCGAAAAATTAAAAGTTGAACTTTTAAGAAGGGATACGAAAACAAACTGCGCAACATGTTAAATCTGTATAATTCATGGTTATATTGAAATGGTCAAAGTAAAGAGCAAAGTTAAAAAAAGGGGAAAAGACAAAGAAAAGTTAAAAAAGATTATTAAATCTTTCTAATAAACAATTTATTAGATTAAAATAATCAAGCATATGAGCAATGGAAAAACAAAATAAATTCTAAATAATAATCTTAATTGATGAGACTTAATTTACTAAATTAATAAAATAAAATAACTACAAATAAAGCAATTATCAATAAATTGTTTAGATGTTATGAAAAAATAGATTAGAAATTTTGTTAGAATAATTTGAGTTCGCGTATTAGCGCTAAATTGCTATCAAAGGAGAATGTCACCATTCTTTATAAATTCATGATTAAGCTATTTTAATGATAATATGTAAATTTAATGAAAAGATTATAAAAGACATGTGTAAAAATAAAATTTTTATTAATAGAATTTTTATTAAAATTATATTTTGAGTGAAATTCAGTGAAATTTTTTTGTTTAAATTAAATTCATTTATCAAATTATGATGGAATGAGTTAAATAGAAATTTGATATGAATTGCGGAAATCAGTTAAATTAAGATTTTATTAAAATTTGATTAATAAAGATAAAGGATGGCATGAAAGTTTAAAATAATTGAAAACAATTTATTATTATAAAATTTGTAGACAATAGAAAAATCATATAAAATGTATATTAACTTTTTATTCTAATTAAATCAACTAATTTTTAAATACTGACACAATGCTTGTATACTTATTAATTGAAATTGATGAAATGAAATTTGATGAAAATTAGGTTCTTAGTTTTTTAATATAGTATAGAATATATTCGTGAAAATCAGCATGATAACATTATTTAAAAAAATATAAATTATTAATATTATCAAAACTATTATATAAATAACTAAATGAATTAATAAGCCTATTAAAAAGCTTATTACTTTAACACTAAATTGCATTTATTTTAATAAAATTATGAAAGAATATTACTTAATTCTACAACGGTCACAAAAATTTATATAAAATATCAAAATAATATTTAAATCAAAATAATTTGGCGGAATGAAGTAGAAATTAACGACAGAGCCGAGCAACGATTGTATGGAAAGAAGAGCATTTTCCATTATAATGAAAATATTTTATTTAATTTATCTACTTAATTTAAACAAAAATTAAATTTTCCATTATAATTTCCATTATAATTTCCATTATAATTTTCCATTATAATGAAAATATTTTATTTAATTTATCTACTTAATTTAAACAAAAATTAAATAACATATATCTGCTTAAAGCATATACCAAATAGTAAATTAATATATAATTTGAAAAAATTAATCATTTAAAATGTAAATAATAACAAAAATTACAATATAAATTAAAATTTAGGAATTTTTATGCAAAATTAATATTTACACAAATTTAAATAAAATTTATTTTAAACTAGATGTCGAAAATTTCGACGAAGAATAAAATTAATAAATTATTAATTTTCACTTTTTTGTATGACATCATTTTGCTGATCATTATCTGCTATCCGGCCTTTTCTCTCTTTTTTCTATAAATGGATGAAAAGTAATAATCATCCATAATTTTCCACATTTTATCTAAAATTTTAATCTTTTCATCCATTTTTTCCATTTCCGCTCAACTTTATTTTGCCATTGCCCACATTCATTGCCAACACAAACCATTGCCCACACACATTAATCTGGCCTATTTAAGCCAAATCATTTTCTATCATTTATGTTTTTACATACCCACAATGTTTTACATACACAGTTCTGACTTAACCATTTTCTAATGTTTTGACATATTCATTTTCACACCCCAAAGTTTTGACTTAACCATTCACACATCCTATTTAAAACATATACACACAAACAATTATAAATTTTTTTAATTAAATAAATATATTTTAAATACTCTTGTATTCAATATTCTTTTGGTAATTCTGTGAATATTCTTTGGGAATATTCGATTGTTCGTCTATCGTCTAAACTTGGCCATCCATTAACCCTCGCCTAATCGCCTAATATCCTTTTTTGGTTTGCCACGTCTTAATCTTTGGGATTAAGACGCTCATCATCCTCAACACACCTTCGACTATTGTTTTTAGCGTTGAACTTCTAGTTCCGTCTTGGGAATCCCGCCGACCTAGGTAGTTCTCGTTACTGGATGAATATTTTTAAAACAAAATATAATGTCTCATTATGCGTGTTTCATTATATCAAATTAATATAACCTACAAATCATTTAAAACTACAATCAACAAATCATTTTTGTAAAACTAAATTAGCATAGAGCATGTCACCATTCTTTATAAATGTATAAATAAGTTATTCTCATAAAAGTATGAGTTTAATGAAAAGATGGCAAAATACATTGGTTAAAAATAAAATTTTTATAAATAGAATATTTATTAAAATTATATTAGTAAAAAGATAAAATTTACAAAAAATTACAATGTTCAAATTTAAATTGGATGAAAAAATAAAAATATCTAGTTTTCAAAAAAGATTTATTTATTTAAAACACAATTATCTCAGCAAATATGGAATAATTCTACGATATATTTTATTGTATAGTATGTATGAATTAGAAAGTATATTTACATTTTAATTTAATTTATCTAATGAGTTTAGAATTATTTTTATTTTAATACCGAAGATAAATATTATAAAAGATGCTTACAAATAAAACGAGCCGTTTATAATTAAAACAATTTGATTAGTATAGACGAATAAAAACATGTTAATAATGAATTTGAACTATTCTGAAAAATAAACAGAATTCTTTTAATAAATATAAAAATAAGCGAAATTCTCTATACCAACTTCCTACCCTACAAATAAGGTAATTTGGTAGAAATAGACGAGAATGGCTAGATTTTTATGAAAGTTTTAAATGTGCCGTCGACAATTCTATTGCATCCTCAACACACCTTCGACTATTGTTTTTAGCGTTGAACTTCTAGTTCCGTCTTGGGAATCCCGCCGACCTAGGTAGTTCTCGTTACTGGATGAATATTTTTAAAACAAAATATAATGTCTCATTATGCGTGTTTCATTATATCAAATTAATATAACCTACAAATCATTTAAAGCTCTTCAATCATCAAATCATTTTTGTAAAACTAAATTTGCATAGAGCATGTCACCATTCTTTATAAATGTATAAATAAGTTATTCTCATAAAAGTATGAGTTTAATGAAAAGATGGCAAAATACATTGGTTAAAAATAAAATTTTTATAAATAGAATATTTATTAAAATTATATTAGTAAAAAGATAAAATTTACAAAAAATTACAATGTTCAAATTTAAATTGGATGAAAAAATAAAAATATCTAGTTTTCAAAAAAGATTTATTTATTTAAAACACAATTATCTCAGCAAATATGGAATAATTCTACGATATATTTTATTGTATAGTATGTATGAATTAGAAAGTATATTTACATTTTAATTTAATTTATCTAATGAGTTTAGAATTATTTTTATTTTAATACCGAAGATAAATATTATAAAAGATGCTTACAAATAAAACGAGCCGTTTATAATTAAAACAATTTGATTAGTATAGACGAATAAAAACATGTTAATAATGAATTTGAACTATTCTGAAAAATAAACAGAATTCTTTTAATAAATATAAAAATAAGCGGAATTCTCTATACCAACTTCCTACCCTACAAATAAGGTAATTTGGTAGAAATAGACGAGAATGGCTATTGTCGAGAGAGAAAAAATGCTTATGTTAGCAAGATGAACAAAAATATTCATGTAGAAATTATAATAAAAATATAAAATATATTTAATTATTAAAAATGTGATGTTTATGACAATTGGAAATAAATGTTGTAATTAGTTTTAAAATAATAAATATATGTATTTATAGCAAAATTATATTATTATTTTTCGCTATTAAGAAACGATCAAAGTCATCGTTATATGATCGTCTTGTCACAGAATTTTCCACTGTGCTACAGCATATGAAATAATCAATCAAGACATGACATTGATATTTAGTAATAGAATTTTTATTAAAATTATATTTTGAGTAAAATTGAGTTAAATTTTAATTAAATAAAAATTTATTAATAAAATTATGATGAAATTGAATAAATAGAAATTGTTATAAAATGTGATTTTAAAAATTAAAGATGAAATAAAACCCTGGCTGATTTTTTAGAGGGTCGCATTTGTGTAATAGGGGCTAACATTATGCTTTTTTAGGATAACCCTCGCGCGAAAATGCCTAGCGAGGCTAGGCGATCAGATTTTTTGATGGGCTTGATCTATATGGGAACAATACTATTTGGGGGTAATAGTTTAACCAGTTTAAACTAATTTCCAATGATTACACCTCCGCGACACCACCAAATACATAACAGATCACGCTGTTGGACCAGTTTGGGTTAGAGGTCGAAACTTATGGTTAGCTGGGAAGAGCCTGTCTTGTTTATTTACAGAATTCATGAAGACAACCCACTCTTCCTTATAGGTTAAAATTTGTATCAAACAAGGAGCTTCATTATGGCGTTTAAGAGGTTGTTTTGCAAAAGTGACTTAGCGATTTTTTTGATTTTGCGGCAATTCCTGGGGTATCAATCGACCCCTTCTAACTTGTTTCCCGCTTCAATTAAAATTATGGAAATTTTTGTAAGTTAGCAGGTGAGTGCCTGTCTGCCCCAATATACACATTTTATTTTTTGGACTGGCTTTGATTCAGGGAAGAACGGGATTCTTATCTATCGTTGGTTGGCATCCAAGACGTTATTTGTCTTTCAGCTCCTCCCTACTTTTCTTTTATTTGGAGAGCTTACTTTTTTCTGTGGAATATGAGATAACATCCCCATACTTCGCTATGAATATTTCGCGCCATGATTCCTTTTCCGAATGTCCAAGTTCAATCTCATATTTGAGATGAACACTAATTTCATGATTTTGCCTTGATCTTTAAAAATTCATAAAAAATTTTTAAGTAAAGACAAAATTTCAAAAATTTCAGAAAATGAAGAAGGCATCATTGGGAATATATGACAAAAAAATCAAATAGATTGGAGAACTGAACATTGAGATATAAATTCTCAAACTTGCATGGTTTAAAGGGGCTAATTATTTATGTTACACCCTAATAATATTAAAAAAATAATTTAAATTGTAATTAATAACAAAAATTGTTTAACTTTATAACTATATTTAAAAGTCATTATTAAAAATTCATAAAAGATTTTCTTATCTTTTGTAATTATATATTTTCTAAATAAATTTTCTTATATATCAAAATTAAAATTTTAAGTAGATCTAGACTTTGAATAAGTTAGATTAAATTTTAATTAGTTGAAAAAAATTCGAATATGTAATAATAAATAAGAAATCCTAATTTGCCCTAAATTTCTCATTAAAGATTTTCAGGCTGATCCAGAACTACATTTGTAATAATTAATTAATTAATAATAATTAAAAAATTTTTTAATAATAATTAAAAATTTTTGTCTCTGCCACTAGACAAGGCTACCACAAATGATTACTAAATTAAATTTTAAAGATGAGGAAGGAAAAAAAATTAAAAATAAAAAAGCATAAATTTATTTTATAAAAAATAATAATTTTCCATTGAAATATTATGCGTTAATCTTAAATAATAAATATTGCTTTCTAATATGAAAATAAATGCAAATTGTTCGCTAATATTCGCAATTCTTAAAAATTTTAAATAAGTCACTAAAATGCAGAATTTTATAATTTATAAGTAAAAAAATTATAGAAAAATTAATCTTTTTTTCAAACTCCTCCGATTTTTCTGATTATTTAAAGCGGGGGATCAGCCTTAAACATCATTTTACTTTGATTAAGTTAGATTAAATTTTAATTAATTGAAAATAAATACGAATAAGTAATAATCTAAAAAAGAAAAACTTAATTTGCTCTTTATTTCTCATTAAGGATATTCCTGATGATCCAGAACTCCATTAATTAATAATAATTAAAAAAATTTTAATAATAATTAAAATTTTTGTCTCTGCCACTTGACAAGGCTACCACAAATGATTACTAAATTCAATTTTAAAGATGAGGAAGGAAAAAAAATTAAAAATAAAAAAGCATAAATTTATTTTATAAAAAATAATAATTTTCCATTGAAATATTATGCGTTAATCTTAAATAATAAATATTGCTTTCTAATATGAAAATAAATGCAAATTGTTCGCTAATATTCGCAATTCTTAAAAATTTTAAATAAGTCACTAAAATGCAGAATTTTATAATTTATAAGTAAAAAAATTATAGAAAAATTAATCTTTTTTTCAAACTCCTCCGATTTTTCTGATTATTTAAAGCGGGGGATCAGCCTTAAACATCATTTTACAACTTTGGCTGATCTTTTCAACTTTGGCTGATCTCTCAATATAACTAAAAAATATTTTGTTTATTAAAGAAATAATTTATATATTAATATGAAATATTAAAATTTATAGTTTTTTAAAACTACATTTGCATATAACTATTAAATTAAAAATTGAAATTAAAAATATTTATAAAATATCATCATAAATATTATAAAAAATAAATTTATTAAAAATTATATGAATCTTCACCAAATTATGTATCTTCACTGAAAAAAAAATTTAGCCTCAATAAAATGTTTAAAAAAAGGTTAATATATAATACAATTTTGCCAAATTATTATAAGTTTCTAAATAATGATTTTCAAAACATAAAAATACTAATGTATTAAATATTTGTCTTATTTAATTAATATTATTTAGAATAATTTATTTAAAAAATTATATTTGGTAGAAATTAATTAATTAAATTTTGATTACTGATAATAATAAAGTTTCATTAGCCAAGGGAGAACTGTAAACTCGGAGTTAAATGAAACTGGAAATGACAAAATAAATTTTAAATAAAAATCTTATTTGATAAGAAAATATAATATTAATTTAGCTAAATTAATAAAATAAAATAATAACAAATAAAGTATTCAACAGCAATTATTCAAATGTTATGAAATAAATAAATTAGACACCATTTTTTATAAAATTTATGATTAAATTATTTTAATGACGGTGTGTGTTTAATGAAAAGATGGCAAAAGACATGTGTTAAAAATAAAATTTTATTAATAAAATTTATACAAAATTTAATATAATCAACATAAAATTTGATATACTAAATTATTAGTTTTAAGAGTTATGAAAGACAGCAAATTGTTCAAATGTTATGAAAAAATTAATTAAAAATTTTGTTAAATTATAATGAGTTCGCGTGTTAACGCTAAATTGCTATCAGAGGAAAATGTCATCATTCTTTACGAATTCATGATAAATTATTCTAATAAAAGTATGTATATGAGTTTAATGAATAGATGGCAAAATACATTGGTCAAAAATAAAATTTTTATTAATAGAATTTTTATTAAAATTATATTTTGAGTGAAATTGAGCGAAATTTTATTGTATAAATAAAAATTTATTGATCAAATTATGATAAAATAAATTAAAAGAAATTTGATATGAATTTCGGAAAATAGTTAAATTAAGATTTTATTAAAATTTGATTTATAAAAATAAAAGTTGATATAAAAGTTTACATATATTAAAAACAATTTATTATTATAAAATTTGTAGACGATAGAAAAATAATATAAAATGTATATAAACTTTTTATTTTAATTGAAACTACAAATTTTTAAATTTGACAAAGCTTGTATACTTGTATACTTATTGAAATTGGTTAAATAAAATTTGTAGAAAGTATGTTCTTAGTTTAATGTAATGATAATTTATAAAACATTTATAAAGCTTAGATTACCTTAATAAAAGCAATGCCCAACCGTAAAAACGGATCAAAAGAAAAACTTGAGCCTGAAACTTTTTTTACCTTAGTTAAGGTTTAAGGGTACTTTATGGATATGTCACCCCCCTCCTATTTTGAGTCTCAGAGTTTTCCTTAAACGTAGAAAATGGTCAGAGATTATTTTCTTCTCCAGGCCAATCATTTTTCTTTCTTCAAACAAAATAAGTGAAATGTGGTAAATGTAGAAACGAAATGAGTGAAATTTAAGTACAAAATATCTGAAAAGGCAATATAAACAAGCAAAATACTTGAAGAAGAAAAAAATGATTTACACGGAGAAGAAAATAATCTCTGAACATTTTCTACGTTTAAGGAAAACTCTGAGACTCAAAATAGGAGGGGGGGTGACATATCCATAAAGTACCATAATAAGGAAATCTAAATTAAATGAAAAATGAGAAATTTCTTAATTAAAAATTCTTTTAGACAAATTTCATAAAGTTAAAATTTTTGTATTGAGCTTTTTAACTTTAAAATAAATTCACCAAAAACCTTTTACTATTTTGTCAAAAAGGAACTGAGGACTGAACAAAATATAAAAAATTGAGTTTTGAACAGTATAAATTCTTATTCATACAGAAAATTAACGGTTTTAGAAAAATCACAAATAAGATCAAAACTAATTTAAAATAATAAAAAATAAAAATAGCTTTCGGAATAATTAAAAATAAACTTGTCATTATTATAATAATATATTCAGGACTAAACTGAATTTCAGGGCTAAAGTGAATTGGTCAAAATAAAGAGCAAAGTTTAAAAAGATAAGAGGAAAAATCAAAGAATGATGAAAAAGATTATTAAATTTTTTATTCATATTGATTGTATTAAAATAATCTGGTGTTCAACTGGTGTTACGCAAGGATCTGTCCTAGGTCCGCTGCTCTTTTTAATATATATAAATGATCTGCCTGATAAAATTCCTAAAACAATTAAAGTTAAATTACTTGCTGATGATTAAGAAAGATACAACTAAGAAAGATAAAGTTGATTTACATAACGGTGCTAAACTGATAGAAGAATGGACAAACTATTGGGGATTAATAATATCCCTAGAAAAACATTGTTCACATTGGAAAAAATAACATCAAAGAACAATATAAACTAGGAAACAAAACACAATTCTTGTATACTACTTATCGAAATTGCGAAATGAAATTTGATAGAAAATATGTTCTTAGTTTAATGTAAGGATAAAAATATAAAATTAAAATTTAGTTAAAATTTATAAAACATTAATAGCCCATAAATTACATTTCTTATTAAAAGCAATGTTCAAAAGTAAAGAAAGATCAAAAGACAAGTCGAATTACAAAATACCTTGATCAGCGCAAATTAATCAGCTCTGCAACAATTATATATAAAAATTTTATTAATATAACCAAAAAGTGAAGACTTAGTTTGTCATACTTTAAATTTTGCGATATTATTAATAAATCTATTAATTAATCTTTTATGAAAAAGTCTATTAATATGTTTTCAAAACATGTGGATTGGTGGAAAATATTCATAAAATATTCGAAAATAAAAATTAAATTATAATTAATTAAATTCAATATCGAACATCCTATATTAACTTGTGGCTTATGCTCGTATGGAAATATAACGTAATACTTGAGAATTGTAACAACGAGTACATGTTCAAGAACTTGATTTGTATATTGGAATAGATATAAATAAATTTAGTTAAAAATATTTTTAGTTAAGTTAGCCAAAATTGAGAGATTAAAAAATGAGCAAGCTAACATTATTTTAATAAATATAATATTGTAATATTTTCAAAACATTTATATAATAATACAATAATTAATAAGCTTTTAAACAAATTTCTATTAATAACACTCATAAAAGCACATCTTATTAGATTCGATACTAATTAAATTAGTAAAAATCACTTTAAACATGAAAAATCATAACAAATAAAATAATCATTTCAAACATGCAGACCATTGTCATATAATTGTTTTAAAATTTAAGTTATATTATTTAAGAATAAAAATAATAAAGAACATGGAAAAAGAAACAGCGGATGCCGGACGAAACTGAACAATTGAAAAAAAGATGCAATTCTATTTGGAAATTTTATTTAATTTTATAAAACATAACTATCAAAGCTAGAAACGTAATGTAATACCTTAAAATTTAATTAATGTCCTCATCTATTACTTCTCTATTTTTAATTGTATGGGGGAGAAATTGTATAATTTCAGAACTGAAAAATTTATCCGATGAAGTCGCTGAAAAGGAAATAATTTCAACAAAAGTAGGAAAGTAGTCATGGTAGGATACATAATATAATAAGTAAAACAAACCAAAATTATTTATATGTAAATCTTAAGATTTACATTAATAAAAGTAATAAAGGCTAAAGATATTAAGTATAAAAGGCTATATATATTAAAATAAGGCTATATATATTAAAAGATATTAAAAATTAAATATTATTAATTTTAATTAAATATCAAAATTTTTATTAAGAAATTATTTGCCTGTTTCTGTGTAAACCTACACGTGGTGTACCCTTGGCATTGTTGTATAATGATTAGTTAAATGTTAATAGAAAAATGTTAATTTCCTGTACAAAACAAGTACATACAACAGTTATAATATAGAAACAACACATTTAAGTATGTAAAAATGAGGATAAAAATATAATATATTCTATTATTAAAAAAAGTAAAATTTACAAAAATTGGCGAAGAAATCTTGTGATTAATTTTAAAATAATAAATATATTATTACAATTATCTTAAATTGACATTTAAAATAAGAAGATAACATTTAAAATAAGAAGATAAGTTAAAAATACAAATTTTCTATTACTAAAATGTGTTGAAGGATATTATTAAGTAGAATTTTGTTTAAATTAATTTAAAGTGCCCACAGCAAATGAAATTAAATAAATTAAGGATAAAAAGTTATAAACCCGGAAAAATAAAGAAATTGGAGTGAACACTATAATTACAGGAGCTTTATGGGCTCGAATTATAGATAATTTGTTGGCGACTAAAGATCTTCTCGAGATTGCGCCATTAACGCCAAGCAAATGAGGAGGTAGAGAAAAACAAAAAATGTAAATAAATAATATTTTGAATTAATTAATCTTTAAACATTAACAGCAAATTAACAAAATTTAATTAAATAATAACAACAAAATAATCCATAATAATAACATCAAAAAAAACAACAACAAAATAAAAACACAAAAAAAACAAAATGACTAGTCAAAATGAACTGCCGCATTGGCTATGAAAAGCTCTCTTCAACAAAAATATACAAAACCTTTATGCTATGCTGCTGCCGACTTTTGGCTCCTCGTTCGTCCACTTACAACTAACATTTTGGCCAGAAAATAAAGAAAGAAAAATTAATAAATAAAAAAATGGACAATCGAAAATACTGATTTTAAGAATGTAATAACGTCCCCTCGCCCTGTAGGGCGAGGGCCCTGTAGTAATACAAAAGTGGGGACCACTTTACTGGGAGAGGGAGACTTATATTAACGTAAATTCCCTTTATCTAACAGCTGTCATCAACTATCCGAGGAAAAGCCAAAATTCCTAACTTTCACTTCTTTACTTTCCCAATTAATTGAAAAGCTTAATTTTGGCTTTTCCTCTTCCTTTATAAAAATAAAATAAAAGAATAAAATATATTTTATATAAAAGTTTTTATAAAAAGAGTTAAGAAAAAGCGGGACCTCCGCGTCGCTCCGGCTCCCTTACGGGAACCGGAGGGACCCAACGGTCGTTTCCCAAGATCCCCTGGTCAACAAAAATATATACATTTTAATATGTTTGGGTTGATGAATAAGAAATAGAAAATAATTCTTTCATCTTTCTTTATAGCAAATTCATTTACTGGCAGATTTTGAAGATTTTTATAAGTTTTACTTAGTTAAGTGTTTGGAACAAAAACAAAGCGTTACAATTTATTAACACGATTTCTTCTCTTAATTTCGAATCTCTGAAATCTGAAACACTATTTCTGCTCCTGCTCGAGCAATTATGTTACAATTAAACAGTCTTTTAAAAACATCTGCTTGTTTATTTCAGGAAATTTCTTCCCCAAATTCTATTCAAGAATCAAGTTTCAGCTCATTTGCAAATATTACATTATTAGATATGTACACAAATTTAGCTAAATATTACTAAAATCTACATCTTTTTTAATAATTTCCATTAATTATTTAAATAAGGAGATAATATCTTCGAAAATAGCAAACATTTACATATCTACTCAGTGTTGTCGCAGAGAATATCTAAATTAAATGACCGTTGTACTTTACTTTTCCAATTGCTTCGCTTTCATTTATTCTCATCAGTTTTGGACTTTTTTTCAATCAATATAACCAAAAAAATATTTTATTTATTCAAGAACAAATTTATTACTACAAAATATTAAAATTTTTTAGTTTTTTTTAAACAACATTTACATAACTATTAAATTATTAATTGAAATTATTAACATTTATAATATCATCATAGAAATTATAAAAAAATAATTTATTAAAAATTATATCTTCACTAAATAAATAAATTTATTCAAATTTATTAATAAATTTTTAAATAAATAAATTTATATTATTGGTCAACACATCCAACCGGAAATTACTGAAGTGTTGTTCAGCAATTGTTTCCAAGGAGAAACAGATTTACATTATAAAAAGATTTTATTTAAATTGTACATGACCTAATTTAACCAAAAATAAAATATATGCTATAAGCATATACAAAATAATAGATAATATAAAAAAATAATCTTTAAAATGTAAATAATAACAAAAATTGTTTAACTTTATAACTATATTTAAAAGTTAGTATTAAAAATTCATAAAAAATTATTTTGTAATTATTGTTTTCTAAATAAATTTTCTCATATATCAAAATTTAAAATTTTAAGTAGATCTAGACAATAAGTTATATTAAATTTTAATTAATTGATTTACAACAATTGGCGAAGAAATTTTGAGATTAATTTTAAAATAATGAATATATTGTTACAAATATTCTAAATTGAACAATCATCTCCATTTAAAATAAGAAGACTACAACTTATTTTTCTCTGTGCTTCGGCAGTCTTCGGATCTTCTACAAGTCTCATCACAACAAGAACTTGTTGCACTTTATTTTGTGAGTGTTCTTCAATTGTTTGTACTAATTTTGGTCTAGGCCTTTTTTTGGATTTTTTTACTACAATTGTTGAAGGTAAATATTTTAAAAAAATATTAAATAAAGTTTAAATAAATTAAAATAATCAAAAAAATATATATCAGATTCAACAATAATAATAATAAAGTAAAATTAAAACAAATATACATACCTATATATTTACGATACATATAATTTACTAAATCAAAATCTTGTATCAAGTTCTTGTATCAAATAAGATTCTATTATATTTAATTTGTATGGAATACATAATTATATAAAAATAGATTAAACTTAATTATATATATAATTCTTATTTAAATTTTAATAAATGGCTTTATTTAAAATATATTTAAATTAGCATAAAATATATTCGAATAGACATTAGTTTCACAGATGAGTACGTCCTAACTCACAACACGGTCTGAGATAAGCGCAAAATCATTGAAATAAAATTTTATACAAGTGCTCAATGGATTAAATAATACTAATAATAAATTTGTATGAATACTGCAAATTTATGAAACAGCAACACTACAATTCAGTGATATTTAATAATTTTTAATAGTAATAGATAATATAAATTGCTTTAAATATCTGCATAATGTTTAAAGCTTCAAAATAAAAAAAACATTATTTAAATCAGATAATATGTATAATTATTGTTTTATTTAATAATAAAAATAATAAACATTAGACATTTAATAAAATTTAAAAGATGGGATATAATAATGTTATTTAATTAATAATTGCAATAATTACAAACTCAACAAATTGAATTGATTAAATGAGACGTTTTCTAACACCCCCACCCTTATATATTTATATTATATATATATATATTATATTATTTATATTATATTATATATTTTATATTATATATATATAATATATATAATAAATATATAAAAAATATAATAAATATATACACAAAAATATATACATAGAAATAAATATAAGAAAAATTTTTTTAAATAAATAAATTTTTGTTGTTTTTTTCCTCTGGAATTTCACAGCGCTGCTTATTTCATATTAATTTTTCTTTTAATATAATAAATATAACAATAAGCGAAGCTGACAGCATGATTATGAATGATGATGATGTCACATATGATAATAAAATATATGATAAAATATTTATATAGCGTCTGGACTTCAAATAACTTGCTATAAAATAAATTATAATAAAAAAAATAAAATAAATTTAATAAGACTCTCTCTTGAATAATATGTACTCTTGAATAATAACAATGTATAATAATTTATTACAATACATAAAATGTAACTTCTTGGAGGTAAAACAAATCTGAAGATTTTTATACATAATTATTTTAATCATATGATGTTGATTTGGAATACTATTTGGAATAAAAAATTGTAAGTATAAAGAAGAAATTCTCTATTTAATAATATAATTTGATATTAAATAAAAAATGTCAAAAAAAGTTTAATCATAGAATTTTGACAATTATCTTTAATAAATAATTAACCATTTTGGCCCATTTTTTGGCGGAAGCACCAAATTCAAACTATACATTATTTGATTTTGAGTTATAAAATTATTAAACTTTCTTCCAAAAATTCGTGTACTCCTAAAATATATTTAAGAAATATTTAAATAAAATTATGTATAACTCATCATTTACAAAAAATTAACACTTTAATAGTTAAGAGAAATGCTAGAATTATATTTATCCACACCAATCATAGAAAACCACAATTAGTAACAAAAAATATATTAATTATATAGCATCTAGACTTTAAATATGTTAAGATGCTATTTACTATAATAAAACTAGAACTTTATATAAAATAAAAGTTTTCTTATCATATGCAAATTCATAGTGAAATATAAAAAATTTTTAAATATATATTTTTGAAATTATAAATTTGGTACATAAATCACAAAATAGAGATATATGTAAATATTAAATCACAAAATATTTTATAGATAATGAGAATGTACTAATAATAGAAATTGACTATTTCTGGATGAAGAAATAAATCTAATGATAGGTGATGATCCCTTATAGAATATAAACTGGTATAAAATAAAAATCTAAAAAATTTTTCTTGTTAAAACTATTGTAAACGACTTAATGTTTTTGTTTGAGTAGAGAAAACATGTAAAAATAAAATAATATGAAGATAATATTGGTATTCAAAATGTATTATAGTATATGAATAAGTAATTTAATTAGGTATTTTATCAATATTTAAATTTATGTATATTAATTTATGAATTTTAAAAGGTTTAATTACCCAAGTGAAGTTTGAGGTGTCAAGGTATTGTTTAAAAATTTAAAATAATTAAAGTTAAATAATTAAAAATAATTTCATTAATAAAGAAAAATGACAATGAATATATGTAATGTAAATCAGGAGATATAAACAGAAACCGTAATTTTAATGTTGTGATATTAATAATAAATCTATTAATTAATCTTTTATGAAAAGTCTATTACATGTGTTTTAAAAACATGTAGATTGATTGAAAATATATATATAATTTCGAAAATAAAATCTAAAATAGAAAATTAATTAAATTCGATATCGAACGTCCTATATAATATGTATCTTATTCTCGTATAGAAATATAACGCAATACTTGAGAATTTTAAAGCGAGTACATGTTCAAAAACATGATAAGTATATATTGGAATAAAATGAAAATAAATTTAGTTAAAAATATTTTTAGTTAAGTTAGCCAAAATTGAGAGATTAAAAAATGAGCAAGCTAACATTATTTTAATAAATATAATATTGTAATATTTTCAAAACATTTATATAATAATACAATAATTAATAAGCTTTTAAAGAAATTTCAATTAATAACACTCATAAAAGCACATCTTATTAGATTCGATACTAATTAAATTAGTAAAAATCACTTTAAACATGAAAAATCATAACAAATAAAATAATCATTTCAAACATGCAGACCATTGTCATATAATTGTTTTAAAATTTAAGTTATATTATTTAAGAATAAAAATAATAAAGAACATGGAAAAAGAAACAGCGGATGCCGGACGAAACTGAACAATTGAAAAAAAGATGCAATTCTATTTGGAAATTTTATTTAATTTTATAAAACATAACTATCAAAGCTAGAAACGTAATGTAATACCTTAAAATTTAATTAATGTCCTCATCTATTACTTCTCTATTTTTAATTGTATGGGGGAGAAATTGTATAATTTCAGAACTGAAAAATTTATCCGATGAAGTCGCTGAAAAGGAAATAATTTCAACAAAAGTAGGAAAGTAGTCATGGTAGGATACATAATATAATAAGTAAAACAAACCAAAATTATTTATATGTAAATCTTAAGATTTACATTAATAAAAGTAATAAAGGCTAAAGATATTAAGTATAAAAGGCTATATATATTAAAATAAGGCTATATATATTAAAAGATATTAAAAATTAAATATTATTAATTTTAATTAAATATCAAAATTTTTATTAAGAAATTATTTGCCTGTTTCTGTGTAAACCTACACGTGGTGTACCCTTGGCATTGTTGTATAATGATTAGTTAAATGTTAATAGAAAAATGTTAATTTCCTGTACAAAACAAGTACATACAACAGTTATAATATAGAAACAACACATTTAAGTATGTAAAAATGAGGATAAAAATATAATATATTCTATTATTAAAAAAAGTAAAATTTACAAAAATTGGCGAAGAAATCTTGTGATTAATTTTAAAATAATAAATATATTATTACAATTATCTTAAATTGACATTTAAAATAAGAAGATAACATTTAAAATAAGAAGATAAGTTAAAAATACAAATTTTCTATTACTAAAATGTGTTGAAGGATATTATTAAGTAGAATTTTGTTTAAATTAATTTAAAGTGCCCACAGCAAATGAAATTAAATAAATTAAGGATAAAAAGTTATAAACCCGGAAAAATAAAGAAATTGGAGTGAACACTATAATTACAGGAGCTTTATGGGCTCGAATTATAGATAATTTGTTGGCGACTAAAGATCTTCTCGAGATTGCGCCATTAACGCCAAGCAAATGAGGAGGTAGAGAAAAACAAAAAATGTAAATAAATAATATTTTGAATTAATTAATCTTTAAACATTAACAGCAAATTAACAAAATTTAATTAAATAATAACAACAAAATAATCCATAATAATAACATCAAAAAAAACAACAACAAAATAAAAACACAAAAAAAACAAAATGACTAGTCAAAATGAACTGCCGCATTGGCTATGAAAAGCTCTCTTCAACAAAAATATACAAAACCTTTATGCTATGCTGCTGCCGACTTTTGGCTCCTCGTTCGTCCACTTACAACTAACATTTTGGCCAGAAAATAAAGAAAGAAAAATTAATAAATAAAAAAATGGACAATCGAAAATACTGATTTTAAGAATGTAATAACGTCCCCTCGCCCTGTAGGGCGAGGGCCCTGTAGTAATACAAAAGTGGGGACCACTTTACTGGGAGAGGGAGACTTATATTAACGTAAATTCCCTTTATCTAACAGCTGTCATCAACTATCCGAGGAAAAGCCAAAATTCCTAACTTTCACTTCTTTACTTTCCCAATTAATTGAAAAGCTTAATTTTGGCTTTTCCTCTTCCTTTATAAAAATAAAATAAAAGAATAAAATATATTTTATATAAAAGTTTTTATAAAAAGAGTTAAGAAAAAGCGGGACCTCCGCGTCGCTCCGGCTCCCTTACGGGAACCGGAGGGACCCAACGGTCGTTTCCCAAGATCCCCTGGTCAACAAAAATATATACATTTTAATATGTTTGGGTTGATGAATAAGAAATAGAAAATAATTCTTTCATCTTTCTTTATAGCAAATTCATTTACTGGCAGATTTTGAAGATTTTTATAAGTTTTACTTAGTTAAGTGTTTGGAACAAAAACAAAGCGTTACAATTTATTAACACGATTTCTTCTCTTAATTTCGAATCTCTGAAATCTGAAACACTATTTCTGCTCCTGCTCGAGCAATTATGTTACAATTAAACAGTCTTTTAAAAACATCTGCTTGTTTATTTCAGGAAATTTCTTCCCCAAATTCTATTCAAGAATCAAGTTTCAGCTCATTTGCAAATATTACATTATTAGATATGTACACAAATTTAGCTAAATATTACTAAAATCTACATCTTTTTTAATAATTTCCATTAATTATTTAAATAAGGAGATAATATCTTCGAAAATAGCAAACATTTACATATCTACTCAGTGTTGTCGCAGAGAATATCTAAATTAAATGACCGTTGTACTTTACTTTTCCAATTGCTTCGCTTTCATTTATTCTCATCAGTTTTGGACTTTTTTCAATCAATATAACCAAAAAAATATTTTATTTATTCAAGAACAAATTTATTACTACAAAATATTAAAATTTTTTAGTTTTTTTTAAACAACATTTACATAACTATTAAATTATTAATTGAAATTATTAACATTTATAATATCATCATAGAAATTATAAAAAAATAATTTATTAAAAATTATATCTTCACTAAATAAATAAATTTATTCAAATTTATTAATAAATTTTTAAATAAATAAATTTATATTATTGGTCAACACATCCAACCGGAAATTACTGAAGTGTTGTTCAGCAATTGTTTCCAAGGAGAAACAGATTTACATTATAAAAAGATTTTATTTAAATTGTACATGACCTAAGTTAACCAAAAATAAAATATATGCTATAAGCATATACAAAATAATAGATAATATAAAAAAATAATCTTTAAAATGTAAATAATAACAAAAATTGTTTAACTTTATAACTATATTTAAAAGTTAGTATTAAAAATTCATAAAAAATTATTTTGTAATTATTGTTTTCTAAATAAATTTTCTCATATATCAAAATTTAAAATTTTAAGTAGATCTAGACAATAAGTTATATTAAATTTTAATTAATTGAAAATAAATATGATAATATAATAATTAAACAAAAAAATCTAATTTGCTCTATATTTCTCATTAAGGATGTTTCGGATGATCCAGAACTACATTTGTAATAATAACAGCGTGCTGTTTGCCCATGATTGAGGAAATTTTTACGAGAAATTAAAATTTGCAAAATTTTCAAAAGATTTATTGTTTTTTGTTTCGTTGGAACTCTACAACATGAACTATAGAAAACGAAATAAATTTAAAAAATCTTATTTGATGGAATATAATAATATTAATTATACTGAATTAATAAAATAACAACAGATAAATTAATTAACAGCAAATTATTATTAGTATATATTTATTTCAACAATAAATATATTTTTCAGTCATTCAAGAATAGTTATTTTTATCACAACTATAAAAAATATTTAATTATAAAATTAAGATACGTTTAGTAGTGTTATTTTTTGAGATATAACCTTAGAGATATGTCTCTGTATTTATAATTGCAAATGTTTAATAAAATCATAAAATTATTAAAAATAATAATTTTTGATGGAAATTTATTTATAAATCTAAAATAATAAAATTGGCCTCTAATATGAAAATAAATACAAAGTAATTCGTTATTATTTGCAATTCTTACAAATTTTATAATTTGAATAAAAAGAAGAAGAATAAGAACTCCAGTTTCGAAAGCAAAGTTAAAGAAATTAAATAGCTATGTAGTTTTGATTATAGCATAAAAACAAAAAATTTCAACATTCCTTTCCTTTATAGACAAAGGAATTAAATTGATAACTTTTCCTTGAAGAGCTGTAAAAAATATAAGTAACGCAGAAACACTACAAAAAATTTTCCTAATAAAAATATTTAAACTTCGGTACTAAAACGTATTAACAACAATTTAATCACTTTTGCTACACATCACAATCACAACAAATTCTTAACACCAATCTAAAACTATCATTAATAAATTATCTGGCCAATCATCAAAATGTAATTAAATTTTTAACAACATTATAAAGCAAATTTAAACTAGATAATAACGTTATAAATAATTTTTCATATAAATACATTTATAGAAAAAATATTAAATATTTGTTTTAAAAATTAATAAAAAATTATGCTAATTTTATATTTAGATAAATATATTTTAAATCAAAGTCTAATGTCTCATTTTACATATTTCTATTAATTCGTATATGTAGAAGCAAAATTAAATATAATAAAATGAAATTAATTTAGATATGTAAAATAAAAAAATATAATATAATAAATTATTTTATCAAACATCAAATTAGCATAAAATATGTATATTCGAATATACTTTTATTTAAAAAGAGCAAGATAATATATGTATCTATTTTCCCTTCTGCTCCGTTCCCTTCTGCTCGGATGGTTACTTATTTTATTTTGAATAAACTTTTCGGATCAAATGCATATTTTAATTGGAATTAGTTGGTTATTTTAAAAATAGATTACTCATTAAAATAAATTAAAAAATAATAAATTATATTTTGTTGAGCGTTCCAAGCTAGTTTGTGAAGAGATGATATATAAATTTATTGTTACTCGGAATATTCCATTTGCATCTGTTAATAATTAATATTTTCAGTGAATAATCAAAAAAGCCTTGTCTAATATTAATGTTATTTTAAGCGTTTTATATTAATTTTAATTAATAATTGAAAATAAATGAAAATAACAAAAATTAATTAATAATTATGCCTACATAATTAATTTCTACATTTTTACATTTAATCACAGATAAATTATCCAGCAAAAAATACTAGAAGAGAAAATATAAAGAAATAAATCTGTCTAGGACATACCCATCTTTTTCAATGTGCCTATTATTTAATATTGAAACTGGCTTCATTTTAGCCTTTTTATTTATTTTCACAGCCAATAACACTCCGATCACAAAAAAGGAAATTAGCATTTTCAGTCAGAAAAATTGCTAATCTTCATACTCCTCCCCATTATAAACACCAAGACATAAGTATCTCTTTTCTTCCTGCCCGGTAAACATAGGCAAAGGTTAACAGAATTAACAGAAACAGAAAATTTAACTCAACTTGTTGGGGGTTGAGAGCCCATTCGTTTCTTAAAGAATCGGTAACAAATAAAAATTTTTTTAAAAATTATATATGATCTTTTCATAAATATTAAATATTCAGACATTTAGATTAGATCATTTGACACCACCACTTAATAAAAACAAACAGGCAGTGTCTTAATTAAAAACTGAATAAATTTTTATAGAGAAAATATTTATAAGTTGACTAATTTAAGGCATATATCTGCATTGAAATTTCAAAATTTTATAAAACCTCAGTTAATTCATATTAAAGTTGTCTTTGATTTGATTTCAAATAAAAGTTTTGATTAAATAAATTCTAAATCTAACGTATAAACCCTAGTATTAATAATTTAACATATAAAATATATTTATTTAAATTAATTAAACCATTCCTTAAAATTGGTCATTCTGAAACATGACCTTTCAATCTTATCCAATAATTAATAAAATTTTAATATTACAAATATACTATATCATAGCTAAATAAAGATGTAATATAAAAATAAATAAGTATGAACATTTTGTTATAAACTTTATTTAAATCTTTGTAAATTATTTAAATTACAAAAATATCACAAATAAAACAATTTAGATCAACATCAATGAAAATGACATAGTTAATCTTGTTTACTGCTACAAATTTTAAAAAATTAATTTTTTTTCATTTTTTACTATATGTTAAATGATTAAAATTAAAAATAAAATAGGAAGACATAAAAGCTACACATTTAGAAATTATGATCTAAAATTTATCAATTAAATATTAAACATCAAATTTAGTCAAGACATGAAAATAAAACTCATGAAAAATATAGAAAAAATTTTCCAGTAGAAAACAAAGGATATACTGAGTGCTTTATCATAAACAACAAATTTAGGCATGTAGAAATGATGATAAAAATATAAATATATTTTATTATTAATAAAAGATAAATTTACAACAATTGGCGAAGAAATTTTGAGATTAATTTTAAAATAATGAATATATTGTTACAAATATTCTAAATTGAACAATCATCTCCATTTAAAATAAGAAGACTACAACTTATTTTTCTCTGTGCTTCGGCAGTCTTCGGATCTTCTACAAGTCTCATCACAACAAGAACTTGTTGCACTTTATTTTGTGAGTGTTCTTCAATTGTTTGTACTAATTTTGGTCTAGGCCTTTTTTTGGATTTTTTTACTACAATTGTTGAAGGTAAATATTTTAAAAAATATTAAATAAAGTTTAAATAAATTAAAATAATCAAAAAAATATATATCAGATTCAACAATAATAATAATAAAGTAAAATTAAAACAAATATACATACCTATATATTTACGATACATATAATTTACTAAATCAAAATCTTGTATCAAGTTCTTGTATCAAATAAGATTCTATTATATTTAATTTGTATGGAATACATAATTATATAAAAATAGATTAAACTTAATTATATATATAATTCTTATTTAAATTTTAATAAATGGCTTTATTTAAAATATATTTAAATTAGCATAAAATATATTCGAATAGACATTAGTTTCACAGATGAGTACGTCCTAACTCACAACACGGTCTGAGATAAGCGCAAAATCATTGAAATAAAATTTTATACAAGTGCTCAATGGATTAAATAATACTAATAATAAATTTGTATGAATACTGCAAATTTATGAAACAGCAACACTACAATTCAGTGATATTTAATAATTTTTAATAGTAATAGATAATATAAATTGCTTTAAATATCTGCATAATGTTTAAAGCTTCAAAATAAAAAAAACATTATTTAAATCAGATAATATGTATAATTATTGTTTTATTTAATAATAAAAATAATAAACATTGGACATTTAATAAAATTTAAAAGATGGGATATAATAATGTTATTTAATTAATAATTGCAATAATTACAAACTCAACAAATTGATTTGATTAAATGAGACTTTTTATAATCCCGCCACCTTTTTATATTTATATTATATATATATATATTATATTATTTATATTATATTATATATTTTATATTATATATATATAATATATATAATAAATATATAAAAAATATAATAAATATATACACAAAAATATATACATAGAAATAAATATAAGAAAAATTTTTTTAAATAAATAAATTTTTGTTGTTTTTTTCCCTCTGGAATTTCACAGCGCTGCTTATTTCATATTAATTTTTCTTTTAATATAATAAATATAACAATAAGCGAAGCTGACAGCATGATTATGAATGATGATGATGTCACATATGATAATAAAATATATGATAAAATATTTATATAGCGTCTGGACTTCAAATAACTTGCTATAAAATAAATTATAATAAAAAAAATAAAATAAATTTAATAAGACTCTCTCTTGAATAATATGTACTCTTGAATAATAACAATGTATAATAATTTATTACAATACATAAAATGTAACTTCTTGGAGGTAAAACAAATCTGAAGATTTTTATACATAGAATTATTTTTAATCATATGATGTTGATTTGGAATACTATTTGGAATAAAAAATTGTAAGTATAAAGAAGAAATTCTCTATTTAATAATATTATAATTTGATATTAAATAAAAAATGTCAAAAAAAAAGTTTAATCATAGAATTTTGACAATTATCTTTAATAAATAATTTAACTAGTTCGGCCCATTTTTTTGGCGGAAGCACCTAAATTCAAACTCATACATTATTTGATTTTGAGTTATAAAATTATTAAACTTTCTTCCAAAATTCGTGTACTTCTAAAATATATTTAAGAAATATTTAAATGAAAATTATTTATAACTCATCATTTACAAAAAATTTAACACTTTAATAGTTAAGAGAAATGCTAGAATTATATTTATCCACACCAATCATAGAAAACCACAATTAGTAACAAAAATTTATTAATTATATAGCATCTAGGACTTTGAATATGTTAAGATGCTATTTACTATAATAAATTAGATAAGATTAAATAATTTTAATGGTTAATTAATTGCAAATAAATAGAATATTAATTTAAAAAAATAAAAAACATAATTTTTTTCTAAATTTTACGATAAAAGATTTAGCAACTGACCCAGAACTACATTTGAAATAATAACAGCGTAGTGTAAATTTCTAATTCAAATAAATATGGTTAATTATAAAAAAATATAAACATGTATATTACTTAATTGTAAATGACCTAATGTTTTTTGGAGTGGGAGAGAACATTTAAAAAATAAAATAATATGAAGATGATATTGGTATTCAAAATGTATTATACATATAAGTAATTTAATTAGATATTTTTTTCAATATTTAAATTTATATTAATTTATGAATTTAAAACGGTTAAATTACCTACAAGTGAAGTTTTGAGGTTCAATTTATAGAACAATAACATTATAGAACAATAACGAAATTATATATACAATAACAATTGAAATACAATTATTTTTAATCTGAAAATTATATTAGGTATTTATAGAATTAAATATTGAAGTGCAAAGATAATATGGAGCAAGCGCTCAAAATTTATCTGAAGAATGTTAAAAAAAGGAAAAAAATTGGGATTATAAATAAATACAATGTAATTTTTTTAAAATTTATTAATGTTTATAATACAAAAGTAAAAACTTTTAATTTTTATCTCCTATGATATTTTTTCCTTGAGATTTTGCTGCGTCGAAAGACGTCTTGTCTCAAATATTTCCATAATTATAAGTATATAGAAGATTTATGTGTCTATTGCTTTATTATTTAAATTTATCAGTCAAACCAACCATATAAACCTGTTTAAATAAATTTTAGTTGCCAAGAAAGTAAATTAAAATACTTAAAATGTAATTTTTTGTATGAATAAAAGGAATAATTAAATGAGTAAATTTTATATTGTTATTAATATATATTATTTCCTAGTTATCCTCAAAATATTTATAAATTGGTTATTATTATCATAAGAACTAGTATTTAGTGCTATATGAACTATGTAAAATGTTAATCAACAAATTAACGCAAGTACATCGAGAATGCAACAAAAAATGCAAATTCAAAAACTAAAAAATTACTTTTTAAAAATAATATTATTTAATATTATTAAATTAAAAAAAACATTAATATTATTAAATATTACTGTATTATTCTCTTTTTATTTATTTTTAATCTTTGACTGTAAACATATTTATTTTTAAACTTATTATTTTCAGTGCCAGATGTCCAAATTTTTGTCCGCGCGCCTTTGGAGAATTTTATAGAAAAATGATTCCCTCTCAAAAATGATTTTTTTATTCATTCTTATATAATTCTTTAAAAATAATATTGTCTTTTGACTTTAAAAATTGAATTTGTTTACTGATTAAGTAAAGATAAAGTACAACTACCTAATTAAGAAACATTTTATTTTTCGAAAATGGTTGTTGAATTAAAAATATAAATTGCATCAAATAAACTTAAATAATAAACTAAAAATATACTTAACAAATGTGAATAGAATTAATTTTAAAAAAGATGTATTATATAATCATAGTGCATCAGTTCAACGAATTTATGTATTATTCAAGGCATATTCAAATATTCTAGCTAGTTAAAGAATAATTAGTTTTGAATTACAACTTATAAAATTAAAATATTTATTCTTTAATTTCAAATTTATAAATAAATTTAAATTTAGAATAATTCCTTAAAAAATATAAAAAATAGCTACTTATAAGATAAAAAATAAATATGGTGCTGCTTAACATCATTTCAAAAAATTAATAGATAAAACGAATAAAGTATTTTATTTAATTAAATGGAAGGATTATACTGATCCTAAATGGGAGACAGTGGTAATAATAAAAGATAATAAAATAACAGATAATAATTATCATTTATTTTCGATTTTATAATATTAAACAAAAATAGACTTTTCAAGAATTATAGAACACTAAATAAATAAAATTATTTTTAAACTGTAATATTCTAGATTATAAATATATTTAATAATTGATTTTATGTGTTCATTCTTTTAAAATTACTAATAAAAATCTAAATTTTATACTGTTATTAATATATTATTTTCTAGTGATTCCAAAATTTTATAAATTGGTTCTGATTATCATAAGAAGTGTATTTTGTGTTATACAAACTATGTAAAATGCTAATAACCAGTACAAATTAACACTAGACTTCAGCAAACGCAGCAGATAATGCAAATTAACAAATGCAAATTTCAAAAAATTTTGAAAATTATTTTTTGTTAAGTTAAAATAATATAAATTATTTGAATATGAATTTAGCATGTTCAATAAAAAAATTTTAAATAATACTACGAAATATTAATATTATTTATTATTTAAAACATAGTAATTGAAATTTAAAAAATTATACTTACGAGATTTGAGACAAAAATATTTTTTGAATTAAATGATAAATATATTCATAATTTTCTAATTGAAATCTCTTGATCCTAAATTTATACTGAGCTTTTTTCAGTATAATATACAAAACCTAAAAAATATTTATAATAAAATAAAAATTGCATCAATATAGATTAAATTATAAACTAAAAATAAAATAACAAATTTAAATAAAATTAATAAAAAAAATTCAATATTTTGGACTTGGCTTACTACTTCTAGAAGGAGAGAACTCTTTCAAAGATTCAGATAGTATAAAGAATTATTTTGTGTTTGTTTTAAATAGGTTTAATAGAAACTAAAAATATTCAATTAATATTATATTTTTTCAAACAATTTTTTTCAACAACGACATTTCAACAATGAATTTATTTTTCAAGGCATTTAACATAGATTAAGAGTTAATGAATCATTAGTTTTCAATTACAAATACAACAATAGAGCTAAAAATAAATATTTATTTGTTAATTTTAATTTGATAGATAAACCTAGATTTAGAATAATTTCTTAATAAATATAAAAAATAGCTAATTATAAAAATGAAAGTAGACACTCGTCTAACAAACTAAAGACTTGCATGACTATAGGAGACGTGCGTAAATTCTCATTTGAAAGCTTGTCAGCGAATTGAAATATTGGTGAAAATATTAAAATTCAGAAATTGAAAAATGAAAAATTTATTTTTTAAATCGTTAATTAATTATGAAATTTCGTAATTATTATTAATTCCTTTATAACGGAAAAATTATTCTTTTATTCTGGTTGGGTTATAAAATTATTGTTTAAAATAAATAATTAAAATAAATAAATACATATTTTTAAATATTACTCCTTTGTTTGAATTAGGCCGAAATTAAAATTAAAATGAAATTATTTAAATTAAATTTAAAAACAACAATAGCCACTACATTTTTGGGGGCTCAGCACTATTAATTTAATTTAATGGCAAATTTAATTAAATTACTATTAATTTAATTTAATGGCAAATTTAATTAAATTAATTGACAACGTTAATTAAATTAATTGCAATCCAATTATTAAATAATTTAAGAACTTTGGAGAATTGTGGAATTGGAAAAATATTAGCCAATTTTGCAAAAGTGGGAAGATTCTAACTTTTAAAAAACAAATTTTTAAAAGTAAAAAATTTTTTGCTCTTTCGATAGAGCTACTTTTCAAATTGTGGTTAAAAATTTTAAATTATTAAATAAGATTTTTTGATTTAAAGTTACATAACAGAAGTTATTATAGCCTACTGAAAATATAATAAAAAATAAAAAGAACTTTTTAAAAGGTTTATTTTTTAACTAGGTAATTAATTAATAAATTTCGGTTAATAACTATAAAATGAATTTAATAGAATACATACTAATTATTAAATTTTTATATATAAAATTTTAGTACATAAAAATTTTACTACATAATTAGTTATATTGAGAGATAAAAATACATTTTTAACAACGATGATTCAAACATATCAAAATGAATTGATACCAATAAAATATTATTAAAAATTATAAGAAAATATTATTAATTATATTAAATTACATGAATAATAGAGACTATTAAATTCAAGAAATGAAATTTTTTCAAATAAGTAAAAATATTAAAAAATATAATTAAAGTTGCAAATAATAAGAAATTATATGATATGTATCCAAACTTATCTTTTAATATTTGTAATTTTTAATAATTTTAAATAAATAAGTCACTTAAAATGCAGAATTTTACAAGTTAAAAAGAGATATTAATACATTTTTAACAACGAGGATTCTGCCATTTCAAAAGAATAGATAACAATAAAATATTAGCAAAAATTATCAGAAAATATTATTAATTATATTAAATTAAATGAATAATATAGAGACTATAAAATTCAAGAAATTAAATTTTTTCAAATAAGTAAAAATATTAAGAAATATAATTAAAGTTGCAAATAATAAGAAATTATATGTTATGTATCGATAAAATTATATTTTTTAAATTAAATTCCCAAGTTTAATGTTGTAAAAACACGCCGTTCAAAACAAATAAAGTTGAAAAAATTAAATAATTAAATTATATTTTAATTTTTAATAATAGCAATTAAAAAATTCCAAATATTTTGTTAACACTAGCAACATAAAAAGTTATATACCTAAATAATTTAGTATTTTTGGAGAATTGAATTATGTATTTATGATCCTAAACAATTAAAATTAAATGCCGAATCAAGACAGAATACAGAAAAGCAAGATTGAAAAATTGCCGAAAAAATTTTTCAGTAAAAATTTTTCAGTATATATAAATTAGTAAGATTAGTATATTAAGTATTATATATTATTAGTATATTAAGATATTAAGTAAAATGGAGATGCGCATTAAAAATAAATAAAAATAAATAAATCAAAAAATTTTTTATATTAATTAATAGAAAATTTAATTTATAGATTAATTAACTATTTCAGGATGAAAAAATGAATATGATGTATTACATTTTATTTAAAAAGTGTAAACCTGTTTACATTTTAAATAAGATTCAAATCATTGCATATCTTCATAAGTTTTAAGCTTTAAACTAAAAAATATTCTTAGTTAAATCAGATTATAATATAATTGTGACAACTTTTGATAAGATTAACAAAGATGCAATTTAATAATGCTAATTAATTAATAATTACAATGATTACAAACTCAATAAATTAATTTTATTAAATGAGACCACACTAGTGTTCACATAATAACTCATAAAATAAATTTTCATGTTATTATAATTCCATATTTTTAAAATAGACAAGCAGGGCGCGGAAAAAAAAATTAAATTTAAACCAAAATAAAAATTATTTTGAAAAATAATAATTTGATAAAGATATAATAATAATATATAGCAAAATTAAAATATAATAATAATGTATAATAATGCAATACAATATATAAAAATGTAAAGCCTTCTGTGATGTTAAAACAATTGTGGAGTTTTTTAACTATGATTATTTTATTAATTATATAATGCTGAATTGCGAGTATACAAGAAAAATTCACTATTTAATAATATAATTTAATGTTATATAAAAAATGTTAGAAACCTTTAATCATTAAATATATTTATATAATTATTTAAAACATACTAATTTATATATAAAATTTCATTAAAAATTTTTTTAAATATTTTCCAAAAGAAGTGAATTGAACCATTTCTTTGTCAATACAACGAGAATGCCAAGGGCAAAGTATGGATACATTTTTGGTTCGAGTGTGAATTGTTATTGTTTTTTAATAAATATTTTTTGATAAAATTCTAATTGTTTGAATAGAGTAAATTGATTTAAAATTAATTTAAATTGAATTATTACTATTAAAATTAATTTATAAAACGACTACAAAATGCTAGTTATAAAAATATATTTAAGGAGAATTTAAATGAAAAGTACCTATAATTTATCATTTTAGAAAATTTTCACTTTAATGGCAACAGAAGTGGTAGAAAATATATTTATTAATATATTTATTAATAATATTAAAGTTTTTGAGATTTAAATATTTGAAATTTAAAAATTTTATATTACATTAATATTTATTATTATTTTAATATAAATTCACCAGTATTTATTAAGAAAAAAATACAAAAAAAAACAGGAAAAAAAGATAATACCAATAAACAGCTAGATTATGAAAAGAAAAATGATGTTGAGGATTCTGATGAGCCCGTATCCGATGAAATCATTGATATTTATGAAGATGATGAGGACTAAAAAATGCGTCTTGAAAGTAATTACTTTTAATTATCAGTAGACTTAATTCTAATTATTTGGAAGGAAATTAATTGAATCAAAAATTAAATAGATTTCAAAGGAAGAAATTTATAAATTTAGCACCAGACTAAACAGCACTATATAAATAAAATAAATATAAAAATTGATTAATTATTAAATTTAATCAAATAATTCATAAGTATTTAAATTTAATCAATACATTTTTTTAAAGATGTGTTTACATAAAAAGGGCTTGGAAGTCTGAAATATTATTATTTTAGACCCCATGTCCGCAAATGCCTTTCTGAAAAAATGCATTTTTCCTGCATTCTTCTCCTCTCAACTCTCTACCATAATTTTTCTCGGGCAAATGACTGATAGGTTGACAGTTTGGCGCGAATGATAAAGGGAGCAAACATGAAAAAGGTTTATTAACAGATAAATAAAAAAATTTAAAGTATAAAAATGTTTATAAAAATGTTTAAACAATAAATTTCAGAAAATTTTTAATTTATAATTCTAGCGTTCATTTAGAACAATATTTAAAATTCGGAATTAAAGAATTTTATTTAAAATCAGATCAGAATTTAAAAAATTTAATTCTGATTCTTAGTTGTTTTATAATTTAATGGTTTTTATTTCCAATGACTTTATCACAGATTTTTATACTTTAAATTTTTTTATTTATCTGTTAATAAACCTTTTTCGTGTTTGCTCCTTTATCATTCGCGCCAAACTGTCAACCTATCAGTCATTTGCCCGAGAAAAATTATGGTAGAGAGTTGAGAGGAGAAGAATGCAGGAAAAATGCATTTTTTCAGAAAGGCATTTGCGGACATGGGGACGACGAGCTGGACATTTACCTAAATTGACATTTAAAATAAGAAGATAGTTAAAAATACAAATTTTCTATAACTAAAATGTGTTGAAGAATATTATTAAGTAAATTTTGTTTAAATTAATTTAAAGTGCCCCCAGCAAATGAGATTAAATAATATTACTTTATAATTTTAATTACTTGAGCGGAAAATTACTTGAGTGGAATGGCACTAGTAATTTACTTCTGTGGAATTGCTCCCTATCCATGAAAAAAGCTACAGCAAGATCTCAATCAAGAAATGGGCCTGATCAAATAAGAAATCAAACGATACCATTGAAAGAGATATGTACAAACATTTAGAATGTACACACTAAAATGTACCATATTTTTTTAATAATTGTCATTAATTAAATAATTGTCATTATCAAACGATAGAATATTATTAAGTAAATTTTGTTTAAATTAATTTAAAGTGCCCCCAGCAAATGAGATTAAATAATATTACTTTATAATTTTAATTACTTGAGCGGAAAATTACTTGAGTGGAATGGCACTAGTAATTTACTTCTGTGGAATTGCTCCCTATCCATGAAAAAAGCTACAGCAAGATCTCAATCAAGAAATGGGCCTGATCAAATAAGAAATCAAACGATACCATTGAAAGAGATATGTACAAACATTTAGAATGTACACACTAAAATGTACCATATTTTTTTAATAATTGTCATTAATTAAATAATTGTCATTATCAAACGATAGAATATTATTAAGTAAATTTTGTTTAAATTAATTTAAAGTGCCCCCAGCAAATGAGATTAAATAATATTACTTTATAATTTTAATTACTTGAGCGGAAAATTACATAAAAGACATAAAAATTAATTCTTTTCAATTAATTTTTATGTCTTAATTACATAAAAGACATAAAAAAAGACAAAAAATTAATTTTTTCTCAAAAATTAATAAAATTTTTTTTTCAAAAAATCAATAAAATTTTTTTCAAAAATCAATAAAAAATTTTTTCAAAAAATCAATAAAAAATTTTTTCAAAAAATCAATAAAATTTTTTTTAAAAAAATCAATAAAATTTTTTCTCAAAAAATCAATAATTTTTTTTTTTTTTTTTTTTTTTTTTTCATAAAAAAAAATTTTTTGAAGACAAAAATTTTTTGAAGACATAAAAAATTAAGACATAAAAAAATTAATTAAATTAATTAAGACATAAAAATTAATTGAAAGACATAAAAATTAATTCTAACAATATTAATCACTCATTTCATTTACAATCGTCTTCTAATGTTATTTATCCTGCTCCACCGCTTCCTTTTATAACTTTACTTAATGAAACAAATTTCCTTTTGTAAAAAAGACCTTCGATGGAAATAATTTATAGAACACTACTAAATTTTAAAAATAATTTCAACTCAAATTAATTTAGAAAGAAATTTAAATTAAATTTTTTTAAACAAAATTATTATATCAATGACTCGAAGCAAAAAATTATACATGTTAATATGTTTTAGTTGATAAATAAGAAATAGTAAATAATTCTTTCATCATTAAAGTTAAAAATAGACTTTATTTATAGCAAATTCCTTAACTGGCAGATTTTGAAGATTTTTATAATTTTTAATTAGTTAAGTGTTTGGAACAGAATCAAAGCGTTAACCATTTATTAACACCATTTCTTCTGTTAATTTCGAAGCTCTAGAATCTGAAACACTTTTTCTGCTCTTCTGCTCGCGCAATTATGTTACAATTAAGCAGTCTCTTAAAAACATCTGCTTGTTTATTTCAGGAAATTTCTTCCCAAATTCTATTCAAGAATCAAATTTCAGCTCATTTGCAAATTATTAGATATGTACACAAATTTAGCTAAATATTACTAAAATCTACATATTTTTTAATAATTTTCATTAATTATTTAAATAAGGAGATAGGGATCACCACAGAATATCGACACCCTAAATATCGACACCCAAAATATCGATAACCCTAAATATCGACACCCAAAATATCGTACATATAATTACCACTAAATTTTTTCAGATTTAATTTGCTATTCTAAGCTATTTAAATGGCATCATTTATAAAGGCAAATAAGGGTGTCCAGCCCTGGTTCCGACAACTGGCTCGTATTTTTTTAGAAGTTTACGGTGATGGCGATGAAGATAGTCCTTTTGTTAGATTTATAGATTATATGGAAAGGACATGGGTAGGCCGGGATTTTATGGCTCCTCGTTTTCCTATAGATATGTGGAACAACAAGAATATAACTATTGATCAAATGCCTAGGACTGCTAATAGTGCCGAATCTTGGCATAATTCTTTTGCCATCATATTTCACAGACATTCTCCGAATCCATACAACCTTGCAAAGGCTCTACTGGATGAACAGGTTTACTAGTTTTTTTAATCAAATAATTTTAACGGCATTTATTTAAGGTCAGAGTTGATGCTATTTCAGTAAAAATTTTGTCGGGAGAAGAAATTCCTTTATTCAGCAAACAACAATACCAACGTGCTAATGAACGACTCCTAAACGTTTTGAGAGGGCAAGCGATGATAAATCCAATTGAATATTTAACAGCATGCTCTCATTATATTCAATTTTAATTTTTTTACCTTCTGAGTTTTTTTGTACCATCTAGTTATTTGTTTTTTATTACTTTATTTAAATCTAGTACACCACTTTAAATATATTTTTAGATTTTTTATTGCATAAATAAAAATATTCTTTCGATTTTTTATAATTTTCGATATTTTGGGTAATTCGTCATTTTGGGTGTCGATATTTAGGGTCATTCGATATTTTGGGTGTCGATATTTAGGGTGCGATATTTTGGGTGTCGATATTCTGGAGTGGAGTCAGGAGATAATATCTTCGAAAATAGCAAACATTTACATATCTACTCAGTGTTGTCGCAGAGAATATCTAAATTAAATGACCGTTGTATTTTACTTTTTCCAATTGCTTCGCTTTCATTTATTCTCATTACTTTTGGACTTTTTTCCAATCAATATAAAAAAATATTTTATTTATTCAAGAACAAATTTATTACTACAAAATATTAAAATTTTTTAGTTTTTTATAACTACATTTACATAAATATTAAATTATTAATTAAAATTATTAACATTTATAATCTCATCATAGAAATTATAAAAAATAATTTATTAAAAATTATATCTTCACTAAATAAATAAATTTATTCAAATTTTGAGACTTAGCTATTATTGGTCAACACATCCAACCGGAAATTACTGAAGTGTTGTGCAGCATTTGCTTGCAAGCAGAAACAGATTTCCATTATAAAAAAGATTTTTATTTAAATTGTACATGACCTAATTTAACCAAAAATAAAATACAAATATATTCTATAAGCATATACAAAATAATAGATACTATTTAAAAAATAATCTTTAAAATGTAAATAATAACAAAAATTGTTTAACTTTATAACTATATTTAAAAAGTTATTATTAAAAATTTATAAAAGTATTATAGTATAAAATTTTGTAATTATATATATTGTAAATAAATTTTTCTCAAATATCAAAAATTTAAAATTTTAAGTAGATCTAGACAATAAGTTAGATTAAATTTTAATTAATTAAAAATAAATGCGAATATGTAATAATCTAAACAAGAAAACCTAATTTGCTCTAAATTTCTCATTAAGGATGTTTCGGATGATCCAGAACTACATTTGTAATAATAACAGCGTGCTTTTTGCCCATGATTGAGGAAATTTTTACGAGAAATTAAAATTTGCAAAATTTTCAAAAGATTTATTGTTTTTTGTTTCGTTGGAACTCTACAACATGAACTATAGAAAACGAAATAAATTTAAAAATCTTATTTGATGGAATATAATAATATTAATTATACTGAATTAATAAAATAACAACAGATAAATTAATTAACAGCAAATTATTATTAGTATATATTTATTTCAACAATAAATATATTTTTCAGTCATTCAAGAATAGTTATTTTTATCACAACTATAAAAAATATTTAATTATAAAATTAAGATACGTTTAGTAGTGTTATTTTTTGAGATATAACCTTAGAGATATGTCTCTGTATTTATAATTGCAAATGTTTAATAAAATCATAAAATTATTAAAAATAATAATTTTTGATGGAAATTTATTTATAAATCTAAAATAATAAAATTGGCCTCTAATATGAAAATAAATACAAAGTAATTCGTTATTATTTGCAATTCTTACAAATTTTATAATTTGAATAAAAAGAAGAAGAATAAGAACTCCAGTTTCGAAAGCAAAGTTAAAGAAATTAAATAGCTATGTAGTTTTGATTATAGCATAAAAACAAAAAATTTCAACATTCCTTTCCTTTATAGACAAAGGAATTAAATTGATAACTTTTCCTTGAAGAGCTGTAAAAAATATAAGTAACGCAGAAACACTACAAAAAATTTTCCTAATAAAAATATTTAAACTTCGGTACTAAAACGTATTAACAACAATTTAATCACTTTTGCTACACATCACAATCACAACAAATTCTTAACACCAATCTAAAACTATCATTAATAAATTATCTGGCCAATCATCAAAATGTAATTAAATTTTTAACAACATTATAAAGCAAATTTAAACTAGATAATAACGTTATAAATAATTTTTCATATAAATACATTTATAGAAAAAATATTAAATATTTGTTTTAAAAATTAATAAAAAATTATGCTAATTTTATATTTAGATAAATATATTTTAAATCAAAGTCTAATGTCTCATTTTACATATTTCTATTAATTCGTATATGTAGAAGCAAAATTAAATATAATAAAATGAAATTAATTTAGATATGTAAAATAAAAAAATATAATATAATAAATTATTTTATCAAACATCAAATTAGCATAAAATATGTATATTCGAATATACTTTTATTTAAAAAGAGCAAGATAATATATGTATCTATTTTCCCTTCTGCTCCGTTCCCTTCTGCTCGGATGGTTACTTATTTTATTTTGAATAAACTTTTCGGATCAAATGCATATTTTAATTGGAATTAGTTGGTTATTTTAAAAATAGATTACTCATTAAAATAAATTAAAAAATAATAAATTATATTTTGTTGAGCGTTCCAAGCTAGTTTGTGAAGAGATGATATATAAATTTATTGTTACTCGGAATATTCCATTTGCATCTGTTAATAATTAATATTTTCAGTGAATAATCAAAAAAGCCTTGTCTAATATTAATGTTATTTTAAGCGTTTTATATTTATTTTAATTAATAATTGAAAATAAATGAAAATAACAAAAATTAATTAATAATTATGCCTACATAATTAATTTCTACATTTTTACATTTAATCACAGATAAATTATCCAGCAAAAAATACTAGAAGAGAAAATATAAAGAAATAAATCTGTCTAGGACATACCCATCTTTTTCAATGTGCCTATTATTTAATATTGAAACTGGCTTCATTTTAGCCTTTTTATTTATTTTCACAGCCAATAACACTCCGATCACAAAAAAGGAAATTAGCATTTTCAGTCAGAAAAATTGCTAATCTTCATACTCCCTTCCCATTATAAACACCAAGACATAAGTATCTCTTTTCTTCCTGCCCGGTAAACATAGGCAAAGGTTAACAGAATTAACAGAAACAGAAAATTTAACTCAACTTGTTGGGGGTTGAGAGCCCATTCGTTTCTTAAAGAATCGGTAACAAATAAAAATTTTTTTTTAAAAATTATATATGATCTTTTCATAAATATTAAATATTCAGACATTTAGATTAGATCATTTGACACCACCACTTAATAAAAACAAACAGGCAGTGTCTTAATTAAAAACTGAATAAATTTTTATAGAGAAAATATTTATAAGTTGACTAATTTAAGGCATATATCTGCATTGAAATTTCAAAATTTTATAAAACCTCAGTTAATTCATATTAAAGTTGTCTTTGATTTGATTTCAAATAAAAGTTTTGATTAAATAAATTCTAAATCTAACGTATAAACCCTAGTATTAATAATTTAACATATAAAATATATTTATTTAAATTAATTAAACCATTCCTTAAAATTGGTCATTCTGAAACATGACCTTTCAATCTTATCCAATAATTAATAAAATTTTAATATTACAAATATACTATATCATAGCTAAATAAAGATGTAATATAAAAATAAATAAGTATGAACATTTTGTAATAAACTTTATTTTAATCTTTGTAAATTATTTAAATTACAAAAATATCACAAATAAAACAATTTAGATCAACATCAATGAAAATGACATAGTTAATCTTGTTTACTGCTACAAATTTTAAAAAATTAATTTTTTTTCATTTTTTACTATATGTTAAATGATTGAAAATTAAAAATAAAATAGGAAGACATAAAAGCTACACATTTAGAAATTATGATCTAAAATTTATCAATTAAATATTAAACATCAAATTTAGTCAAGACATGAAAATAAAACTCATGAAAAATATAGAAAAAATTTTCCAGTAGAAAACAAAGGATATACTGAGTGCTTTATCATAAACAACAAATTTAGGCATGTAGAAATGATGATAAAAATATACAGTGAGGTGCAAAAGTTTGGAACATTCTCTTGTAAATTGTTAAATCAATAATTTTTCATTCAAAAAATACTTTCTATATAGCAATCGGGAGCTCTATTCGTATCTCAGTTGACATATTTCTGCATTTTGCATGAAAATGAAAATTGGCCGAGATATCCGGATTAAGCCGGATATCCCAAATCCTATATCCGCGGAAAAATTTTTCGGAAAAAATTTAACAAACCCATTTGATAAAACATATTTTTATGAGTATTTACCACAAAACCGCTTAGTAATATCTTATTTCGGAACGGAGATATGATTTTTTGAAAATGGCATTTTTCGCCTATTTTTGCAAAAAATTCAATTTTTAAGGGAAAAATGCCATTTTCAAAAAATCATATCTCCGTTCCGAAATAAGATATTACTAAGCGGTTTTGTGGTAAATACTCATAAAAATATGTTTTATCAAATGGGTTTGTTAAATTTTTTCCGAAAAATTTTTCCGCGGATATAGGATTTGGGATATCCGGCTTAATCCGGATATCTCGGCCAATTTTCATTTTCATGCAAAATGCAGAAATATGTCAACTGAGATACGAATAGAGCTCCCGATTGCTATATAGAAAGTATTTTTTGAATGAAAAATTATTGATTAAACAATTTACAAGAGAATGTTCCAAACTTTTGCACCTCACTGTAAATATATTTTATTATTAATAAAAGATAAATTTACAACAATTGGCGAAGAAATTTTGAGATTAATTTTAAAATAATGAATATATTGTTACAAATATTCTAAATTGAACAATCATCTCCATTTAAAATAAGAAGACTACAACTTATTTTTCTCTGTGCTTCGGCAGTCTTCGGATCTTCTACAAGTCTCATCACAACAAGAACTTGTTGCACTTTATTTTGTGAGTGTTCTTCAATTGTTTGTACTAATTTTGGTCTAGGCCTTTTTTTGGATTTTTTTACTACAATTGTTGAAGGTAAATATTTTAAAAAATATTAAATAAAGTTTAAATAAATTAAAATAATCAAAAAAATATATATCAGATTCAACAATAATAATAATAAAGTAAAATTAAAACAAATATACATACATATATATTTACGATACATATAATTTACTAAATCAAAATCTTGTATCAAGTTCTTGTATCAAATAAGATTCTATTATATTTAATTTGTATGGAATACATAATTATATAAAAATAGATTAAACTTAATTATATATATAATTTTTATTTAAATTTTAATAAATGGCTTTATTTAAAATATATTTAAATTAGCATAAAATATATTCGAATAGACATTAGTTTCACAGATGAGTACGTCCTAATTCACAACACGGTCTGAGATAAGCGCAAAATCATTGAAATAAAATTTTATACAAGTTCTCAATGGATTAAATAATACTAATAATAAATTTGTATGAATACTGCAAATTTATGAAACAGCAACACTACAATTCAGTGATATTTAATAATTTTTAATAGTAATAGATAATATAAATTGCTTTAAATATCTGCATAATGTTTTAAGCTTCAAAATAAAAAACATTATTTAAATCAGATTAGATGTATAATTATTGTTTTATTTAATAATAAAAATAATAAACTTTAGACATTTAATAAAATTTAAATACACAAAAATATACACAAAAATATATACATAAAAATAAATATAAGAAAAATTTTTTTAAATAAATAAATTTTTGTTGTTTTTTTCACTCTGGAATTACACAGCGCTGCTTATTTCATATTAATTTTTCTTTTAATATAATAAATATAACAATAAGCGAAGCTGACAGCATGATTATGAATGATGATGATGTCACATATGATAATAAGATATATGATAAAATATTTATATAGCGTCTAGACTTCAAATAACTTGCTATAAAATAAATTATAATAAAAAAAATAAAATAAATTTAATAAGACTCTCTCTTGAATAATACTCTTGAATAATAACAATGTATAATAATTTATTACAATACATAAAATGTAACTTCTTGGAGGTAAAACAAATCTGAAGATTTTTATACATAATTATTTTAATCATATGATGTTGATTTGGAATACTATTTGTAATAAAAAATTGTAAGTATAAAGAAGAAATTCTCTATTTAATAATATAATTTGATATTAAATAAAAAATGTCAAAAAAGTTTAATCATAGAATTTTGACAATTATCTTTAATAAATAATTAACCATTTTGGCCCATTTTTTGGCGGAAGCACCAAATTTAAACTATACATTATTTGATTTTGAGTTATAAAATTATTAAACTTTCTTCCAAAAATTCGTGTACTCCTAAAATATATTTAAGAAATATTTAAATGAAAATTATTTATAACTCATCATTTACAAAAAATTAACACTTTAATAGTTAAGAGAAATGCTAGAATTATATTTATCCACACCAATCATAGAAAATCACAATTAGTAACAAAAAATATATTAATTATATAGCATCTAGACTTTGAATATATTAAGATGCTATTTACTATAATAAATTAGATAAGATTAAATAATTTAAATGTTAATTAATTGCAAATAAATAGAATATTAATTTAAAAAATAAAAACATAATTTTTTTCTAAATTTACGATAAAAGATTTACCAACTGACCCAGAACTACATTTGAAATAATAACAGCGGTGTAAATTTCTAATTCAAATAAATATGGTTAATTATAAAAAATATAAACATGTATATTACTTAATTGTAAATGACCTAATGTTTTTGAGTGGAGAGAACATTTAAAAATAAAATAATATGATAATTTAAATTTAGAATAATTCCTTAAAAAATATAAAAAATAGCTACTTATAAGATAAAAATAAATATGGTGCTGCTTAACATCATTTCAAAAAATTAATAGATAAAACGAATAAAGTATTTTATTTAATTAAATGGAAGGATTATACTGATCCTAAATGGGAGACAGTGGTAATAATAAAAGATAATAAAATAACAGATAATAATTATCATTTATTTTCGATTTTATAATATTAAACAAAAATAGACTTTTCAAGAATTATAGAACACTAAATAAATAAAATTATTTTTAAACTGTAATATTCTAGATTATAAATATATTTAATAATTGATTTTATGTGTTCATTCTTTTAAGATTACTAATAAAAATCGAAATTTTATACTGTTATTAATATATTATTTTCTATTATTCCAGAACTTTATAAATTGGTTCTGATTATCATAAGAGCTGTATTTAGTGCAATGCTATCTTTGTAAAATGATAATCAACAGTTTAACACTCAACCTGGTACTTCAGCAAACGAAGCAGAAAATGCAAATTAACAAATGCAAATTTCAAAAAAGTTTGTAAATTATTTTTTGTTAAGTTAAAATAATATTGAATAATTTGAATATTAAATTGGCATGTTCATAAAAAATTCTGTGGATTATACAAAGAAATATTAATATTATTTATTATTTAAAAAATCGTAATTGAAATTCGAAAATTACACTTGAGAGTATTAATACAAAAAATTTCTGAATTAAATTATAAAAATATAATTTCATAATTGAAATTTCTTGCGCCTAAATTGATTATACTGAGCTTCTTGAAATAATATAAAAAACATAGGAAAATTTCAAATAGTAAATTTATTAATTAAAAAACATTATTTTTAGACTAATGTTTGTTAAATTAAAATTTGATTGCATCAAATAAATCTATATAATAAACGAAAAATATACTTATTAAATTTGAATAGAATATTAAAAACATTTTGTGTGTTGAATTTAGATGTGTTTAATTTAGCCAACAATTTGCAGAATGGAGTAAAATTTCTTTCTAAAATACAGATAGTGTAAAGAATTATTTTATGTTTGTTCTAAATAAATTTAATGAAAAATAAAATGTTAAATTAATAACAAGCAGTTGCTATTATATGTATAATTGTAATGCAACAGTTCACGAATTTATTTCTCAGGAAATATTCAAAAAATAATTGGTCGTTCAAGAATCATTAATTTTTTCAATTATAACTTATAAAGTTAAAAACAATTATATTCGTTAATATTAAATTTATAAATAAACTTAGATTTATAATAATTTCTTAATAAAATATAAAAAAATATCTAATTATAAGAATGGAAATAGATACTTATTGTCTATTTGTCGAGTTTTATTTGTCCTGCATAGTATTATTGCAAAAATGATAGAATCATAGATTTATTTCATTAAAAATAATAATTTATCATGAAATATGTGTAAATCAAAAATAAATATTGGTTCCTAATATGAAAATAAAGATAAATGTTATTCTTTAATATTTACAATTTTTAAAAATTTAAATATGTCTTTTAAAATGCATAATTTTACAATTTATATGAAAATAAAATTATAGAAAAATAAATCTACACTCGCCTTACAAACTAAAGACTTACAGCTCTATTAAAGCGTATGTAAATTCTCTATTTAATTAAAACGCTAGTAAGCGAATTCAAACTATTGCTGAAGACATTGAACTCCAGTGTACATTAATAGAATCATAAGCTTTCATAAGTTTTTAAATTAAATTTTTTGTTTAATAAATGAATTTTTATCAATTTTTATTTAAAAAGCATTAAAAATATTTTCAATCAAAAATTTATTTAAAAAAATTTTTAACTCATTAATTAATTATTAAATTTCGGTTAGTCTATAAAAAAAATAATAAAAAAATAAAAAAAATGGTGATAGTGAAGCAAATTTATATAAAAGTTATTTTATGAAATGAGCTGGAAATCACCGATCGTGTAGAGCATGAATTGTTTAGAAGGAAGAGCATGATTCCATTTAATGAAAAGCTTTTTATTTATCTACTTAATTTAAACAAAAATAAAATTAAATATATATATTTTCTAAAAATAATAAATTAATATTTAATTTGAAAAAATAATCATTTAAAATAAAAATAATTACAAAAATTATTAAAATTTTATATTATATTTAAAAGCTATTATTCAAAATTTATAAATGAGTTATTGTATTATATTTTATAATTAATATTTTTTCTAGCTAAATTTTCTCATATAAGAAGAAGAAGAAAAACAAACTTTACAAATGCGGATTATAATAATAATTTTTACAACGAATTACATTTGTATTAATAACAATCATAGAAAGCACATCTTATTAGGTTCTATATTACCTAATTAAATATGTAAAAATCATTTTAAACATAAAAATCATAACAATTAAGAAAAATCTTTTCAAACATGATTCCGTTGCTATATAATCCGGATTTTTTATTTTTTATTTAAAAATAAAAACAATAAAAAACATGGAGAAAGAAGTAGCGGATGCTGGACGAAACTGAACAATTGTAAAAAAGATGCAATTTTATTTTGAAATTTTATTTGATTTTATAAAATATAACTAGCAAAACTAGAAACGTAATGTAATACCTTAAAATTTAATTAATGTCTTCATCTTTGACTTTTCTAATTTTAATTGTATGGGGGAGAAATTGTATAATTTCAGAACTGAAAAATTTTATCCGTTGAAGTCGCTGAAGGCGAAAATATTTCACCGAAAAGTAGCAAAGTATGTAATAAGTGTGGATACAAAATATAATAATTACATTATAGTTTGATAAAAATACATTTTCACTTCACTTAAGATTATTGAATCTTAATTTCAATGTCAATATAAATTTTTGTTCAATCATTTCTCTTTCAATACTTTATGTATTCCGTTAATAAAACACTTGTAAAAGACTATATTAACAAGGAAAATAAACCGATCAGGCCCACAAAAGTGGCGGAATAGAAAGTTAAAAAAATAAATAAAATAAATAAAAAATTATTTTTAAATTTTTTGAATTGATGTATATGCCCCACTCAGTAACGAGAACTAAATCACCAGACTAGGGCACACAAAAAAGCTGAAAAGCTTTGACAAGAAAAAAGCTTTGATAATAAATTCCAACAGAACACGCACAAAAAAATGTAAAAAATAATGGTTTCCCGAACCCCTAAACCATATAAATGTAAATAATAATTGTGATACGAAATATTTCTCAAAAAAAATGAAGAGAAGAAAAAGAACAGAAAAGAAAGAAATCTATCATCCACAACAAAATCAGCAACCAAAATAGAAAAAACAACCAATAACAAAGCAATCCAACACCAGGAAAATGAATCAACAAAATATATCGTCAAAAAAAGCATTATATTTTGGTGGAAGATCTCTAGAATAGACACATACAACCCTAGACATATATTAGTTCTAATGCTGGTCTTTTGATTATACGTCTGTTGAATTTTGTGAGCATTTTGCCCTCTTTATAAATATATTTAATCCTTGCCCATTAATTGCTTTGACCATTTTTTAACCATGAAGAGAAAATAAAAAAGGCAAAGAGAAGGAAAGAAGAAGGAAATGGGGGCATAAAAATTGCTGGCATATAAAACAAAAGTACCAGCTAGGATTAAATTAAAAGATACTATCTTCTAAAACAGCAAACATTTAGCTACTCAGTGTTATCGCAGCAGAATATCTAAAGTAAATAATGGCTGTTGTGTTTTACTTTTCCCATATCTTCGCTTTCATTAATTTTCCCTACTTTTGGACTTTTTTCCAATCAATATAACCAAAAAATATTTTATTTATTCAAGAAATAATTTATTATGTACTACAAAATATTCAAATCTCTAGTCTTATTATAACTACATTTTCATATAATTATAAAATTATAAATTGAAATTAAAGATTTATAAAATATTATCATAAGAGTTATAAAAAATAATTATATTTATATTTTGTTATTATGTACATAATTCAAGCATTAAATTTAATTTTAAAAATTTAAGTTTACTAAAAATCAAATAATTATATAATAATAAATTTAGTGAAGTCTGTGTTAATGAAAAAATGATAAAATATTTATCAATTTTTAATATATAAAAAGAAACATAAATAACTAATTAGACTTGAAAACTTTTAAAAGGTATTTTAATTAGAACATTTATGTGATAGTATGTTTGAAATAAATTCGGTTCATGCAATATAATTTAAACATTTAATGATAAATTAAAATATAAAGCCAAAAAGTACTTATAATTAAAAGAGCACTTGCGGCCGGCAATGAAACAAATACCTATGTATAAATAAATTAAATATTTAGATAATGAATAATAATTATAAAAATATTGTAATATTGAGAGGAATTTCTTGCCAAAATAATGACAACTGTGATTTCCTATCATCCCTTTTATAAATAAATTTAATAAAAATCTTGTTACTACATATATTATATAGTAAATATATAAAAATTTTAAATAAAATTACAATTTCAATAACAAAATTGGATAATAAAAAATAAAAATATTTAAATTTTCAAAATTGTTTTAAATATATAAGTAAAATTAATTTAATGAAAAAGAAAATATTTAAATTTTTAATGAATTAAAATTATATTGAAAGAATTTTTAAATTTTGGAATTATATATTCATCGCTACAATATTCGGATAAATTAAATATGCTAATATTTAATTAACATTTTAATATCTCCGAAATGAACCAGCAAATTTTCAAAGTTGTCTCAATCGATTGAGTATATGCTATCGATATTGAAAATGAAGTAGAGTGCTAATGCTCAAAAATATTAAAAAATTCAAAAGAATATTCAGAACAAATTTGAGAGGATAAATCAAAAAATTTTTATATTAATTAGATAAAATTTCAATTAATTAATTTAAATTTCTATTAATTAATAGATGTACACCTATTATAATGACGTGGAACAAATGTAGATCACAAAATAAAGCAAGTAAAAAGCACACTTAATATAATTTTAATTATAACTTGAATTATAACATTACAGAATTTAATATGACCAACATAAAAATTGTTATAATAAATTATTATGTTTTAAGAATATTTTAAGATTTTAAGAGTATTCAAGAGTATATTCAATTTTAAAGAAGAGCAAGGAAAATTTATTATTAAATAATAAAGTAAAATAATTTAGTACAATAGATAAAAATATAGTTTTATGTGCAATTATAATAATTGAAGAGATTAACGCGAATGTAAGTATAGGTGACAAGGAATTGTAGTTATAAAGGAAATTATTCAATACTAAATAATATAATTTGATGTTAAATAAAAAATGTCAAAAAATTAATTGACACGCATACGTGTGAACAAAAAATAGATATTATATTTATGAAATTAACATGATGTAACCCAATTGTGATTGTTGTGTAAATTTTAGTGTTTTTGAAATAAATATATTTAAATAAAATTCTATTTGTTTGGATTGAATTATAATATTTTAAAAATTTAATTGAAATATTAAAATTATTTAATTTGGATTATATTGATAAAAATAAATTATTTGAAAACTACACTTTAATTATTGAATATATTTATATAATTATTTAAAAGATACTAATTTAAATATACAATTTTATAAAAATAAATTTTCAGTATGATGAAATTCGCGGAGAGGAATGGGTAAATATCAATTGTGGAATCAATTAAGGTTTTTTGTAATAATCTTAAATAGCTTTAAATTTCACTAGTGCAAGAGGAAATTCAAAAGATTTCATCAACTCTCGAACTCGGTAAACAAAAGCAATCTGTCTCTTATGTTAAGATTAAGAAGTTCTTGTCTTTTAATAATTCTTTAATGTTTAGCATTGCTTTTAATAATTAAGGCTACTAAATGTTTCTAATAAACATATTTAAATTATATATTGTTATCATCAACGATATATTTATTGTATACATATGTATTTAATTAAAAAGTATATTTATCTTCTTATTTATTTTATCTAAAGATTTAGATTTATTATTTTTTGAACTTAATAAAAATCAAAAATAAAGAATTGATTGAAATTTTATTTTTAAGTGAAAATTTATTGATCAAATTATGATGAAATAAATTAAATGAAAAATTGTCACGAATTTTTTAAACTAGTTAATCTAAAAATTTTTATTAAAATGTGATTTATAAAAATAACAGATGATATAAAATTTAGAATTAATTAAAATAATTTTTATAAAATTCTAGAGAATAGAAAATTTATTGATAAAATTATGATGAAATAAATTAAATTATATCAAATTAATATATAATTTGATATAATTTTACTAATATATGTATATTATATGCTATTATAATTAAATGATGAATATAAAAATAAATATGAACATTTTGTAATAAACTTCATTCTAATCCCCGTAAATTATTTAAATTACAAAACAATGTGGCTTAACATCAATGAAAATTACATTGTTCATCTTGCTTACTGGTACAAATTTTAAAAAATTATTAATTTTGTTCAATTTGTTACTATTAAATGATTGTAAATTAAGAATAAAAATAAAATAAGAAAATATAAAAGCTACAATTAGAAATTACGAGCTAAATTTATCGTTTAAATAAACATCAAATTTAGCCAAGACATGAAAATAAAACTCGTGAAAAATATAAAGAAAATTTTCCTGTACAAAACAAAAAAGTCTCATACATAAGTGATAATATAGCAAATAACAAATTTAAGAATGTACAAACGATGATAGAAATATAAATATATTTTAAAAAGAGAAAAATTTAGTGGTTAATTTTAAAATAATAAATATATTAATGCAATTATCTTAAATTGTATAAATTTAAAATAAGAAGATAAATTCAAAATACAAATTTTCTATTACTAATGTGTTGAATAAAATTATTAAGTAAATTTTGTTTAACATAGTTTAAAATGCCGAGCAAATGAAATTAAATAATATTAATTTATAATTTTAATTACTTGGAAAAAACGCAGTAGATATAAAGAAAAAGATTATCAGCTAACAATCGAACTCAATTTTGGTCGTGTATCGAATGTAATGAAATGGAAGAGCACACAATTAAATTAATTTAAAAATAAAGTACTGATTAATGAAAGTACTGCATAAGACATGGATTAAAAATAAAATTTTTATTAAAAGAATTTTTATTAAAATTATATTTTGAGTGAAATTGAGTGAAATTTTATTGTTTAAATAAAAATTTATTGATTAAATTATGATGAATAAATTAAATAGAAATCAGAAATTAGTTACATTAAGATTTTATTAAAATTTTATTTATAAAGATAAAAGTTGATATAAAAGTTTACAATTATTGAAAACATTTTGATAAATTTGTAAACAATAGAAAAATCCTATAAAATGTATATAAACTTTAATTAGTTTTTATTATGAAATAATTTGCCCGTCCTGTGCACATGAAAATTATTATAATGTGACATTCAAAAATTGAAAAGAAGTGTTCCCATTTGGACAAAGCAAATTGATAATTCTCCCAGAATGGAGAAAATATTGAAATATTTATTCTTACGCGGGACGGACCAATGCCAGACTTGAATACCCCCACCAATGCCATTCCTTCCCCAATCCACGACTCAATCATATAGGCTTTCCCTTCTCTCTCTTCTCTATCATTTATCCACCTTTCACCCCCAAGCCCCACCCCCTTTCTCTCTACTACTTAGTTTGGAAGAAGGAAGAAGATGTTGATTCATTCTTCGTTTGTTTTTGTTTGGAATTGTTTTGAATGGAGATGGGAATAAATATTTTTTTATTGGTTTTTTTTTTATTTTTGATTTTGCCTTGTATTTATTTTAAATGCCTTTTATCCTTGTTTAATTTTGATTATTTAATTCATATATTTTGATGCTAATAAATATTTGTTGCCTTAATTATTGAGATTAGGGAGTCCTCTGCGCCACCCCAATCCCAACCCGACGTTTTCTCATCTTGTCCTCCTCCTTCCTCCCCCCTTTCAGGCGCTCCGAAGATACCGGGAGGACGGTCGGGCGTCCAAGTCCTGACCGTCCGTCCCGCGTATAACTTTATCAATTTTTAAACTTTAAAAAGAAACATAAATACTAGTAATTAATTTGAACTAAAAACTTTTAAGAATATTTAGAGTAAAATTACACATATTTATTATTATAATTGCGTCTGAATGTTATTTTAGAAATAAATTTGTTTGCTACAATGTAATATAAATATTTAAAGATAAATTAAAATATAAAGCTAGCAAAGACTCAGAAAAAAGCATTTGCAGCAAGACAGTGAAACAAATATAAATAAATTAAAATAATATAAATAACTTGAATAAATATCGAGATATTGTATATTAATTGTAAAAATAATGTTATATAAATAGTCGAAAAAACTATAAGTTAATTATGAAAAAAATTTTCTGTGAAAATAGTGCGAAAGGAGAAGAGTTCAATTATTAAGATAGACATACATATAAAATTTTTAAAAAATACATATGAATGTAGTACTGAAAAATAAAAATTTCGCCTCAATAAAATAATTGAGATTAATATAAGAGAGATTAATTAAAAGAAATTAATACAATTCCGACAACTTATTTAAGTTTCTCAAATTAAAATTTTCAAAACATAAAAATACTAATGTATTAAATATTTGTCTTCGTTAATTAAAATTGTTTTGAAGATCCATTTTTTGACCCATCCCATTTTGACCCACTTCGCTGTCAATATTCTGATTCAAATTCCTAACAGAAATTTGTAAAAATCTTATATGAAAATTACTGTGAATCAACTGGAACATTTTTAAAACAAGCTAAACAAATAAATTAATCTAATAAAACATTATCATTAATAAATTTGCTGGCTAATATCAAAAGGTAATTAAAATTAAAAACGTCATAAAGCAAATTTTATATTATAGAAAATAACGGTATAAGTAATTTTTAATATAATACATTTTTGATAAAAAAAAATGTTGTCCAGCATTTTGTTTATTATTGTTTATTTATTAATATCTATCCAGCAAACAAACAAACATTTGTGCATTTAATAATTTAATAATAAAATATTAAATATTTTAATAAATATTTGATTAAATTAATTTAAATAAGTCAAATATGTATAAGTAAATTTTTTTCTATCAAAAAATCTAAATAGCATAAAATATATTCGGATTTCACTTTTATTTTAAAAAACGAGAAATATTAAAATAATTATTTGATTAAACCGAAAAAAACTTGAAATTTTAAGAAGGGCTATGAAAAAAATCTACGCAACATGTCAAATTTGTGTATAAGTACTACGCAACATGTCAAATTTGTGTATAAGATTTACTTTGACCATTTCACTTTCAGATTGTGGTCAAAGTAAATCAAGATTATTAAAAGATTATTAAAGATTAAAAAGATTATTAATTTTTTAATCACTTTATTGTATTAATTAATGAGTCCGTGAACAATGGAAAATCTAAATAAATTTTGAATAAAAATCTTATTTGTTGAGAATATAATAATATTAATTTAACTAAATTAATAAAATAAAATAACAACAAATAAAGTAAATTGTTTAAATTGTTTACATTAATGAGAAGAATTGTTTACATTTATGAGAAAAAATAAATTAAATACTGTTAAATTATATTGAGTTCGCATATTAGCGCCAAATTGTTATTAAAGGAAAATGTTACCATTCTACAAAATCCGTGACAAAATTATTTAATGAAAGTATGTGGATCTCCAGTAACATTTTGAGAAATTTTAAAATTAAAAAATTTTATTTAGAGATAATTTATTAGAGATTATTATTAAGGTAAATAAAAATAAATTCATAAATTGCTAAAAAATAAACAGAATATGAAAATATAAACAGATCCGACTGTTGTGTCTGAACAACAATCAAAGAAAAAAAAATTAAATAATTTTTTTAATCGTCGAATTCGGTATATTGAGACTTATCTTGGTGCGCACAAATTCCTCTGCATACGTTAAAAGTAAGGGGCGGGGGGAAATAGAAAATTAATTAAACTAGCAGAAAATTAAATATAATTAAAAATATTAAATGAAAAAAAATTATAAACTATCAATTCATTAATTAAAAAATATAGGTGAAAAATCAGTTCACACATATAAAGTTGTAAAAATGAAACACAAATACTTTAAATACATTTTAATTATAAATTTTTAACAATATAATTTTTAATAATTTTAAATTATTATTAAAAATAATAATAATTTTTAATAATAATTTTAATAATATTTAAAAAATTATGATTTTAATAAAATAAAAATTGCTCGTCATGTCATTTCATAATATATAAAAATAAAAAAAGAATTAGTTATAATGTCTAAATGTTAAAAGTAAAAGACATATTACTGATTCGAACAAACGTAAACGTCATATACTTGGGCGATGGTTGTTCAAAAACAAACTATTTGATTCAGGACGTCTTTAGGACTTTTTGAGCGAAAATTTTATCACAATTTTTTGTTTGTATTTATTTTGAATTTTTAATAACAAGAGGTTTAAAACTAAATTTAGCTTGGAAAATCAAAAAAATATGCATAAGAGATGAAAATTAAATTCAAATAAAAGTTATTGTATGAGATGATGTGGAAATTAAGAATTGTGGAGGAAAATGTAAAACGACTACAAAATGCTATTTTGCAAAAAATATATTTAAGGAAACTTTGAATGAAAATTACCTATAATACATCATTTTAAAATAATTAACACTTAAAATAATTTAACACATTTAAAATAATTAACTAAAATAATTAACACAAAATAATTAAGCAAGAGAAGCCGTAGAATTATAACAAAAAAAACAATCTCAACCGAGTAAAACCAATATTTATTTAATTAAAATACTTTAAATTATTTGAAAAAAGAACGAATTAAAGGAATATATAAATGTGAATATAAATACAAATGTATACTTTTTGTAGATAATATATAATAACTAAAAGAAAATACATAATAGTAGGGAGAAATACATGAAAAAACATTAGAAGCGATGCTGAAAATGCTAACTTCGACGCCTCTATTAGCGCCGACAAAGATGGGAAAACCATTTATTATGGAAACGGATGCGAGCGTAATAGCAATTGCGGGATGTTTATTACAATTAAATAATAAAGATGATAAATTAAAATTGTTTTAAATAATTTATTTAAAAAATTATATTTAGAAAAACTAATTAATTAAATTTTGATTATTGATGCCAATAATGTACAGCCAAAAAATATAAAAAATAAAAAGTGTTAATAAAAATTCCTTTAGTCAGAAATATATGACATAATTAGAACATTTTCTCTGTTATATTTTATAATACTTGTAACAAATTATTTAAATAGATCATATTCTTGATCAAAACAAAAGAATGAATAAATATCAGGAAAGTTCAATGATTATATTGCACAATTGTATTTGGTAATTTTATTCAAAAATGAAGTTGCTAGAATTATGTAATTAATCTTTGATTAATTTTTAAATTAACCATAAAAAAATTCCAGAAATTTTATTGTATAACGAAAATAAAAAATATTGGTCAAATTTATAATCTTTAAGATTTATTTGGAATAATCTACATTATATTTATTTTATTATATTAATTTGAATACATGATGATGAGTGTCCCTCCTTTTTTCAAGGCCAAAATGTGTAATATATTACCGTATTTGCTCTAATAGAATGACCCGCTCTATTTGAATGACCTCTCTAATTGAATGACAAATTTTTGGGGTATTGAAAAATAGAATGACTGTCATTCAATTAGAGCAAATACGGTATATGTTACCTGTATATATTACAAAATAGTATATTAATTTTGTTTCAAAACAGCTATGTAATTTAAATTTTTTAAATGTTTAAAATTTATTAAATTAATTAAGCAATCAACATTCAATCACTACAAAAAATGTATTATATAATGAATAAATTAATAGAGTCAAGGATCAAAATGAGAATCAATGTAAATAAATACTTTTATAAAAAAATTTGCGAGCGAGATATTACAAATGTAGCATATGTAACTTTTGGTTTATTGATTTAAAGAAAAATATAATAACAACTATTTGATTAATATATAAATAATTTTATGAATATTTTAAAATACTTTAAAGTAAAAATAAAAAAACTCTTGAATAAAATTTAATAATTTATTACAATATATAAAAATATAGTCTCCTGTAGAAGTGAAACAACGTGTAGATTAACAAAATATAATTTTATTAAAAATTAAATTTTGACAAACAAAAAATCTTCCAAAAGGAAGTAAATTGAATACAACGAGAAACAGTTGATTGGCCAAGAGACAAAGAATTGGAATCAAAACTATTAAAATAAATTTTAATATGCCAGGAAGTTTAGATAAATTTATGTAGTTTGGAAAGTCACAAAAATATGAATAAAAGTTGAAAATCAAATTTTTATACTAAATGTTATTTTATGAAATAAACTGGAAATCACCGATCGTGTAGAGCATGAATTGTTTGGAAGGAAGAACAGGATTCCATTTAATGAAAAGATTTTTATTTATCTACTTAATTTAAACAAAAATAAAATTACATATATTTGATAAAAGCATATAGAAAATAATAAATTAATGAATATTTGAAAAAATAAACATTTAAAATGAAAATAATTACAAAAATTATTAAAATTTTTATTATAATTAAAAGCTATTATTAAAAATTTTAAAAGAGTTATTGTATAATATTTTATAATTAATATTTTTTAAAATAAATTTTCTCATATAAGAAGAAGAAGAAAAATAAACTTTACAAATGTGGCGGCAACGTTCCCCAAATCACTAATACATATAAATTTAATTTTTTATTATTTTTAAAAAATATCTTTTAAAGTTTTTATATTTTTTATCTACATATATTATATATATAATTTCTTCTTTATAACCAAGAAATAAATTATACATACATATTATATTCGGGAGTAAATAGTTGTTTTTTATGAATATATAAATAATTAAACATTTTTTAATAAAATTCTATTTGTTTGAATAGAGTCTCATATAAGAAGAAGAAGAAAACTAAACTTTACAAATGTGGCGGCAACGTTTTTTGTCATTATATTTTCATAATTTGACAATTGCGGAAGCGCAATTGTATTAGCAATTATTAAATTATTAAAATTTATTATTAAATTTTTTGAATCACCTTATTGTTTTAAAATAATCATGCACTTGAACAATGAAAAAACGATATTAAATTTTAATAAAAATCTTATTTGATGAGAATATCATAATATTGATTTAACTAGATCTATAAAATAAAATAAATAAAGTAATTAACAGCAAATTATTTAAATGCTATGAAAAAAATATAAATTCTGTTAAATTAGCGCTAAATTGCTATTAGAGGAAATTGTCATCAATCTTTATAAATTCATGAATAAATTATTTTCATGAAAGTGAGTATTAACAATTTGTGAGTATTACCATTTTGAAAAATTTTTAAAATTAAAAAAAAATTTAAATTAAAAAAAATTAAAAAAAAATTTAAATTAAAAAAAAATTTAAAAAATTTTTTTAATTTAAAAATTTAAATGTTTAAAATTTATTAAATTAATTAAGCAATAAACATTCAATCACTACAAAAAATGTATTATATAATGAATAAATTAATAGAGTCAAAGATCAAAATTAGATCAAAATGAGAATCAAAATGAGATTCAATGTAAATACAGGGTGCGGCATAAGTAACCGGACACTTTTAAATTCCTTATAACTTTTTTTATTGTCAATATTTTTAATTGATTTTAGGCTTATTTTTTAGCTCATTCAATTCTCTATTATGGCTAATCAACGTGATTCTATAATCTCACTTTTTTGGCAAAAAAATTCTGTCCGCAACATTTCATATCCTTCTCCAGTAGCACGCATGTCCGGACATTCTTTTCACAGACGAAAAAATTTTTACAATAAAATCCGTTCACAACCATAAAAATGATAGAATTTGGACTACAGAATCTCCTCTTTCCGATAAGCTTATCAGTCATTCCCAACATCCCCAATCTGTCATGGTTTGGGCCGGTATTTGCGCGTCAGTCAAAAAACCCCTTATTTTCGTGGAAATATTTTAAAGTATAAAGTATAATGATTTAGTACAATAGATAAAAATGTAGTTTTATGTGCAATTATAACAATCGCGAATGTGAGTATATTTGTGATAAAGAATTGTAGCTATAAAAGAAAATATTCAAGACTACATATTTAATAATACAATTTGATGTTAAATAAAAAAATTTCAAAAAAACCATTTGTCACGCATACGTGTGAACAAAAAATATGTATTTATTTATGAAATTAACATGATGTAACCCAATTGTGGTTGTTGTGTAAATTTTAATGTTTTTAAAATGTATAAATATATTTAATAAAATTCTATTTGTTTGGATTGAATTAGATTAAAAGATGAAAATCAAATTTAATAAAATTTATTTTATGAAATAAACTGGAAATTATAGACAGTGTTTCTGCAATTGTTGGAAGAAGGATCAGATTTCCATTATAAAGAAAAAGACTTTATTTAATTTCTTACTTAATTTAGCAAAAATAAAATTAAATATATTTGCTAAAAACAATAATAAATTAATATATAATTTGTATCACATATAAGATAAAAACTAATCTAAAATTATAAAAAATTAAACCTTCGAATAATTAAAAAAACATTTGTCATTATTATAATGATATATTTTTAAATTAAAATATAAGTTAATTCTGAGTAATTTTAAATCAAGAAAAATGAATAATGCTTGAATTAAACAAAATTCGGTTATTATAAAATAAATTGATTGAGCATTAAACACATTAATATATAATATATAAGAATTGGAGAATACTGAATATAACTTCCGAACAATTTGGATGATCAATTTGAATAATTATATAAGTAGTAAAATTTATTAATTTTTAAATCAATAAAATATTTTATTAAATAACGCTAAAATAAAATAGCAACAAATTTATTGAAGAAAAATATAAAACCTATTCAATTAATATTTAAATAATTTAGAAATATTTTAAAATACTTTAAAGTAAAAATAAAAAACTCTTAAATAATAATGTATAAAAATTTATTAAAATATATAAAAATGTAGTTTTCTTTGCAATTGAAATAATTGTGGAACTTATCCCGAATGTGAATACTATTTGTGATGAAGAGTTGTAGTTAAAAAATGAAAAATTCACTATTTAAAAATATAATTAGATGTTATCTCTGCCGGGTAAACCTGCACCGGTTTGAATTATATATTGCTTTGATTATTAAATTGTTAAAATTTTAACCGTATATATTTCAGGCTGTTGTTGAGGTAAACTCGCATCAGTTTGTTAAAGATTTCATATTATAATTAATAATTTACTAAACATAAACAATAGAAACGAAAAATTTTAAATAAAATCCTATTTGATGAAAATATCATAATATTAATTAAACTAAATTAATAAAATAACAACAAATAAAGTAATTAACAGTGTAAGGCATATCCGACTTTAATTATACATTATTTACCATTTATTATTACCTTCAAAATGTCTTGCCATGTTCTGCAAAGTTCTTTCAAGAGATGGAGTAAATCTATCGATATTGGAGATGAAGAGGAGTACTAATGCAAAAAAATATTAAAAAATTCAAAAGAATACTGCATTTGAGTGGAAACCAATCTCAACAATTAAGTTAATAGAAATAATTACACTTCAATGATTTCTTAATTATAAACTGAAAAATTACAAAATTTAAATAACCAACATCAAATTGATATATTAACCGGTTATAAAAGTATTTTAATTTCGATTTAGTTTATTTAAATAATTAAATTAAGTTATATGAATTTTAGATATGTATTTTTCAATATTGCTTAAAAAAGTAAAAATTATTTTAAAATAATCATTTCAAATTAAATAAAATTTGAGTTAAAGTATATAAACTAAATTAGTATATATTTAATTCAAAATCTTGTAACAAGTTCTTGTATCAAATAAGATTCTATTACAGTTAATTTGTATGGAAGACATAATTATATAAAAATATATTAAAATTAATTATATATAATATTTATTTAAAATAAATTGCTTTATTTAAAATATATCTAAATTATCATACTAAAGAACAATACGTCAACGTTCTTAGAAATCGGAACTCAAAATAGATTTCGAAGCAAAATACGACACTCAAATAATGTTAAATGGGTACTTCAACGATTTGATTGCTTATCGTATCGATCTGGGGTAATAATTTATTAAATACAATAATGGAAATTATAAAGAAGAAAATGCTAAATAAAATGTATTTTAAAAAGGTATTAAGTTTAAAATTTATAAAATGTTATCTTATTTAAAAAAGAAATTTTTCTATTTTAATATTTAAATTTTTAAAATTTTTTAAGTTTTTAAAATTCAATTAAATTTTAAAGATGATTTTTCTGGCTCTCAAATCTGCTACCAAGCAATTCATTCTAAAATACATTTACAAGAACTTCAAAATGCATTTAAATTATACAATTGTTAAATATTTTATATTAAAAAAACTTTTTCACAAATTTTTTAGGTTAATATATTATAAATAAAATATTAATAAATTGTTTAAACCGCAAGAAATCAAAAAGATTTGTGGATAAAAAAGATTTTTTTGATTTAAATTAATTTATATAAAAGAGTTAAATGGTACTAATGTTTTAAAAGTAATGTTACAATGAATGAAAGGGAAGATAGAAATTTTTAACATAGAAACAATTAAATATATTGAAATTAATGAATGTTTATAAAATGGAATATTAATTTTATTTTAATTTACAATTTATAAGAACATCTACTAAATATAGAAATAAATTTAAGCTTTATTGGAATAATTAAGAATTATTGGAATTTATTGGAATTTATCTTTTAAATTGGAATTTATCTTTTAAGTATATTCTATAAAAATAATCTTACCGAAGAAAAATAAAATTTAAAATAGCCAGAAATCTCATGTAGCATTTATGTCTTCCTTTAAAATCTTTTAAGAATATTCTATAAAAATAATCTTACCGAAGAAAAATAAAATTTAAAATAGCCAGAAATCTCATGTAGCATTTATGTCTTCCTTTAAAATCTTTTAAGAATATTCTATAAAAATAATCTTACCGAAGAAAAATAAAATTTAAAATAGCCAGAAATCTCATGTAGCATTTATGTCTTCCTTTAAAATCTTTTAAGTATATTCTATAAAAATAATCTTACCGAAGAAAAATAAAATTTAAAATAGCCAGAAATCTCATGTAGCATTTATGTCTTCCTTTAAAATCTTTTAAGAATATTCTATAAAAATAATCTTACCGAAGAAAAATAAAATTTAAAATAGCCAGAAATCTCATGTAGCATTTATGTCTTCCTTTAAAATCTTTTAAGAATATTCTATAAAAATAATCTTACCGAAGAAAAATAAAATTTAAAATAGCCAGAAATCTCATGTAGCATTTATGTCTTCCTTTAAAATCTTTTAAGAATATTCTATAAAAATAATCTTACCGAAGAAAAATAAAATTTAAAATAGCCAGAAATCTCATGTAGCATTTATGTCTTCCTTTAAAATCTTTTAAGAATATTCTATAAAAATAATCTTACCGAAGAAAAATAAAATTTAAAATAGCCAGAAATCTCATGTAGCATTTATGTCTTCCTTTAAAATCTTTTAAGAATATTCTATAAAAATAATCTTACCGAAGAAAAATAAAATTTAAAATAGCCAGAAATCTCATGTAGCATTTATGTCTTCCTTTAAAATCTTTTAAGAATATTCTATAAAAATAATCTTACCGAAGAAAAATAAAATTTAAAATAGCCAGAAATCTCATGTAGCATTTATGTCTTCCTTTAAAATCTTTTAAGAATATTCTATAAAAATAATCTTACCGAAGAAAAATAAAATTTAAAATAGCCAGAAATCTCATGTAGCATTTATGTCTTCCTTTAAAATCTTTTAAGAATATTCTATAAAAATAATCTTACCGAAGAAAAATAAAATTTAAAATAGCCAGAAATCTCATGTAGCATTTATGTCTTCCTTTAAAATCTTATAAGTATATTCTATAAAAATAATCTTACCGAAGAAAAATAAAATTTAAAATAGCCAGAAATCTCATGTAGCATTTATGTCTTCCTTTAAAATCTTATAAGTATATTCTATAAAAATAATCTTACCGAAGAAAAATAAAATTTAAAATAGCCAGAAATCTCATGTAGCATTTATGTCTTCCTTTAAAATCTTTTAAGTATATTCTATAAAAATAATCTTACCGAAGAAAAATAAAATTTAAAATAGCCAGAAATCTCATGTAGCATTTATGTCTTCCTTTAAAATCTTTTAAGAATATTCTATAAAAATAATCTTACCGAAGAAAAATAAAATTTAAAATAGCCAGAAATCTCATGTAGCATTTATGTCTTCCTTTAAAATCTTTTAAGTATATTCTATAAAAATAATCTTACCGAAGAAAAATAAAATTTAAAATAGCCAGAAATCTCATGTAGCATTTATGTCTTCCTTTAAAATCTTTTAAGAATATTCTATAAAAATAATCTTACCGAAGAAAAATAAAATTTAAAATAGCCAGAAATCTCATGTAGCATTTATGTCTTCCTTTAAAATCTTTTAAGAATATTCTATAAAAATAATCTTACCGAAGAAAAATAAAATTTAAAATAGCCAGAAATCTCATGTAGCATTTATGTCTTCCTTTAAAATCTTTTAAGAATATTCTATAAAAATAATCTTACCGAAGAAAAATAAAATTTAAAATAGCCAGAAATCTCATGTAGCATTTATGTCTTCCTTTAAAATCTTTTAAGAATATGCTATAAAAATAATCTTACCGAAGAAAAATAAAATTTAAAATAGCCAGAAATCTCATGTAGCATTTATGTCTTCCTTTAAAATCTTTTAAGAATATTCTATAAAAATAATCTTACCGAAGAAAAATAAAATTTAAAATAGCCAGAAATCTCATGTAGCATTTATGTCTTCCTTTAAAATCTTTTAAGAATATTCTATAAAAATAATCTTACCGAAGAAAAATAAAATTTAAAATAGCCAGAAATCTCATGTAGCATTTATGTCTTCCTTTAAAATCTTTTAAGAATATTCTATAAAAATAATCTTACCGAAGAAAAATAAAATTTAAAATAGCCAGAAATCTCATGTAGCATTTATGTCTTCCTTTAAAATCTTTTAAGAATATTCTATAAAAATAATCTTACCGAAGAAAAATAAAATTTAAAATAGCCAGAAATCTCATGTAGCATTTATGTCTTCCTTTAAAATCTTTTAAGTATATTCTATAAAAATAATCTTACCGAAGAAAAATAAAATTTAAAATAGCCAGAAATCTCATGTAGCATTTATGTCTTCCTTTAAAATCTTTTAAGAATATTCTATAAAAATAATCTTACCGAAGAAAAATAAAATTTAAAATAGCCAGAAATCTCATGTAGCATTTATGTCTTCCTTTAACATCTTATAAGTATATTCTATAAAAATAATCTTACCGAAGAAAAATAAAATTTAAAATAGCCAGAAATCTCATGTAGCATTTATGTCTTCCTTTAAAATCTTTTAAGAATATTCTATAAAAATAATCTTACCGAAGAAAAATAAAATTTAAAATAGCCAGAAATCTCATGTAGCATTTATGTCTTCCTTTAAAATCTTTTAAGAATATTCTATAAAAATAATCTTACCGAAGAAAAATAAAATTTAAAATAGCCAGAAATCTCATGTAGCATTTATGTCTTCCTTTAAAATCTTTTAAGAATATTCTATAAAAATAATCTTACCGAAGAAAAATAAAATTTAAAATAGCCAGAAATCTCATGTAGCATTTATGTCTTCCTTTAAAATCTTATAAGTATATTCTATAAAAATAATCTTACCGAAGAAAAATAAAATTTAAAATAGCCAGAAATCTCATGTAGCATTTATGTCTTCCTTTAAAATCTTTTAAGAATATTCTATAAAAATAATCTTACCGAAGAAAAATAAAATTTAAAATAGCCAGAAATCTCATGTAGCATTTATGTCTTCCTTTAAAATCTTTTAAGAATATTCTATAAAAATAATCTTACCGAAAAAAAATAAAATTTAAAATAGCCAGAAATCTCATGTAGCATTTATGTCTTCCTTTAAAATCTTTTAAGAATATTCTATAAAAATAATCTTACCGAAGAAAAATAAAATTTAAAATAGCCAGAAATCTCATGTAGCATTTATGTCTTCCTTTAAAATCTTTTAAGAATATTCTATAAAAATAATCTTACCGAAGAAAAATAAAATTTAAAATAGCCAGAAATCTCATGTAGCATTTATGTCTTCCTTTAAAATCTTTTAAGAATATTCTATAAAAATAATCTTACCGAAGAAAAATAAAATTTAAAATAGCCAGAAATCTCATGTAGCATTTATGTCTTCCTTTAAAATCTTTTAAGAATATTCTATAAAAATAATCTTACCGAAGAAAAATAAAATTTAAAATAGCCAGAAATCTCATGTAGCATTTATGTCTTCCTTTAAAATCTTTTAAGAATATTCTAAAAAATAATCTTACCGAAGAAAAATAAAATTTAAAATAGCCAGAAATCTCATGTAGCATTTATGTCTTCCTTTAAAATCTTTTAAGTATATTCTATAAAAATAATCTTACCGAAGAAAAATAAAATTTAAAATAGCCAGAAATCTCATGTAGCATTTATGTCTTCCTTTAAAATCTTTTAAGAATATTCTATAAAAATAATCTTACCGAAGAAAAATAAAATTTAAAATAGCCAGAAATCTCATGTAGCATTTATGTCTTCCTTTAAAATCTTTTAAGAATATTCTATAAAAATAATCTTACCGAAGAAAAATAAAATTTAAAATAGCCAGAAATCTCATGTAGCATTTATGTCTTCCTTTAAAATCTTTTAAGTATATTCTATAAAAATAATCTTACCGAAGAAAAATAAAATTTAAAATAGCCAGAAATCTCATGTAGCATTTATGTCTTCCTTTAAAATCTTTTAAGAATATTCTATAAAAATAATCTTACCGAAGAAAAATAAAATTTAAAATAGCCAGAAATCTCATGTAGCATTTATGTCTTCCTTTAAAATCTTTTAAGTATATTCTATAAAAATAATCTTACCGAAGAAATTTAAAATAGCCAGAAATCTCATGTAGCATTTATGTCTTCCTTTAAAATCTTATAAGTATATTCTATAAAAATAATCTTACCGAAGAAAAATAAAATTTAAAATAGCCAGAAATCTCATGTAGCATTTATGTCTTCCTTTAAAATCTTTTAAGTATATTCTATAAAAATAATCTTACCGAAGAAAAATAAAATTTAAAATAGCCAGAAATCTCATGTAGCATTTATGTCTTCCTTTAAAATCTTTTAAGAATATTCTATAAAAATAATCTTACCGAAGAAAAATAAAATTTAAAATAGCCAGAAATCTCATGTAGCATTTATGTCTTCCTTTAAAATCTTTTAAGAATATTCTATAAAAATAATCTTACCGAAGAAAAATAAAATTTAAAATAGCCAGAAATCTCATGTAGCATTTATGTCTTCCTTTAAAATCTTTTAAGAATATTCTATAAAAATAATCTTACCGAAGAAAAATAAAATTTAAAATAGCCAGAAATCTCATGTAGCATTTATGTCTTCCTTTAAAATCTTTTAAGAATATTCTATAAAAATAATCTTACCGAAGAAAAATAAAATTTAAAATAGCCAGAAATCTCATGTAGCATTTATGTCTTCCTTTAAAATCTTTTAAGAATATTCTATAAAAATAATCTTACCGAAGAAAAATAAAATTTAAAATAGCCAGAAATCTCATGTAGCATTTATGTCTTCCTTTAAAATCTTTTAAGAATATTCTATAAAAATAATCTTACCGAAGAAAAATAAAATTTAAAATAGCCAGAAATCTCATGTAGCATTTATGTCTTCCTTTAAAATCTTTTAAGTATATTCTATAAAAATAATCTTACCGAAGAAAAATAAAATTTAAAATAGCCAGAAATCTCATGTAGCATTTATGTCTTCCTTTAAAATCTTTTAAGAATATTCTATAAAAATAATCTTACCGAAGAAAAATAAAATTTAAAATAGCCAGAAATCTCATGTAGCATTTATGTCTTCCTTTAAAATCTTTTAAGAATATTCTATAAAAATAATCTTACCGAAGAAAAATAAAATTTAAAATAGCCAGAAATCTCATGTAGCATTTATGTCTTCCTTTAAAATCTTTTAAGAATATTCTATAAAAATAATCTTACCGAAGAAAAATAAAATTTAAAATAGCCAGAAATCTCATGTAGCATTTATGTCTTCCTTTAAAATCTTTTAAGTATATTCTATAAAAATAATCTTACCGAAGAAAAATAAAATTTAAAATAGCCAGAAATCTCATGTAGCATTTATGTCTTCCTTTAAAATCTTTTAAGAATATTCTATAAAAATAATCTTACCGAAGAAAAATAAAATTTAAAATAGCCAGAAATCTCATGTAGCATTTATGTCTTCCTTTAAAATCTTATAAGTATATTCTATAAAAATAATCTTACCGAAGAAAAATAAAATTTAAAATAGCCAGAAATCTCATGTAGCATTTATGTCTACCTCTAAACTCTTTCAAGAATCTTCTATAAAAATAATCTTACCGAAGAAAAATAAAATTTAAAATAGCCAGAAATCTCATGTAGCATTTATGTCTTCCTTTAAAATCTTTTAAGAATATTCTATAAAAATAATCTTACCGAAGAAAAATAAAATTTAAAATAGCCAGAAATCTCATGTAGCATTTATGTCTTCCTTTAAAATCTTTTAAGAATATTCTATAAAAATAATCTTACCGAAGAAAAATAAAATTTAAAATAGCCAGAAATCTCATGTAGCATTTATGTCTTCCTTTAAAATCTTATAAGTATATTCTATAAAAATAATCTTACCGAAGAAAAATAAAATTTAAAATAGCCAGAAATCTCATGTAGCATTTATGTCTTCCTTTAAAATCTTTTAAGAATATTCTATAAAAATAATCTTACCGAAGAAAAATAAAATTTAAAATAGCCAGAAATCTCATGTAGCATTTATGTCTTCCTTTAAAATCTTTTAAGAATATTCTATAAAAATAATCTTACCGAAGAAAAATAAAATTTAAAATAGCCAGAAATCTCATGTAGCATTTATGTCTTCCTTTAAAATCTTTTAAGAATATTCTATAAAAATAATCTTACCGAAGAAAAATAAAATTTAAAATAGCCAGAAATCTCATGTAGCATTTATGTCTTCCTTTAAAATCTTTTAAGAATATTCTATAAAAATAATCTTACCGAAGAAAAATAAAATTTAAAATAGCCAGAAATCTCATGTAGCATTTATGTCTTCCTTTAAAATCTTTTAAGAATATTATATAAAAATAATCTTACCGAAGAAAAATAAAATTTAAAATAGCCAGAAATCTCATGTAGCATTTATGTCTTCCTTTAAAATCTTTTAAGAATATTCTATAAAAATAATCTTACCGAAGAAAAATAAAATTTAAAATAGCCAGAAATCTCATGTAGCATTTATGTCTTCCTTTAAAATCTTTTAAGAATATTCTATAAAAATAATCTTACCGAAGAAAAATAAAATTTAAAATAGCCAGAAATCTCATGTAGCATTTATGTCTTCCTTTAAAATCTTTTAAGTATATTCTATAAAAATAATCTTACCGAAGAAAAATAAAATTTAAAATAGCCAGAAATCTCATGTAGCATTTATGTCTTCCTTTAAAATCTTTTAAGAATATTCTATAAAAATAATCTTACCGAAGAAAAATAAAATTTAAAATAGCCAGAAATCTCATGTAGCATTTATGTCTTCCTTTAAAATCTTTTAAGAATATTCTATAAAAATAATCTTACCGAAGAAAAATAAAATTTAAAATAGCCAGAAATCTCATGTAGCATTTATGTCTTCCTTTAAAATCTTTTAAGTATATTCTATAAAAATAATCTTACCGAAGAAAAATAAAATTTAAAATAGCCAGAAATCTCATGTAGCATTTATGTCTTCCTTTAAAATCTTTTAAGAATATTCTATAAAAATAATCTTACCGAAGAAAAATAAAATTTAAAATAGCCAGAAATCTCATGTAGCATTTATGTCTTCCTTTAAAATCTTTTAAGTATATTCTATAAAAATAATCTTACCGAAGAAAAATAAAATTTAAAATAGCCAGAAATCTCATGTAGCATTTATGTCTTCCTTTAAAATCTTTTAAGAATATTCTATAAAAATAATCTTACCGAAGAAAAATAAAATTTAAAATAGCCAGAAATTTCATGTAGCATTTAGCAGAAATTTAGCAAAAAAAAAATAGCCAGAAATCTTCCTTTATAATCTTTTAAGAATATTCTATAAAAATAATCTTACCGAAGAAAATAAAATTTAAAATAGCCAGAAATCTCATGTAGCATTTATGTCTTCCTTTAAAATCTTTTAAGAATATTCTATAAAAATAATCTTACCGAAGAAAAATAAAATTTAAAATAGCCAGAAATCTCATGTAGCATTTATGTCTTCCTTTAAAATCTTTTAAGTATATTCTATAAAAATATCTTACCGAAGAAAAATAAAATTTAAAATAGCCAGAAATCTCATGTAGCATTTATGTCTACCTTTAAAATCTTTTAAGTATATTCTATAAAAATAATCTTACCGAAGAAAAATAAAATTTAAAATAGCCAGAAATCTCATGTAGCATTTATGTCTTCCTTTAAAATCTTTTAAGTATATTCTATAAAAATAATCTTACCGAAGAAAAATAAAATTTAAAATAGCCAGAAATCTCATGTAGCATTTATGTCTTCCTTTAAAATCTTTTAAGTATATTCTATAAAAATAATCTTACCGAAGAAAAATAAAATTTAAAATAGCCAGGAATCTCATGTAGCATTTATTGTAGCATTTATTCCACTTTCCCTGTCAATATGAAACTGACCATGTTGCAGCTAAGAAATTGGTAAACATATACAATTAATTTTCCATTTAGACCAATTAATGAACAGCATTTAATTGTTAGTTAAGAACAATGAAAAAGTTTGTTCGTTGTTGTTGGGTGCTTGTTCACAAGAACAATAAAACACACAACGCAATGAACAAAGACAATTAAATATTACTTCGACTGAATCACTTGGACTTTTTGGGGGTGATTTTCTATCTACAGTGATTAGATGTCTCTCTTCTGGGCGCCTGTATTGTGATCGGCTGGGGGCAGAGAAACGTCTCATTGTCTTTTCCCAAAATGAGCTCATTTTCTGCGTCTTTTACATACGTTAAAGTGGAAACACAAAGGCGGCCTGAAGAGAGACATAAGTATAACACCGAAACAGAAAATCGTCCAACACTACTTGGAACAATTGATTGATCATTTATAACAATGAACAATTGTTCATTTGGAACAATGACCAATTAATTTGTCTGTTAGAAACTAATTGTACATATAACAAATAAAATCTTTAATATTTCCCAATTAAACTCATTCAGATTTTCCAAACATTAAATTCTCGTTGTGGCTTAAAATCGCTTTCCGGAGTGCTCTACTGTGCATCTCAAAATAGAAATAATCAACAATGCTGTCAGGATTTGGATTTAATTTCCCCACAACTTTTGGTTCTCTATTTTAAAATTTTGGAAAAAAATTAATTTAAAAAGGTCGGAAGTCGCTGTCTTCGAATCTGTGATGTCTCAACTTGATCGTTTAACCAAAGACGACACCACTAGTCTGTATAATTAGAACGTGATTATGTACTGCCATCATTCTGGAATTCGGGAAATGTAGAGAGATTGAATGGGGAAAGAATAGAAATTTTGGTACCTTGTATAAACTCTCCCCACAACGTCCACAAATGTTTGTCAGCAAATTTACCTTCTCCTTCCTTCTTTTTCACATGATAAAATTGGTCATCAAGTCAAAAATTAATTTTATTTATAGAGCAGTCAATATGTGAAACGGATCATCTTAATTTGTTTCTAGAATTTTTTAGATCAGTGAAATTTTTTCGCTACCTAAACTTAATATTAGGGTCGGAAGTTCGTTAGAAGTAGGATTGGGGTTTTCGAGTCGGGCCGAGCTTCGAGTTACTTTTTCGGGCCTCATTTTTATCGGGTACTCGTACTTTCATACATAGTGATCATTATTAAATATACCGTATTTCCTGAAATAGTACTCCAGGAGTACTATTATTCAACCCTCCTCCAAAAGGGAGTATTATTAAAGAAGGGAGTTCTAATTCAGCTGGGAGTACTAATTTTCGACCTTCCTCAATGTTTTTATTGGAAAATTTATTTCAAAATTCTGTATATTTAAACCAATTAGACTGCAAATTAGTGTAAAATTGAGTAGGTGTCGGGATATTTAAACACAATTGACTAAATAAGAGTTAGTGAGGGACCTCAAAAAGGATATTGTTGGATCCATGATTTTAAGATTTATTTTAATGTTTTCCCTTTTAATTTAAACTATTCCCTCAAAACATATTTTAAATGTTTCTTTACATTTTATCAGTTTTTACAACATTTCCCCAAAACATTATTTAAACTTATTTCTCTTTAAAGTTTTCTTATCAACCTTTTTCTTAACCTACATTTGTATATATTTCAAACTTGTAAATACTTCACTTCTCTTAACTTCCCGCCCTTTGTCACTTATATAAATAGCTTTTTACTTTTCTAAATTTTGCTTTAGTCTGAACTAGTCTTCTGTAGATAAATAGTTTAATTAATTTGTTGGAGTTAATTTGATTAGTTCCTCATTAGTTTGAAACTAATAAATATATTGAGATCGGGGACATAATAGATATCGTTGGATTTGGAGTGATTCGAGGGATAAAAGGGGATTTTTAGTGATTAAGTAGGATATGGTGGATTAAGTTCGATATCGAAAAATATAGAGGGATTAAGAAGGATATTGATGATTTTGGGGATTAGGAGTTATATCAGGGGATTTGGGTATTAAAAGAGTTATCGCAGATTTGAGGTAATAAAGTTGCATATCGTGCAGTTTGATTGGAATTAAAGAATAATGAATAAATTTTTTGGGATTTAGTAGTTCCATCTTGAACTCCCAAAATCCAATTTTATGCACTTCATCCTCTCATATGTGTCAAATTCTATTGATATACCGTATTTCCTCAATTAAAATGACATGGCATTCTATTTTTCAATCACTTCAAAGTTGGCATTCTATTAGAGGGTGTCATTCAAATAGAGGGTGGAACTGTATTTTTCGATGAGAAAATTTTAAAATTTGTATAATTTTTGGACCATTTCGATAAATAAAATTGTAAAAATTCTATAAAATCTTATTGAATATTCTATCAAATTTCGAATAATTCAAAAATTTAACTGCTTTGATGATTAAGGAGGACTTGGAGAGGACAAGGGATTTTCGGAAATATCAGGAGTAAAGGAGATATCAAGTGATTATGAAGATATGGATATGATATTTAAGGGATAGGAAGTAGATTAAGTAAGAGACTCGAAAAGGTATTGAGGGATTTGTAACGAATCAAAGTGATAGGTTAAGTCGTGGCGATATCGATGGATTTATAGGGCTTAAGAAGTTTAAGAGAGCTTTAAAATTATTTAAAAGTTCATCTTGAATGGGATATCTTTCTATATTTGTAAAATTTCGGCATAGACCTGGGTGGAATTCTAATGCTACGGTTTTGCAAAAATATTCTTTTTTTTCGATATTTTTGAGATTTTCAGTATACTATCGAGTATTTATATCATAACTTTTTTATCAATCGGTCAAAAATTCTGATTTTTTGTTATGTTTTAGAGCTTTTGATTCTCTATCAAATGATACCAAAAACATGAAAAAGTGACCATTTCTTGATGAGTAGGGCTCGTCCCATATAGTTAGAAAAAATTTTGGGGAAAATCGAGGCATTTAAGGGATTAAGAGGGTATTATATCAATATGCGGGTCACTCTTGAGCAAGAAAATCCCCTAATATGCCTCATACTTCTTTATTCCCTCAAATTCCTTTATCCACCTTTAATCCAATGATATAGAGTTGATTAAATAAAAGTATTCAAAAAGTAAATTTCATCTTCATTTATAAGTTTTTTCAAACATAGGAGAGTTTATTTTAGGGGGGAGTTTTATTAAGGGGGAAGTACTAATTCAGGGGGAGTACTAATGTTTAACACACCTCCAAATGGGAGTATTATTAAAGGGGGGAGTTCTAATTAAGGGGGAGTAATATTACAGGAAATACGGTACATTCCAGTTTTCAAAGTCATTTCTCATTAATCGATATTGTATCGCTAATCGAAAATTGTCATTGGGTCACCTCCATTGGGTATAGGGATGACTATAATCAACTTGCAAACGTGCCGTCGCTTGACCAGTTTATAAACTCGTACCAAAATTCGTACTTAGGTACAAATATGAGTACGAGCAAAAAATAGGCTGGTACGAAGTACGAGCCAAAAATTAGCAGGTACGAGACGAGACCAAAATTCAACTCGTACTTTCGTATTTGGGGTTAATGAAAAATTCAATAAATACATACGTATGATTTCTTTCAATAGCGAGTACGAGCTTTCAATAGCGAGCCGAGTACGAGCAAATCTGAAATTCATAAACACCGGTCCTTGTGCGTCTTAATCAGTCGTCAGTAACTCTATTACACGCGAATCATAAAAAGGAAAACGGTTTCTGTCATGATCATCTAAATATCTGGAAAATTAAATATTTGCTCGTTAGGCCTTGTGCAGGCCATAAAATTATGAAATTAAATTTTTTAACATAAAAATCTACATTTTATTTTTTTGACATTAGAGTATCCTCAAATGTCTGATCCTCAAATGTCTGGTCCTCAAAAGTTAAATTCTCATGTTTTAACTTAATCGTTATCATAAGGAAAGGTAAGGAGAAGGAAAAGAAGTAAAGAAGGAAAAGATAAATCTGCGGTCAAACATTTGCGGACGTTGTGTGAAGTTAAGCGCAAGTATCGAAATTTTTATGAATGGTATTATAAATATGGGAACAAAGAAATTTATCATTTTTTAATTTTTGCATCAATTGTCAATATATAATTTTTAATAAAACTGAAATATTTTAATAAAATAACTGTTTTATCAATAAGTAATTGAGGAGAGATTGTTTATCAGAGGTTGTTTTAAACGTGTTTGTTTTATTCAAACATTTTTCAACACACATTTTCGAACAAGTGATTGTCGGAGCGACTCCAAACTTTTGGGATACATATTAAGGTACTTATAGGTTATGCGCCCACAAACTGAGTGCCAGTCGAATTTGATCGGCTATAACTTTCTGATGCATGATCCAATTCAAATACATCTTATATCATTCGAAAACTTTTATGTTACTTTTTCGTTACTTTTATGTTACTTTATATATCAATATATAAGTTTACTGGAATTTTTGTAGATTTTTCCTATTGTTGGAAATAGCTTTTTTGGAAAGTGGACGTATACTTTTCGTAGGCCGAAAACACAAATTTTGGTCTAAAATTTAAAAATTCTAAAAAATTTTTAAATAAAAATTCTGCAAAAAACCATACACATCTTGTTAGTATTGAATAAAAGGTGTGTATTTAAATATATTCAGAAAATTCGTATCAATATAAATGAAAAAATTCCGAAAAAAGAGCTCCCGGACAATCCGTCAGTGGACAATCCGGCAGTGGAAAATCCGTCAGTGGACAATCCGGCAGTGGAAAATCCGTCAGTGGACAATCCGTCAGTGGTCGGACAATGCGTCAGTGGACAATCCGTCAGTAAACAAATTCATAATTCCTACCTATACCCAAACTACTTGGCCAAAAATTTTCATTTTATCGTGTGTGGGATTATAAGAGATATCAAAAAATGGGAGATTAATGATGAATTCGGCAGATTTAGCTTGAATAACAGGATATCAGTGGTCTTGGGTTATATCTGGGATACAAAGATATTGGAATTATGGAAATATGAGATTTATAGTATTATGGTGGTTGTCGAGGAATTTGTGAGATTAAGATGGATTTCGGGGATTAAGTGAGATATCAAGGGATATAGGCGGATTAGGAGGATTTGGAGGTTGTTCCATGATATCCATCTAAAAACAATCTCTCTTATTCATAGATTTCCCACAATCACACGATATTCATCCAAATCCAATATAATCCAACACGTTAAGCATGTAAATCTAATCCATCCAAATCCCTCCCCTATATCCTTCTAAATCCATCGACATTCGCTTGATTCAAACAAATTGCCCAATACATATTTTTCAAAACCTCTGATATCCTTTTAATTTTTCCTATCTGCCGATTAACTTATTAATCTCTAAATTTTCGATATCTCTTATAATCCCCCAAAAGATAAAATGAAAATTTTTGGCCGCGGCATTTTAGGTATGGGTAGGAATTAAAATTTTTTCACTGACGGATTGTCCACTGACGGATTGTCCGACCACTGACGGATTGTCCACTGACGGATTGTCCGGTCACGGAAAAAAGGGCTGGACGTATAATTTTGTGTCACCATGTACACTCTGTTAATAAAGTATAAGCACCCCTAAATTTTTCTAAAAAATCCACAATCCCTAAACATTAAATGTTCTATTTTTTTCCTACATTAGCAGCGATCCAAACCGTCAATAAAATTAAAGTTTCAGAAATTTTTATCGATCTAAAAATTTTAAAATTGAATTTTCTCGAAGTTAAGGTGTTAAGAAAGTATAAGCACCCTTGTAAAAATTTGGTTTCTACTTATTGTAAAATTCTACAAAAAATACAGTAAACATCTCTATCGATATTATAGAAAATAAAAAAAGAATTAGGCCCATATCACATTTCAATGTCGAGATCTCGATACCCTAAAATCAACGTAAAACAGGTGTTTTCAACTTCAAAAAATATTTCGTTAGATGTAGAGGCTAATGTCACATAAAACAACAAACGCCCCATAAATTGCTTATTAAACGGCGTTTTGGTTAGCGTCGTCTTTTATCTTGGGAGTGAAATTTTTTTGAAGAATGAAATTTGGCAAATTTCAAGGGCTATCGATCGAGCCTAAAATAAAAATTTTAAAAAATACATAAAGGGTCGAAAATATTTTTTGAAGTTGAAAACACCTGTTTTACGTTGATTTTAGGGTATCGAGATCTCGACATTGAAATGTGATATGGGCCTAATTCTTTTTTTATTTTCTATAATATCGATAGAGATGTTTACTGTATTTTTTGTAGAATTTTACAATAAGTAGAAACCAAATTTTTACAAGGGTGCTTATACTTTCTTAACACCTTAACTTCGAGAAAATTCAATTTTAAAATTTTTAGATCGATAAAAATTTCTGAAACTTTAATTTTATTGACGGTTTGGATCGCTGCTAATATAGGAAAAAAATAGAACATTTAATGTTTAGGGATTGTGGATTTTTTAGAAAAATTTAGGGGTGCTTATACTTTATTAACAGAGTGTATATGTATATGAGCACTGGAATTTGAATTTTTATTGAATTAATTTCAATAACCCTAAACTTTTCATAATATGTATGTATTAAAATTTTGCCCATCAAACCGGCTGAGGGGCAAAACAAGGAATGCCAAAACAAGAACGACAAAACATTGAAAAGATAAAACACGGAACGACCGGTAACGGTCCATATATTTTAATTTACCAAAAATTACTGATGTCAATAATCATTTTTTGATAACAGGATTTTTTCAAATCAAAATAGTATTATTAAATATCTGAATTTTTTAAGAATTCAACAACAATATAATCTTCTAAAATAGGCCTCCCCTCTAAAATAAGCCCCCTCTCTAGAATAAGCCCCCCCCCCTCAAAATAAGCCCCTCTAGATGTCGATCGAAAGCCCCGGTGCTTATTTTAAGGATTTACGGTAATCATCGTTTGGTTTATCTTCAAATAATTTTTTTCAAAATATTCTGACAATAATTTCTCTGAACCGTGTTTTAGTCATTGCATGATTTGGTCGTTCCATGTTCTTGTAAGACCGTGTTTTGATATGGGCCGTAATTCGGACATTCCGTGTTTTGTACTTTCCATGTTTTGTCGGACCATGTTTTGTCGTTCCTATTTTTGTTCGACCGTGTTTTAGTCCGACACGCATCAAACCTTTATTTACTGTACATCTTCCTTAAAAATATTTTTGTTATGCCTGTGATTTAAAAATTTTAAATACTTTTTTCATTTAATCCTTTTATTTATTTTTTCCCATTTCTTTAGGTTCCTTAGTATTTTTGGGAAATCTTCCCTCATTTCAACTTTCAAATGTTTCTCATTTAATCTTATTCAAATTTTTGCCTTCACCTTTATTCCCTTAACCTTTTCATTAAATACATTTCCTTAGTATTTTTTGGGAAAGTTTTAACCCCGAAAAACTTAATGTATCTCATTTGTAATTTTTAGCTTTAATTTTATTTACAATTTTTAATAAAATTTATTTCAATTTTAAAAAAATATAGTGTTTATTTCCATATTTACATATATCCATATTTTTAAATTTTATATCCATATCTTATGTCCATATTTTTAATTTTATATCCATATATGTAAATTTATTTTAATTTGCCTTTATAAATTTATTTTTGGATTTGCTTATTTCTGGATTTATCTATTTAATTAGATAGGATTTTATTTAACTAGGATTTTATTTCCATATCTTATATCCATATTTTTAAATTTTATATCTAATTATATCTACTGATCTAAACATATATGATTTCCTTCTAAAAATATTCATCCGGACATTTTTATAGCGAAAAGAATTTTTTAATTTCATCTTTACAAAATATTTTACAAGTACAAATTTAGAATTAATTGGATTCGTGGTTCTTCGACATCCCTCTTTGCCTGTAAATCCCTCGATAACACTCTTAATACGCTAAAATGCTGAGATATCCCCCTGATATACAATCGGATCCCTAGATATCTCTCCCACCAAATCCCTCTATATCACTTTTATATTGCCTATAATCCTTTGTTAATACTCATTATTTCGGTAATACCATGGCTGGTCCCCCTTTTTTCTGTTCTATTTTCTTTCATTCTCTATAGCAAATTATATCCATTCGACTCAGCTCTTCGAGCTGAGTCGAACTGTACTAAATTTATCGAAATTCGACTTAAATAAACATAGATATAAGCATTTGTTTTAATCCCTTTCAAGGTTAAATTCAGGTTCGTCCCCCCTCCTTTTAATTCTTCAAATTATTAAAGAATCCTCCTTAATCCCTCTATGTCCCCTTAATCACTCGATGTCCCTAATATTCGCTCAAATCCCTCGATGTCCTTTTTAACCCCGTCGATAATTTCCGGTTCTTGATTTTGGATTGAACTTCCTTTATGCACTATAATTTGCCACTTTAAAATTTTATATATTAATTCAGTTTTGAAAATTTCCGATTTCCGGCGTTCTTATCCTTCCGATTTGCGGAAAAAAATTTTGATTTCTGATTTCCGAGTTCCGACTTTTGAGCCAGTTTCAATTTCCGATTCTTCCGATTTCCAACACCTCTGACTATTCCGACCCACCTCTGCTTTTCAGCAACGCTGAAAAAATTTTTTTGAGAATTTTGGAAGGCCAAGGACCCGGATTTCTTCCATTTTCAGTGCCGGTGGCAATTTATGGGATTAATAAAAATCGATACTGTCCCGTTCCGACCTCTTCTGCTTGCTAATTATTTTTGGGATGCTTATAATCTTTGGGACGTTTATTCTATGATGGGAGTATATAAGTTCATATGATGCATAGAAATTCATGAAATCATTTAACAAGTTTAATAGGTCATGGTTCTTATTTTTCTTTCATATTTTTAAAGTGGGATATTGAAATTGGACAGAAAATAAAACAAATTCTACAGTTTAAAAGTAATAGAGACGTAATAGACCCCTAGTCTTGAGTAAAAACATTTTCTTGGGTTTTTTCAGTCTCTCGACTTTTTTGTTCTATACTTACACCCCTAAAAATTGAACTTTTTGGGATTCCTTATTTTATTTCCAAAATGGGAGTAATCTAGCTACTTGAACTTACAAAATTCTCGAAATTTTCGCTGCGACGCCGAAAATGGAAGAAATGCGGCACTGGAAAAGGAAAATTTTTGGTTATCCTCGGACCTTGGTCTAAAAAGAATTGCCATGAGAGCTCGCTGATTATAGCTAGTGTATGAACTATTAAAGCCAATTTGGTTTAGAAAGAAGATAACTGGGATTAGGGAGGATTAAAAGTATGTCTGACGATAGGGGGATTAAGAGATATTGTAGGAGTATGGAGAATTGGCGATTATCAGGATTTTGGAGATTGTGGGAGAGGATCAGGGTTGCCGCCCGAAACCCGGTATTTTTTGTGCCCGAAACCCGTACCCTATATTTTTTCCAACCAGAAACCTGTCACCCGAAATTGGCTAAAACTAGTGTTGCACCCCGACCCCGTTCCCTGACGCCGTTCCCTAACGATTTTTTCAGATTTCTCCCCGACCCGTTCCCCGTCCAGAAAAAATTCAAAAACCCCGTCCTCCGCCCATAAAACTTTCGGGGTTTTCGGGGGTATATGCCCCATAAAATGCCATTTTTAGAGGAATTTATAGAGAAAAATTTAGAAAATTCCCTCCCAATTTACTTCGTACTTATTATTCTTGAAGGAAAAATACCATGTTTAAATACCATGTTTAAATATATTCCATCTCTGATCTGGAGCCCAGATCCCCTGTTTCCTCAATATCCCCTGATATCCTCACCCTTGTCTTGGTGATGTTCATTCCCTCTTTGTGAAATCATTCCCTTATTTTGCTACTATAGATATACATAAAGGTAAAAATATAAAATACAACTTCTTTTTTTGCGCAGTTGGCGAAAATTTTCAGAATTTTGGAAGGAATTTTTCGCCAAACCCGAGACACGTACCCGATATCTTTGCCAACCCGAAATCCGTGACCCGAAATTTGTACCCGCAGTAACATTGATATGCAGGATCAGTGAATTAATGGGTATTTCGATAAAACTGTTTGTGTGATTAAGATTTGAGGGATTGAGGGATTAAAAGGATTTCTGAGGATTTGTGGGGTTAAAAGGACATCGAGGATGGTGAAGAGTGAACAAAGAGAGTTCGCAGGATTAATCATCGAATGAGCATTAATCGCTTCATATACTCAATCTTTCTAAATTCTTTCTTTTATTTGTTAAATTTTTATATTACTTCTTTTTTGTTAAAATTGTTTATTGATATTTTTTGCTTGTTGATATTTTTACTGATTTAATAATTTCTAATTAAAAAATGATTTTTAAGGCATATAGCTATTTAATTCCTAAAGCTGTGCAGTAGGTGGCGTGGTGTACGGACATCACGTCAGTCCGGTCTACTTAAGATGCTGGTTCGCTTCCAGCCGCCGAATAACATTTTGCACTATCTAAAGGAGAGAAATAGCTATAGTTCAGATGCTTTACAGTATAAAAACAAAAAATATTCCTTAGATTTTTGAGTTATTTCAAGAATCATTATTTTTAAAATTAAATTTTAGATTCTTGAAATTCGACATAAAAAAATTTGAAATGGATCAAATCACTATTGAGTTAAATAAAAATTTTTCCACAACTATTTACCGTTCTAAAAAGACGAAATTGTGTGTAGCAGTTACCAACAACGGAAGCCCAATCATTAAAGGGCAGATTATTTTTGGTAAAATTTTGATTAGTATAGATCAGATTTTTAAGTTAGCCCATTTTTTATGAAATGCTGTGAGAAGCTCAAATCCGTTGCTATTTTTTGAAACCTTCTAATGTCACCCATTAAAACTTGTTTGGTTAATTCTTCGGTACGTATTCCCCTTTTTTCTGACCATTTTTTCATTATTCCTTCCCTTTCTCACTTATTTTTCATTTCATTTTTTGAAATTGAAACAGCTTACAATTTAATTTATTTTTCTTAAAATCCCAAAAAAGTTTCTTTACTTTCTATATTTTCAAAAATTCAAAACCTTTTTCCTCTTTCAAGTGAAATTTTGTAAAATTAGAATTTTTAACATTTATATTTTGTTAATACATACACTTTTTGAACGGAAAATATAAGTTATATTGCATTCTTGTCTTTTTGCTCACTATTTACATTCTATTTGGGTACCTAGATTAAAGTTTTTAAGACCTTATGTCGTATCACTAATGATTAGTTGCTCTGTAGTCTCTTCAGAGATCCTTTTATTCAGTGGTCAGACTCGTCAGCTCTTCGGTATGGCTCCCTTAAAAATCTGGTTAAATAGCAGGTTTGTGACTTGTAACAGGTTTTTGTGTTACAAATGTAGTTCATTCGAATGAGTTATGATAACTGAGACAAATTAGAGGGAAAGAAGGTATGCACATTACGGGATCAAGTTAGAGACTCATGAAAATTGAAAACCATGGGGAAACTAAACTCGTTGAGCTATGTCGAATGTCTGTTGTTCTTATAATCGAATTTTTCACTCCAAAAAATCAGCTTGGCCACCATGCTTTTCAATTTACAAAAGGCTTTATCAACCTATTCACCAGGGCTGAATCCGCTTCCGCCTTCCGTAGAATTCCGCTTTTTTTAATTCTATTATCATAGTGAAGATTGTCTGGTGCAAAGAGTCCGGATTTGGTTCGCTTCCGGATCTGGATATCACGGGATTTCGGATCAGCTATCCTGGTATTCCCAAGGATTTGCCAACACTATTCTAAGTTAATACATTTTTTAGATTTAACTACACAGTTAAGATCTAGGGAAACTTATTTTCACATAAGAATTTTGGATTTAATTTTAAATAACAAATTTATTTTTCTTCCGCTTCCGTCTTCCGCCAAATTCCGCCTTTTTTGAACCCTCCGCGGCTGTACTTTACCCGGTGGCCGTTTCGAAACCAATTCGAAATATATACCATTCGATTCGTCTCGGCGAGCTGAGTCGAATGGTACCACTCCCAGGGTGCGGAAATGCCTGTGGACCCTGGGAGTGGTACCATTCGACTCAGCTCGTCGAGACGAATCGAATGGTATATATTTCGAACCGGTTTCGAACCGGCCACCGGCTAAAGTATATCCCCTCCGCTTCCGCCTTCCGTTTGCCGCTTTTTTATTTTATTCCGCATTCTGCCGCTGCTGCCTTCCACTTTTAAAATTCAAAATTCACCACTAGTTTACTAAGTTTAGAGAGCTCATATGAAAAATCAAAAAATGTTACAAAGACACAAAACCGCTGTTTAATCAGATTTTTAAAAAAGAGCTTACTTACAAGACTGCCTTCTGGGGCGTATAATAAGAAGGTGGTTAGGTAACCATCGTAACCGACGTGACCCTACGCCACGAGTTTTTCTCAATTTTTTCTTATTTCACTCTATTTAGGGAAAATATCATAACTTCTTTTAAAATGATGACAAAAATTTTTAATTTTTGCCAAAATATAAATTGGAATCTTATCTATTATTTACCAAAAACTCAAAAATTCTCAAAAAACTACTTTTTCTTAAAAAATGACAAGAAAATAGTACCTTTTATTAAAAATTGTCATAAATTGATTTTATATTCTTCTAAAATAGAAGAATATTTTACCGAAATTGAAGAAAAATTTTTGGGCTGAAGTAAATTGACAAATTTTTGAAAAATTTTAATTTCTTTTCAAAAATATCAATAATTTTTGAAATAAATCTTATTTTTACAAAAAATACCGAAAATAGGTGATAATAGAGTGAAAAAATGATAAAAACATCCAGAAGTTTACAACCTATTTAAGGTTCCAAAACGCCAAAATAGGTTCAAATAGTTGACAATAACTACCCATAAACAAAAGATTTTTAAAAATAGCAACGATTGAGCTCAATTCATCATGAATATTTCGCAAAAATTTTAAAACCTAAAAATCCGATCATTTGTTATGATTATATTCGTTACTTTCGGTTATACGCCCACAAACTGAGTGACATTCGTCAGTGATTGGCTATAAATTTTTTGAGCTTTATATAATTTAAATAGATTTTATATCATTCCAAAGTCCTCTACCTTTTTCTATAGGATTGATCATATCTGATCACCTAATTAAAAGTTATATCACAATAAGTCCAGTTATTATGTGTTTTTCATATTTATCGAGTTAAGACTTATTAAAGATTTATTATTCATGATACATCAACTTAGAAAAAAGACAATTTATCGAGGGCTTTCGAATGATATAAGATTTATTTGAATTGGATCAAGCATCAACAGGTTAAAGTCAAGCAATGTCGGATGGCACTCAGTTTATGGGCGTATAACAGATAAGGGGTAATATCCGATCTTTTTATCGGATATTAATATCCGATCTTTTTTTATTTTCGAATATTTTCTGTTTCGATTTTTAGGGAGGTTATATCCTAACTTTTTATAAATTTCATAAAAATTATAGCAACGGAAGCTAGCGATGATAGAGGAATTGGCCATATGGTAGAACACCTTGTTTTCATGCGGAGCAAAAAGTACCCTTATAAGGGGTTCTTGGATACTGTGCTCAATCTTTGTAAGTTTAATATTATGTTTACCCTAACAAGCTTAACTCCCTAAAGCCTTAATGTTATTGTTCGATAATTTAATTAGAATTAAAAGCAGCGTAGCTGTTTCGAAATTTCGAAAAAATTTCGATTTTCGAATATTTTTCTGTTTCATTCCGCAAACAAACTAAATCCCCCTTATCCACCTTAATCCTCAAAATCCACATTAGACCCACCAAATCCCCAGATTAAATAATTATAGAGGGATAACGAGGAGTTAGAGGTATAACGGGGAACATCCAAATCCACCTATATTTCCCTTAATCAGTTAAATCCACATTAATATTTCTAAATCCTTTGAATAAACGCGTACTGTTTGTAGATGAAAGATGGCACCAAATTTTAATTATTTTTTATTCAAAATAAGAAAAATTTAAGCGAAAATTTCTCGAAATGGCTCAGTCCCGGGCAGCGACGGGCGGTGTGTATAAAGGGCAGGGACGTAATCAACGCGAGGCGGATCGCTAGTTGGCATCGTTTACGGTCAGAAATATATATATCTGATCGCCTTCGAACTGATCGCCTTCGAACTACTGATTTTTGTTCTTGATTAATAAAGACATTCTTGGCAAATGCTTTCGCTGAAGTTTGTCTGGCCACGGTCCAAGAATTTCACCTCTTACGGGGCCATAGAATGCCACATTTTTCTCTGTTAACCATTATCTCAGTCCGTAAATCAATAAAACTGAACCGAAATCGTTTTCTATTATTCCATGCACGATCATTCAAGAGAAAACGCCTGTTTGAAGCACTCTGATTAGTTCAATGTAAACTTGCAATGCCTGTTAAGAATCCTGTAAAGGACTCAACCGAACATTACGAAAAATCGATAACACAGAAACTCCCGAAGGGTTCCAGTATACCGATACGAATCCAACTACGAGCTTTTTAACAGCAGCAATAATTCTATGTACCTCCTCATGGAGGGATATAATATTGTATTTACCTCAGTTGAGTCTCATTATACATAACTAAGACGGTAATAGGGGATTAACAAAGATATCGAGGGATTTTGGGGAGATAACAAAGATGAGGTGCATTAATTCTTCCGTGCTTTGGAGGGATATCATGGAATATGGATTCAGGTTGAAGGACGGTTGTATCCCGAAGGGATCAAAAATCATTCAAATAAAATAATTTGGAATTTGAAAAATATTTGATTTTATGCAAATCGACCAATCAAATTTCAAGTCAAATAGTCTGAAAAAAATTTGATCTCAAATTATGTAATAAAAATTCATTAAATTATTTGATCAAATCCAAATTTCCTTCTAAATCCTCTGACTTCCTTTAATCTGTGATATTCATTAATCAAATCTAATTCCCTGATATAAACGATTTAGGTTTATGAAGCATGTCAGGTGATTTAGGAAATTTAGATGTATAAGTGAATTTGATAGATTAAGAGTGATATCATGGATTAGGTGAGAGTAAACATTTTTACTGAACTAGAGATCGGACCAAACAAATATTTGATCTCTAAGCCGACCATAACGAATACAAGTCCGATATTGTGTAAACCGTACTAATTTGAGACTAATTTTCTGGAAGGTGTTTAATGGGATTAAGTGGGATAAAGGGGGATTCGATGAGATACTACTGATATCCTTCTTAATTCTCGGTTAAAAATTTCTCGGTCCTTCTTAATTCATTTTTTTGTCGGTCCTTCTTAATTCTCGGATCCGTTGATTTCCATTGAAAATTTTTTCTTTCTAAATTCATTGAAAAATTGAAATTTTCTATGGATATGGATAACAAAAGCCATGTCATGTGAAGTGTTATTAAAAGAATATTTAAATTTACTGATGAAAAATTATTTAAAGAATTTTTAAATTTAAAATGAGAATTTATGAGAGAAGAGACCTCTATATCCTTCCATTAGGATTTAGCTTTTTAGGACCACAGGAGAAAAAAGGTTCGATTTCAGACACAAAATATGAGAACGAGATGCGAAATACCCTCTAGATGGATAAATTTTTATTTAAAAATTTATCCAAAAATTTTATCTAGATGGATAAAAATTTATCTAGATGGATAAATTTTTATTTAAAAATTTATCCATCTAAAAAATTTATCCATCTTAAAAGTTTATAACAGACAAAAAATTGGGAAAATATTTATGAATTTTTATAAAATTAAAAAAATTTCTATCATAGATAAGGTCAGTCAAAAATTTAATCTGAGGCACACATTCAGAATGATAAAAATTTTAATTCTACACGCGGATATTGAGGATATGGTCGGATATGTTAAATTCGGATCTGGCCTAATAATTATTAGACGGGAAAACGAAAAAGACTTCGCTAACTTAATGGTTGCAACGAAAAATCGGATATACTTTAGCCGGTGGTCTATTCAAAACTCCTCAATATGTATACCATTCGATTCGTCTCAGCGAGCTAAGTCGAATTGTATCACTCTCTATCTTTGGAAATGTCTGAGCCGAGATATAGGTTCTTAAAAACCGAGAACCCATAGGCACTAGAAAATGGAAGAAATATGCTTAAAATTTAAAGGAGATGCCGAAGAATTTGGGCGAGATGTTTGGGATAAAAATGAATATCGAGGATATAGTATGAATTAAAGAGGATTTAAGAAGGATTAAGGAGGACGGGATATAGGTGGTGTATCAAGGGATTTTCATGATATCAGGTGACTGTATCATCTAATCTATTGTATCATTTATAAGCTATAGTCGGCTAATAATGTGCCAAATTTTTTGAAAATTAAAATTTTTGTTTTTTTTTCGTTTCTTTTCGTACGATTTTGGTTTTTCGTTTTGTTTCGTCCGAGAAAAATTTTGAGTTTCGCGTCTGATCAGAATGAGTACAATTTAAACTCTTTAACGAGTATCAAGTAGAGGGCAGGTCTGGTGACAGATGCCGCGGTAATTCCAGCTCTGCTAATAAATAGAATTATTGCTGCGGTTAAAAAGCTCGTAAAAAAGCTCGTATACTGGAACCCTTCGGACGTTTCTGTGTTATCAATTTTTCGTAATGTTCGGTTGAGTCCTTTACAGGATTCTTAACAGGCATTGCAAGTTTACATTGAACTAATCAGAGTGCTTCAAACTGGGGTTTTCGCTTGAATGACGTGCATGGATAATAGAAAACGGTTTCGGTTTAGTTTTATTGTTTTACGGACTGAGATAATGGTTAACAGAGAAAAACGTGGAATTATATGGCCCCGTGAGAGGTGAACTCTTGGACCGTGGCCAGACAAACTTCAGCGAAAGCATTTGCCAAGAATGTCTTTATTAATCAAGAACGAAAGTCAGAGGTTCGAAGGCGATCAGATAAGCCCTATTTTTGACCGTAAACGATGCTAACTTTCGATCCGTCTCGCGTTTCGGGTTGGAAAATTTTCTTTTCGGGTATCGGGTTTCGGGTACAAAAAAGGCCGGGTTTCGGGCGGCAACCCTGGTATCCATGCGTACCATTCGTATCCGTCTGATTAAAAACAGTATCCATATTCATCCGTATCAGAATATCCGGATATTATCCGTACCCATGAGCAGTCTGATTTCAGTTCACTAAAAGCCTTTTAGGTTATTCACCAGAAAAATCGAATGCAACAACTACCCATGATAGTATATTCTTTGATTTTTCGACCATTGCTACACAATCTTTATTAAAAGTTCTAGAAATTTATTTTGATAATTTGTTGGAACCAATTTTTTCAGTAAGTTTTATAATTTTTAATTTTTATACTAGGGTTGCACAAAACCGTTTAGCTAAACGGTAAACGGTATACGTTAAACGGGTTTTTGGTAAAAATAAACGCAACGGTATACGGGTCTCAAACGGCATAAACGGTATACGGTCCTTCTAAACGGCGTTTATTTCGTTTAATTTTTTCCTGAAATTGGTGAGTTAAAAATTGAATTTTTGCCTTCTGACATTCTAAAATCAAAAAATTTTCGCCTGCGGCGCAAAAAAACTAAGAAATCTAGCTTGTTGATATCTTATTTGAGTTCCGGATCTTATTTGAGTTCCGGATCCCGCAACTGGAATTTTTTTGGTCTCTCTATATATTACAGTACGTCCGTGTCGATCGAGTTCGAGTTCATTCCAAAATTTTCGCATCGGCACAAAAATATGGGAAGATCCTTAAGGATCTTCCCATATTTTCAGTTTTCGCCTGCGGCGCAAAAAAGAGTGGAATAGAAGGGAGCGATATAAGATCCACCATTTGACGATATACCCAATACAACGATATCCAATTAATTCCCCGAATTTCATAGATTTTGCTATTAATACACGCAAATCTCACTATAATCAGCCCATATCCGCTTAATCCCTTGATATCCATCTCTTCCTCTGTTATCACTCGATATATTGTTGAATTATAATTTATAGTAAAGAGGGGTGAGCAAAATTATTAATTTTTTATTGATTTTTTTGAATTATGAATTATTATTAAAAAATTTTAAAATAAACGGTAAACGGGCGTTTAAACGGGGTCTTCAAAAATAAACGAAACGGTATATGGGTCTCAGATAAACGGCATAAACGGTATACGGTTTTTGCAAAATTAAACTGTTTTGTGCAACCCTGTTTTATACCTTTAATAACTCAATATTTACAAATACTGAGTTGCTTAAGTCAAGGAGAGTCCTTACGGCCATTATCCTATTTGGGTAGAAAGGGTAAAACGTTCAATTTTCTTTTGTAAAAATTTTCATAAAATTCTTCGATAATTCAATCAATATAAATTTCCCAAGTTTTTTACTGAAACTAAATTTTTTCAATTTTTATAAAATTTCACTCAATAATAAGTAGGGCTTCATAAAACATGCAAATGCATGTTTTATGTGAAGATATGCCATGATTAGAAACGCCAAAAAATGGTTTTTACTTTGGTCTTTTAGAAGTTACTAAAATGCAAAAATAAAGGCTTACCGTAAAACCTACATTAATTGCCCTCCCTCCAATAATTACCTTAATTCTATTAATACTCCATGCAGCGATAGATTGAAACAATAATTACCCCCATCAAACGTCCTAAAACACGTTCAAATTTCAAACCTATTATAATTATCCACCTCAAATAATTACTCCTTCTAGCGGAAGTTGGAATAATAATTACCCATAACCAAATTTTCACTATTTTTAGTGCATCCCCATGGCATATTTTAGGAAATTTGATATTTCTCGGTGCTTTTTTCTGAGCATATATACCGTAAAATCTCTAATAGAATGCAATGGCATTCTATTTTTCAATCATCTTCCAGGTTGGCATTCTAATTGAGGGTGGCATTGTATTTTGCGATGAGTAAATTATGAAATTTTCAAAATTTTCGTCTCCTCGGAATCCCTCGATATGACACAACACCGATCTATATCAAATTTAATACCTTCAAATACACTGATATCACACTTAATTCACCCAAATCCCTTGATCTATCTTCCGAAAATTTAAAAAATAATGCAAAAAACAATTAGATAAATATAAATATTTTATGGGGGGCTAGAGGGGGATTATTTTAGAGAGGTTTGTTATTTTTTCGATCGACCTCTAGAGGAGTGAGGTTATTCTAGAGAAAATACTGTACTTGGAAAATTTTCATCATGTAAAATGGGTGGCATTCTATTAGAGGGTGGCATTCTATTTTTCAAACACCCTCCAAGGTGGCATTCTATTAGAGGGTGGCATTCTATTGGAGGGTGGCATTATATTAGAGATTTTACGGTATATTTGGCGATTTTCCGTGTATATTTTGAGAAGCCCTTAATAACAAGCTTTTCTATGATAAAATTTAATTTCTTTAATTTTTAAGAATAAAAAATAGAAAAATTCCCCTCCCTCGAATGATTTCATCTCGCCACTAGGACCATCGAGCTTGAATAAAATTCCAAGTTGCGAGATATAATATTTACACATTAGTCAGTGCTGGTAAATCCTTTAAGTAGTATCCACTAATCAGTGCAGGGTATTTGACATTAGTTGGTCCGGCCACGACATTTTCAAAGCTTGGCTCCTACTTCGAAGTTTTTAAATTCATGTTCCGGCTCTAGCCAGGATTTTCGAAACCGCTCTATGTTTGTCTACGGGCTCCGGGTGGAAAATCAATGAATACTATTTCGGGAATTCAGGCCGAATTCAGGCCGAAAGGGGATATCACGTGATAACACGTGACTACGAAGGATATCAAGGAATTAGGGATTATCTGGATGGATGATCGTGGGATCCGCCGGAGATGGCTTTGGAGCCGGCTCCGGAGGTAGCTCGTTGAGCCATACCTAGCACAGGTCGTAATACTTCTCTAAGTATTAGACCCTTGGATTATTCTAATTTTAAACGACCTAATGTTGATTTTTAAAATTAAAAGAAAGCCAAATCTGAAACATAGAAAGGTCGTTTATAGAGAATTATTTAAATCGAAAAATTTTATTTAATGATTTTTTCTCGGGTTTAGAGTTTTTATAATTTTAAAAATTTTTTACAAAAGAAATTGAACGTTTTCGGGTCTTTTAGCACACTAATGCCAATATTTTTAAATGAATTGGAAACGGATAATAAAAAATGAATTTGTTTTGCCCAACTACTTAAGAATAGGAAAAAATTTAGTTCCTGGCCTTCTAAAATTCTTAAAATTTTCGCCTACATGCTGTACATAGAGTTATTATTAAGATCTAGCACGGTTGCATTTCTTTTACTCGGGCAAATGTTTAAAGTATTTATTGGATTAGATTTTGGCTATTCCCACTTATATTTTCATAAAAAAATCCCTCACCACTAGCTTTCTGAAATTTCGAAATTTTTTATATGTATACATAATGATTAAAAAGAATGAATCAGTCCTTATGGCCTTTTAAATTAAAAAAATTTTCTAATTTTGGCATTTTGCGTGTTTTAAAAATTTGAAAGTTCGCACATGACAAGTGAAAATTTTGGCGCACGGTCCAGTGGTTGTATATCGGGGATATTAGGGGATCTGAAGTTATCAAACTTTCATCCCTTCAGATTAAATTTTATATTAGGGAAGGATATTTTTTAAATCGTTTTTATTTAAAGGATTCACAATATCTTACTGAGGTACATTACGTCAATCAAGATGGCGGTGATTCCGGTGTTGTTTATTCTGAGCAAATTTCAAAAGAGCACGATATGGATGTGCTTGTAAATCGTTTAATGGACAAATTTTATTATCCTGAAGGTCATCCTTATTCTTTTGAAGCTGGCGGTTTGGCAAGTGAAATTCTCAAAGATAATACCAAATTAGATGAATTGAGGCAATATCATCAGAAATATTTTCATCTAAATAATATGGTAAGTAAATTAGATCTGGTTATTTAAATTTAATAAATTAAATCTGCCAATTCTTTTTCAATAAAGTTTGTTCCAAATAGGTTGACATCCTTTAATTTTTCCGATGATTCAACTTAGATTTGTCTAATTTTTTTAATTTTCTAAAATATTAATTCTGCAGCAAAAATTACCCTATTTTACAAAAAATTTTAGATAAGCAAAAATTTTATCACAAGTTAAGAAAAATTTTCAAAAAATGGGGTGTTTCAAAATATTGAACATTTTGTAATACTTAACAAAAAAGCCATTAAACAATTACTAAAGAAGAAATAAAAATTTTTAAAGAACATTTCCATTGACATTTAGCATAAAAGAAAAAAACGAAGTCTTTAACTGATTCCTTTATCGAGATCTCAAATCTCGAAAATCAATGGGAAATCGGGGTACAGTACTTCAAAAATTTTTTTACCCCTTAGTGCATATATAAAAAATTTTTTTAGGCCTTTCTAAAAGTCAATAAACTTTGCTAAAAATAGTCCGGGATTTAATTTTTCTATAATACATCTGTTTGAAGTATGTAAAATTAACTTTAAAAAATGCACAAAACCCTCCAAAATACCACGAAAATGTCACTTAAAAATTCCTCTAACATTATCTCCATGTGTTCTTTATTGTGAAATTTAAGCAAATTTTTGTAGCAAATTTTATTGGCTTTTATAAAGGCCTAAAAGAAAATTTTCATTTATGCCCTAGGGGGGTAAAATATTTATTGAAGTACTGTACCCCGATTTCCCGTTGATTTTCGGGATTTGAGATCTCGATGAAGGAAGTAGTTAAAGACCTCGTTTTTTCCCTTTTATACTATGTCAATGAAAATGTTCTTAAAATTTTTTATCTCTTCTTTAGTATTTGTTTAATGGTTTTTTTTGTGAAGTTTCATAAACTGTTCAATGTATTTTTGAACACCCCATTTTTGGAACACCCCATTTTGCTTTTCTAAAATTTTTTGTAAAATAGGGTAATTTTGCTTCAGAATTAATATTTTAAAAAATTATAAAAATTAGACAAATCTACATATGCTGACTTAAATTAAAGGATGTCAACCGATTTTGGAACAAACTTTATTGGAAAGGAAAAAAATCTTGAAAAATCCTCCATCTCCACGAATTTTTTGTCTGAAAATTTAAACCTGAGCTAGTTTGTGCAAATTTCGTGGGCTTTCAAATGAGCGTAAACGAAAATTTTTTATATAAGCTCTAGAGGGGTAAAATATTTTTTAAAGTACTGTAGTTTTAAAATACTTAATTTGAATAATGATAATTTATGCCTGGTCCAAAACTGACTTAATTTTGCATTAATAACCGTTTATACAAAATATAGATATAATTATAACCGTTATACAAAACATAAGGAATCCTATACTAAATTTAATAAACTAGAATAATCATAAAAAAGAATTTGCAATCAAACTACTGTGATAAAATAATTTTTTAATGTAAACCCATGTTACCGTTGATATTAATGAATCTAAGTATCAAAATATGTAAAAATCTGTTAAGATTTTTGCGGATTTTTTCATGATTTTGATAATTAAAAACCTGACCTAAATCTGATACATGTAAATTCTACAAGAATCGAAAAAATTATATAACTTACTAGCAGGGTTATTAATTAAAAATAATATTTATTAGAATGAGTGGTAAAATTGAGATTCGTACCCCACTTTTTTCATAGAGAAGAAATCCTTATCTATCGATAAGTATCCAGCTCTCCTTTTTAGATCCAGCTAACTTGTTGCAATAAAATCATTTTGGGAATATATGGCCTTACTTATCTAGAGTCTGTTACTCAATCACAATACCGGACCATTTAAAACGAAGAGCTAGGTACTTATCGCCATAAGATTTTATCAGATATTAAAACTGAGCATTTTTGCATCTCTTGGAACGAAAATGGGGGAGGGAAGGGGAGGGGGTACGAAGTTTGATTTTACCGAATGAGCTACTATATTCTGTCATGTAACTGTATAATGTAAATTAGTTTTTTTAAACGGAGTTTTAATGAGATATGACGCCTTCCTTTAATAATCCCGGTTTGCAGTCACTTTCGATAACATATATTATTGTTAAACAATATATTTTAGTTAATTACAATCACTGGCAATGTTAATGAAGAAGAATTAATTAATAAAATTTTATCACTGGAAAGTCTTTATTCTAACAAAATTCCCGACAATTTTACGAGGCCCTTTCAAACAGGACTTGCTCCACTTATATCCCAAACACGAGAAGAACGTATTCCTTATGATGAAGATAAATTAGGTTGGTACATTTCTTATATTAATTATAAATAATGACAGACGGCGTCAAATTACATAAATTTATTATTTTTTTTGGGGTAAATAAGTTTTAGGGTTCCCTCTTTTCCATATACTTTTTCTTCCTTCCTAAATTCTTCTTCCTTTTTTCTAAATTCCTCCTTTTTTCTTCCTTTTCTTCCTTCCTAAATTTGCTTGCGGCATGATTCAAGAGATTTTAATAAAAAAAGATTGGCTTAGACCAACGTACCGCGAGCCCAAGGTACCACAAAGCTATAACTTTATTCAAAATTGTTGAATATGCGACGCTAATTGTAAGTACAGTTCGATGCAACTCGAAGAGCTGAATCGAACCATAGCAGGAAATTTTAACGAAAATTTAACCCCAGAAACTTTTTCTGTTCGAGTGACGGGGTGCTCACATTTTCGCGGTTATAAATTTACGCGGTTTTTGAAAAAATCTTTCGGAACTGTAGTCGGGGTAAGGCGGCGGATTAAAACTCTAATTCCTATACACGAGAATGTCAAAAATATTATTCCGTTAATTTTATTTCGTTTTCGATAATTCCCGATTCTTAAATTTTTTTAATAAATCTGGAATTTTTTTATGATAACATCTTAAAATAATTCTAGATTTTCATCTTTCTGAAAAGTGAATTTCAGTTTTTTAGATACTTAAAATTCAAAAATTTTGCCAGAGCCGCTAGAAAATGATGTTTCTCTTTAATTTTCGAGCGGCTCGCAAAATAAAGATTTCTAGATTTTCGGCTTCCGAAGATTTTATAATGTTTGAGGGTTGACACAAGGGAACAAGCCGTCCGATATTAAAATTTAATCGGGGATTCCCGTTCCTGATTACCTGAATTATTTTGAAAAATTGGGAATTTTTTCGACATTCTGGTGACTCCTCTTTCAAGATTCTCAAAATTTTGGAATGTTCTCAAAAAATATCAAAATTTTTGTCTGTGGCTCTTAAAAAATAAGAAATCTGGTAACTTGGCATTGCAAAATTCTATAACTTTTCGCCTCCGGTGTGTTCTCTATCAAATTAAAATATTCAATTAATACGCTTTTGTAGAGTTCTTTTCAAAAATACCTGTTAAAAAATAATAAAACAAATGAATCGTTGGCTAGGGTTTACCTTATCAACACATTCAAACTTTAGCCGGTGGCCGGCTCAAACCAATTCGAAATTATACCATTCGATTCGTCCAGAGAGCTGAGCCGAATGACACCAAAATCAACGAAATTTGACTAGATTTGACAAATCTAGGAACGTTTGTTTTTACCACTTACACAATTCCTTCGCCGAAACAAGTTTTTGCCGCTGCAGAGGAAGCCGGGCATGTCGAGCGGAACGACGGCCGCCACTTCGCTACGGTCGCCACGAGCGAAGGTAGCACGACCATCGTGCAGCGAAGACCATGCCCGGCCTACCCTCCGTAGCAGCACAAAAACAGTTTTTCCAGCGAAGATTCTGCTGATTATAACTTTGTCAAAAATCATCCAATCGAGCTGATTTTGATGTTATTCGACTCAGCTCGAAGAGCTTTTTCAAATGAACTATCATATGTAAAATCGCAATTTTTCACCCCAAAAATGAGCTTACTGCCCTCTATGGTTTTGACCATTTCGAGCCCTATATCTCGGCCCAAAGTTTTTCCGCTGGCTATTTTGGTGTCGTTCGACTCAGCTCGCCGAGCTCTTTCGAATGACATACAAATCGTCCAATTCTGAGCCATGTACGAAAACTGTAGTTAGGCCGACGGTACTTGTTTTTGATTTATAATTAAATATTTGGATAATAAATAATAAATTTAAAAAATACTGTTTAAAAATATGAATTTCATAGGAATGTGCCAAATTTGCTGGAGAGGTCCAGCTGGCTCTGCTGTCTACATTCAACGAGCCTTACGAATCCTGATCAAATATATGAAAAATTACCTTATTCAAGATTTAGTTGATGCAAAATATCCTTACTGTGCGAGCTTAGAACTGACATTTGCGGTAAGAAAACAATGTCTAATCAGTGTATTCCTTAATGATGTGCCGGCTCAAGAATTTGAATATAATATGAGTGGATCAACTTTTTATGGTCAACTGAAACACCCAGAACATGATCAAACCAGTGAAATAAGAAAAAGGTATTAAATTTTTTACTTGACATTAAGAATAGAGACCGGACTTGGAGGGTCGTACGAGATCGAGATCTTAAAAAATCTCGATTGTCAAAAAATCTTATCGTACGAGAACCGAGATCGAGATCTCAACAAATTTTATCATACGAGAATTGAAATCGAAATCTCGAAAATATCTATATTGATAACCGAGATTTTTTTCGAGATCTCGTCTCTAATTAAGAATTATTTTTATTAAAATAATATGCCTACGTAACAAATAATAAAAAAATTTATTTAATGTCAGAGCTTAAATTTTAAGTCACTTTTAAAGTTAATGGCTTAAAATTTAAATTTTAAGTCACTTTTAAAGTTAATGGCTTAAAATTTTACTTGTACGAGTATATATTTACTAATAGAGTTGCCAAAATGGCCCGACTCGAACGGAAAGATCTAGTCGTGTCTAAGATATTTGGCAGAAAAGGGCTCGTACGGTCCAACTCGATACTCGATAAAAAAGAGGTCCGGAAAAAATGACTCGGAAAAATCTGGCCCGACTCGAACAAGACTTGATAACATTTTCCCAAATTTTCGGCCAAGAAGGAAGAAATCTGGCTTCTTAGTCTTCCAAAATTCTAAAAATAAAAGCCGGCGGCGCTGAAAAAAAGTGAAACTATCAAGAAGCGGATCGAGGCACTTCATTTACTGATAGAGACCGAAATCCCTCCCCTCAATCCTCCGATATCCCTCCAAATCCCATGATATCCTCCCAATCCCTCAAAGACCTCGACCTCCACGATTCTCTATAATTTATTATCCAAATCGTTATACCATAAATAGACAAAGCACTCTGATTTGTTCAAAGTAAACTTGCAATGCATGTTAAGAATCCTGTTAAGGACTAAAATCGAACATTACGAAAAATAGATAACACCCAAAAACACCCGGAAGGTTCCAGTATACCGATACGAATCCAATTACGAGCTTTTCAACCGCAGCAATAATTCTATGTATTAGAAGAGCTGGAATTACCTCGGCTGTTGGCACCAGACTTGCCCTCTGCTTGATACTCGTTAAAGGTTTTACCCATTCTGATCATATCCTGATCCACTTTAATCCTCCAAATCCATTTAACCCCACCAAATCCCTCCAAATCCACATTAACCCCACCAAATCCCAAGATTAAATTATTATAGAGGGATAACGAGGAGTTAGAGGTATAACGGGGACCATCTAATCCCTGTAAATCCGTATTAATCACTCCAGATCCTGCCAAATCACCTATATTCCCTAAAAACGTGTAGAGAAAATTTTTCCTTAAGTAATTTTCCGTCACTGTATATGTAAATGAAAGATGGCACCAAATTTTAATTTTTTATTCAAAATAAGAAATTTCAGCGAAAATTTTTCGAAATGACTCGGTCCCGGGCAGAGCGATAGGCGGTGTGTTTTTCGAATCGGGCCGACGTTCGAGTCATTTTAAGCTTCATTTTCGACAGATTCTTTTTCGACGGTTCGACATTTTCGACGGTTCGACGGATTCTTTTCGGGCCTCATTTTTTCGGGCCTCATTTTTTTCGGACCGGTCGAGTCTTTTTCGGGCTTCATTTTTATCGAATCGGGCACCGAGTCTTTTTTAGGGCCAAAATTCGATGTCCGGTTCGATCTATCGAACCGGGCCGGCAACCCTACTCCTATTCATTGTTTGTCAAATGGATTAAGTGAGATATCACTGAAGCTAGAAAGAACTAAAAATTTGTAAGGAGTTCATCGAATCTGGAGGATATAGGGATACTAGAAGATTTAAACCAACTGTTTTAAATCAGTTGTGCGATATCAATGATTTGTGGTTTAAAAATTGCGGTTTAAAGGGATACTGTGAGATTTACATTAATTATTATCTCAACTACCCCCCCCCCTTCGGAGTAGGACAGCCCCGGATGGTGGCTGTGGTGGCCTTCCCCCCATGTTGGCCTTCCCTTCTTCATCTAAGGGCATCATAAAGTTTCAGCTTTGTAACCATACTTCCCTCGGAACCGTAAGACTTTCATTTCCGAGAAGCTCTCTACTAAGGAAATATAATTTCCATCGACGGATCGCTAGCTGGCATCGTTTACGGTCAGAACTAGGGCGGTATCTGATCGCCTTCGAACCTCTAACTTTCGTTTTGATTAAGAAATTCTTGGCAAATGCTTTTCTTGGCAAATGCCACGATCTAAGAATTTCACCTCTCACGGAACCATTCAAATGCCCCCGTTTGTCTCTGTTAGCCATCATCTCAGTCCGTAAAACCAATAAAACTGACCGTAAAACCAACAAAGCCGGCGGTTTCGGTTCAATTGTTCGGTTCAATAGATCGAACCGGACATCGAATTTTGGCCCAAAAAACTCGGTGCCCGGTTCGATAAAAATGAAGCCCGAAAAAGACTCGACCGGCCGGCCCGAAAAAAGTAGGCCCAAAAATACTCGAACGGGCCGGTCCGATAAAAATGAGGCCCGAAAAAATGACTCGATCTCGGCAGGACTCAAAAACGGCAACCCTATTTACTAATTATTTCATAATTAATAAATTTATTATCCGAAATAAATCAAGGAAAAAGAGAGATTTATGCTAGGGTTGTTGGCGGTCGGTTAACCGAACCGAAAACCAGTGTTTTTGGCGAAAAAACCGAGAAACCTGGGGTCAAAAACCGGCGATAACCGAAAACCGGTGACATAAACCGACCGGTTTCGGTTTATAAACCGAAACCGACCGGTTTTATAAATTTTATAAACGAAACCGACCGGTTTCGGTTTATAAAATACACCCCTAAAGATGGAATTTTTTGGGAATTTTTTGGCCATTTTAATTCCCGAAACACACTTCGCCAAAATATTTTCCTAATTCTCCTTCAATAAATAAGTTTTTTCACTGTTTTGCATGACATTGTGTGTGGTTGAGTGGTTACTTGATGGGGTCACCTAAATTATTTTTTGTAAGGGACTGGGTTCGAATGCAAAATTGGAAAGTTGACTTATTTTCATTTTACTTCCAAAAACTAAAAATCTTAAACTTTAGTTTTTATTTTATTTTATTTTATTCTAGAAATTTATTTTAAATATTAAAAAAAAAGTGAAAAAACAAGTGAGAATTTTCAGTGGAGTTTTATAATTCTCAAAATTTTCGCCTGCGGCGCATAAAATGGAAGAAATCGGGCTCCTTGGCCTTTGAAAATTCTCAAAATTTTCGCCTGCGGCGTTGAAAAAAAGGAATCGGAAGATTTGCAGATTAAGGTGGATTTGGGGAATTAAAGGGGGTATCGACGGGGTAGGGTTACAGAGGGTTAGGTTCCATAGGGTTACAGACCCGAGAAAAATAAAAAAATTTTAAAGAGTTGGAACGGAGAAATCAAAGGATTTGCAAAAATATCGTAAAAAGTTAATGTATGGCAAATTAAGGCATAAACCAGTTTCGGTTAACCAAAAACCGGGTGTCAATCGAAAACCGAAAACCAGGGGTCGTAAACCGGCCAAAACCGAAAACCGAGGGTACCGGTTTTTAACCGGTCGCCAACAACCCTAATTTATACATATCTCAAAAAAATTTTTCATAAAAGTTTCTCCCTTTCAATAAAATAAATAATTTTATAATATTTATAATTTATAAAGGTTTTTCCAAACAATAACTCGTATTTCTGAAAGTGAAGATTTTGATATGATTTACCTCCGTTCATTTCTGGATGAGGCAATAAGGAATTTTCGTGAAACTTGTGAGGAGGATTTACATACTTTTGTGGCAAGTGGAATGAAAAATCATTATTTGTATGGCTCATCCTTGGATATTAACACATACTTAACACAAACTGCTTTAGAGCAAAGATTACAGGAGGTAAAATATAATATTTAATAAACTATTTAGCGGGATTTTTTGATTATTGGCGTCACGGAATAGCGACAATAAACAAAAATATTAAAGAAAAATAGACAAATCGTCAAATAATTTCGTAGTAAGAAAAATTGATTTAAAGTAATTATTGTTGATTAAAAAATTGAGTCTGGTCTAGTTTAATAGCCCTATGAAGGTTTAATAGTTCAATGAAAGTTTGAGTCCATTCAACTTTATTAGGCCAATTCACGAAAATCGTGAATTCAAAATTTTCGCGAATTCACGTTCGCGATTTACGACATTTCTTCAAATCGCGAAAAAATCGTGAATTTTTATTAATTATTGGACTAAAAAAGGAAAAAGTCGGGAGACTTGGTCTTCCAAAATTCTTTTTTCCCTTCAAACTTTTTTTGCTATAATTTCCTCGGAAAGAATCAATTCATGGGATTCATAAACCTTCATTAAACTATTAAACATTCATTGGACTCATAAATTTTCATTAGACTACTAAACTAGAACAGAGCCAAAATTTTACAAGATGAAAATTTTACAAGTGAAATTCTCGGTTATCGAGATATCGATTCTCGATCGACCCTCACAGATCTGTCTCTAATTTATACTTCCCTTAATGCCCAATTAAATAAATACCGTATATAATGAAATAATTACCCGCGCCTTATTAATTACCCCTTCAAGAGAGAGGTTGATTGAATACGGTAGATATGGTATATTGAATTTTCTCCCACTTCCTCAACTATATTAAGCTAACAAATAAAATAGGTTGACGGCCGGATATCCGGAAATTTTCGGTTCAGGTACCGGATCCGGATATCCGAAGATTTTCAACTATCCGCCACCTTAATAAAGACGCAAAATATAACCAATCTACTAAGATCAGGAATTTTTCTGCAGCAGAATATATGGATATTTTTTAGAGAATTTTAAAATCCTTGCTTTTTAAATTTTCCAATCGCTTTTACTTGGATCCAAAGGCTTTTGACGTTTTAATAGGCACACGGAGTCTACTAGGCAAAGAGTATGAATAATCTTGTATATCTTCAGCTCTTCAATCTTGTTAAAATAACCCATTTTTTAGTTAAAAATAATCAACAAACTGCACAATGAAGAAAAAGAGTTTTGGATTAATTTGATAAAAAACACCTTTACCACAAATTGTGTATGTTTACTGATCCGGCCTAGTGGGCTAAAATTGGACAACAAGAAACATTCAGTAAGGAAAAATGTTAAACAATATTAATATGAATATTTTAGTACGAAAAAATGGTGGAAGATAGAAAAAGTAGGCTTGGTAGATCTGGACTTGAAGAAAAGGCCAGATTATATAGAATTGCTGATGAAGAAAATAAGGTATGGATTAAAACAAAGGGTGTAATTTCGGAATACTAAACATACTCCGATTGGGACAAATTATATGTCAGTCGAAAGAGCTCGTCGAGCTGAGTCGAATGACATCAAAATTAACAAAATATGACTTTTTGACAAAATTTTGATCGTTTGTTTTAGCTCCTTACCTCCGGTCTCCGTGGAAATTTTTGCTGCTACGGTTGAAGCCGGGCATGCCCATCACAGCGATAATTGAAATAGGATTAAGTTACGAAACCAGAACCAGAACCTCTCAGGTCGAGTAGCTCTTTCGAATGAGCTATCATCAAAAAATCAAAATTTTCTCCCCAGAGTTGGTCTTACTCCCCACTATGGTTTTTGTGTCATTCGACTCAGTTCGCCGAGCTGAGTCGAATGACATGTCACAATCGGTTTTTAGTATATTCTAATATTCGCCCAAAAATCGCCCCTAAAGTTTTTGATCATTTCGAGCCCTATATCTCAGGCCACAGGCATCTCCAATGAAAAACAAAGGCACCATTCGACTCAGCACCTTTTATTACAATATACATGACATTTTGGCAGTTTTTTATTGCCGATAGGCTCCTTCTAGCTTTTTGCTGCCTAATCCTAACCCTAGTTATCACTCTCTTGATATTCATTTTAAACTCTCCAATAGCCAATATTCCTCTTTATCCTTTTAATCTTATTAAACTATAGGAACATAATTGAGGTGTATTCATGTTGATTTTTGCGTAAATTAAATTTTTAAAATTAAGAGAAATAAGCCAACATCAGAAGTGCTTCGCCCTTTTATTATAAAATCAATTGAATTTAATACCATCCCTGTAATTTCATCAATAAAATATGGTTGGCCGATAAATACAACAGTTTATAATTTACAAAGTGATTTTATTGAGGTATGTACTTAAGAACATTTAAACTAGAGTTGCACGGAGTCGAGGCCTTTTATAAAAATCGAGACCGAAGATCGAGGTCGAAGGGCAAATTTTGGTCGAGGTCCGAGGTCGGAACTCGTGTATTACTGGTGTTTTTAAAAACCTATAGCTTTCAAAATTAAATTTACTAAATTTCATCAAAAATTCACTATCAAATTCATCTGTTAAATCTGTTCAGTAGATGCCCCAAGCATTAGTATAGATATGATGTGTAAAGGCCTTAGAATAGTTTTTGGAAAAACCCGATATCTTTTAAATTAGCGCCACAGGCGAAAATTTTTAAATTTTGAAAGGATAAGAAGCCCGAATTTTCACAAAAATATTACTACTAAATACACAGATTCTTAACATTTTTCATGCACCGAAGGCATCCGACCGAATTATCTTATTAATCTGGTCTGGAAATAACCTGAAATTGCCCCCCCCCAATAATCCGGGACCTAAATAGGTTGTAAAAATTCTAATTACTTTAAAATCTTTTGTTTATGGGGGACCTATTTGAACCTATTTTGGCGTTTTGCAACCTAAAATAGGTTGTAATCTATTTTGAAAATTTTTGATTTTTATACTTTTTTGCCACCTATTTTTGGCATTCATCATAAAATTTCGATTTATTAAAATTATTATTAATTTTTTGAAAAATTTGAAATTTTTCAAGAATTTTGTCAATCTTCTTATTGGCTCAAAAATTCAACAATTTTTTAAACAATATTTTTCTCAAAAATTTTTCAAAACCCGAAATTTTTAACAGAATCGAAATTATTCGGCCCATTTTTGTCACCTACATAGCATTTTATACAACCTTTAGGTGCCTATTTTAAGGTTTTTATGTCCTAAAAATCCGATCCATATGCAATATGATATAAATTTAATAATTAATTTTTTAACCACATATTTCAGTCTTATTTATTTATTGAAACTGCAAATTTACCATCAAACCTGAAAAAATTCTTACCTTTATGGACTGAAGTGATCTATGCTTCTAAAATAATTATTGGGAATGACATTGTATCTTATGAAGATTATACCCAACAATTTCACCGAGACCTTATTTCATCAAATATTGGCATGGGAGTGGATAATTATTTCCAAAGATTTGCTTCAATAAATCTGCGTGTTGTTATGGAGAATTATCATAAATTGGCAGAATGGACTAAAATCGCACTGAATCAAATTTCATTAGATGTTAAACCTATTTTGGCTGGTGCTTATCGTTTGGCAGAAAATGCTCGTGAGGAGAAAAAAACTCGAGAAAATATTGCTGGTTTTCTTATGAAAACATTATTGTATGAAAAAGGTTTGTTTTAAAATATCTCACCCACCCCCCTCCCCCAAAGACAATCGAGAAATGTTAAGCTTATACTATGAAAGCTTAATTTCTAATTACACAGTTGAAACCTTCAGAATTGTACAAAAATACAATTCTAAAATTTATTAGTGTTCATATTTCTGTGTTCACAAATAAGTACATTTTCAATTTTTTAAGTATGTGGGTGATTTTTAGAGTTTGAAATTTGGAAAATGCCGGATCCGGTTTAGGGATTCAAATTCTTTTTTAATCCGGACCGGGTCAGAATCCTGAAAATCGGGTTCTGATCAAAATACGCGGATTTGGGCGACTGGATCCCATCAGGACCCTGTCCTGTACGAAATCTATTAATTTGTAAGTATTTATAAAATACTTAAAAATATTTTAAAATTTTGTAAGGATTTGTACCTAAAATTTAATTCGAGTAGAATTGAAGAGTAAAATTATCGGTTTAATTAGGGTGGTGGCCCGATCCGGCCCGGTCCTAAAGATCGAGTCGGGCATTGAATTTTGCCCGAAAAAGACTCGTTCGGGCCGGCCCGAAAAAGACTCGTTCGGGTAGGCCCGAAAAAGACTCGTTCGGGTAGGCCCGATAAAATTAGGCCCGAAAAAGTTGAATCGGAAAAATGCGACCCGACTAAATAAAGAATCGAATTCAGTCGGTAAAACCAATAAACTGAACCGAACTCGTTTATATTCATGCACGATCATTCAAGCGAAAACAGCTGTTTGAAGCACTCTGATTTGTTCAAAGTAAACTTGCAATGCCTGTTAGAATCCTGTAAGGCTCAAAACCGAACATTATGAAAAATCGTTAACACCCAGAGGGTTCCAGGGTGCCGATACGAATCCACCTACGAGCTTTTTAACCGCAGCACTAATTCTATGTATTAGAAGAGCTGGACTTACAGACTTGCCCTGCTTGATACTCGTTAAACAATTTAAATTGTATCCATTTCGATCAGACCTGGGCGAAACTCAATTTTTCACGGACGAAACAAACCTCCAAATTCGATTAACTGCTTCTAATCCTTAGTTACTTTCTAGCTTCACTGATATCTCACTTAATCCATTTGACGAACATTAGGAGTAGGGTTGCCGGCCCGGTTCGGTTCGGTTCAATAGATCGAACCGGACACCAAATTTTGGCCCGAAAAAGACTCGGTGCCCGATTCGATAAAAATGAAGCCTGAAAAAGACTCGACCGGTGCGGCCCGAGTAAAATGAGGCCCGAAAAAGACTCGGTCGGGCCGGCCCGATAAAAATGAGGCCAGAAAATTATTGATCCAAAAGAGATCATTAAATGTGAGATCATTAAATTCAAGATTTAAAAATAGTTATCTTCGTAACTTTAAATCTAATAACTTTTTTATCAGTCTCTCAAGAATTTTGTTTTTTTTTGGTAAATTGTGATAAATTGTGCCTATTTAACTCTGGTTCCTTGATAAAAAATTCCATCCATTCATAAGTTATAGTGTCCGAGACTCAGTTGAATCGGGATCAGTTAGGTGTACCCCTTAAATCAGCAGTAAATCTTTTCAATCTCACGAGTATTGTGTTAACGAAATTCGACTATTACGTTCAGCCACTTTAATGCTTTTATAAAACTTTTTTTTATTATTTTTGAAATTGTTATCAGAATTAATTTAATTTTTTCAGAATCATACAATTACATTTTTGATAATATTGCATCACACAGACTACATTTACATATTGCAGACTTAGAAGATGAACAACATGAAGTTAAAATTCTGGATTATCTACATCAAATTATTGATTTTATGAGTGCTGCTCCTAAAATGTTGAAAATTGTTGGAAACTTTGATCAATTAGAACAGGAATTTAAATCCGGTTCTGATTGGAATTTCCTAGAAGAAAATCAATCGATAGAAAATCAGAGAGTAAGTATATTATTTTAAAAATTTCATTATTAAAATTGGCAAAAAGCCACTTTTATACTTGTCCAGTTTAAGTTCCAAGAATCCAAATTTTCCCAAAAATTTCACTGTAAAATTATGTGCCACTCGAGGGAGCTATACCTGATATTTGAATTTAAACTTAAAAGGGCCATCGTTTATTGTGAGAGTGAATTTGATATATTTTGTTACCATTCGATAGAGGACCCCGACATACTATTTATGTCATGAATCTGGGTATTTAAAGTTAGATAGCTAGTCTTGAGTTGTAGGGTAAATCCTCTCTTGTTTTTCGTCCTCAAAAACCCCACCCTCCCATTTTCTAATTTATAGTATCTGACGTTTTTCTGTTCTTAATTCTTTTTTGCGGCTCTCGTAATCTTTTCGCAACTGATACATAGTAAGAATTAGACAAGAAAAGAGAAAGACACTCTTTACACTTCTTATACTCACCCACTCCCATGGACTGAAATTTTGAAGAACCATTAATCGGCCCAAAGCAGGCTGGACGCAACTGCAGATTGCGGATTTTAAAATTAAAATTGCGGATTTTTAAGATATTTACGTAATTTTCACGCAATTTTTCGCAAGTTCATGTACCATAAATGGAATAAATCTGGCCACTGTCTTCTAAAATTCTCAAAATTTTCGGCACTGGAAGTAAAGAAAGAAAGCAATCTGGCCCCTTGGCCTCAAAATTCTCGTTTCCGGCAGTAAACTTCGCAATATTTTGCCGGTTGTTAACTCTATCGAATGGTAACTAAAAATATATCAGTTTCACACTTACAGTAAACGATGATCCCTTGATAGAAATAAATACATATCAAATATTGAAAAAGAATACAAAATTTACCTTACATTTTTTTAGAAAATTATTCTAATAAATGAAAGCTCATTCGAAAGGCTCGTCATGTTGAGCTTAATGATAAGAGAGGAATCTGTTTAATTTGTCCAATTATTATTCAAATTCCTATCAATCTAAAATGCCATATTCAACCTAATTTATCAATCACTTACGACTAAGGTTGTCGGATCTGGATCGAACCGAAGAACCTAGTACATTTTTCGGTTTCTTTGCAAAATTTTGAAAATTTTCCTGATAAAACATAATCATATGTCCGAACACATTACTATGTCTTCGGTTCGGCTTCGGATATCCGAAGTATTTCCATAAACCGACAACCCTCCTTATGACCTAATGTCCTTAAAGATAAAATTAATAAAAATTGGATTTTTGGAAAGTGCATTAGAAGAGTTCTATTTTAGTTAATTCATGTTTTTGTATATATAATCAGTCATTTTTTTATCTCAAATTCTCTTAACAAATTTATTTTTTAGTATGCTGCTGTTACAAACCAGACTTGGAACAACATTGGCTCTATAAGAGCAATTATTAACTCTAGCCAAGAAGCCGCTTATTTAATAAGGAAATCAAGAATTACAGACTGTGGCTGGAATTCTGAGAAGACTGCTGCTATTATGATTATTGCAAAGTATTTGGAAATTGAATCTGGTCCCCTTTGGGAAAATTGCCGCGAGGCTGGATACTGTTATTCAGTATCGCTAACAGCCAACATTGATGCAGGAACCTTGACATTAGAGTTGTCAGATTGTTCTGATTTAAAAAAAGCATTTAATGCTGCACGGCAAACAATAGTAAGTCTAATTATAACTTTACAATTTTCTTGTAGATAGGCTGTTTTGAAATTTCTAGGGAATTTTTCGATTTGCGATTTTCGAAATTTAGTGTATTTTCTATTTTTCAATTTTTGCAAAAATTTGATTTTTCAGTGTCAAAGTGAAATCTTGGTTTCCCAAAATGTTCAAAATTTTAGCCTGCGGGTCAGAAAAAAAGAAATATTTCTCGATATCCCCATTAATTTTTTCTCGATATCACCGTTAATCGCTAGATATTCTCAAAATTGCCCGACATCTCGTATATTTCACACAAATCCTCCGCTATCCTTTCAATTCACCCAAGTAGCATGATAACATTAAAAATTTTTTTCGGGTACACCCCAGTTTACCGCAGCCCAATTTACCGCCGCCCAGTTTACCGCGCCCAATTTACCGCCGCCCAGTTTACCGCGAGCCCAATTTACCGCGGGCCCAATTTACCGCCGCCCAATTTACCGCAGCCCAGTTTACCGCGAGCCCAGTTTACCGCGGGCCCAATTTACCGCCGCAAAAATTTTTACTAACATGGCGGGGGAAGCTGATCCTTCAACGGGGAAAGTTGTTCCGTGGACTGGGGGAGTTGTTCAAAGTGCGGGAGGAGTTGTTCAAGGTGCGGGAGGAGTTGTTCAAGGTGCGGGGGAGCTGTTCAAAATGCGGGGGAGTTGTTCAAAGTGCAGGAGTTGTTCCTTGGACGGGGGGAGTTGTTCCGTCAACAGTAAAAGTTGGTCAGTCAGCGGGAGAAGTTGTCCAGCCAACGGGGGAAGTTGGTCAGTCAGTGGGAGAAGTTGTCCCGTCAACGGGGCAAGTTGTTCAAAGAGCGGGGGAAGTTGATCCGACAACGGGGGAAGTTGTTCAAAGAGCGGGGGAAGTTGATCCGACAACGGGGGAAGTTGTTCAAAGAGCGGGGGAAGTTGATCCGACAACGATGGAATTACCCGTAATTGAAACAACATACAACCTTCTTGGAACAACTTCCCCCGCCATGTTAATAAAAATTTTTGCGGCGGTAAATTGGGCCCGCGGTAAACTGGGCTCGCGGTAAACTGGGCTGCGGTAAATTGGGCGGCGGTAAATTGGGCCCGCGGTAAATTGGGCTCGCGGTAAACTGGGCGGCGGTAAATTGGGCGCGGTAGACTGGGCGGCGGTAAATTGGGCTGCGGTAAACTGGCCTGCTCCCATTTTTTTCACCCGTCGCCTGGAGCAGAGGTGGGTCGGAACCAGGGTTGCCGCGGGTACAAAAAATCTTCGGGTACGGGTTTCGGGTATCGGGTTGGAGCGTTTTCATTTCGGGTATCGGGTTTCGGGTTGGCAAAAATATCGGGTACGGGTTTCGGATTATAAAATTTTCATTTCGGGTACGGGTTTCGGGTTTGGCGAAAAATTCGGGTTATTTTCGGATGTTCGAGTATTGGTGAGCTAAATTGTAAGGAGATAAGCTATGTTGCATAATAGGATTTTGGGTGATGTAGAGAGGCAAATTTGAAGAGATTAAAGAGACATTGTGGGATTTGGGGATTAAGAGGGATATCTTGGTAAACTCCACTATATTGGTAAAATCCCACCCTAATAAAATACCACTATATAGTAATATTCCTCCGCTCTCCATTAAAGCCTCAAAATTTCTTCCAATTTTTGCGCCGCAGGCGAAAATTTTGAGATTTTTGGAAAACCAAGAAGCCAACTTTCTTCCATTTTTTGCGCCGCAGGCGAAAATTTTGAGAATTTTGATGATCCTTAAGCCAGGTTTCTTCCTTTTTTCACCGCCGGAGGCGAAAATTTTGCAAAATTCATGACTAAATTAAAATTTTTAATGCTTTTTCAAGCTTAAAATATTAAAAAAAATAAATTTAAAAATCTAAAATGAAAATCGAAGTTTAAAAAACATTTATTTCCGAGAAGAAAAATTTTTAAAGCATTTTTTCAGCCCTGGACTCGAACCTACCCCTATGAAAATATCGAGCCAGTCGCCTAACCCATTCAGTCACCGATCAACACAATGTAAATATGGAAGAAACTATAAATATTCCTTTCATTTTCCTTTCTATAATTTTTTAAATTTATTTTAATAAATCGGGTAAGGCTAAATTTTCGGGTAGAAATTTCGGGTTTTAACCAATTTCGGGTCACGGGTTGGAAAAAATATCGGGTACGGGTTTCGGGTTTCGGGTTGGAAAATTTTCATTTCGGGTATCGGGTTTCGGGTACAAAAAAAGGCCGGGTTTCGGGTTTCGGGCGGCAACCCTGGTCGGAACAGTCCGAGGTGTCGGAAATCGGAAAAGCCGGAAATCGGAACTGGCTCAAAATCGGAACTCGAAAATCAAAATTTTTTTCGGAAATCGAAAGGAAAAAATGCAGGAAATCTGAAGTCGGAAATCCAAACCACCTCTGGTCTTGAGCTGCTGAAAATCGAAGTCCCGGAGATATAGTCTAGATTTTGAAACGCTCAAATCCAGAGCTAGGATGTGAAAAAAGTGAGCCGGAGATTCGGATATCCTAAATTTTGGTCTAGAAATTAGATCCGAATTTGGATATCGTGATTTTCCAGAATCCACATACTCTAGTCTGAGCTCTTATAAATGCTGGGCTTTAAAGCAAAATGCCAACTCGGGACCAAACAACTCACAAACAGTGATGGTAAAGTTCCAGTTCCGTAACTGGAACCATGGAACGGGTAAAGGTCTAGAACCGGTTTGGAACTGGAATCGTGGAATTGGTAAAGGTCTGGAACCAGTTTGGAGCCGGTTCCAAAGGTACAACCCTAATGATGGGGAAAGAAAAAGAAGTGAGCAAAACATGGGAGTTATGAGGGAAAAGGAAGAGAAAATTGAGGTGGTAAAAAAGATTTTCTTTACTTTTCTTTTACCGAACTTAATGAATGATTAAGTAATTGTTTTAGGTAAGTATACATACAAGGTAAAGCAACAAAAATTCCTCAAATCAATTAGTGTTTGGAGGTCCAACAACCCCCCCCCCACATCACTGAACATAAAGAAAAGCAGGAATACGAAAAATGGATCTCGGAGTATTAATCCAAAATCTTGCAAAATACTTAAAATCAAAAAGATTGGGATTTAGGGAGTTCCTAAAAGTTGGAGCCAAATTTCCACAAAATATTGGCGCAAATTTTCAATCCCTAAATTTCAAGATATTAAAGATAATTTCCGCTTTAGACCTAAATTATATTAATAAAATAAAAATCCTTTTTAAATAAAAATCAAATTTAGAATGATGTATTGAACAATGAATTAAATAACGAATTATTTTCTGCTGCTCAACAAAAATTAATTGGAGAATTATTTAATAATGAAAGTACTGTTAAATCTGCTTCAAGAAATGCTGTTCTGAGCTCATTTCAAGGAGTGTCTACAGACTTCACCAAGTATGTACATTACCATACATTATGAATAGTAGTGTAGCACGAAACCGTTTAGATAAACGGTCAACGGGTTTTTGGTAAAATTAAAAAAGCGGTATACGGGTCTCAGATAAACGGTATAAGGTCTTTCTAAACGGCGTTTAACTAACTTCTTAAAATTTCCTCCTGAGGCGCTGAAAAAGGAAGGCTTTTTAGCCTTCAATAATTCTCAAAATTTACGACTGCGGTGCTATAACAGGAAGAAATCTGGCTTTTTGGCCTCCAAAATTCTCAAAATTTTCTTCTGTAGCGATGAAAAAATCCGCTAAAAAATCTAAAAAAAATCTCGCTCACGTAAACGCTCACAACAGAAAATTTATCACTTAGAAAATACAAGAAGATGATGATTGGGGCAGGAAGACGGAATTAGACTGAGAGACGAACTAACTATTGACTGGCTTTTATACTAAACTCATTAAGGGCTGTCGTCCATACAAAACATCATTAAGGGATTTGGCAATTAATCCCCGATACCTCTTAAATACCCCGTTATCCTTTCAAATCCTCTGATTCCATTTAAAAACTCATCACCTCATATATTTAAATTCCTTTACCGTCCCTTTCTTTACCCTCCAAATCCTTAAATATGATGAATTTATTGCTGAATCAAAATTTGCGTTAAAGATGGATGAGTCTATTTTATAAAAAATTTAAAAAATAAACGGTAAACGGACGTTTGGGGTCTTCAAAAATAAACGAAACGTTATAAGGGTCTCAGATAAACGGTATACAATTTTTTCAAAATTAAACGTTTCTGTGCTAACCTACTGAATAATTTACGTATTAAATAAATTAAAATTATAATAATTTAATCATAATTAAATTAATGTTTTACAAATTATACTATTTAGATAGCAAAGAGTTGCAATTTAAATAAGAGATTCAGTAATGAAAGTTTTGAAAAAAATTTTTGGCCCTATCCAAAGGATGGGGCCGGCATCCAATTTTTCTTTCCTGTTCCAAAGGGAAAGAAAGTTTATTTTTCGGCTTTAATATAGTGTACCGGTGATAAGGTAACTTTGTCCAAACTTATCCAGTCACGGTGATTTTGGTATTTTTTAACTCAGCTCGACGAGCTCTTTCGAATGAGTTAACATTTGTATATTCGCATTTATTACCCTAGATTCGCCCCTGTAGTTCTTCAATTTTTAGAGGTTTATATCTAGGGCCAATCAAATCAGATTTTTTATTTTAGTGTCATTTGACTCGGCTCGAGGACTCTTTCGAATGAGCTATCGTTCTAGAAATCGGTTTTTTCCCCCCAAAATTGGGCTTACCCCCCCCCCCCCCCACCCTATGGTTTTTCGATATCTGGGAACCTATATCTCTCGGTCCACAGGCATTTTCGGCAAAAAAGAGTGGGCAATATAAAAATTTTTTTAAATAAATAACCCTTTTAATTAAGATCACTTAGTAGAAGAATTAAGAATATAACAAAAAATACTGTAAAGCACCTAGCAGAACAATCATTTAGAGATTTAACCGATGATAAGAGATCCCTGACAGCAATTTCTTCAAATGATGAATCTAATGTTAAATCTTTATTTTCGAATGCATTTATTGTAAGAGAACTAGAAAAATTACAAATGGAACCGACTATTGATTAAAAGGTAATTCAAGTAAAATATGAAATTTTCCCAAATTACAGGTGTCCGGAAATGATATAACCACTTAAATTTTTTATATTTTTAAAAATCGATATTTTCATTTCTTTTATTTTTTATATTAATTTCTGGTAATCTTCTGCTTCATTGGTCCCTAGAAAAAAACGTTGTAGATTTTTTTCAATTTATTTTGAAAAATATTTTCAAAATAAATTGAAAAAAATTTAGTGAGTAATGAATGGGGATATTCATTACTAAGCCCATATTTGGACTCAGCACACTCAATTACCTACTGGCTTGCCTCAAAAATGTCTAACTAGCACTTTTTCCTCATTTTTTTTCTAGAGATCAATGAAGCAGAAGATTATCTAATTTCTTTTTTAAACCATCCGGAAATGACATAACCACATTCATTTTTTATATTTTTTAAAAATCGATATTTTCCCTTATTTTCTTTTTTATATTAATTACATATTTTTTCAATGTCTATGCAAAATTTCATTTAAATATTTCTTTTCATTACTGAATAATTTTTTTTCAATTTATTTTTGAATATACATACATATTTTTTTCAAATACAATTTGTTTAAAAGTAGTGATTTTTAAACCTTCCGGAAATGATAACCACCTAACAATTTTTGTTCATCTTAATTTAAATATAAAATGGACCGAAAATTACCTATGTTAACTATAATTCAAAGGGTTAACATAGGAATTTTTCTCTTTAAATCCAACTTAATCCATGCAAACGATACGATATACCCCACCCATACTTCTTCCATTCTCAGCGTTTTGTGTTGTCATTTTAACACCTTAAAGTTATGGTGATGCGACTTTTGCGGCCCGTACACTTGCGGCCCAGACATTTGCGGCCCAGACACTTGCGGCTCGCCCCCATTTTGACACTTGCGGTCCCGACACTTGCGGCTAAGAAATTTTCGGCGCAGACATTTGCGACTATCAACTTGAGGCCCTATTGATCAGATTATCTGGTGATTCTTCGAGACGAGTATGTTGTTCGTCCTCATATTCTTCATTTATAATTTCTAGTAATGGAATTTGTTCTTCCCAAATGGAATCTTTAAAATAATCAGAACTATCTTTGTCTGTAATAATAGAAATCTCTTCAAGAGGAGGAAAGCCGTGAGGGGGATTATCATTTAGATTATGTTGTGATTCTTCGGAATTAGTGTGTTGTTTGTTATCACAATTCTCATTTATAAATTCTTGTAATTGGGTTAATTCTTCACAATTAGGATTTTTGATGTCATCAGGTTTACTTTTATCAATAATGGGAATCTTTTCAAAAGTGTCAAAGCCAGGAGGTGGTCCAAAGAAAATTTCGACCGTATATGAAAGGAGTGCCGGGATCATATTTTTCCTTACTTCCTTAGTTGTACTCGGAATGGTCAATTTTCCTTATATTTGATGTTTGTGAAAGGCAGAATTGAGTAGAAGGATTAATTTTTTCATTTCTCTGCTGAAAGCACGGACGAGCTCGGACAGACAAAACACTGACGGACACGGACAGACATCAATTTCTAAAGCATTTCTAGAAAAATTAAACTAAAAATATGTATTGCCTTTTATTATTTATTTAATTTTTGTTATAAAAAGTTAAACTTTTCTCCCATTTTGTATTACGGCAAACATCAACAAATATTATAAACATGGGAAAAACGACCATTCCAAGGAAGTAAGGAAAAATATGATCCCGGCACTCCTTTCATATAGAGCCAAAATTTCTTTATGATTATTGTTAGAAGATTGGTAGTTCAGAATTTGGGAGCCGTAAAAATTATTAAATCCATTTCTTAAAACGTTTAAATTTTAGGTGTAAGGAAGGTTTTCTTGGTTTAAAGGATTTGGCGATAAATTAATCTGAGTATGGCTCTGGTTTCCTTCATTTCCATAATTATTAATTTGTGGATTAACAGATGAAGTCCCTTCTATATTATCAGCTTGAATCGGAAAGGCTTGTCGAGTTCTCATTTCTAGACGGTATTTTCGATTATATTCTTGCAGTTTTTCTTTATGCTGTTGGTAGTATTTTCGTTTATATTCTCGAATTTTTTCTTTATTCCTTTGGTGGTAATTTCGATTGTATTCTTCTATTCTTCTATTTCTACTAAAATATAAAGTTGAATTATAGACATCGAGCGATCAATTAGGATATCGAGTTATTGGATTTGAGGGAGTTGGATTATCGGATTTGAATATGAAGAAAATTTGAAGGGTTAAAAGAGATATTGTGGGATTTGAGTGGTTAAAAAGAATATCAGGGAATTTGGGATCTGTGGGGGATATTTGTGTATTGTGAGGGATATCGATAGTTGATTTCTTCCATTTTCAGCAGATTTCTTCCTTTTTCTGCGCCGCAGTAAACCTACCTTGGTAGAACTAAAAACCTAAATCAGGCTAACTATGAAAGAAGAGACTATTAATTTGGCTTTGTTTTCGGACATTGCTCTAAGACCTCATTTTCAGCACCCGGCCCTCATTTTTTGGATCCATTGGGTTCGATTAATGAGGTCCGACTGTATTTAGTCTTTTTAATGTCAATTACAGCACAAATTTCATTTAGCCTTAGCATAAATTCCAACCTTTCATCTTTATTCTTCATCCTTTCAAGTTCCTTCTCTTTCTCTTTATAGTGGTCTTCAAATTTATTACTTAATTTATTTCCTATTTCACGTCCAAATAGGCCTTTTATTTTATTTTTGTTAATTTTTGGTTTTGGCTCTTCATTTTGACTTTCCGTCTTATCCGACGATTCAGCCTCGTCATTCGATTTTTTATTTTTATCTTTTGGTTTAGAACCAGCTTCCTCATTTAAATATTTTTGAATTTCATTATTTTCCATTGAAGTAATTAAACTCCATAATATCCCATTGAATATTAAGAGGATGAAAATATGCCCAAATTTCATCCTAAATTACCGTTGTTACTCAAATAATAACCCTGGGAAGGAAAAAATCCAATAACTCGATATCCTAATTGATCGCTCGATGTCTATAATTCAACTTTATATTTTAGTAGAAATAGAAGAATAGAAGAATACAATCGAAATTACCACCAAAGGAATAAAGAAAAATTCGAGAATATAAACGAAAATACTACCAACAGCATAAAGAAAAACTGCAAGAATATAATCGAAAATACCGTCTAGAAATGAGAACTCGACAAGCCTTTCCGATTCAAGCTGATATCGGAAAGGCTACAATCGGGTGTTACGAAGATATCGTTTAAAAAAAAAATGAAAAAGGACAAAAGGATTGTCTAAATTTAGCTAACATTCAATCAGATAATAATGAAGGAAATTCACAGGATTGTGTAAATAAAGGAAAAAATCCGATTGTTTGCGAAGAGAACGATCAAGAAGAGAAGGATCAAGGAGTTTCTCAAAAGTCCCTTCCCCATATTGAGGAAGGAAATTTATCTGTTAATCCACAAACGGAAGATTGTGTTAACCCTCATGAAAAAGAAAATGTTCAAACGGAAAATGTTCAACAATTAAATGAACTGAATGATTTGGATTATCTGAGATTTTTGTCTGATATTAATTATTTGGATAATTTAAATTTCTTATTAGGATAAGAAATTGTGTTGGTATGTAAACATAAGCAAATTTTCAATTTGAAAAAATTTTTGACGTACGAAGAACATATACTATTTTTATTTTAACAAATTGTAAATCATTTTCTTAACTGTATTATTTAAACTAATTTCTAGTTTGAAAATTATTTTTTTGTCTTTAAATGCTGTTTCGCGATAACTGAACACAAATTAAAAATCATTGTACTAAAGTGTAACAAAACTATAACCCCACCTAAAATTATTCTAATAGAATGGCAGCTATTCTATTTTTCAATACCACAAAAAATGTCATTCAATTGGAGATGTCATTCAATGAAGACTGACAATATATTTTTCATAGGTTAGAAATAGGGGAAACATTCCAAATTACCGACACCGATTTTTTGTCGGAATCCCGATACCGGCCAATTTTTTTATTTGATTATTTGACTTTAATTAAAATAAAAAATGGTATAATGTAATTTAATATATTGTGTTTTGAAAGCTTATGACCAAAATTTCGTACCTGAGTACGAAATAAAAAATATCAGGTACGAAGTAAGAGGCCCGAAAACGAGACTATAAGACTTCTTCTTACTAAGACTACCCATTCTTTCATTCATTTATAAAATTATTTTTGTATTTTAATTTATTTAAAACTCCGTTTCAAAATTTCGACCCATTTAAAATTTTGAATTTTTTATTGAAAATGGAGTCTAGGCATTCAAACGAGTCGAACACTATATTATAATAGTATTTGGAATATAGTTTTTAGTTTCCTAGGTCGTTTTTGGCCTAAGGTCTTTGTAAATGATTCCTTCCCTGGCTACGGAGCTGGAGATATACATACCTAACTCTTTCACTTTCTGACTATACCTAAGGCTGTACTTTAGTACGTGGGTGCAGGCTTTAAATTACAAATGTTATATCATTTGAAAGAGCTAGTCGAGCTGAGTCGAACGCCACCAAAATTAGCTCTAGGAAAAATTTTTGAACCGAGATACAGGCGATTGAAAATCGAAAAACCATAGGGGGACCAAGCACTTTTTTGGGTGAAAAATTCGAAAATGCAAATTATACCTCATTCGAAAGAGCTCGTCGAGCTGAGTCGAATGACACCAAAATCAACGAAATCCGACTCGATTGGACAAGGTTATGATCTTTTATTTTAGCTCCTTACCTATGGCAAATGTTGAGATTTTTGCTGCCACGGAGGCCCCAAATACGTCCAGAGCAAGAGATTTAGGAATAGGTTTATGTTACGAGCCCAGACCCATCGCCCGTAGACTCCCCGCGAGGCGCGTGCCGCAAAACCCCGCGCGAAGCGCGGGGTTTTGCACAAGCGCCTCGCCGACGCTCCATAGGTTTAGGTTGTTTGTTTTTTGTGTCATAACTTTGTCTAGTCTTGTTCAATTACGGTGATTTTGGTGTCATTCGACTCAGCTCGTCGAGCTCTTTCGAATGAGGTATTATTTGTATAAAAAATTTTTTATTCCAAAAATCGCCCTTTTGGATCTTCGATTTTTAGGGGTCTATATCTCGGTTCATTCAAGTCGGATTTCGTTGATTTTGGTGTCATTCGACTAAGCTCGACGAGCTCTTTCGAATGAGGTATAATTTGCATTTTCGAATTTTTCACCCCAAAAAAGTGCTTGGTCCCCCCTATGGTTTTTCGATTTTCAATCGCCTGTATCTCGGTTCAAAAATTTTTCCTAGAGCTAATTTTGGTGGCATTCGACTCAGCTCGACTAGCTCTTTCAAATGATATGACATTTGTAATTTAAAGCCTGCACCCACGTACTAAAGTGACCCCATACCTAATTAATTACATTAAATTATTTTCCTCCACTAGTTCTTAGAAATAAAAGTATTTCAAATTACTACATATTTGTCTAAAAAATTTAAAAAATACAACAAAATTATTTAAATAAAATTTAACAAAAATAAAAAAATTTTCGACAATTTTATCAAATTTCCATTTGTTCATTTTCCTCATTTTCGACAATTTCTTTATCTTCTGATGCTCGTCTCTCTATTGTTTTCTCCTCTGTTTCTTCCATCTGTTTTTCCTTATAGCTTTTTGTTAGAGCAACTTGCCCTATAAATGATCAAAATTAGAAACAGAAAAAAATGTTGAATAATCTAATAGTACCCTGAATAAATACATATTGGCTACTAGGATGGCTACCGGGATTTTTAGAAAAAAAATTTTAAATTCGAAAAAACAATTCAAAACTTGGGTGAGATCATGTGGAAGGGGATATATTGAGAAATATATGTATTTTCTTTGACAGAAAAGTGCAAAAAAATATTTTCTTTTTATTTTCTCAGACTCTGTATAAATCTAATATTCTTTGACTTTGTCGGCATTTTATAGCCTATAAAATCATATGGAGGGGATATAAAAATCTATATACACCCATTTCTTTCATAATTATTAGTCGAGGAAAATAAGGGCATTCATGTAAACAAAATCACTCTTTTAAAATTGCTTTTTTAAAAAAAACTTTAAAATATAAAGAAAATTTTTAAGCAAATACATATTTTCGATTTAATTTTTACATTATTTACTCAAATAATTACACCCTTCCTATTAATTATCCTGTACAGTAGTGCTCCGCCGGAACCACAAATTTGGCCAAAACCGGAACTTTCGGCGAAGCTCTACCGTATAGCCAGAGGTTGAAACAATAATTGTCCTCATTAAAATAGTTATACATAACTAGCTAAAGTAATCTCAATTAATAATTTCCCAGGGTTATTATTTGAGTAAAAACGGAAATTTATGATGAAATTTGGGCATATTTTCATCCTCTTAATATTCAATGGGATATTATGGAGTTTAATTACTTCAATGGAAAATAATGAAAATCAAAAAGATTTAAATGAGGAAACTGGCTCTACATCAAAAGATAAAAATAAAAAATCGAATGATGAGCCTGAATCGTCGGGTAAGACGGAAAGTCAAAATGAAGAGCCAAAACCAAAACCCAAAATTAACAAAAATAAAATAAAAGGCCTATTTGGACGTGAAATAGGGAGCAAATTAAGTAATAAATTTGAAGACTACTATAAAGAGAAAGAAAAGAAACTTGAAATGATGAAAAATATAAATAAAATGTTTGAATTTATGCAAAGGTTACGTGAAATTTGTGATGTAATTGACATTAAAAAGACTAAATACAGTTAGACCTCATCAGTGCTGGGTATGGCTCCGCGAGCTAGGATTTTGAAAGCCGGAGCCCTAATTTATATGTTTTAAAAGCTCGGAGCCGGAGCCAACAAATGCTCAATACCCAGCACTGGACCTCATTACTATAGTGAATCCATTGGATTCAAAAAATGAGGTCCGGGAGCTGAAAATTAATTTTTATAGCAATTTGCAAAACACAGCCAAATTAATACAGTCTCTTGTTTCAAACTTAGTCGGATTTTGGTTTTTAGCACCACCACTTTTGGATACCTCCCGTTTTAGAAAGTGGGAAAAGCTGCCTTTTTAATTAACAATTAGGTATTTTTAATATAGCGAATCCGCTAAGATATTTTATTACTTAAATTGGATTACTTATCCCAATTTTGACACGATTTATTCTTTTATAATATAATTCAACTTTATATTTTAGTAGAAATAGAAGAATAAAAGAATACAAACGAAATTACTACCAAAGGAATAATGAAAGAATTCGTGAATATAATCGAAAATACTGCGAACAGCATAAAGAAAAACGACGTGAATATATGAGATCATACCGTCTTGAAATGAGAACTCGACAAGCTTTTCCGATACAAGCAGATAATAGAGAAGGGATTTCATCTGTTAATCCACAAATTAATAATTATGAAAATGAGGGAAATAATTTTGAAGAAGCGTGTGTTATTTCTGAAAAGGGGCCTGAGGATGAGGAAAGCGAAGAAGAAGAGAATCCAACAAAGGAAGAGAAGAATGAAGATAATTGAATTGAATGGGATTTAGCAACAAAAGAAGAGAGGGTACTTTTTGGATAAACAACTCACCCCCCCCCCCCTCCTTCCAAGTTTGAGTGTCATTTATTCTTTCCTTCTTCATGACTTTCATTTATTTTCCTCAAACAATATAGGTAAGTGAAATGTAAGTAAAGAATAGGACTGCCGGCCCGGTTTGGTTCGAAAGATCGAGTCGGCTTCGATTTTTGGCCCGAAATAGAATCGATCGGCCAGGCAAAAATGAGGCCCGAAAAAATGACTCGAACGTCGGCCCGATTCCAAAACGGCAACCCTAGTAAAGAATAAATGTTATTACTTGACCAAATAAAACCATAAATGAAATAATAATACTCAAACTAGGGAGGGGGCATATCCAAAAAGTACTGAAAAAAGTAAAGAAAAAGTAAATATTAAAGTTTGACAAAAGATTATTTTTTTTAAAATGTAATCCACTGTTCGATTAGTCTGATATTTATGTAGTAAAGCTAAAAGATATTAATATAAATAGATAATGGATCTTTTAAGTAACATAATTAATGATATAATCTCGTTTTAACAATACAGGTCTCCAGCGCTTGTCAACTTTCGAAATCCTCCCAAAAGTCTGTGCCGAGGGGTGAGGGGTAAAACCAGGAATTCCAAAACACGGAACAGACAGAACACGGAACGACAAAACACGGTCTTACCAAAACACGGAACGACAAAATGCGGAACGACCAAAATACGGTCCAGAGAAAGAAATATACATTTTCAGCTTAAATATATTTTAATTTAAAAAATAATGACAATTAGATAAAATCAATCAAAATGCACATAGTTAACACATTGAGTAAGATAATCATCATCATTATTGTGATAATTTTATATTAAATTCAAAAGGCGTTCATTAGCTTGTCCTTTAAATAAATAAATATTAGATGGATATTAAGAAAACAAAACCTCTACATCACAAAACGCAGAAAATTTTTTAAGAGCAGTCGCGTATTCTACTTGTTGACCATAACGTTGAGCTAATCCTTTACTTTGTATTGATCTCCATATTGCCTTAAATTTTTATTTATTAATATACCGTAAATGCTCTAATTAAAGCACAGTCTCCATTTGAAGCACTGTCTCTAATAGAGGTACACCCTACCTGATTAAAATGAAACCAGCATCCTTTTATATGTGTTTGCGGCAATAAATCACGAATCGCATTTTCAGTAGCTTTTCAAAATCAACAATAATTAACATTGGTCGGCGCGCCCCCTCAATTTCTGCCAAAATATTTTTTGATAGGCAAATTCGAATAGGCAAAATTGAAAATGTATATTTTTTCCTCTGGACCGTGTTTTGGTATGACCGTGTTTTGGTAAGACCGCGTTTTGTCGTTTCGTGTTTTGTCGTTCCGTGTTCTGTCTGTTCCGTGTTTTGTCCGTTCCGTGTTTTAGTCTGACACGGTGCCGAGTTTGGAAACAGCACAACACAATAAAGTCCATACATTTCGATTTATAAAAATTATTCAAAGAAATAAAAGCTCTTGTCAAAAAAAATTTGAGGAATGAAATGACGGGACAGTTTTCCCTACCAAAATATAATTAACGTTAACCGTTATCAAAAACAGCAACAGGATTCTTATATTTTGAATGATACAGCTCTTCTGGTATTTCACGAACAAATAAATCGACCATTCCTTTCAGACTCAAAAGTTTGTTTAAATGCTGTCCACAAGGATTGGATTGAGAAACTAAAAATAAATTACACTCTTTAAAAAGCTCAATTCGAGACTGTGTCTGGAATAGAGACCGGTAAAATCGCATTTACGGGATTTTTTGCGGGACGGGATCCCGCGGGATAAACCCCGCAAATCGAAAAAAGCGCGGGATTGCGGGACGGGATCCCGCAAAATCCCGCGCGGGATCCCGCACCGGTCTCTAGTCTGGAACCATGCATAAGGCTGACTCCCCCTTATTTTCCCTTTTCCTTATACCCAATCACCCCCAAAGATTGAAAAATGAACGGCTATAACTCGGTCCCTTGCTAAAAATTAAAGGACCACTCAAAATCCTATCCAGGTCATTGGATACAAAAATTGTCTTCTAATAATCTAAAACCAAACCTCCACCACAAGAAAATTCTTCTTTGGACTCATCAACTTCTTTAGTTAAAAAATTAATTTTCCCTTGTAATTTGAATAATTTGCCCATATTTTGAATTTGCTCATTTTGTTGATTTGTTGTCATTGCTAGAGAAATTTATCTAAAAATTAACAAAATATAAAATGAAAATCTTATAATTTATTGAAAAAAAGAAAAAAAGAAACTATAAAAAAGGAAAAATTTTTTTAGAAATTATTAAGAAGAAAGAGAATGAAGAATGGAGAGACACGAGAGAAAAATACAAAAATTTTGGCAAAATATAATCATTTGGCGTTTTGTTTAAAAAATTTTTTCGTTGAATAAGGAGATTTTTTGGGAGATTATTTTTTTTTCATGCTCGATTTTGTTATTTTTGTGTTTTCGGCGTTTAACATGATGGAAAGTCTTTGGATTTTCTATCTGATCTGAAGATTTTTAACCGATAAGTACTAGGGGCGGTAAAATGATTTTTTATATTTTGCCAAAATTTTCACATTTGCAGGATCCTGCATCAGGATTGGGTTTTAAAATTTCGAAAAGGACCGGATCCTGCAGGATTAATCCTCAAAACTGAAAAAAGACATGATTTCGGACAGGATATTGAAAAATCCTGTGCATGAGTCTGTCCTGCGCCGATACCTTTGTACCTTTTTCCATTTTTCTTTTTTTTCATTTCGAGTCTCCTAATAAACAATAAACTTTCCTTTTATAAAATTTTTTAATTTTTTTAGAATCACAAAAAAATGTTGGACAAACTTTTGCTTTCGAAAAGGACTTTAGTTTCAAATATTTTAATTCGTAATTATGCTGCAACAACTACTCCAATTGTTGAACCAAAACAAAAAAAGGTTTTTTCTTGGCTTTTTTAGTTTTCCTTCTGTCAAATAAATTTTCAGGGTCTGAGCTATTATTTGGACTTCTTCAACGACACAAAACCTTTGGATCAGTCGGGGACGATTCTTGCAAATATTGGGAAGAAATTGCATCATGACCCGTTGCCTAGCCTTCCAAAGGATTTTAAGGAATTTCCTGAGCGGGATTTGGTATTCTTTAAATTTTTTTGAGCTTTTTACTTTTGTTTCAATTTTAGGTCAATTTTCCGTATCCGGAAATGCAAATGTATCCTGCAAAGAATAGATTTATTCTTATTCCTGATAGTTGGTGCAGAGCAATTGAGAAAGTGACGGGAACTTCTGGTTTATTTATTTTTTTATAAAATTTGAGGGGATATTTAGGCTTGCCTTAAATTGTTAATTCGGTAGTTCCTATAGACTAGACTTTTTTTGCAAAAGAGAATAATTGCTTTTGTTTACAAAAATTTTTTTGGTATTTCTCAGAATTTAATGATCTTAATGAATTTAGAAAACGACAAATAACTTTCCATACTTTTGGGGATCAAATGTCGTTTCTAGATAATTTTATTTTTAGCCTTGTCCAATTTATTTGACCCAAATTTGATTTTCAATTAAAAGGACGTTCATTAACCTTCTAGAGAATATTTAAACTGATTTTGGGCCCAATGGGTCAAGAAAAATTTTTAAAAGAGTTTTTTGTAACAATAACTTAGGTGTGGTGAGGGTCAGATTGAGAGTCATAAATTTTTAGAGTTTTACTCTTCCTTTGCTTTTTGATTGAATATATCTATGATAATCCGTTTAAATTGAATGGTCTTGATTTTACATGTTTTCTTTTCACAATTAAAAAAATCCTTTTAATTTTGTTTTTGTTATTTTAATTAAAAATAATTTTAATTTCTCCTAAAAAAAGTCTTAAATATTTTTAGGTCCATATATGACAATTTTCACAATTGCCGCATTTTTTGTCAACAAAGAAATTTTCTGTTTTGATGAAAATGGAGTGCCAATACTTTATATTTTCATTCCCATGTATTTGTTTTTGAAGCATTGTTTTGGATGTTTTTTTTAATTTAAAATTAATTTTTATAAAAATTTTTTTCAGACAAAATTGAGAAAAATTATTATGAGTGGTACAAAAATCAGATGAATGAGAGAAAAGACTTTATTAAGAGCGAATTGAAGGAAGCTGTTGATTTTAGAAAGGTTTTTTTAAATTAGAGTTTAAATAAGAATTCTGACCAAAATTGAGATTTTTTGGGAACTTTTGGCGAATAAATATTTTAGGAATTCGGAATAAATTTTCTCAACTCTGAACAAAATTCTGACTTTATTAAATAATTATAGAATCAAGAATAGATCAAACACAGTATCCCACCCCCCACAATTTTTAAAATTGTTATTGTAAATTTTGTTTAGACACGATTTTATAATTTTTATTAAATTTTTACTCACAGTTCGGAAGTTCCATTGTTAGATTTTTGGTACCTCCCCCTCCCTATCTTCCTTTATTTCCTTTTCAACAAACTTGTGGGTTATCTGAAAAGTATAAAAAAATATAAAAAATAAAATTTCAAAAATTTCCACTTTTCATTTTTTTATTGACCATTTTCTGTTCTTAAGAGAAAAGAAAATTGTGGAGGGCTGGGATAATGCAATTGATTTATTCTTGGTTTTATATTCTTGATTTTCTTTAACGAAGTCAGAATTTTTATCAGAGTTGAGAAAATTTTGTTTGGAATAATTATTCTGTCCTCAACCAACAAACAAAATTTCCACTTCAAAGGCCGTGAAAATTTAAAATAATTTTATTTTTAATTAATTTTATTTTTTTCCAGTTTTCAAAAGAACAATCCGATTCATTCAAAGCAACCCAAGAAAATTTCCCAACAATTTTGCGTGAAAATTTGGCTCTCCAATTAGAATCTGCTTATCGTAAAAATGCTGAATATGCTTGGATTGAGCTTAAAAGACGCTTAGATTATTTGAAAGAAGTTCAGGAGACTAAAGAGCGTTTTGCTAAAGAAGTTTATTTGAAGACTATTACGGAAGGGGTTTGTTTATTTTGTTGGGGGGGGGGGGTAATTATTAAGATTAGGCTCTTCAAATTTTTCTTAGGGGAATTATCGTTTTTATTATTGCTAGGCAAAATAATCTTTTCAGACCTGGAAGCCAAATTTAAGTTTTAGCATTCTTGGCGGGCCAGATCCGTTTGATTTTCGCTTTTCAGATTTTCCTTGGGCATTTTTATAGGTTTTCCCTGTCCGAAAATCAGAATTTTTAATTTGGTTTATACCGGATAAGACCGTATTATTTTTTCCTGTATTAGTCTGGTCTGGAAAATAATCCGTAAATCACAATAAAAGCTCAAGATTTTGGGACGCGGACTCTCTAGACTGTCGTGCCAGTTTCTGTCCGGCGCCGTACCAGTTTAATAAATTTTGCAACTTTTTCAGGTTCGAAAAATGATCGAAATGAACGAGGGAAACATTCGAGAGAAATACATGGACCAGTGTATTGAGAATCTGAAGCTTTTAACGAAATAGGAGATTAATTGGAGGAGAGGATTAATTTTTTGATAGGTTAAAAGAGACAAGTTAATTTTAAAATTATATAGTTTTTTTGTTTTGTGTATGTTAAATTGGTTTTATTAAAAAATTAAGTTTTCGGGACTTTATTTCAATTTGTTTTTGGATAAGGCTTTTTTCTGTTATTTTTAATTTTGGTATCAAAGGCGGACGGCCCCGACAAGTATATATTCTATTTATTTAGTTAAAAATTAACTTTTCCAAAAATTTAAGGGAGGTAAAACGGGTTACATAAGTCTTGGAAAATTTTTGATATTGGACATTTCTTGTACGCAAATTCATTTGTAACCTACAAATCTTACTGCAGGTTTGAGGTGTTGTGAAATAAGGTTTCAAAATTGGGCAATATACTGTATTACATGTATTAATTGCCCTCCGTCAAATATTGCTTTCCACCACACTTATTTAGTTACCCCTTCCAGCGATAGATTGAAATAAAAATTACCCCCCGCCCAATTAATTTTACCTCCAGCGGAAGGTCGAAATACAGGGTAGTTATCAAAGGATATGTTGTAGTATATTTAACGTTTTTGACCCCGGCACCGACATTTATCAAATTTGGGCTCCGTAGTCTAATCACTCCCTCTTGTTCACCATTACAATTTAAATCGAATTCAAATTTTTATTTTACAATAATCTATTCATTGGGGTCATTTTAAGATGATTATTATTATCAGCTCGATTTTTAATCACATTTTCTTTTTTCACAATTCTGTAGCAAAGAAGTTTAAATTCCCTTCTAAATCGTCTTGACATAACATTGTAAATTATAGGGTTCAGAGCAGCACTAATATATTGAAGCAATCCAGTACCGTGATAAAGCCAAAGACACATTTGTGGTTCAGTACAGCCTTTTGCACTGTATTTTACTATTAAGCGTTCCAAATGATAGGGAAGGTAGCAAACAAAAAATAGAGCGGCAATCATAACTAGAAGGGAAAAATTGTGAGAACTTTTGAGAAATCTTAAAAGAATTTGGGAAGTCACTTGGATATCTTATTGCCCAGCCAAAGTCTGCCTAGGCATTTGTTTTCTAGCCATCACAAATTCAGTAACTATTGTGGTATGTATTATGTATTGACTGGATCGAGACTAGATTTCGAATGAAAATCTCGGTTATCGTTAAAGACTTCGAGCTATCTCGTACAATTCTCGTACGACACTCCCAGTCCAGTGGCTATTATATACTATAGGCCTGCCCAGTCTTAATTTAAAGATTATTCAGTCCATCCTTCCGTTTATTCAGAATCTTCCTAATCACTTTTAAATTTAGAGGAGTTCATCCCAGTTCTATAGTAATACCTAAAAATCAAATGATAGATTCATTACCTAACTGTAATTTTAAAAGAAAAAAGAACAATTTATAACTCGAAACAGGACATGAGAATTAACCGAGATTGATCTCATCTCAGTCCGACCCTACATTAGCGCGAACTCACTTAACATCTTCATAACTGTCTTATGAGCCCTCTGACTGCGTAGGGAACTTCTTGTAAAAGAGTCTCTAGCATTCAAATCCGAATTATTTCCAGCTGTAGTGTTAGTAGAATTATTGCTAGTAGAAGGAAAATTCTCTTCCGTTATAGCGTTAAGTAATGTGCTGTTAGTATGTGAACTGCTAGTGTGTTTACGGACTATTGAACTTCCAGCATTTAAATGGAATGAATTAAAAGTTGCCTCGTTTAGGGTCCGTAAAATTCTAATGTAACAATATATTACTTAAATAAAAATTTTTTTAAAGAATTTTAGAGGTTAACAGACCAAAAAGAACAGGAAGAACAAATGTGAAGAAGAGCATAACCTGATAGTTTTTTAATTATAAACACAAGGTGGGGAGTTGCTGGGGACTTTTGAAATAATTTAAATAGATAGTTTGAGGAGGACTTGCTAGGGATTTTTGTAAGATGCCAAAAATATAAAAAATCAGTTAGAAGCCCATTATCATGTTTAAGTTATTCCCTAGTGCACATCCGCATATAAAATCATTAGGGGTGAGCCATGTCGAGTAAGGCTAGAGGTTCCGGGTATCATGAACCAAAAAACCCCGAGTATTATCGTTCCCCCAGGAACCGCCGAAGTTAGTGCCGCATTTTAAAAAGTGGAAAATAGCCCATCCTTGATGTGCATCCCAATCTTAATTTTCCAACTTCACCTCAAAAGTATAATTTTCTCCACTTCCATAATTTCCACTCCAACCAACAAAATCACATTTGCTGCCTAATCCATTTGAATTTACATGTGTATGACCACAAAAATCTTGTATTACAAGCTTGAACTGAAAATATATTACTTATTACCTTACATTTAGTATGTTAAAGTATGTACTAGTCTAAATATTTTCCGGTCAAATTTTTATTCTCTCTGTATTAGTATACGGAAATTATTTTATAAAATATAATAGCTTCCGGAAAATATGAATATCGTCTCTGGAAATTATAGTCTACGAGTAAATCTTCCCGAGAATGATGGGGGGGGGGAGGGGAGGGGGGAATTTATAACATGTAACATATCCAATTATTTTTAATCGTACCTGCAAACCAATAAACAATGATGGAAAAAATGAAATGAACCAAATAATGATAATTAACCAAATCTGAGATTAACAATTATATCAAAAAAATATTTCAATAATACCACAGCATCTCGATGGAAAAAAGGTTTAAGACTGAAAGGGTAGCAAATAGCCACCAATCTTTCCCAGGTGAGACTGACAATAGTTAGAATGGAATTGAAGGTGAACCAGCTAATAAATGTGCCTGAAAAATATTTTTTTTCTAATTTTTAAGAGATAATCTACTTGTTATTTCACAAAATCCATTAAAAGGTGAAGTAATAAATCTGGACTTCCATAAAAAGAAAACATCAAAAGGGACACCAACGAGTATCAAAAGAAGATCTGATATAGCTAAACTAGCTAGAAAGTAGTTGGTTTGGGAATGAAATGAAGGGTTTCGATGTATTACCTGAAAAAGGAAAAAAATTTTAGGATAATTGATAGGAACTCATATTTAAGACAAGAATGGTACTTAACAAGACAGAGATAGATTTGGGTAAAATTAATATTTAAATTCTACTTAATATACAAAAATACAATTAAAGTTTTATTTAAAGTTTCCGTAACGTTATGTTATTACTGCTGTACAGCTGTTGTTGATAATATTTTTGGATAGGGAATTTAGATTCTCTAAGTAAGAATTGGAGTTTAAACGCTTGGACCCGGGTCCTGAATTTCCTGGGGCCTATTCCACAAAGCGAAATTGACATCAAATATCGCGACATTTGGCAATCGCTTGACATTCCGATTGCGATTGTGTTCCACATAGCGACATCAAAATTATTTTGTCTACTTTTAGCGACATTGACAGCGAGATGTCGCGATTGTGTTCCACAAAGATTTTAAATTCTAGTGTCAATCGACACTAGCAATCGAAATGTCGCGATTTTGGCGACACAGCTAGAAAGTAGTTGGTTTAGGAATGAAATAAGGGTTTCGATGGATTACCTGAAAAGGAAAAATTTTTTTAGGACTTTAAGAGAACAGAGATAAGCAATAAATTAATGAAAAATTTACTTAATATGCAAAAATAAAGATTATCTTTTATTTAACTATTCCTGTAAACATTAGACTTGAATTTATAGTGGTAGTTGTTGTATTTTTGGATAGGGAATTTTGATTCCCTAAGTAAGATTATTCAGCAAGAAACGAATACAGATCGGGAATCAGGTATTTGACCTCTCCTAAATGTTTTAGCATAAAGTTATAAGATTATGCAGACTATATTTTTTCTAGTTTTCTGATCCTCAATTTTGACAGAGATAAAAATTTCACTTTTATCTCCAAATCAGATGAAATACAGTATTACTAATTGGTATAAAAATATTTTTTTCTCACCATAACGGTTAACAGATTTCCAATAAATCCAGAAAGCCCTACAAAAATAAAAACAGCAAGTAAAAACCATGTTGTAATATTGCTGCTAATTGGTCTTAAATTTTTTTGAAATATTTTGACAGCTGAATAAGAACTTACATAGGGGCATAATCCATTTCTGCAATATATTCCCCCAAAGATTTGGCAAAATCGGCTACATCCTGACTTGAACAAAATGAACGAAGTGAGGGAATGTCAAGGTGGCTGGTCTGGAAATTAAAAAAATTTTTTTGGAATTCTTCTAAAACTCTTTTTTTGGCAGTCTGACCTTATTTTAAAATATGACAAATTTAGACTGATAAATCTTATCTTATAAAGGGACATCTATTACTGTAGGTAATTCTTAGGCAGTTTTCCCATCTCGAAGGCTAACCAACTTGAAAGTATCTTATTATTAGGGCATCTTATAATGAGTATTCGTAAATAAAAAAATTCCAAAAAAGAATCTAAATTCTACCACAGTTCCATTTGATAATTTTAATTGAATATTGCTAAATTGCAATAAAACATCAGGCCCCAATCCATCACGCAAGTCTGTCTGTTTAAAAATTTTTTTAATTCTACGTATTTTAAAAAGTTTAAATTTTTCGAGGGAACTAGCGGTTTTTTAAAGTTATTCTCAAGTAATTCCACGCCCTCAACTAATTTCCTCTCCAAAGGTAAAGGTTTTTTGACTAATCGAGTTGTCGATTTTGGAACAGAACTAAAGAACCGAGAATTTTTTGGTTCAGTCCTAAGACTGAACCAAAAAATCCGAGAATTTTTTTGGTTCAGTCCTAAGAACTCTTAGAACCGAGAAATAATTTTTAGGTTCATCAATCAAAAAAAAAATATAGTCGTTCCTTGACAATTTTTATGGCCAAGAATCTGGTTAAGGTCTTCAACCAGAATCAAGTTCAAGGTTTTCCCGAGCTCTAATGAGTATATGTGGGTTTGGTCAATCCCGATCCAGCATCGGGACCGGGATAATTATTCCAAAATCCCGATCCGGATTTGATGTCGGGATCCCGATCCCGCCCAACCCGAAGTATATGGATGCGTATAACAGGTAAATAACGCTGAAATATGGACATGATTGTTTTTAGAATTTTTGATTATCTCCCCAACATATTCCTTAGATCACAATAGTTATTAATAATTATTTTAAAATTACTAGATTTGAAGGCGATGCTTCGACAGGGTTACTATGAATTTTATAAAATTCAGGTACCGATAAAGACGAATTTAAATAATTTGAAGAAGCCTGACTTTCTGTTGAAAGCATTTTTTAAATTTTTTAAAAATATTTATTTTAAAAAGCTAGACATTAAAATAAGAAATATTTATTTTAAAAATCAATGTTTTTTTTTATTTAAAGCTGTCTGGGAAGGCAAATTCACATTTAAACAAGACATTGATTTTAATTGAATAAAAGTGCCATTAAAGCAAATCACATGTAATTTTAAATAAATTCTCTTTGAGAAAAAAAGGAGAGGGAATTGAGAGAGGGATTTTTAAAAATTAAGGGAGTTTTAAATAAAAAATAAAAGGGCATAAGGGTTCTTAAAAAAATTTAATTCTATAAATTTTAGTTTTTTAGAATACCGTAAAACTTTTATTAACTACCCTGGGTAATTATTGTTTCAACCTTCCGCTTGAGGGAGTAACTAATCTAATGAGGGTAATTATACGAGGTTTGAAATTTGGACATGTTTTAGGGCATTTGATGAGGGGTACTTATTGTTTCAATATATCGCTGGATGGGGTAATTAATGGAAGTGGGATAATTATTGAGGGAGGGTAATTAATCCAGGTTTTACGGTAATTTAAACATTTTTTCTACTATAAAATTTTTTTTATTTAAATGTTTCAAGACTCCATAATTTTTTTCACTAGATAATCTAATGGTAGATCTAATAGTTTTTTTGAATTTGAAGAATCTAAGTATACTTTTTCGATTTTATCTGTTCTGAACGATTTTACAATTTTCAAGTTTCTGATTTTTATCAAAAATAACTGTTTTCCACTAACGGCCATTTTCAGGTCTCCCATTAAGTGGTCAATTAGATTTCCCAACTTCGAAAATTGGGTTCTAATTAGTGATCGAATCAAGACGAGATATTGAATAAATCTCGGTTATCGAGAATTTTTCGAGATATCCATCTCAATTCTCGTAAGACCCTTCCAGTCCAGTGTCTTGTTTCAATATTTGATTTTACTCGAAAAATACCGAAAACAATTTTGGTAATATTGAAACCTAAAATAAATTTTGAATAAACTAACAAATTTTTAAAAATATTAACAAAAAATGTTGTTTAACGTAAAAGGATTTCTTCTTTATCCAACAAAGTATAAAAATTTGAAATTTCATAGTCTTGGGAAAAATATGTAAGAGGAACTAGGTCTATGTTTTTGAACTTTTTTTACTTTCTGTGAGAGAAAATGAGAGGAATTTAAATGTAAATTTTGTTCTTTATACTTGAAGAGTAAATATTTATGGAAGTATACGTTAAGAATTTTGTTCTTCCGGCTATTCGGTTTTTTATAGAAAGCATGTTTAGAAAAAATTTTTTATTGGTTAAAAAATAATAAATTTTAAAAATTAAAAAAATTAAAGAGAAAAGACAATGGAGAGAATTATAAGAAAAAATGTTTAAAGAAATGTAATTGAATTAAAAATATGTAAGTATTAGCAAAAGTATGTGAAATAATGACTGACAAAATCGAAACTGGGAGGTCCGGAAGGGAGTGAAATTAAAAAAATGTTTGAGGGAGTAAATCAAGAATTCAATTCCACAAATAAAAAAATTATGGAAAAAATCTAGTGCCTGTCATTAAGATAAACTTTTGCAGTAAGAGAGTATTATGAAAAAGTCAATTGAAAAAAATTCTAAAAATATAAAATTTTCGGAATATGTAAAGAATCAAAAAAAAATTTTAAAGTAAAAAAACATCAACTTTTGATTTAATTATAAAATTCATCAGTCACAATATGTTTAGAAATAGCATATTTAAAAGGTTTGGTAGTTAAATCATTTCCAAAATTAGTTTCAACGGAACTTAGTTTCAACCCGAAGTATATGGATGCGTATAACAGGTAAATAACGCTGAAATATGGACATGATTGTTTTTAGAATTTTTGATTATCTCCCCAACATATTCCTTAGATCACAATAGTTATTAATAATTATTTTAAAATTACTAGATTTGAAGGCGATGCTTCGACAGGGTTACTATGAATTTTATAAAATTCAGGTACCGATAAAGACGAATTTAAATAATTTGAAGAAGCCTGACTTTCTGTTGAAAGCATTTTTTAAATTTTTTAAAAATATTTATTTTAAAAAGCTAGACATTAAAATAAGAAATATTTATTTTAAAAATCAATGTTTTTTTTTATTTAAAGCTGTCTGGGAAGGCAAATTCACATTTAAACAAGACATTGATTTTAATTGAATAAAAGTGCCATTAAAGCAAATCACATGTAATTTTAAATAAATTCTCTTTGAGAAAAAAAGGGAGAGAGGGAATTGAGAGTTTTAATTAAGGGAGTTTTAAATAAAAAATAAAAGGATATGAGGGGTCTTAAAAAATTTTTTCGGGTGGAGGCTAACTCAAGGAATACCAGGTCAAGAACAAACAAATCAAGGAATGACTAACCGATTTTTAAAATATTCCATGAGTTGGTCGTTCCTTGACCTGTCTTTTCCTTGATTTGTCTGTTTCTTGAGTGAGCCCGACAAGTATTTTTTCTACTATAAAATTTTTTTATTTCAATGTTTCAAGACTCCACAATTTTTTCTCTAGATAATTTAATGGTATGGAGAAAAAAATTTTTTTTTGAATTTGAAGAATCTATACTTTTTCGATTTTATCTGTTCTGGCCGATTTTATAATTCTCAAGTCTCTGATTTCTAAAAATTTCCCAATTTCCAAAATTGGGTTTCAATTAGAGACCGAATCGGCTCGAGATTTTGAATAAAAAATCTCGGTCATCGAGATCGATCTCGATTCTCGTACCACCCTTCCTGTCCATTGTCTTGTTTAAATATTTGATTTGAATATTTCCTCGAAAAATACAGACAACTACAAAACAATTTTAGTTATTGAAAAGCTGAAATAAATTCTAAATAAACTAACAAATTTTTAAAATATTAACAAAAAATGTTGTTTAACTTAAAAGGATTTTCCCTTTATCCAACAAAGTATAAAATTTGAAATTTCATAGTCTTGAGAAAAATATGTAAGAGGAACTAAGTCTATGTTTTTGAACTTTTTTTACTTTCTGTGAGAGAAAATGAGAAAATTTAAATGTAAATTTTGTTCTTTATACTTATATTTATGGACGGATATATTAAGAATTTTGTTCTTCCGGCTATTCAGTTTTTAATAAGAAAACATTTAGAAAAAATTTTTTTATTGGCAAAAATAATAATTTTTAAAAATTAAAAAAATTGAAGAGAAAAAACAATAGGGATTAATAGAAAAAAAATTAGAAAAAAAATGTTTAAAGAAATGTTATCAAGTTGGAAATACATATGTAAGTATTAGCAAAAGTATGTGAAATAATGACCGACAAAATCGAAATTGGGAGGTCCGGAAGGGAGTGAAATTAAAAAAATGTTTGAGGGAGTAAATCAAGAATTTAATTCAGAAAATAAAAAAAAATTATGGTAGCAAAATCCCGTGCCTGTCATTAAGATAAACTTTTGCAGTAAGAGAGTATTATGAAAAAGTCAATTGAAAAAAATTCTAAAAATATAAAATTTTCTGAATATTTAAAGAATTGAAAAAAATATTTTAAAGTAAAAAAAACATCAAATTTTGATTTAATTATAAAATTCATCAGTCACAATATGTTTAGAAATAGCATATTTAAAAGGTTTGGTAGTTAAATCATTTCCAAAATTAGTTTCAACGGAACAAAGTTTAAGTTCAATCCAAGGCTGATAAGAACTGTGATCTTTTACTTTCACGGCTTTACCTAACAAAAAAAAACTAATTTAAAAATTTTATCGAAAAGTTCCACTCCAAATCATGACCTATTTTTATGGATTTCTGTTTAGGCAATTTTTAATATTTTTTATCCCTATAATAACTTAAAGGCGATTTCCTGAAAGAAATTGAAAACTCATCATCCTCTCCGTTAAATTTCGAAATGGAACTTTATATGAAACTACTAACCAATTAATTGACCATTTTGAGTATGGAAAATTTGTGGTGGCGATATTCCAGACATCTTTGTTGGCGAATAAATTATTCCACAACCATAAGTATCGCCATCGTTAAATGTTAATGACGGGACTGAAATTTTCCCAATTTGCCCCATTTTTTTATAGCAAATAGCATCATGTTTTTTGCTAAGAAAAACCGCATCCTCATCCCTAATAAGACCAAACTTCATCAAAACATCATTTTTATTTTCACTTTCAAATTTAATTTTTACTTCAAAATAAAATAAGGCAAAAGTAGAACAATCATTTGTTGGTTTGTTAAATGTATTTTCTGATAACACAAGATAAAATTTATTCAATCCTAAATACTAACAATAAGTATATTTATTTTATAATATTTGTTTAATAATTTATCAGATAATTTAAGGTAATATTGTCGTTCCCCCTATTTGTAGAGTAGGAGTTACGAGGCCAAAATTAGGGGTGGTACGAAGTACTAGTACGAGCAAATCTGAAATTTATGAAACTGGTTTGAATCAAGCCAGAGTGTGGGGGGAAGGATGGAAAAATTTTTAAATTTTTTATTAACCATTATAAAGGTCGAACATATCTCCTAGCCATCCAAATACCGATTGTTCACATTTAATATATTTAATATTATTATCATCAGATAATACAGATAATAATAAAAATCCATTGCTTTTAACACGTTCATATGAATTTATGTTTAAAGAAATAAATTCCCATGTAAATTGGCCATCACAAATAAATCTCCATTTGTTTGGAACTTGTACAAAACACTAAAAAATAATTTTAGTATTTAATATAGGCATGTTACGAAAGTCAAATCGCAAAACTTGCGAATATTAATTCACAGAAAAAGCTAAAAATATGCATGGGATATGTAAGTAAAGTACTTTTAAGTCGACTTATATGTACTTTAATATAGTAAATATCAATCAAAAATCATCAATCAAATCAAAAAGATCAAGAAAAAAAGCTAGAAATGGACAGGGATTTAGAGAAAGGAATAACCCAAATTATTAACAAAATAACCATAAACTTACCACTTTTTTTAATACAAAATTTTTTAATTCTTCAAGTTCACCAGCAAGTTCAGACATCGTTTTATTAAATTTATTATTTGTCACATAAAACTTAAAATATTTTTGAACAAAATTTAATCTATTTTAAATTAAAATGAATCATGTTAGGTTATTAACCGTACAGCTTTTTGTATTTTCAGAAAGAATCCTTAAAAACCCTCTCGTTTTCAAAAATTTCAAGCTTTTATATTTTCATTAAATTATTATTGAATAGTCTAAATCTTTTTGCCCCCAAATCCAAGGGATTTACTCGAGATAGCTCAAGTTATCCCCGTCCCTCTTTTGGCTACAGAATAAGAAACTGCCATTTCGGCAAAACCGAGAAGTAATAGAACTTATAAAATTTAAATACATATACCTATTTTTATTTTAAATAAATCATTACCTCCAAACCTCTGTCAGAATTGTTCTCAGCCATTTAAAAAAACAGAATTTTAAATTTAAATCCTAAAATTTTTAAAAATTAAATCAAAATATAAATACAAAAAGCTCAGGTTTAGAGTAAACTTCCCAAAAATTCAAGTTCGAATTTTGGGATTTTTGACGCTAGGTTTGAAACATCCTTATAATTTTTGTTAGTTCTTCAAATAAAATTTATATTAAGCTAGCAGAATATCTTTCCAAGAAGGAGGGATATTCTAATATCCCTCCAATAAATAGGTCCGAATCAAAATTTATTAAGATATTTGACTTTTTCCCCGTAATTTTTATTTTAATAGGGTATATGGTTAATGAATAAAACTAAAATGATGTAATGGAAGAATAATTAAATAAATGAAGGAAAGTTCTTTATATCCAAAAAAGTAGGGAGGAGCAAAAATCCGACCCAAATACAAACGAAAACTGACACATTTTTAACTAGACATAAATTATATGCCTGAATAGGATTGAAAAAATGCCAAAATAAATTAGCAAAAAATAAGGTCAACATAAGAGGCAAAGGGTCAAATATCCAAAAATAATTTGAGGTTAAACAAGGTTATGTACATATCAGGGGTTTGCCGTTTCGCCTTTCATCTTTCACCAAAATTTCGCCTTTTTTAGACTTTCGCCTTTCATGTTTCGCTTTTAAAATTGAGTTTCGGCACACCCCTGGTACATATGCAGTTTACTAATAAAAATTTAATGTTAATTAAAAAAGTTAATAGAAAAGGAATTAATTTTTTGATAGTTTATTAGATTTTTCTTTTAATGTAGGTCAAAATTTTTTTTCGAGATGAAAACCGATTGAGACTTATTTTTAGTATAGCTGGGCATGATGACTAGTGTTTCGCCGGAATTTCCGGGATTTTTTGATTACGGTTCCGGCAGGCCAGAAGTTCCGGGATTTTTTGGTTCAGGTCCTTCAGTCCCGGTTAAACCGGAACTTTTTAACACCCATAAGGATTAGAATATCCTTCTTCTCCCTTTAATCCATCAACTTTCCTCACAATTAAGAGAGATTTCAATGAATTAAGAGTTTTAGATATTTATGAAACTAAGTTTTTCGGTATTGATCGAAACTGACCCCTTCCGGGCTCTACTCTGAAACTATTTTTATTAATTTTTCAATAAAAAATAATTATTTCTTGTACCAACTATTCTAATTTGATTATAGGATTTCGTTGGTCTTGAAATCTTTTGATATAAACACTTAAAAAAAAAGATTTTTATTGGCTAATAAAATCATTAAAACATTTTTAAAAATTGCAAAATTAATTGCAAAAAATAGCGGATTATTAGAAAAGTGTCATGAAATTTTATAAAATAGTGACAGGTATTTGTGAGATTTGGAATATAGTGATAGGATTAATACTTCAAATCCAAAAAATTCCAGAAATGAGAAAACCCCGCCCCGGTATTAATATTTATAAACTTTAACAGTAAGAGATTATTATCAAAAGGTTAATTGAAAGTTTTTAAAAAATATAAAATTTTCGGAATGTAAAGTATCAAAAAAATTTTTAAAGTAAAAAAAACTTCAAATTTTGATTTAATTATAAAATTCATCAGTCACAATATGTTTGGAAATATCATATTTAAAAGGTTTGGTAGTTAAATCATTTCCAAAATTTGTTTCAACAGAACAAAGGTTGAGTTTAATAAAAGGTCGATAATCATCATCTTTTAATTTCATAGCGCAATCTACAAATAAAATTAAATTTAAAAATATTATATAGGTATAGAAGAACAAGAATATCTGATGACAGATGTTATAACTAGAGACCGGCAAAATCGAACTTCTGGGATCCCGCGTCGGGATTTTATTGCTTAATCGATGCCGGGACGGGATCCCGAGGGATAAATCCCGAAAAAATCCCGGATCCCGAAAATCCCGTCGGGATAACGTCCCGCGCCGGTCTCTAGTCATACTATAGTATACAAGTATGGTAAATGTCCGGTTGGTGTCCTACATGTCCGCAAAGAGAATGCGCATTTTTCCTTCCTTTTCTTGCATTTTTTCTGCAAGGAGTGGCGCCCATTTTTCCTTTGTGTATGGTAGCCTTTTGGCATGTCGAAGGAAAGAGGGAAAATAATAATTAATTACTAATAGAGTACTTAATACTAATAAAGTTATTATAACTAATAATGTTAGATTGATTTACAAACAGAATTAATTCACTTTAGGTTTAGATCATTTAGGATATTAACACCAAACAGTAAATCATCAACAATTCTTTATGAATCCAGTCAACAGTGCAAATATACAGCGGATTGAAGCATTCTGGAACAGATTAAGATTTCGAATGGATTAAGATTCCCACAGATATTTTAGGAATTTATTTGAGAATGTTGTCCCAAATTTTCCATCTCTGATCATTTATAAATAAAATATTTATTTGTACTCTATTAGTAATTAATTATTATTTTCCCTCTTTCCTTCGACATGCCAAAAGGCTACCATACACAAAGGAAAAATGGGCGCCACTCCTTGCAGAAAAAATGCAAGAAAAGGAAGGAAAAATGCGCATTCTCTTTGCGGACATGTAGGACACCAACCGGACATTTACCTACAAGTATTATAAGGAATTTTTGAAAATTTTTGTTCTTTTAATGCTCCGAAAGGCTTTTGCCCCGAAAAATTCCTCAAAGGAATCGAAACCCCAATATATTACGATCCTCGCCCTCGAACATTCGGTATCAAACTTGCTATTAAACTACTAACCAATTAATTCCCCATTCCTTGTAGAGAACATATGTGTCGGTATTTCAAATATCTTTGATGGCGAATACATTAATCCACAACCAACAATATCCCCATCTTTAATATCACTATCTCCGACGCAGAAAGATTCTTTCGTTCGTCTAGAGTAAAGACGATTTTCGTCTCTCAAAACAATTTCGTTTTCACAACAAAGACCAAATTTCCATCAAAACATCATCTTCATTTTCACTCTCAAATTTAATTTTAACTTAATAATAAAATAAAGCAAAAGTAGAACAATCATTTGTTGGCTTGTTAAATGTATTTTGTGCTAACACAAGAGATTCTTTGTTTAATCCTAAAATATAAGTAAATATGTTTGAGATTTCTGTTTAATAATCTTTAAGGTAGTGTAAGGATGATTCACTTAAAGCCCCGGTAGCTCAGTGGAAGAGCTCCTGTATGTGGTGAGCGATAACTTCAAGGAGGTCGTAGGTTTGAACGCTCCCCTGTGGCTAAACTTTTGCTAAACTTTTCTGTAGGCGAGTATTCTGATAAGACCGTGTTTTAGCCTAAGATGTTTAAGGTAATCGTTCCATCAATGAAGGGAATGCTAGCAACCAAGGTTCATTTCTCTCTTATCATCCAAGGTCTAAAACACATTATTGGAAGGGAGGGGGGGGGGGGGAATAAAATTCTGAATTTCTTTTTAACCATTATGGAAGCCGAACAACCATCCAAACATTGATTGTTCACATTTAATATATTTAATCTTTCCATTATCACACAATTTTATAAATCCAATTCCTTTAACACATACACGTTATTTATGAACACTGGTCTGAATCAAGCCAGAGTGGGGGGTGGGGGGAAGGAAGGATGGAAAAATTTTTAAATTTTTTTATTAACCATTATAAAGGTTGAACATATCTCCTAACCATCCAAAAACCGATTGTTCACATTTAATATAGTATTTATTATTTTTATCATCAGTTAATAGTAAAAATTCATTGCTTTTAACAAATTTATATGAATTTATATCTAAATAAACAAATTCCCATGTAAATTGGCCATCACAAATAAATCTCCATTTGTTTGGAACTTGTACAAAACACTAAAAAATAATTCTAGTATTTAACAGACTAGCACATGGATACGGATATGAATACAGATATTATAAAAATCCCTGCGGATATCCGTCTGTATCCGCCGTAAATGCGTATACGGATACCAAAACCCGTATACGTGTGCTAGTCTGGTATTTAATATAAAGGTTAGGCATGTTACGAAAGTTAAATCGCAAAACTTGCGAATATGAATTCACAGAAAAAGCTAAAAATATGCATGGGATATGTAAGTAAAGTACTTTTAAGTCGACTTATATGTACTTTAATATAGTAAATATCAATCAAAAATCATCAATCAAATCAAAAAGATCAAGAAAAAAAGCTAGAAATGGACAGGGATTTAGAGAAAGGAATAACCCAAATTATTAACAAAATAACCATAAACTTACCACTTTTTTTAATACAAAATTTTTTAATTCTTCAAGTTCACCAGCAAGTTCAGACATCGTTTTATTAAATTTATTATTTGTTACATATAACTTAAAATATTTTTGAACAAAATTTAATCTATTTTAAATTAAAATGAATCATGTTAGGTTATTAACCGTACAGCTTTTTGGATTTTCAGAAAGAATCTTTAAAAACCCACTCGTTTTCAAAAATTTCGGGCTTTCGTATTTTCATTATTTTGTGGAGATTTATCAAAGCAACTAAAATCTTTTTAATTTATCGAAACTGACCCTTTCCAGGCCTCAAGTTATCCCTGACCCTCCTCATGGTTTCAGAATAAGAACTGACATTTCGGCAAAGGCCTTAAATCCTGCCGAGAACTAATTAAAACATATGAGATATAAATACAAATATTTTTATTTTAAATAACTCATTACCTCCAAACCTCTGTCAGAATTGTTCTCAGCCATTTTAAAATTTCAAAACTGAATTTTAAATTTAAATCCTAAAATTTTTAAAAATTAAATCAAAATATAAATACAAAAAGCTCAGGTTTAGAGTAAACTTCCCAAAAATTCAAGTTCGAATTTTGGGATTTTTGACGCTAGGTTTGAAACATCCTTATAATTTTTGTTAGTTCTTCAAATAAAATTTATATTAAGCTAGCAGAATATCTTTCCAAGATGGAGGGATATTCTAATATCCCTCCAATAAATAGGTCCGAATCAAAATTTATTAAGATATTTGACTTTTTCCCCATAATTTTTATTTTAATAGGGTATATGGTTAATGAATAAAATTAAAATGATGTAATAGAAGAATAATTAAATAAATGAAGGAAAGTTCTTTATATCCAAAAAAGTAGGGAGGAGAAAAAATCAGAAAAAAATACAAACGAAAACTGACACATTTTTAATTAGAAGAAATATGTATGTGCCTGAATAGGATTGAAAAAATGCCAAAATAAATTACCAAAAAATAAGGTCAACATAAGGGGCAAAGGGTCAAATATCCATAAATAGTTTGAGGTTAAACAAGGTTATGTACATATCAGGGGTGTGCCGTTTCGCCTTTCATCTTTCACCAAAATTTCGCCTTTTTTAGACTTTCACCTTTCATCTTTCATGTTTCGCTTTTAAAATTGAGTTTCGGCACACCCCTGGTACATATGCAGTTTACTAATAAAAATTAAATGTTAATTTAAAAAGTTAATAGAAAAGGAATTAATTTTTTGATAGTTTATTATATTTTTCTTTTAACGTAGGTTAAAATGTTTTTTTCGAGATGAAAACCGATTGAGACTTGTTCTTAGTAGAGCTGGGCATGATGACTAGTGTTTCGCCGGAATTTCCGGGATTTTTTGATTACGGTTCCGGCAGGCCAGAAGTTCCGGGATTTTTTGGTTCCGGTCCTTCAGTTCCGGTTAAACCGGAACTTTTTAACACCCCTAAGGATTAAAATATCCTTCTTCTCCCTTTAATCCATCAACTTTCCTCACAATTTGTTATGACCCCGCTTACGAAGAGATCAGAACAAAACGTTTATCGCACAACGAAATACAGAGCAGGTGAAGGTAGGTAGAAGAACTAAAACTGGGAGAGAGAACTAACTATTGGCTGGGCTTTTATACTAATCACTCTAAGGGCTGACGCCCATACACAACACCTCCCCCCTTGAAAAAAAAGGTTCGGCTTCACTTAAAGCCGAAGCTTTACAATATACTTAACTTTGCCAGCCAAACAAACAACAACAAAAATACATACAAAAATTTGGGGGAATAAGGGCAATGGGAACAAAAAATACATACAACATTACAAAAAATACAACAATAATATTATCACAAAATTTTATTTATTTATTTATTTTACACATCTACGTCTCCATATTTTTATTATCATCTTCAACATCTTTCATCTTTGGCTTGTTCCCACTGTACTTGACACTCCTCTTGGTCTTACTAATTTCACTGGATACTTTATAGCCTCTTCCGCATACTTTTTTACACTTTCCTTAGACATCACTAATTTTTGAGGCTGTCTAATACTATTTCTCAAACAATATTTATGTGGTTTATCAACTTTTTCAATCCACTATCACTTACACTTTCACTTTTCCACAAAGTATTACAATCTTCACTTAAACATCTATTTCTAATTTGATTTTCGTGCCGAGTTACCACGGCATTCAATACTGGCGAGTATATCTTATAGATAACTCCCCTTTTACTTTCCACTTCACCATCCAACCAATTAATTTTACCATCTTTTCGGTAATTTAAGAAATACACTAACTTACCGATTTTTCGGTTTTTTACTCCATGGTGTTTATCAAACCACGTTTTCATTTTCACTTGTTGAGGTGTTATCACTTTATTTTCTTGTAAGGTCACTCTTTTGGGTATTAATCTCGCTAAATTCAATCGCAATTTCCTTCCAAGAAACACTTCACTAGGGGATTTCCCTTCCAATGATTCATGAGGACTGGCTCTATAAAACAATAACACTTCACTGAGCCAATTCTTCTTATTAGAATTTTTTGTCATCATTCTTTTAAAATAATCCACAAATCTTTCCACTTGACCATTGGATTGTGGATGATATGGGGCACTAAACACTTGACTAATCCCCTTATTTTGACAATACACTTTAAACTCATTTGATCGGAATGGACTTCCATTATCAGACACTATTGTTTCTGGGTACCCGTAACGGTTTATGATCCGTTCTCAATATGAACTTTCTGCCGAATAGCATTTTATGAAACTTCTGCACTGCAAACACTAATGCTAAGCCTTCTTTTTCAATTTGGCTATAATTCTTTTCTGCATCATTCAATGATTTACTTGCGTACTCAATCACTTTTTCCTTTCCATTTGGAAATTTATGCGATATTACTGCTCCCACTCCATAATTCGATGCATCTGCTGTCACTATTATTTCTAATTCTGGATCGAAATGCGTTAACATTAGATCAGAATTTAGCACTTTTTTAACACTTTGGAAAGCCTTTTCTTGATCTTGGCCCCACTCCCACTTCACTTCTTTTTTTAGCAATTTATCTAATGGCCCTCTATACTTATGCATTTCACTAACAAACCGCCCATAATAATTAATTGTACCCATAAAAGATTTCAATTCTTTAACATCTCTTGGGCGTGTTAATTCACTTATTTTCTTTTTCTTTTCTGGGTCAGGTTCAATTCCACTTTTAGATACAATATAGCCTAAAAACTTCAATTTTTCTTTGAAAAAATTACACTTTTCTAACTGGATTTTTAATCCCCACTTTTCAATTCGATCAAATATTTCAAACAATTGCACTTTATGATCTTCAATATTTTTAGAAACTATTATTAAATCATCTAAATAGGCAAACACTCCAGGAATTCCACTAATCAATTTATCCATCAATCTTTGAAATATTCCTGGTGCTGATTTCACTCCAAACGGCAATCTTTGCACTTCAAACAATCCTTTATGTGTATTAATACACGCCACTTTTTTAGATTGCTCGTCTAACTCAATCTGTAAATAGGCATCTCTGAGATCCAATTGCGAAAACACTTTACTTCCATGGATCTCAGCCCATATTTCACTAGGCTTTGGCAAAGGATGCCTATCTAATTCAATTGCATTATTCAACCCTGTTGAATAATCCATACACACTCTTGTTTTGCCGTTTGCCTTTTTAATTGCTAAAATAGGCGCTGCCCAATTAGCAAATTCAATTGGCTTAATAGCTCCAATTTCACTCAATCTACTTAACTCTTTTTCAATTGCGTCTTTAACGCCAATTGGTACTGGTCTAGCCCGTACAAATACTGGACTCACTCCTGGCTTCATATACAAATGAGCCTTCATTTTTGTACAATGGCCTAAACCTGGCTCAAACACTTTCTTGAACTGCACTGCCAATTTGTTTACTATTTCACTAATTTTACTTTGTGCCTTTTTAATTTCTAACACTTTAATCGGCTCTTCACTCTTCTTAATACTAGACACTATTGGATACCCCAATTTATTCTCAACTTCAATTATCCATGGCAGGCCAAACAAATTCAATTTTTCACTTGTGACATGTGTCACCAATACTTGTTTACTTTCGTCTACTTCGACACTCGCCATAAAACTGCCCAACATACTAAACTCGTTTCCTGTGAAACTTCTGCCTTTGCAAGGCACTCCAGTGAGCTTTGGGCTACCAATATTCTTCCATGTCACTTCACTTATACAACTAATTTGAGCCCCCGAATCCAAAATGAATTCCACTTCGGTTCCGTTCACTAACACTTTTTTTGTTAACCATTTAGGTTTCACACTCAAACTCACATGGAGAATGTCAACACTATTCTTTACATTACACTCATGGTTTTCCCACCATGTTTTTACTTTACTTATCAGAGCCATTTTTCTTTTGCCGAACTTTTCTTATTGTAGCTGTTGACGACCTTTTTCGAAGTAGACGAGACTGGTTCTTTTTTTACTCGACCGCGCCACTGTTATGACCCCGCTTACGAAGAGATCAGAACAAAACGTTTATCGCACAACGAAATACAGAGCAGGTGAAGGTAGGTAGAAGAACTAAAACTGGGAGAGAGAACTAACTATTGGCTGGGCTTTTATACTAATCACTCTAAGGGCTGACGCCCATACACAACACAATTAAGAGAGATTTCAATGAATTAAGAGTTTTAGATATTTATGAAACTAAGTTTTTCGGTATTGATCGAAACTGACCCCTTCCGGGCTCTACTCTGAAACTATTTTTATTAATTTTTCAATAAAAAATAATTATTTCTTGTACCAACTATTCTAATTTGATTATAGGATTTCGTTGGTCTTGAAATCTTTTGATATAAACACTTAAAAAAAAAGATTTTTATTGGCTAATAAAATCATTAAAACATTTTTAAAAATTGCAAAATTAATTGCAAAAAATAGCGGATTATTAGAAAAGTGTCATGAAATTTTATAAAATAGTGACAGGTATTTGTGAGATTTGGAATATAGTGATAGGATTAATACTTCAAATCCAAAAAATTCCAGAAATGAGAAAACCCCGCCCCGGTATTAATATTTATAAACTTTAACAGTAAGAGATTATTATCAAAAGGTTAATTGAAAGTTTTTAAAAAATATAAAATTTTCGGAATGTAAAGTATCAAAAAAAATTTTTAAAGTAAAAAAAACTTCAAATTTTGATTTAATTATAAAATTCATCAGTCACAATATGTTTGGAAATATCATATTTAAAAGGTTTGGTAGTTAAATCATTTCCAAAATTTGTTTCAACAGAACAAAGGTTGAGTTTAATAAAAGGTCGATAATCATCATCTTTTAATTTCATAGCGCAATCTACAAATAAAATTAAATTTAAAAATATTATATAGGTATAGAAGAACAAGAATATCTGATGACAGATGTTATAACTAGAGACCGGCAAAATCGAACTTCTGGGATCCCGCGTCGGGATTTTATTGCTTAATCGATGCCGGGACGGGATCCCGAGGGATAAATCCCGAAAAAAATCCCGGATCCCGAAAATCCCGTCGGGATAACGTCCCGCGCCGGTCTCTAGTCATACTATAGTATACAAGTATGGTAAATGTCCGGTTGGTGTCCTACATGTCCGCAAAGAGAATGCGCATTTTTCCTTCCTTTTCTTGCATTTTTTTCTGCAAGGAGTGGCGCCCATTTTTCCTTTGTGTATGGTAGCCTTTTGGCATGTCGAAGGAAAGAGGGAAAATAATAATTAATTACTAATAGAGTACTTAATACTAATAAAGTTATTATAACTAATAATGTTAGATTGATTTACAAACAGAATTAATTCACTTTAGGTTTAGATCATTTAGGATATTAACACCAAACAGTAAATCATCAACAATTCTTTATGAATCCAGTCAACAGTGCAAATATACAGCGGATTGAAGCATTCTGGAACAGATTAAGATTTCGAATGGATTAAGATTCCCACAGATATTTTAGGAATTTATTTGAGAATGTTGTCCCAAATTTTCCATCTCTGATCATTTATAAATAAAATATTTATTTGTACTCTATTAGTAATTAATTATTATTTTCCCTCTTTCCTTCGACATGCCAAAAGGCTACCATACACAAAGGAAAAATGGGCGCCACTCCTTGCAGAAAAAATGCAAGAAAAGGAAGGAAAAATGCGCATTCTCTTTGCGGACATGTAGGACACCAACCGGACATTTACCTACAAGTATTATAAGGAATTTTTGAAAATTTTTGTTCTTTTAATGCTCCGAAAGGCTTTTGCCCCGAAAAATTCCTCAAAGGAATCGAAACCCCAATATATTACGATCCTCGCCCTCGAACATTCGGTATCAAACTTGCTATTAAACTACTAACCAATTAATTCCCCATTCCTTGTAGAGAACATATGTGTCGGTATTTCAAATATCTTTGATGGCGAATACATTAATCCACAACCAACAATATCCCCATCTTTAATATCACTATCTCCGACGCAGAAAGATTCTTTCGTTCGTCTAGAGTAAAGCCTATTTTCGTCTCTCAAAACAATTTCGTTTTCACAACAAAGACCAAACTTCATCAAAACATCATCCTCATTTTCACTCTCAAATTTAATTTTTACTTCATAATAAAATAAGGTAAAAGTAGAAGAATTATTTGTTGGTTTGTTAAATGTATTTTGTGCTAACACAAGAGAATCTTTGTTTAATCCTAAAATATAAGTATGTTTGAGATATTTGTTTAATAATCCTTAAGGTAGTGTAAGGATAATTCACTTTGAGCCCCGTTAGCTCTGTGTGAGAGCTCCTGTATGTGGTGAGCTAAAGTGCCTAGCAATAACTGTAAGCCCGGGCCGGTATCATAAGAGCGTGGTTGCTGGTTAGGTGACCTACCAGCGCCCAACTTTTCCCCTATAATTTAAAAAGAAGAGAGAAATGGCTGCGCCGAAAAAACAGGGAAGAAAAGAAAGAGGAAAAGTATACGGTAGTTTTCCTCTTCTTTTCTTCTACCCTGCTAAGGGGCAGGGTAGAAGATTTTTTAAAAAATCAATAAAAAGCGAATTTTGATGGAAAAATTATAAATTTAATATTTTTAAATAGCTTGATGTGTCCTCTATTTTTTGACATAATTTTTGGAATTTTCCCTTTAAAACTCAATTTATGAGAATTTTTTTAAAAAAGTACCTCATTTTTCAGTGATTTTTTAGGAAAAAGTAGTACCTTGCTTGGAAAGTCATAACTTTTAAATAAATCGGTCAAAATTTTTGATTTTTTGTCAAATCATAGTTATCACTCCGATCTATATTTTAGAAAAAAAATAAAATTTTTACCTCGATTTTAAAAAAAGTTATGATTTTTCTCATAAATAGGGAGAAATGAGAAAAAACGGCGACGCCAAACCCGCGGCGTAGGGTCAGCTCGGCGCTGCCGTTACGATGGTTACCTAACCACCTTCTTATGATACCGGCCCCGGTGGCTAAACTTTTTCTGTAGGTGAGCAAAAAACTTTGTTGGATCTTATTTTGATAAGACCGTGTTTTAGCCTGAGATGCTTAAGGTAATCGTTCCATCAATGAAGGGAATGCTAGCAATTAAGGTTCATTTCCCTCTTATCATCCAAGGTCTAAAACACATTATTGGAAGGGAGGGGGTAATAAAATTTTTAACCATTCTGGAAGCCGAACAACCATCCAAACATTGATTGTTCACATTTAATATATTTAATATTTCCACGATCACACAATTTTATGAATCCATTTCCTTTAACACATACACCTTTAGGAGAATTTGTATTTACACAAATAGATTCACAACAAGGATTATTCTTGGCAATAAATTTCCATTTGTTTGGAACGTGTACAAAACGCTAAAAAATTATTTTGTAAAAGGAATGGGAAAAATATGTACATAAATCGCAAAACAGTCTTTTTGTGAGTATTTTTGGGGAAACTCACCCAGAGTTATGTACAGAACACATTATCCGACCATTGATGTTACTTATAACCATAGAGTAACACGGGTAATACCAAGGCTGGCCCCCCTCCCCCCTTTTTTTATGTTTCACTGACCATTTTGAGCTTTTTTGCTTGACATACAATTTACAATATATCATTCGAAAGAGCTTTTTGAGCTGGGTAGAATGATACCATGATCGGTTAGCTTTGGCGATTCTGAACAAAATTTGGGGCTAAATCCTCGATGGACATGCTCTTTGTGATGTTGAAAGGGATTAAAATAGATGCTCATAACTATGTTGATTTAAGTAGGATTTCGATGATTTTAGTACCGTTCGACTCAGCGCGAAGAGCTCTTTCGAATGGATATAATTTGCCAAAAAAATAGGACAGAAAAAAGAGGGGGGACCAGCTTTGGTATTACCGATACACATTTATTGGCACCACATTTATAGTCTGACGATTCTAATATTTTGAGGAATGAAGAGGGGAGGGGGGGGGGGCGAAATTCAATTTTAGTAAATAAAATTAACAAAATTTCCATAAACTAACCACTCTTTTAAACAAAAATTTTTTTAATTCTTCAATTTCAACAGCAAGTTGATAATTTGTTTTATTAAATTTATTAGTTGCTTTTCTTTTAAATTGTTTGTTTCTTTTAATTTTTCCCCTTACCTCCAAATCTGTATCATATCTGTGTCAGAATTGTTCTCATTCATTTTAAAAGTTTAAACAAAATTTTATACTTAAATCTTAAAAAATTTTTAAAATTAAATCCACAATATTTATCCCTGGCCCCGTCCCTGGCACGGGGTAGTTAAGCTAGCAGAATGCCCCTCATATATTGGTATTAAAATACTTGGTATGTAACATCTCCTAATATATATTTTCTAATAGAGAGGTAGGTATTAATTAACTAAACAAAAATGATTTGATAAATACGGACAAATTTAAAAGTTTATTTTAATTGTGTATACGAAATAAAAAATGAATAAAATTAAAAAGAAATGTAAATGAATGAAGGAAAGGTAGGGAGGGGCAAAAATTAAGGGAGGGGCAAAATATTAAAATACAAAGGAAAATGAAACATTTTTTAATTAGAAGAAATATGTATGTGCCTGAATAGGATTGAAAAAATGCCAAAATAAATTACCAAAAAATAAGGTCAACATAAGGGGCAAAGGGTCAAATATCCATAAATAATTTGAGGTTAAACAAGGTTATGTACATATGTAGTCTAATATTGAAAATTAAATGTTAATTAAAAAAGTTAATAGAAAAGGGATTAATTTTAGATAGTTTATTATATTTTATTTTTGGAATATAAAAAAATTAATATCTCTCAATTTTTATTTAGTATAATATATACACTGGAGCTGTCCAAGACTAATGGTCTTGACTCAAGACTTCTTGGGTTTTTTCGGTCTTGGTCTTGTGGCGCTAAATATCGAAATTTTTGCGCCTTAAAAAGCCAAGTATTTTCTTAAAGTTTTATTATATTTTCTATAAATACTTCAACATTATACATAGGTCCTTTTGGCAAAGGTGCGAAAAATAAGCCAAAAATTTGCTCTAAGGGACCAAAAATTGTCTTGAGTCCAAGTCTTGGTCTTGTCTAGGTCTTTGGATCTAGTCTTGGTCTTGGGGTCAAGACTTGGTCTCGAGTCTTGGAAAATTTCCGGTCTTGGACAGCTCTAATATTCACATAATTTCAACTTTTAAACTTTAGGTTTCCCAAAAAAAGCTCCCCAAGTTTCAATCTTGCATTCATCACTTCCTTGAGCAATCATAAATACACCACCATTCTTTCCCCATTCTTTTCCCCATGAATTAATTGCAAGCCAAAATGGTTGGACTTTTCCTGAACATGTTTGGGTTCCCCAACCAATTATACGTATTGCATGCCCTAGTGGATTTTTGTTTGTTGTTCTCTTAAATTTTATTAAGTTGATGTTCATAAATAAATTAAATTGAAAATTTTGACTCTTGAGAAATTTGAGGCTTTATATTACCTTATAAACTCCTTCACCATAATGATAGAAATCATCATAAACATCCATTACACCCGTAATTGGACCGTTTGCTTTAATTTCGGCCTTCATTGTCTTAACTGCTTCAGAAACAGCCATATTCGGCCAAATCTCACCAGTTGATATAACTAAAGTATTTTGAATGTGACAGGTAGGTTAATATACTAAATATAAATACCGAATTTCTTATCATTATTATATTGAATTGGCCATTTTGAATTAGTACATTTCGAGACACATTTAGGTGTGTGACCAGAAGTTGCTGGATTAATAGAATATGGTTTGCAACCGGTCTTTTTTTCAAAATTTGATCCAGAGACTACCCCACTATCTTTCATGTATTGCCAAGCATAGTATGGAGATCCGCCATTACATCTAGATTTTAGTGGTATAAATTAATTTTAAGCCTCTAACCCGCTAGTTGATGGTGTGCAACTAAGTATTTCTTCATCAGATGATTGATTATCTGGATCAGAAACTGGCGTTTTTAAGCCTTTCTTAGCTCTCTCAATACAGTAGCGATCGGTAAACGTAGATGAACTTGCAACAGCCCAACAATCCCCACATTGGCCTTGATTTCTAATAATGTTAATTATATCTGCACATTGTGGCCATTGTTTTCTTGAATCAAATTCGATATTGTAAGTACAGGAAGGATTTGAACGCTTTGTTCTTATTTTGCTGTTTGTTTTAAAATTTGGAGTATCTGTGGGAATTTTGGGCGATTTTGTGTTTACACCACAAAATAGTTTTCTGGTGTCCGCTGTCATATTTGCAAATCTCTCGTTGAATTTTGCCTTAATAAAATTTTAAAAATAAATTTTTTATTTTCAAATAACCTTCCAAGTAAAATCTTGTAAATTAAATGATTCAACGAAAGATTTAATATCTTTATCGATATCAAAGTCAAAATTAAATTCATTTTCAAATATATCAAATTCATCCGATTGAAAGGTGTTTTGTATGAGAGAAAACAATACAAAGCAAAGTAGACAAGGAAAATTCTGAAACAATTTGAATTATTATCTGACATAAATCATAATTGTTAGGGTAGTGAGTCAGAACTTATATAGTCCATCTTACTTCTCAAACGTTTTCTCAACAATTAACTAATGGCCCTATATCTTTAAGAACTTCCCTTACTTTGAACGACTATTGCTCTTCACTATTGTTCTTCGCAATATGTAAATCCAGATAAATCCGGGCCCTACTTATAACTATAACAAGTTTACGACACTTTTTCAGTAACATAAAAGCTATAAATAAAATATGGTATTCCTTGGTATTGGTATTATACTCAATGGTATTCCTTGGCTTATCAATTCAGAATAAACTCTTGGATTTAATTATTATATAATTTGGTTTTCTCAATAGCTAAAATAACCCTCCACATAATAGGCAATCAACTATTATAAACATCTTAAGCTTAGTTTTAACTAGTATTGTATGAGGGTTGAATAATTTTAAAAATATAGCAACTTACCATATTTTAATGAGGAATTAAATAAAAGCTGGCAATAATTATGTTTATACCCTTCAGTCATTATAATATTTATACACTCATATTTAGCTAAAATCCATCGTTGGCTTTTAATGCAACGTGGTTTATGGTACAGGATTTAAAATTTATAAACTAAAAAAAGGATGATCAAATAAGAATATATACGCAAAATAAAAATTTTTTGTTATAATTTTATGTCCAATGAGATTTTCGTTTGTATAAGCAGAAATTACGGATAATAAAATGTATCTTAATTCTGTCGTATCAGCATGTTAAAGGAAAACTGAAGATTAAACATACCTTTCAAAACGTGAAATATATAATTGTCGATGAGGAGACTCCGTTAATGCGATGGTTACATAAAAACGCAAGACGCGGAGGAAGAAAAAGATAATGGGAAATGAAGAGAGAAAAATATGCCGGCGTATTGACGCTTTTTGAGTGGTTACATAAACTGCGGAATGAAGCAGGTGTCATTTTTATTTCAAAACATTTTGAACTTGATCATTTCTCGGCCAATTCTGATCCGATTTTCAAAATTTAAGAAGATTTTGAAAATTCATTTCATTCTCTATCGATATAATAAATTTTATATTTTTAAAGTTAAATTTTATAGATTAAAATTGGTTTTGAAAAGGTAATTAAAATGTAAAAAATTTTAAAAGTGTACACATTGTCCCATAATTATAAACGTACTTGGGATTCTCGAGTTTCTAGCATTAGGAAAAATTTACAAAAATTTGAGCAAGCATATCTACCGATATTAATTTTTATATCTACCGATATTTCTTTCTTCTTGTGAATATCGAGATCTCGACACTCTGAAAATCAACGTAAAACTGGGGTAAGACTCTAAAAAAATATTTTCTACCCCTTATAAAATGTTTTTAATTTTTATTTTCGGCTCATTCGAAAGCTCTTGAATGGGTGCGTTTATAATTATGGGACAGAGTGAACATGATTACATGATTAAATATTTATATGTGATAAATTAAATAATAAAGTCAAAAATACAAAAATAGAACAACCTTCATAATTGTTTTCATTATAGACAAAAAGTTAATAAATTGTTCTATTATTTCTGTTCTACAAGTATAGACTTTTAAATAAATATTGAAAAATATAAATTATAATTTAGTAATTAAAATCAGACTAGAATTTAAAAATAAATTGGTTTTTAAAATATAATCGTTAATTAATCTTTCTTTAATTTATCGTCTTTAACTTCTTCCTCTGTTTCCAAATTCCATTTAATCCAGTAATCATCTTCTTCCTCTTGGATCGGTTGGAAATTAAGAGGGTTATTATTCTGTTCTTCCAAAGTCTGTAATTTTATTTCATCATCAGAACTAGCTTCTAACGATTCTTCAGAACTATCTTTCTGATTTTCTTCAGTCGCTTCTTTATGTAATTTCTTTAAAATATTGCGAATTTTATTAACAGTTTCCTCATTAACTTCAATCATATTTAAATTTTTATTTATTCTATTTTTAAGCATATCAAGAACGTTCTTTTTTATAGGAAGTCTTAAATAAATATAAGATTAATATATATTAGAATTGTCCAAGACCATTAAACTGAGTCTTGCAACTACGCTTGGTAAAAGTTCGGCTGACCCCCACCCTTATATTCTTTTCTATTTTCTCAGTTTTTCTCTTTAATGACAAATTATATGACATTCGACACAGCTCTTCGAGCTGTGTCGAAAGTCACTAAAACCAATGAGATCCGACTAGAAACAACAAAGTTATGACCTTTTGTTTTAACCCCTTTGGATCGGAACATATGCTTTTCCATCGAGGATTCAGCTTCATAATTTTGTTCAGAATGATCAAATATATCCTATTTTGGTATCACTCGACCCAGCTTGAAGAAAATCTAGAGTAAGGTCTATAATCCAAAAATATCTATGAGCCTTTTTGGCGCCAAAAATTCGAATTTTTTCCAAAAAATCGGAGATCGAAAGAAAAAAAACATCGAAAATCATAAATCGAAATTTCGAAACAGCTCTGTTTTTCTAATACATTTTTTTTTCTAATACTCTGTTTTTCTAATACAATTAACTTTACATATAGAAGGTTTATGTTTTTTATAATTAGTATAAGATATTTAAATGATATTTGCCAAAAATAACTAAAAATTAGCATATCTGCAGAACCAAACTATTGTCTATTTAGCACTATAGCGAAGGTACTCTCCTGTTTTGTTAAACTAAGATCAAAGAAAAACTAAGATCACTAAGATCAAAGAGATCCGACTTGAATTTAATGAGGATTTAATTATAACAAAAAATCAAACAATTTTTCTCTCTTCGAAGGAACCCGTTTGTAGAGGCATATTTTATGCATTGCCAAAACAACTTGTATAAAATCTCTGTTGGCCTTGATATAATCAACCGATACCTCGCCATATTTGTATAACGCAATTATTCCTCGAATATATTCTATCTAAAAACAAATAGTATTTTTTTTATAATTTTATAACTATAGAATTTATGTAGTAGTGATTAGAGCTATCGATTTCACTGAATTTTTCAGTTTTTACATCGAAACTCAGAAAATGACCGAAAATCTTCTGTTATTAGGTTTGAAACTGACAACCCTAGTCTTTTGTCTATATAGTAAAGCAGCTGGGCTATAGCTATTTCTCTCCTTTAGCTAGTGCAAAAGGTTAATCGGCGGCTGGGAGCGAACCAGCATCTTCAGTAGACCGGGCTGATGTGTTAGTGTTACGACCCGAGGTGTCCGAGATTTAACTAATGTGACGAGCACAATAATAACACTTTATCACAAAGAGAAATAAACAAAGTAGGCGAAGGGAATGGGACAGACGAAGGAGATCAGTGACTAGCCCCGCTAGTATGATCCAAATAGACTGACGCTTACTCTGGCTTTTATACTAAACACTTTAAGGGCTGACGCCCATACACAACACCTCCCCTTGAAAAAAAGGTTCGGCTTTCACTTAAAGCCGAAGCTTTACAACTTTAAATTCACTATAGCTTCCATGCTATCAATACAATTAACACTTAAGCCAGAGCGTCTAGTCTCTCACTAACACTCAAATCACAACAAAATACAAAAAAATGTGGGATGACAAAAGGGCAAAACGAAAACAACAAATTAAAATCACAATACAACAATTACAAAATCACAAAATTTGTCATCTTATTCCACATTTTATTTTTCTTCTTCTGGCGGCGGTCATCTACAGTGCATACACAGCTCCCATCAAGGCAATCGTACGTCCTGAATTGGTCACACTTGTTGAGCGTCACACTGCTTGTCCATAAGCATTTCACTTTATTTTTCACTTTTCTTCACTATTTTATGTTCCTCACTTTTTATTTCACTTCCATTTTTTTAACACTTTCTATTGCGGCACTACATTCACTTTTCAACACTGTGCCCAATAATAAAATTTCACTGAATTGCACCACTATCACTATTTCACGACTTAAATGAAGTCAAACACCACAACACTAACATTTAGTTAGTGTGCAGTTCGGTGCCGTTTTCCCGTGTACTTTTAGGATGGCTCGTGGTTGAATACTAACACTTGAATACTACTACTAACTAACCACTCAAAGGATGCCTGCTACATCCTGCCTCTGTCAAAGACTCAGGTACCGCAACACTTCACTGAACTTACACTATGTGTAGTCTGGGTTGCTTCACTCACTTGCGCTGGCATAATACTTCAATCACTAATACTCCTCAGCGCCTTGACTCACTGCAATTCAATTCACTATCACCTTTCAAAGCTCATTATTTGGTCTTACCCACCCGTAGGCTGCCAAATATTCACTTTTTTCAACTTTTCCCTTTTTTCAATTTCTGGACTTACATTCTCTTGAATGCCAGACACTTCAAAATTTGATCGGCCAAAATCTGCGCACTTCCAGGACCACTAGGCATTTCAGCCTTAAAATTCGACCATTGGCACTCGCACTGAGTCCTTTTTCAGGTCACTACTAACTAATATGTCCATGCGCACTAACAATTCACTCAATACACTTTCGACTCATGCCGATCACTAATTACGACGTCTGTCCACTCACAATTCAAAACAATCACTTCACTAATTGCCAAAGCAATTCACTACACTTCGCCACACTTCACTTTTGTCGACCGCGCCATTGTTACGACCCGAGGTGTCCGAGATTTAACTAATGTGACGAGCACAATAATAACACTTTATCACAAAGAGAAATAAACAAAGTAGGCGAAGGGAATGGGACAGACGAAGGAGATCAGTGACTAGCCCCGCTAGTATGATCCAAATAGACTGACGCTTACTCTGGCTTTTATACTAAACACTTTAAGGGCTGACGCCCATACACAACAGTTAGCCATTACACCACGCCGCCTACTGCTCAGCCTTAGGAATTAAATAGCTATATGCTTTACAATATCTAAAAGTTTTTATCGTTTGTCTCTGGTCAGCTGTTTTAATTCAATGATTTTATACTTGCCATCCTTTAAATAAAATTTTCAAAAATTATTTACGTTAAGTTGGCTATCTTTAGTTCTATCAAGTATTTGAATATTATATTTTGATTTGTTATTAATTAAATTTAAAGCTTTAGCATATTGGTCATTTGAATTTTCATAATCTTCGACTAATTGTTTTTGGACTTCCTCATTTGGATTTAAATCTTTATCAATTTTTTGGTCACAATTATTTTCTGCCCTTTCTTTTTTAACAAATAATTTTAATTTTTTAATATAAATTGGATAAGATTTTTTAGCTTTATCTGGACGTTTTTTATTTTTTGGTCGACGACCCATTAAAATAAAATTAAATAACAACGAGATAATCAGTAAAAGATAAATAATAATATTTTTATTAATTTTCATATTAATCTGAAAATATTTATCCTTACACTCTGTTCCAAAAAGAGGGCTTTCAAATGAGCCTAAAATAAAATTTTAAAGTAGCCTATAAGGGGTCGAAAATCTTTCTGACTTACCCCTGTTTTCGTTGATTTTTGAGGTATCAGTAACTCAACTTCTGGTGAAGATACCTTGTCTAGTTTTTCGTTTATTTTTTTCTACAATATTTATTGTAGTAAAACAATAGAATAAAAAAAACAATGATAGGTACCTAGCTAGTATAAAACTATCAAGTGGTCGTATCATTTTGGAACACCTAAATATCTGTTTTTAAACGATAAATTTTTTTCTATAAACTGACAACTGTAATATTCATAGATTTGAAAATATTTTAGAAATACATAGTGTGTTAAAATTTAAATTAGATTTGTTGATTTTTCATCAAGTTACAGTGAAAAATAAGGGTGGCCGTATCTTTTTGGAACAGAGTGTAAAATAGAATATTTGAAAGCAATTTACATTAAAAAATAAAAAAATTAGAATAAAATGTATTTAAATTGAATTTAAATAATAAAAATTTCATAATAAAATTTTACGTAATAATTAGAAAATTCTTTGTAAATCCCGACGGCATTTATTTCTTAACAGCTAAAAATAATGAAAGGTGGCACTAAAGAAAAAAATAAATGCACTTTTTTAAATAAAAATAAGAGGCAATTTTATTAAAAAAACTTTTTACTTAAGTGCAAAAAATTAATCAAATTAACTTAATCCAAGAGGGTTCGATTCCGTTCTCCGGCCAGGGAATTCTCCGGAGAACGGATGGATTCGGTTCGGTTCGTTTGAAAAAGACTGACAACCCTATTCAGCACACATTCAATGAATTTCCCACAGCACTAGAAAAATATGTAAAAATATTTTATTTATTTTAAAAATTATTTAAAATAAAAATTAATATTTATTGTGAAATGGAAAAGCTTTCATCACTCTCTCTGATTAATGGGACGTGTTTAACAGGTCGCAACTCGAATTGATTTAGATGCGTGTAATGTCGCCTATTTATGTTTAAATCCTCGAGTAACATTGAAAAACATAAATAATAGCCCAACAATGTATAAGTTCTTCTATAAAATTAAAAAAAAAATAAAAACCGTCCAAGAAAAAATATTGAAACAAACCGAACATTGAAAGTGTTTTCGACGGCAAAACTTAAATGCTCGATTTATATGTGAAAATAATTTATTCTTCACTTTTCAAACTTGTTAAAATAGTCTGATACCGGGGTCGGAAAAAGCCTTTTGCCGAACACATTTGATTAGCAAGGCACAATATTAACATTTTATGAATAACGAACGTTAGTTTATTGTCGAAGCCCAGTGATAAACACCATAAGAAAATACTATATGTTAAAAAAGTTAGAATTTATCTTCCTTCGAATACCCGCTTAATGTAAAAAGTTATAAAATTTAAATTAAACAACTCATTTTAAATTACAATTTTTTCAAATAAACGAAGAATGGCTTGTTGAGGGGTTTAAAATAAATAAAATCTTCTTCTTAATTGCTTTAAGTTTTTTGAAATTTTTGATTAGAATAAAAGTTTTGCCAAATAATTATTTATTAATTTTTAACGTATCTTTTATTTCTGATTAAAAACCGAACTTCTCTTTAAATTTTAATTGCCGGTCTTTTTTGTATCAAACGCTATAATTTTCCACATAATTTAAGCAAATTTTAAGTAAATTTCTTTTTTATCATTATCTCTACATTTCCTTCTAACAATTAAACTTACAAAATATTTCAATAAATATTTTTATTTTTTGATCTTTTGGAATGGATATTCATAGCAAATTTATCCACATTTCAATTTTATATTGATAGAATTTTCTCTCTTTCGTTACACACAATTTAGCTAATTGAGAAGCAATGTTTATTCAAACAAAAGATGTTTAAACATTATAATTATAAAATTATATTAGATTGTATTTAATATATACGAGTTTTATTAATAAAGAGCTTAAATAAAATTGGTGTATTTATTTAGTCATTTAATTTAAATTCTCGCTTTTTCCTCTACACTTCATTGATTTAATTAAATTTTTGTTGCCATAGAAAAATTTAATATTAATTTAAATTATGTTAACTCATTATTTTTTAGTTTAACAATTTTATTTCTCAAAAACTAAATTATAATGTTTGGTATTATTTTCTTTGGCAATAGTGCCTTTCGCGTCATAGCCCCCCCCCATTTTCTCGCTCCTAATTGGATATACCGTATTTCCTCTAATTTACCGACGGCCTCTAGTTGCGACAGCCTCCAATAAAGCGACCCTTTAAGAGGGGATAGAAAAATTGAGTGACATGTCGCTGAATTAGAAGGAATTCGGTAGTTTGAGTTAAGAGGACCTTAGAGTTTAAAAGGACGATTTCAATGGAAATTGGAACTCTCGGAAATCTGAATTTTGACAGAACTCTGTTAGAAGTAAAAGAGTCATTAGAATGTTATGTATCATAAAGCTATTAATCTTCTTATATAATTTAAGGCGGGCATATGTCTCTTCTAAATTCATTTCAGAATTTAGAATCTAACGACAGTAACTATAATATTTCAACATTTCATTCACTTGGATTCAATACTAATGATTATATTAGTTTAGAGGATTTAGAAAATCAACTTGATAAAGAAGCCCTTTTATGTTTTTCTAAAACGCAGTACAACAATAATGATAGAACAGTTATTATTAATGAAAACAATAACGAAAAGAATACTGCATTTGTATTAATTTTTTAAATAATTTTTTGAAATTTTTATAAATCTGAACCCTCTAAATTAGGCTAGCATTTGTATATTGGGTAAATAATAACTGATAGGTGTAGTACTAATTATATTAGGGTTTAACTTAAATAATTAGCCCCCTTGAGTAAAATTAAATAAATATTTATTAAAATTCAACTAAATCTTTTCAGACTTCGAATTATATTTTTCTATGATCCTAAGAGAGTTGCCTATTTTCTGGCAAAAAATCAGAATCCTAGGATTACGTTGGAATTGTGTATATTGGGTAAATCATAGCTGATAAGGGTACTACTACTTATAAATAAATGTGAAGAATAACTTGAGGGATATTTTATTACATTGTTTTTCAGAGCAAGAAAGTTAGGCCAACTGATTGTATTGTCTGTGCCAGACCAACAAAATGTTGCCATTTTGATGTTCCAAGTTGTTTAGGTACGGCAGAGCTTTCCAAAATCAAATAAATTTTGTCCTCAACATAACATAAACTGATTAATTCCCTAATGTACAGGTTGCCGTTCATTCTTTCGCCGATCTGTACTAAATCAACGCTCGTATATTTGTAAGAAGAATGAAAAATGTCAAATTGAAAAAGGTATTCAGAAAAATTTAAGCAATTTTGAACTTAAAATATTAAAAAATTGAAGGGGAACTTTGCCGTTCCTGCCGTTTTGATCGTTGTCTTCTAGGTGGAATGGACTTTAGAACTATACAAAAATTTCCGGATGGATTTAATATAGAGCAAATTTCTGCATTATTAACGGAGAAAAAACGCCAACTCAAGGAAAACTCTTCAATAATGGTAACGGATTTTGCAAATTTCTGACGCGCATAATTTAAATATTCTTCAGGGATAGGCTTTTTAAAATCCTGATATCTGGATCCGAAAATAGGCCGGATATTCTGAAATTTTCGGTTCGGATATCGGATCAGGATACGGATATCCGAAGATTTCCTAATATCCGCCAACCTTATTCCTTAATTTAAAAAGTTCCATGAGAAATGCATGGTTCGTGGCGGGTTTTCGAAAATTTCTTGGATAGGGTTTCGTGTTTCGGGCCGGACATCACTTATCCATTCATATTCTTGATAAAAATTTTGGTACAATTTTTCCTTCGAGATTGGTCAATACAAGACATTAAGCATAATTTCATTCAAATCAATTTTATTATCATTATTTTAGCAAAAACAAATTCTACTTAGAACAGAACGACCTGAAGTTGAATTATTACAAATTTTGTTATACTCTGACAATAATCTTTTGCACATTCGTCACTCGGAGACAGATTTTCCTTCATCAATTTTTTATAATAAAAGTTTATCTGATATTATAATTGGTGGAGGAGGTTTAAATTATTCTATATTGTCAAGATCTGATCAATTTTCGGTAGAATAAGTTCACTTTATAATTATAAATTTTCTCACTAAAATTTATTAGAATCAGAGGAGAGTACCTAAAAGCTTTGCCTTTTACCAAGAACGATTGAGGGAATCTGACAAAATCATAATATGTGAAGGCAATGAAAGCCTTATATCTCCAAATTGGCTTTTCATCGACTCATTTTTAATTATTGAAATGACAAAAACATTGCCAGTATTCAGTCAACTCTCATTTGAAGACAAAGTTTATAGAAAAAATATTAAAAAATGTTTAAAACAAAAAAATTTAGCTTCGGCTTTACACTCGAAATGGTTTGGCAACAATTGTTTTTAGTCAATTATATTACAGTTTAAACATTCATGGAAGCGAGATTCTTATATTTCCCAATGGATTTAGTCCTTCATTATTCCCTACGCATTCGAAACTTACTCATCTTATATTCTACAAGCATGTGATCAAAATGAAAGAATTTAATCTGAGCAGAGAAGAATTTTTGATTATTAGAACATTAATTTTTCTTCACACAGGTTTGAGCAGAAACAAGTACATTCAAAGGATATAGTTTAGTATACCGGAGTTTTAGTTCCGACATAACCCCATATCATTCGATTCGTCTCAACGAGCTGAGTCGAACGTTACCACTCTTTTCTCCGGAGATGACTGGGCCGAAATATAGGTCCTAGGAAATCGAAAATCCATAGGGGGTTAAGCTCAATTTTGGGGTCTTTACATAGGTCTGAGCATAAATAAATACATTGAAAGGTATATGCAAATTTTAGCTAAATCAGACTTGTCAGTGATTGGATATGAAATAGTACAAACTGAAATTGAAAAACTTTCCAAAGCTTTAATGTTTTACGAATGTCGAAAATGGGGTGATCCAGGCGGGGCAGGGAGATTTGTTAATTTGGTAAAATAATGGATATATCCTAACTCTAATTTAACATTTGATAGATGATGACCTTAAATGCAGCATTTCAATTTGAAAAAACACATAGAATATTTCTTCAACAGCATAGTAAGCTGAAGAATATGATTCGCCCTAAATTTATGCATGCAATATTTGAACATTCAGATGAAAGAACTTTAAGCTAAGAAGTGTGATAATAATAGGGATCGGGTTTTACAATTTTGGGTTTGCTAGTTTACTACGTGCGGAAATGCCATTGGATTGAGTACCTTTGGATTGAGTTTAATCAACAAATGCTATCTGATTTTATAATCATTTCATCTTCTAAAATTAATAAGTATTTACTTTATAGATTTATTTTCCATATTAATTGTAATACCTATTTTTAAATACTCAGTAATGATGTAAGTAATATAGGTAGATACTTTCATCTCCTAAAACAGCAAACATTTAGCCACTTTTCTATTATCGTAGCGTTATATCTAAGTAAGTGGCTGTGTTTTACTTTCTCCAATATTTTCTTTCCCATTATTTTTCAAAGCAAATGGCCTTTTTTCAATCAATTAAACCAAAAAATATTTTATTTAAATAAATAATAATTAAAAAATATTAAATATTATTACATATATTTTTTACAATGTTTAATTTATTTATCACTTTTAATTAACCACAGTACTATAATGTTCTGCCACAAAATGTCACATTTAAAATCATATTTTTTTTAAATACATTCAAATTAAAACCGAAAACAGATAAATGTTTAGGATAAAATTTTGTCTTAGAAATGCAAGCTCTTTAAAGAGCTCAACAAGTATAAAGATAAAAGAAATTTTAACAAAAATATAAACTAAAATCGATGTTTGGCAGAAGATTAATAAAAATTGTAAAATTAAAAGATTTTTTAAATATTATCAAATTAAAATGTTAAACAAATTAAAATTTACTGTAAAATTTTTAAAGTTTATAAATATTTTTTATGATTCTGCAAGCCAAAGAAGAATAAGAATGGCCACAGAAAATTTTAAAAAATAGAATATTTTATAAACTAGTTTATATACTAAATAAAATATGTATAATGCTAAAAATGATTAAATACTAATATATGGAAATAAAGACAGAATCTGAAGTGACTATCAAACAACAACGATTATACATATTTTAACAAAAATATAAATTTAAAAAATTAAATAAAATAATATTTCAAGAAATAAATTTGAAAATAAATTAATTAACTAAATCGAAGGGATAATTTAAATTTAATTAATTCAATTGACTCAACTAGTTATTTAACAAAAAATTTTTTTATCTAGAAATTATTAAAATAAATTTTTTATATCTATACGTATGACGAAACCATTTTCTGGAAAAACAACACAGAAGTGTTATAATTTATTTAATAATTAAAAATTAAAAATATAAAATAACAGGATAAAAATTATAAAAAATATTAAAAAAAATTATATTTTTTGTGAAATAGAATATATTTTTATTAGATATATGTATACATATTATGCTATGAAATTAATCGTTAAAATTTAATTTTAAGAAATTAATATTTTATTTAGAAAAATCAGTATGTAAAAATAATAGATATGGCAGAGTCAGGAAGAACACATCTGGGGGACGCACACACAGCAGTCAATGACATTTTATGCAAGTTGAAAAATATGAAAATTAAAGGATGAAAATATTATTATTTTTTGAAAATTTGGATATTTAAAATTATAACTACTAATTTAATAATGTAATAATTGCGTTGAAAAACTCTTTAGTAAATTTTTAGATTAAATTTAATATTTGTTATAATTCATAATTTGATTTAAAAGCAACGAGCAAAGGAGAAGCTCAGGCGACTCAATTGAAATAACTATAAATTAATTAAAATAATTAAATTAAGTAAACGTCTGAGTGAGAGAAAATGTCTCAGTTTTTTAATTTTACATTAAAAGTATTAATATTCTTTTAACTTTTATTTCAATAAATGATAAAAATACGTATTATTTTTTATATCTATAAGAAATTTAAATCTATAATAGAAATATCTATAATTTTTATTATCTATAACAAAAATAAATTTAAATTATTGATATCTACTACAGAAAAAAATTTTTTGCATAATATTTAAAATTTATTAATCAGAAAAATTAAATAATAAATAGAAATAAAATAAAAAATTATGATTTAAAATTTATAGCATAATTTAATATAATTTTCAATATTATAAAATTCTGGTCATATCATTCAATCAACAACCCATTTGGAAACCCACTACGAAACGTAGAATGGCAGTATTGAACATCTTAATTACCCAAGTTTAAGGTGTTAAATAAAAGTTATTATTCAAATTATTATCTTCGTTTATTCTAAATCTATCAACAAACATAAGTAATTCGCGTTTTTATATCTATACCGTATATGCTCGAATAATTACCCTCTCTCAAATAATTGCCCCCTCTCAATTAATTACCCCATGTAGCAAGAGGTTGAAAAAATAATTGCCCTCTCTCAAATAATTACCCTCTTTAATAATTACCCCCTATTTTCATAGAAAAATTATAAAAATATTTATTTAAAAAATCAAAAAATTTTAATAATGGAACATTTTAAGGATCTATATAAAAATAGATAGTCAGATTAAAAGGATTTTTGGATGGATTAAGGGATATATCAAGGTATTACCTTGAACAAAGTCTAATCCCAATTATCTCTCCAAAATCTCTGATATCTCTTAGATCTCTTAAGATAATTTGCGATAGTCTGGTGTCAATATATATCCCGAGAACCAACTTAGGGTATATTATACGGGGATATATTAAGGGAATATAGATTATATCCCCTAACTAAGAATCATACATAATTGTATCCATGTCCGTAGCACCTTTATATATCCCAGGACGGATGCGTTGATGTATGGTTCTATTTTGGAATACTTAATATAGGCAAATATTAAGCTAGTGTAGAAAACGATAAAAATAATTCAACATTTATCTCCGCATCCGGTATCACACTGTATATATATCTCTGTCTATAAATGATAGAATAAAAAATTTATAGCAAGGTCGAAACAATAATTACCCTCTCTCAAATAATTGCCCCCTCTCAAATAATTACCCCGTCTAGCGAGAGGTTGAAACAATAATTACCCAGGGTAATTATTCGAGCATATACGGTATATCGTTTTGGAAATCTACTACGAAACGTAGAATGACAGTATTCAACAAAAATATACGAAAGTAAACACATTAAGTTATAAAAATATCAAAAAAATAGTATAAAGTAAATAAAAAATAAAAAAAATTAGGAAATTAGAATAAGTATTAATTTTTATCTGACAAATATGTGCATCATTTTTATAATGAGATGATTATTAAAGCAATGAATAATCTGTATATCATTTACTTTAAAACATCGTATTACAAGAAATACATAGATTTGTAAATTAAATTTATGATGAAAATATTAAATAAATATACAAAAAGAGAAAAATATTTAAAATTACTATTAAATGAAATAAAGATTAAATCCATTAAAAAGGACTTCGTATCTCGAGGCTCGCCTCGACATAAAGGCTCGCCTCGACATATCTCCGATCGCTTTATTACACAGTTTGATAAAGTTTATGTCCATTAACAAAAGGAAAGGAATAAGGAATAATAAAAAGTATCTCTTCAACATTAATATGACTTATAATTCTTTTTTCACTTAAAAAATAAATTTTCTTCACTTAAACAATTTTATTTAATAATTTATTTATTCAATTAAATTTAATTTGTTTAACTCAAACTGGTAACGCCCGTCTAAAAATATTAAAAATCTATATTTCAATTAACCTATAATTTTTCTTTGCTTATGATTTTGAAATCATTATTTGAAAAATTGTCTAGATGACGAGACTAATCATATAGAGAATGAATACAGAAACGTTATAATTTAATTTTAAATAATTATATTTATCAATTAATATTAAAACTATTAATAAAATAACAAACAAGATTAAAAAATAATTTTAAAAATTATATTTTTCTGTAAAATGTAATTTAGAATTTAATAGATTTATATTGTTTTAAACTAGCTGTGGGTTACGTATGCGATGGCGGCGTAGTGCGTATGCAATTCCCATTAGGATACTTTAGTTTTAATAGCATTCTGCCCGTTGGAAAGCCTAACGGCTTTGGGGCGCGCTTCGCGCGCTTCTAGAAACATTTACATTATTTGGTAAATTTCAACTCTTCCCGTTTTTTACCGTGCTTAGCCATTGTTGTATAACATTTTTTAATTATACAACAATGCCCAGGGTACACCACGTGGAGGTGCACGGAGGTAAACGGGCAAACCCTGTACCCCCAGTAATAAAAAGCCCTTTTACAATAGGAGGTTCATCTGACTCTGTGTGCAATGAAAACAAAGTTTCCTCTGTAGGAAGATTAACCTGTCTAACGTGTAATGTGTTATCTATAATAAGTTCAGGCGCTTCTCGCTCTTCCAAAAGTACGAGTCTGAAATTTTGCACAGAATCTGGGCCATCCCTTGCTAACTTTTCTAAATATTGATCATGAAAAGTTTTATAAGTATTTGCTAAAGGGTGACAGTTTCTAAGAAGAGTATCTAAATTCTTTAAAATATCTGGATCGACCCTATCACCACCGTAAGCAACGTTAGAAACACGATGTTGAAATGCAGTATCAGCATCCAAAATATATAACTGGGAAAATGATGGCCCTGAATCTCCAGCAATCATCGAGCTCATTTTCCTAACAAACTCGCCGTTTAACAGATAACAAACGCCACCATATAATGTGGTTTCTCGATGCCCAACATAAACAGACGCAAAAGCCAATAGGGAATTGTATATATTATGTTTTTTCAAAAATTTTTAGAATCTTTGGTATCCCCTTTTGTCAAATCTTTTAATAGCTGAGGATGTGGCTTAAACGAAGGAAGCTTAATTAAACCACAACGACAACAATATGAAGACGAAACCTTTTTAAACTTTTTTAAATGTGCATCGTTAATTTCAGACTTAAACAACAATGCTCCACAATAAAAACATACATTGTCTCCCATGTTTCCAGAGTCATAATAGGTAACAACATGTCTTGCACGCACATCTGCACAAGGATATAATTTATGGGACCAGTGACAACGTGAAGTGATTTCATTTAGAGAGGCAATGTTAATATTACTAATATTTAAATCAGAAATCTCTTTATTCTTTAAAGCTTTAATTCTTTCAGACCTCCTTAATGGCGGATCTGGTTCTAAATTCAAAACAGGCAAATTATTAACAACACAATTATCTTCCACAAAATTGCCAAAATCCAAATTAAAATTAAAAACATTATTATTTACTAATGCGTTTCTATGATGATTATCAAAAAGCCCAACATAATTAATATCATTAGAAAGAATCAAATGCGAGAGATTCCATAAAATTCGTTTCCTTTCATATTGAATATTTAAATCAGGAAACTTTAACGAATTATTATTAAGCAAATACAATTCAGAATAAAGACAAACAAAAAATCCACAATTTACCCCATCTAATTGTTCAACAAAGTCCCCACGAGGTATAGGATTAATTTGAATATCATTCTCGTTAACATTAGGAGTCAAGTCTATTATAGCTCTCTTAATCAAATCAATACGCCGAATGTCAAATCCAGGATATCTAACATTAAATAACCTGTCAACAGCAGGTAAAGAATCAACAAACACACAAACAGGATTATCTCGCACAAATCTATCATAAATTACAAGACCAAAATGACCAGGAAAACAAATTGGTATGAATAAAATGTCGTAATTGGCTGAATAGTTATAGCAATTTTCTATAGGAATTAGTGGATCTCTATCCCCATATTGATAGTCCACAAAAGAATATGTTGGGTCAAGTATAACAACACGTTTTTCTGTACGGGTGGTCAAGTATTTAAGATAGGAATAAATATAATCTTCTTGAAGCCAAGTATCTGGATCTGACCACAATTCCTTAATATAATTTCTTGCTACATTTATGTTCATATTAATCATACGATTATCACTATGTAAAACAGGTCCAAAAGGAATATCTAATAAATTACCAGACAAAAAATCAGGAACAAAATTCATATTCAAATTATCATTAGAAACATTTTCATTTAAAACAACATTTTTGGGCCTACCAACAACTTTTCGTTTTTTAGGTCTCCCAACACGCGAAATTGAAGAAATACTATTAGGGGAAACACTACGTGAAATAATAGAACCATTTAAAGAAATATCAGAAATATTATCACACAATGAAACCCTTTCCCCTTTACTACCCAACTCAACAAAACTACTAACAAAACTAACATTTCCTCCATCAAGCATTGATCCATCCATAGAATCATCAACAGAACCATCAGCAACACGCTTTTGGTATTGTTGTTTTTTCATTTTTCGCATTTTCTTTTGTTTTGACGGCATTTCAAAATTTTAACAACAAAACGAAATAATAAAATAAATTTATCTGAAAAAAAGAAAAAAATTTTATGGTAATTTTGTATTTATATGGCTATAATTTTTCTCAATAAATTTTTTTAAATTTATATTGGCATTAATATATGGATGCACCTGCGTGACGCTTCAACAATCTTCAAAGGTTAGTTTGTTTTACTCCCTCGGTAAAAGGAGTTAATTCCTAATGATCAGGGAATATTCTCTAATCAGTCGTACTCTTTATAGAGTAGAGGTCATGCCGAAGTTTTTCGCGAAAGTTGGTATGAAACATCTATAATCGAGAGGAAGCTAATCAGGAGGCATTTTCTGATTAGGGTTCGTCGTAAAGGAGTCATACCGATAAAAAAACCGGCATAACCCGTCTATCCAGAATGAATCCTAATCAGAAAATGCACCCTGATTAGCTTACTCTTTATTAAAGAAGTTTCATACCGAATTTCGCGAAAAAATTCGGCATGACCCCTCCTCAATAAAGAGTACAACTAATCAGGGAACATTCCCTGATTAGTAGGGATCAACTCCCTTTACCGAGGGAGTAAAACAAACTAACCTTTGAAGATTGTTGAAGTGTTGCGCATCCATCCATTTATCCATGCTAATATAAATTTAAAAAAATAGAAAGAAAAATTAAATTAAGATAAAAAGAGTACTTATTTACTTCCCACCCCCTAATCAAGGTTTTCGATAAATTATAGAAGTATCATGTATGTCTAGGCTGTAGAACTCGTCATGCTGTGTCGAATGATACCAAAACCAAAAAAATCAAACATGGTTAAACCGAGATACAGAACCCTGAAAAGCGAGCAACCATAGAGGCGAAAATCCACAGGGGCGAAAATTTCTTCAAACGATAGCTTATTCGAAAGAACTTGTCGAGCCAAGTCGAATGACACCTAAATCTAGGCAATTGGACAAGATTTGATAAAGTTATGACATAAAGTCGCCAACTACGGCGGATCTATATAATGTCATAACTTGATCAAATCTTGTCCAATCTTGTCATAACTTGATCAAATCTTGTCCAATCGCGTAGATTTTGATGTCATTCTACTCGGCTCGACGAGCTCTTTCGAATGAGCTATCAATTCCATAAACATCTTTTATTCCAAAAAATCACCCCATGGTTACTCAACATTCAGGGGTCTGTATCTCGGTCAAATCAAGTCTGATTTTTTTGGTTTTAGTGTCATTCGACACAGCTCATCGAGTTCTACAGCCTAAACAGACCAAGAATTTTACATATTTACCAGATTGAGGGGGAAAGTAAATAAGTACCCTAAAAAGACCCTGATCACACCCCAAAGGCAAATTATGAAAATTTCATAAAACCCGAAATTTCTCAAATCTTTTCGGTAAACTTTACATTAATTTAATCAGTGGGCCCCAAAGAACATTTTATAAACGACTAAAAACTAATAAAACCCCGAAAACCCGAAAAAATTCTCAAAAAACCGAAAAAGCGCAAAAATGGCAAAAAACATGTTTTTGCCATTTTTGGGAATTATTTCAAGATTTTTTTCGAAAAAAAGGGCCGGGGTGTGATCAGTACCCTTAAATAAACAAAAAATAAAAAAAATAAAAAAGAGGACCCTAAATTATTAAAAAAAAACCCCAAAAAACAAAAAAAAAAAAAACAAAATTTTTAAAAATTAAAAAAAATGAGAAAAAAGGCAAAAATGCCTATGGACAAAATGGTCAGGCGGACAAAATGCCCACGGCTTATTCTAAAGTTGGCCGAAACTTAATTAAAGTAAAAAAAGCGGGATAATAGGTTATCGACCACGGGGAGTTTAATGCGCATGGCCATTTTGGTGCCACACTAAAGTGTGGCACTGAAATGGCCAGGTGAAAATTTCAACTCGTTATAGCAGTTTTTCCAAAGCCTGGAGGTCTAAGTGCCTGGGAGTGATATTGTAGGGATGGGTGTTGTGAATAAATCATTAGTTGGTCACTTGAGTCTCAGATGAAGTTTTGGGGGTCATATGGTCCAAAGATCCTTGGTCGAAAAGTCAACTTTTTTTAAGAGGTCGTTTCAGCTTTTTTCGATAGCCCATTCGAAAGAGTGTCCACTGGGGCTCCGAAAAAGGTATACTTTGTTGGGGGTCCACTCGAGTCTCAAAAAATTATGGCCAATGTTCGCAAATGTCGCAAAACTTTATCTAACTATATCGTCCCGGGGAAAGTTTTTAAAAGTTTTCTGAGAACGGATATGGACTCAGCGCATGTTAGAGTACCATATAGGCCGCTTTTTGTAAAAAAATTAAAAAACTTTGCTAAGTCAAAATTTATTCCCAATTTTGAGACTCAAAATTTACTCAAATATTTAAAAATTCATAACTCCCCAAAAATAGACCCTTTTGAAACATTTTAAAAGCTTAATATATAGTAAAAATTTTGCTCTATTTTATAAAAATATATTCAACCACCCTCAGCCTCGATATACCCCAAAAATTTAAAAAAAACCGAAAAATTTTGAATTTTCAAAAAAACGACCCTACCAAGCCTCGGGTAAAATTTTAAAAAATTTAAATAGCTTAAAAAATTTGTAATTTTTTGCTCTATTTTATAAGCTTTAATTCGTTTGGCCACGACAAAAACTTACAAAGTTATGCCCAATTTAAATTTCACCAAAAAATTTCATAAGGGTACCCCTTCAAAAATGGGTCAAAAATTCGACCTCGAGAAAAATATGTTTTATGGTACTCCAATAGGTGCTGAACACGAATCTAAAGTCCGTTTATTTTTAAAAAATTTTTAAAAAAAGTTATACCCAAAAAACCGACCACTTTGGCACCAAAAATGCCACTTTTTGCCCTATATCTTTCTGAGACTCAAGTGTACCCCCAACAAAGTATATATTTTTAGAGGTTTCAAGGGACGCTCTACAAGATAGGATACTCAAATCGAGTTTCAATTCACGCGTTAAAAAGTCGGTTTTGGTGAGGTCACTTTGGTGCCCATAACCATGTCAGGAAAAAATCCCAGACTCAAGTGTCCCCCAACAAAATTGTAGTACACTTAGTGCCCTATTATATCAAAAAAGAGTTGAGACCATTCGCTCAAGTTTAACCACTTTTATAATTACACTTCATGGGAGCCACCCTTCACGTTAGGGGTTTTGGACATTTTGGACCTTTCGAGTCCCATAACTCGGTCCCAAGTGGTCCCAAAAATTTAAACCAAATTTTCCCATAACCAACTCATGGAACTCTATCGATTGACATATAGTTTGAAAATTGTCGGTGATTTTCGTCGGACACCATGGGTCATTTTGGGACGAGATGTACAATTTTTAGCCAAGGCCACAGCCTCAGGCGTTGATCCCAGGCCTCCAAGATTTTTTCTACGATATAGTACATATCCCAACTGGAGTTCCTCCCAGCAAGCACTTTTTGATCCAACTTCACCCCTCCTCGCTATTTCCATTTGAAAAACCACCTATGGCCGTTTCAGCGCGAAAAGACGTTTCAGTGCCGAGGTCATAATTTTCCTGAATAGAGCGTAAAAAGTTGTAGGACTAATCCACCCTTGAAAAAATTCTCCCGCCTTCGGCCGGGGCGCTGGACTTTTTGGAAAGGATTTTACCCACAAAAATAGGGACAAGTTGGGGTTTTTTATATAAGTATTAAAAAATTAAACAATAAAATTTAATTTAAAAAATTAATATTTATTTAGTAAAAATCTGGAAATATAATACTATAATTAAAGAATTCGAAAGTCCAGCTCAATTATTTTTGAAGAGGCTAATTAAATTAAAAATTAAAGTAATTTTAATGGTATTAAAAGATGAATGGAAACATATATGTAGTAGATATTCGTTATTAAATAAATAAAGATTTATTCAGATAAATATAAAATATCTGGAAAGGAAAATATATGGAAAGCAATTCTACAGCGATGAATAACAGTTATTTTAAAATATGAAGAATAATTACATAAAAGCAGTAATTTTAAATTAATCTCCTTGATAAAGTTTAAAGATTTAAAAATAAATGTTGCAAAGGCTTTAAATATTGTGAATTGATGATTTTGAAATTATTAAAAATTTATTATTATTATTATTAAAAATAAGTTAAAAAATAAGCAGTTGTAGTAATCTATTAATCTCTAAATTAAATTTATTCAAATTAATTTTTTAAAAATCACATTTTGAATGAGATTAATAAATACTTTATTAAGACAATTAATAAACATTTCGATTTCTACAAAAAATATGTATTTATTAAGAAATATGAACTGATTTTGAAAGCATTATCAAAATGTTGTGAAAGTTTTCATTATACAATGAGACCAACTAATGGACAACGAAGACAGAAATGTTATAATTTATTTTAGTATAATTAATAATTAAAAATATAAAATAACAGTGTAAAAATTATAAGAAATAATTTTAAAAATTATATTTTTTATGAAATTATATTTAAATTTTTTAAATTTTTATATTTAAATTTTTTTAATTTTTATTTTGTTAAATAAAGAAATAAATTTATATATTTCTATATACATTAAGCTTTAAATAGGGGTTTAGGGCACGTCGGGTCCTCCCGAAAGGGATGGACACGACCCAACCATTACAATTAGATTTATGTTTTTCTATAAAATCATGCGTTAAAATTTAATTTTAAGAAATTAATATTTTATTTACAAAAATCAGTATACAAAAATAATAGAATTAACGGTCTACATCCTAAAAGAATACTTGGCAGAAGTAGGAAGAACATATGTGTGTGACACACACATCACACAAAGGCATTTTATGCAAGTTGAAAAGTATGAAAAAATAAATTATGAAAATATGTATTATTTCTTGAAAATTTGAATATTTAAAATTATAACTAAATTAATAATTTAATAATTGCGTTAATAAAAACTTTAGTAAATTTTTAAATTAAAATTTAACATTTATTATAAGTCATAATTTGACTTAAAGGCAATGAAAGAAGGAGAAGCTCAGGCGTCTCAATTGAAATAACTATAAATTAATTAAATGTATATTTAATGTTCATTATTATATTGTATAACTAATGTAAAAATAATTAAGATATTTGAAAAATGACAAATTAATTGTTAAATTTTTTTACAAAACAGTCGAGGAAAAAGATTTGGACGATTTTTATTATATTATTTTATTAAAAAATATAAAATTGTAAATGTGTTTAGATAAGAAAATAGTTTTATAATCAACATTATGATTCCATATAATGAAAAAGTAATTTTTAATTGAATATCGTAACAATTACAATGCTATTCTAATTCAATGTTAAACTTTTAATAATCAATTATATTAAATTATTAATTTTAATATGTAGATAATATAAGCTTGAATTTTTCTCGTGAAAAATTTAATTTTTAATTTCACTATCAAATAGTTACAAACAAATATTTATAGTATAAGAAAAATTTTTTGTATAATATTTTGAATTTAATTATCAGAAAAATAAATAATAAATAGAAATATAATAAAAAATTATGATTAAAATTTACAGCATAATTTAATATAATGTTCAATATCATAAAAATTCAATGGACAACCCATTCGGAAACCCACTGAGAAACGTACAATGGCAGTTTTAAAGACGAAAAATCTAAACCAAATCCATTAAAAAAAGACTTTGTATTTTAGAAAAAATTTCAATCGAAAACAAAGCAATTAAGTTCTCAACGTACAATGATTTAAAGAATTAATAATAAACGAATTGTTAGATATAATTTAAAATTGGCAATTATAGTTAAATTGATTTAGAATTTTCATCTCTAAAATTTGTTTAATATATATTTCTCAAAATATTTTTTAAAATTAATATTTGTAATATAAATTAGTAAATAATTTAAAAAATAGAGTAAATAATATAAAACTTTAGTATATATAAATTGTTATAAACAATAAATTCTATGTGTTATACTAATATAATTATTATAACAACGTATCCGGAATGTCACGAGTGAGACGCTGCGTAAGACAACAAACGCTGCATAACTATAAATAATCACAGAAATGAACTAGGCAATGAATATAAATTCTAATAATTTATTTTAATATAAGTAACTTCAAAAATAAATTAGATTTGAGATACTCAATTATTTACTTGTATCAATTTTCCTCCCTTTTGATTGTATAGACTTTTTTTCTGATGTAAAAATAATGAAAATATACAGGCTTTATGAAGTGATTGAAGGAGAATATGAAGTTGAATCTATTCTATCAAATATCAAATAATAACTTATTAATTAGTAAACATAATCTGAATAAACAAAAAGAAATATTAATAAAAAGAATTAATATGGAAATTCGTTTAAATTTGCAAATTCTAATGCGACGAGTAACAATTAATTTAAACAATGAAGAATAATTACATAAATTATTAATAAAAAGTTATAATGATAGACATATTGGTTATAATGATAGACAGAGGAATTGATAACATACATATAATTATTTTAATAAACATAACTATTTATTAAAAAAATTTTTAAGCTAGAAATTATTAAAAAATCACATTTTGATACGACTAATAAATTGCATTATATGTATACATAACTTTACTTAAAAGTGATTTATAAAAACCGTTTCAATATCTGAAATTATTATTATAATTATTGACATAGTATACAAAAAAATGCAATTAATAAGAATAATAATTAATTAATAAATATTCTAAATTCTAATAAAATAATTTTTAAGAATAATATGTAAACATAACTATTTTAAGAAATATAAAATGATTTTGAAAGCATTATGTAAAAATTCCATTATATGTATGATGCAACAACGATGTCTAGTTGAAGAGATAAATCTTATAGAGAATGAATACAGAAACGTTATAATTTATTTTTAATTAACTATATTTGTAGATTAAATTATAATTATTAATAAAATAACAAAAATGAATTAAAAAAACACTTAAAAATTATATTTTTCTGTAAAAAGAATTTAAATTTATTAGATTTGTATTGTTTTAAAGAATTAATCATTAAAATTTAATTTAAAAAATTAATAATTATTTAATAAAAATCAGGAAATAAAAAAAAAGAAAAATTTTGAAAGAAGAATTCTGACCTTGTGAAAGAAGAATACTGACCTTGTAAAAGAGAATTCTGACATGGTGAAAAATCTAAATGCTGTGTCAATAACGACATTTATTTTATTTAGAAAATATGAAAAAATAAACGATTAAAATACATATGTATTTCTTTAAAATATAAATATTTAAAATCATAATTAAATTAATAATGTAGAAAATAATTGTGTTGAAAAGCTCTTTAATAAATTTCTAAATGATAATAAATTTCTAGATTTCTAAATAAAATTAATATTAAATAAAATATCAAATTAAAAGTACAAATCATTAAAAAAGTACTTTGTATCTTTCGATCAAAAACAAAGTGCATAATCTTGTTATAAATGGAATGCTGATCACAGAAATGGTCACAGAATCAATATAAATTCTAATAATATGTATAAATAATATCATGAATTTGAAACAGATAAACGATTATTTACAATTTTTCCTCCTTTTGATTGTATATTATTTCTTTTCTGATGTGAAAATAGACAACATATACATACAAAGTAATACAAAGTATTTATATTGAACAAAACTATAACTAATTCTTACAATTAAAATAGGTAAATTTATTGAAAAGGGGATAAAAATAGTTAATTTATTATTAAAAGAAACTTTTTAAAGTCAATATTTCAGCTTCCAACATACAAGATAATAACTCTATTAATTACTAAATATAATCTGAATAAATAAAAAAGATTTATTCAGATATTAAATAAAAATATATGGAAAGGAAAAGGTCATTTTAGTTAGAACTATATTTTTGATTATAATATATTCTTTGATATATATTCTTTGATATATATAATATATTCTTTGATATATATATATTATAATATATTCTTTGATATATATTTTTTCCTTGATAAAAAAATAAATTTTGTGAAAAATATATGTTATAAATGCTTTAAAAATTGTGAATTGATGATTTTAAAATTGTTAAAAATAAATTATTATTATTAAAAATAAGTTAAAAACTAAGCAGTTGCAGTTATTTAATTTAAAATATTATTTAGGAAAATATAATAATAAGAATAAATCTTTTGTAAATTTTTTAAATGTATGTCGGTGCTCGGCAAATTTTCATAAAATGTTAGCAAATAACCACTTCAACAAATTTTTTATGATTTAATTCAGAATAACAACGTGAACAAAATAACTACCACTAGCATTAATAACATATTTTTCGGTAAATTAAAAATGAATAATTATAACAAAACACAAAAAAGAAAAAAGAATAAAAATATGCGACTAAATAATATTTCATAAAAGAAGCGCAACAAAATGAGTTAGACAGTCGCATAGATAGCATTTATAAACTATCTTATAAATTCTTAATACAAACAAAGTGCTGACTTTTGCTAAAGAGGAACAAAATAATTATAACAAAATGATTAAAAAAATTTTATGATTTAACAATAAATAACAAAGTAAAAAAAATATCTGTCACTAACATTATAAATTACATTAATAACTATATAATAGCGGAAAAGATTTAAAAAATAGTACAAATGATATAAAAGAAAAAAACGATTTAATATTCAAGGAGATTGAATTCGTTAAACAAGTTGCAAGAAAACAAACTGCCAAGAAAACTATTCTTCTGCATATATTGTCAAAATTTAATAGATTTTAATTAATTTATAACTTTAAAAATCCCAAAGATTTTATTAATAGTGTAATCAACATAAAAAATAATATAAATTAGCAGTATTTTTAATAATGTATATATTTTATAAATATTAATTTAATGACTAAAGATCAAAAGAAGCAAATAGCAGTCCAGCAAGACAATTGAAATAACTATAAATTAAATAAATGTATATTTAATGGGCATTGTTATGTTATATAATAAATGTAAAATTAATTTAGATATTCGAATAATGTCAAATTATTTATTAAATTTTTTACAAAAAAGAGAAAGATTTTTATTTTATTAGTTTACTAAAAGATACAATATCGTGAATGAGTTTAGACAAGAAAATAGTTTTTTAATCAACAACAATAAGATTCCATATAATGAAAAAATAATGGTACTTTCCTGTTATCGGCCCTCCATTTTTTCTTCCTTATTTCTCAGCCTACTTCTGTACAGAATGGTCAGATTTTTTCTTTCTCAAATTCACTCCGTTCCCTGGTGGCAACAAAGAAAAGATTATTTTTTGCAAAGAACAGATTAATTTTTTAAAACATTCAAGCTCAAAAAAGATAAAACATAAATTGTCAAAAGGGGAAGTTATCCCAATGACGTGGAAAGTTTTCCTGTGAATGTGTGAAGTTGTTCTATTCTAACAATGGGGAATAACTTCTGTTGGAACAATATTCCCGCTCACGTAAGCAGCATCCCAACAGTTGGAACAAGATCATCCCATAGTTGGAGAAATATGTAGTAGATATTTGGAGAAATTGTAGTAGATAGTTGGAGAAAATAGTTTAAAAAATTTAATCTGTTCTTTGCAAAAAATAATTTTTTCTTTGTTGCCACCAGGGAACAGAGTGAATTTGAGAAAGAAAAAATTGACCATTCTGTACAGAAGCATGTTGATAAATAAGGAAGAAAAATGGAGGGCCGATAACGGGAAATAATTGAAAGAAATAAATTTGTAAATTGAATTGACAATGAAAATATTAAATAAATATACAAAAAAGAGAAAAAATATATAAAATAAAAGGTTAAAAGTACATACAAATCCATTAAAAAAGGAAATACGAAATTTTTTTTTATTTTTTTTCCGCATCCGTGAAAAAATTTTAATCGAAAACAAAGCAATTAAGCTCTAAATGTACAATGATTTAAAGAATAAATAATAAACGAGTTGTTAAATATAACTTAAAATTGGCAATTATAGTTCTAAATTTACCTATTTTAAACTTTCATCTTTAAAATTTGTTTAATATATATTTCTCCAAATATTTTCTAAAATTAATATTTGTAATATAAATTAGTAAATAATTAAAAAATAGATTAAATAATATAAAACTTTAGTATATAAATTGTTATAAACAATAAATTCTATGTGTTATACTAATATAATTATTATAACAACGTATCCGAAATGTCACCAGCGAAACGTTGCGAAAAACAACAAATGCTGAATAACTATAAATAATCACAGAAACGGGGACAAACTGAGGACAAATGTCTGTATTTTATATAAATTTAAAATATTAATATTTTTATAAATTTTATTCAAAAGTAAATTTAAAAAATATTTAAACATGAAATAATTATTAGTATCTTCCTCGAAATGAATTTTATTTTTTTAGAAGTTATGCTATTAATTCTTGATAATTTTGAAATTTTTTAAAATTATGCTTTATAAAGCTTTCTTAATTGTTAAATTCAATAATATTAAATTTTATTGACAAAAATGGATAATATTGTTATAAATGGAATATTGATCACAGAACTATACCAAGGATCAATATAAATTCTAATAATTTATTTTAATATGTATAAGTACTATCAAGAATTTGAATAGATAATAGATTATTTATCAATTATTCCCCCTTTTGATTGTATATTATTTTTTTCTGATGTAAAAATAAGGAAAATACACTAATATTACGAATTTTTTTATTTGCCAAAACTATAACTAATTCTTATAACTAAAATAAAATAAATTTATTGATAAGCTGATAAAAGGTTGAACCATAAATCTAAACATATAAAATGTTTTATAAACTACTTTATGTATTAAATGGAAGAATGAATCAGATTATTCAAGTGATGTTATTGTACAATTTACATAATTCTAAATTTATAACTTTATTTTAATATTTATATTTTAATAAATATAAATTTAAAAAAATACATGAAATAATTTAAAAAAATTAATTTTCGGTACTTTATTAATATCCCGCCCCCCATAATTATTTAATAAACATAACTATAAAAAATTTTAAGCTAGAAATTATTGAAAAATCACAATCCGTACATACGACTAATAAATTCAATTACATAACTTGTTTAGTTTAAAATGTTCATGAAAACCGTTTCAATATTTAAAACGATTATTATACATATTGACATATACTTTAAAAATGCAATTAGTAAGAATAATAGTAAACACAACTATTTAAAGAAATATAAAATGATTTTGAAAGCATTGCCTGAAAAATTTTATTATAGGCAACGACTAATTTTATTATAGGCAAAACAGAAAACAGTTCAATTGACTTTATATATTATTTAATACACAAGCTTGCTGAAGACACGAATAGAATATATAATAAGAAATAAATTAGAAGTTATTGTTCATTTTAGGGAATACTTGGAATACTTAGTAATACATACAGTATGAAATGTCTACCAAATTTTGATGAAGAAACAATTAAGGAGGCAGGGTCCGATTTTTTGTCACAACAAAGAACATATTCCTCTTCCATTGTGACTGACCTTTTCACTATTACATCGGTTTCAACTATTAATTGCAATGTGTGTGATCAGAAAAAATTGCATTTCAAAATCAGGTGTTTCCATATTTCAAAATTAAATTAAAATTTAATTTAATAATTAAATTAAAATTAATTAATAATTAAATTAAAATAATTAAATTAAATGAATTATTAAGTTATTAAAAAACTATTAGTAAAATAATTAAAAAGATTTATAAAAATACTTTTAAAGATTATATTTTCCTGTAAAATGTAATTTAGAATTTAATAGATTTGTATTGTTTTAAAAAATTAAGCATTAAAATTTAATTTAAAAAATTAATATTTATTTAGTAAATATCAGGATATACACATAATACTATAATTTATGAATTCGAAAGTCAAGCTCAATTTTTTTAGAAGTGGCTAATTAAATTAAGAATAGAAGTAATTTTAATATTAAAAGATGAATGGAAACATATAGTGTATATTCGTTATTATATAATAAAAATATTATTTATTATTAAAAATTATTATTAGATTTTATAATACACAGCAAATAATGACTGAAAGCCCAATTTCATTCAGCTCATCATTTGTCAAATAATTTCTTTTAAATACATAGATACATGTCTCGATTAAAAAGCCAAGCCATTTACACATTATTCTTGCATTCACTTCTTGTTTTACCGTTAAAATTATTTTTTAATAAAAATAAATCTTTGGAAAAAATTTTGTTTAAAAATACATTATGTTTTAAATTAAATTTTAATTAATCAGTTTGGAATTACCAACACATCTTAATACTTAGAAGTGTTGTAGCTTTGAAAATTCAATTATTTTCAACAGAAAGGAAAAAAATATTTTAGTTAGAAATATATTTTTGATTATAATATATATACTTTGATATATAATGGTGCTAAAGTGGAAATTCGTTTAAATTTGCAATTCTACAGTGATGAATAAGTTATTTTAAACAATGAAGAATAATTACATAAAAGCATTTTCTTTATTAATTTTTTAAATTAAATTTAATAATTTAAAAATATATGTTGTAAAGGCTTTAAAAATTGTGTAATGATGATTTTGAAATTGTTAAAAATCATTTATTATTATTATAACTAATATTTTGAGTAAAATGGAGGAGCTCTAAAATAAATAAATAAAATAAAAATAAAATTTGATTAATTATTTAACATTAATCAAATAAATTATTGATTAATTATTTAAAAAATTTAATCAATATTTTTCAAGATGTGTCTGCGTAGCCCACTCTTGGAATTGAATGAAGACATCAACAATGCTATTCTAATTCAATGTTAAGATTTTAAAAATCAATTTTTCAAAATAATAACTCTATTAATTAATAAACATAATCTAAATATAAAAGAATTATTTTTAATTAATTAAATTTAATAATTTAAAAATATATGTTGTAAAGGCTTTAAAAATTGTGTAATGATGATTTTGAAATTGTTAAAAATCATTTATTATTATTATAACTAATATTTTGAGTAAAATGGAGGAGCTCTAAAATAAATAAATAAAATAAAAATAAAATTTGATTAATTATTTAACATTACTCAACTAAATTATTGATTAATTATCTAAAAAAATTTAATCAATATTTTTCAAGATGTGTCTGCGTAGCCCACTCTTGGAATTGAATGAAGACATCAACAATGCTATTCTAATTCAATGTTAAGATTTTAAAAATCAATTTTTCAAAATAATAACTCTATTAATTAATAAACATAATCTAAATATAAAAGAATTATTTTTAATTAATTAAATTTAATAATTTAAAAATATATGTTGTAAAGGCTTTAAAAATTGTGTAATGATGATTTTGAAATTGTTAAAAATCATTTATTATTATTATAACTAATATTTTGAGTAAAATGGAGGAGCTCTAAAATAAATAAATAAAATAAAAATAAAATTTGATTAATTATTTAACATTAATCAAATAAATTATTGATTAATTATTTAAAAAATTTAATCAATATTTTTCAAGATGTGTCTGCGTAGCCCACTCTTGGAATTGAATGAAGACATCAACAATGCTATTCTAATTCAATGTTAAGATTTTAAAAATCAATTTTTCAAAATAATAACTCTATTAATTAATAAACATAATCTAAATATAAAAGAATTATTTTTAATTAATTAAATTTAATAATTTAAAAATATATGTTGTAAAGGCTTTAAAAATTGTGTAATGATGATTTTGAAATTGTTAAAAATCATTTATTATTATTATAACTAATATTTTGAGTAAAATGGAGGAGCTCTAAAATAAATAAATAAAATAAAAATATCATTTGATTAAGTATTTAACATGAATCAAATAAATTCTTGATTAATTATTCAAAAAAATTTAATCAATATTTTTCAAGATGTGTCTGCGTAGCCCACTCTTGGAATTGAATGAAGACATCAACAATTCTGTTCTAATTCAATGTTAAGATTTTAAAAATCAATTTTACAAAATAATAACTCTATTAATTAATAAACATAATCTAAATATAAAAGAATTATTTTTAAAAGTAAAAAATTAAAATTTATTCAGAAGAAATAAAATATACGGATATTACAAATGATATGAAAGAAAAAAACGATTTCATATTAATTTAATATTAATTTTAATAAAAATAACTATTTATTAAAAAAATTTTTAAGCTAGAAATTATTTAAAAAAATCACCTTTCGTACATACTACTAATAAATTCAATTACATAAATTGTTTACTTTAAAATGATTAATAAAAACCGTTTCAATATCTAAAATGATTATTATAAATATTGACATATACCATAAAAAAGCAATTAATAAGAATAATAATTAATAAATATTCTAAATTCTAATAATAAAATAATTTTTAAAAATAATAAACACACTATTTTAAGAAATATAGAATGATTTTGAAAGCATTATGTGAAAAATTGTCTAGCTGACGGGATAAATCATATAGAGAATGAATACAGAAACGTTTTAATTTTTTTTGATTAATTATAGTTGTCAAAAATATTAAAACTATTAATAAAATAATAAAAAGAATTATAAAAATACTTTTAAAAAGTATATTTTTCTGTAAAATGTAATTTAGAATTTAGTAGATTTATATTGTTTTAAAAATTAAGCATTAAAATTTAATTAAAAAATTAATATTTATTTAGTAAAAATCAGAAAATAAAAAAGGAAAATTTTGAAAGAAGAATTCTGACCTTGTGAAAGAAGATGAGTTGGTGGTAAAAATGGAATGCAGTGTCAATAACGACACTTATTTATTTAAAATATATGAAAAAATAAACGATGAAAATATATATTTATTTCTTTAAAATTTAAATATTTAAAATAATAATTAAATTAAAATGAAGTAAATAATTGTTTTGAAAAGCTCCGTATAAATTTCTAAATGAAAATTAGATAAAACTTTTTGATAATAATTAAATATTTAATGGGCATTGTTTATATTATATATAAATTGTAAAAATAATGTTTTATTGGAAATGAAATAATTACAAATTAATTTTGAAACTTTTCCAAAACATACAGGAAGGTGTATGGGAAGGATTAAACATTAAAAGAATTAAACATTAATATTATTTACAGAAATTGAATTGAGTTAGAAATTTGAATTGAAAATTTGAGAGAAGACAAAACGTCTGTTTTTTATATTAAATTTAAAATATTAATATTTTTATAAATTTTATTCAAAAGTAAATTTAAAAAATATTTAAACATGAAATAATTATTAATATCTTCCTCAAAATGAATAAAATTTAAATATACAGATTAAATATTATTTTTAGAAGAAGAACAAATTTTCAGAATGAGATCCGACAGCCGAGATACAAGCACCCAAACACTACCGAAAAATTCCTTCGTTGGTCGCGCACCCCTCTTCTGTTATTGATCCCCAGGAATATTTTAATGCCGTCCTAAGTGGCTCTGTTGACGTGTGTCGTGTGCAGGGGAGTCTCTGCTACAACATAGACCAGACCGAAAATCCATTGGATTGAGGACCGGTGAGTTACAGGGCCAAATATCCTTTCCCCAAAATCCATGAAACAACTTTGCATTGAGGTTAATTGTTGTTTTAGCTCCATGTGCTGGTACCAAGTCCTATTGTAAAATAAAATCATTTTCACCAGAATGTTGATGCTCCCAGGGAAGTAAAACATTCATCAAAATTTCATTTTGATAGACATAAGCATTGATTTTGACGTTTTTGGCGATAAAAACCAACGGTGTCTTCCAATGGCACAAATTCCTCCCCGAATCATCACAGATTGCGGGAAAAGTCTTTTTACACACCAATTAGTCTCACGGACTTATTGGTGTCAGTTTCTGATATTGTGACAGCATTGGACGGTAAAAATTTTCATTTAAGTAAACAACACCCGTTTAGCCGACCAGCTGCGACCAAGCGCTTCAAAAAACGACATTTTTGGAGGAGTTTTGAGAGGACTTTTTGACATCTATTCTCTGAAAATTTTTTATAGACTAAATGTTTTGTGAACCAAAAATAGTGCTGAATATGATTGTGAACGAATTTTGTTTTAATAATCAATCTTTAAACCCAATAGTTGAAATTTTAAAAATTCCGGGAACTTTTTACGCACCCTGTACAGATTAAATATTATTTTTAGAAGTTATGCTATTAATTCTTGATAATTTTAAAATTTTTTAAAATTATGCTTTATAAAGCTTTCTGAATTGTTAAATTCAATAATATTAAATTTTATTGACAAAAATGCATAATCTTGTTATAAATGGAATGCTGATCACAGAAATGGTCACAGAATCAATATAAATTCTAATAATATATATTAATATGTATAAATAATATCATGAATTTGAAACAGATAAACGATTATTTACAATTTTTCCTCCTTTTGATTGTATATTATTTCTTTTCTGATGTGAAAATAGACAACATATGTATACATACAAAGTAATACAAAGTATTTATATTGAACAAAACTATAACTAATTCTTACAATTAAAAAAATAAATTTATTGAAAAGGGGATAAAAAAAGTTAATTTATTATTAAAAGAAACTTTTTAAAGTCAATATTTCAGCTTCCAACATACAAGATAATAACTCTATTAATTACTAAATATAATCTGAATAAATAAAAAAGATTTATTCAGATATTAAATAAAAATATATGGAAAGGAAAAGGTCATTTTAGTTAGAACTATATTTTTGATTATAATATATTCTTTGATATATAATATATTCTTTGATATATATATATATTATAATATATTCTTTGATATATATTTTTTCCTTGATAAAAAAATAAATTTTGTGAAAAATATATGTTATAAATGCTTTAAAAATTGTGAATTGATGATTTTAAAATTGTTAAAAATAAATTATTATTATTAAAAATAAGTTAAAAACTAAGCAGTTGCAGTTATTTAATTTAAAATATTATTTAGGAAAATATAATAATAAGAATAAATCTTTTGTAAATTTTTTAAATGTATGTCGGTGCTCGGCAAATTTTCATAAAATGTTAGCAAATAACCACTTCAACAAATTTTTTATGATTTAATTCAGAATAACAACGTGAACAAAATAACTACCACTAGCATTAATAACATATTTTTCGGTAAATTAAAAATGAATAATTATAACAAAACACAAAAAAGAAAAAAGAATAAAAATATGCGACTAAATAATATTTCATAAAAGAAGCGCAACAAAATGAGTTAGACAGTCGCATAGATAGCATTTATAAACTATCTTATAAATTCTTAATACAAACAAAGTGCTGACTTTTGCTAAAGAGGAACAAAATAATTATAACAAAATGATTAAAAAAATTTTATGATTTAACAATAAATAACAAAGTAAAAAAAATATCTGTCACTAACATTATAAATTACATTAATAACTATATAATAGCGGAAAAGATTTAAAAAATAGTACAAATGATATAAAAGAAAAAAACGATTTAATATTCAAGGAGATTGAATTCGTTAAACAAGTTGCAAGAAAACAAACTGCCAAGAAAACTATTCTTCTGCATATATTGTCAAAATTTAATAGATTTTAATTAATTTATAACTTTAAAAATCCCAAAGATTTTATTAATAGTGTAATCAACATAAAAAATAATATAAATTAGCAGTATTTTTAATAATGTATATATTTTATAAATATTAATTTAATGACTAAAGATCAAAAGAAGCAAATAGCAGTCCAGCAAGACAATTGAAATAACTATAAATTAAATAAATGTATATTTAATGGGCATTGTTATGTTATATAATAAATGTAAAATTAATTTAGATATTCGAATAATGTCAAATTATTTATTAAATTTTTTACAAAAAAGAGAAAGATTTTTATTTTATTAGTTTACTAAAAGATACAATATCGTGAATGAGTTTAGACAAGAAAATAGTTTTTTAATCAACAACATTAAGATTCCATATAATGAAAAAATAATTTTTAATAGAATACGTACAACAACAATACTATTCTAATTCAATGTTAAGATTTTGATAATCAACCTTAAAATCTATTACAAATGATGCGAAAGATATTTGAATGGAATACCATCAACAAAGCTACTCCTAATTTAATTATTCTAATAGTTTTTAATTTTAATATTTAATTATGAAGCTTGAATTTTTCTTTCGTAAAAATTTAATTTTTAATTTCACTATGAATAGATACAAACAATTATTTATACATAGAATAATAATAAATTTTTGCATATTTAAAATTTATCAGAAAAATATAGTAAATAATAAAGAGAAATATATTTAATATAAAATTATAATTTAAAATTTATAGCATAATTTAATTATAATTTTCAAATACCATAAAAATTCAATTGAAAACCCATTCGGGAATCCACTACGAAACGTTTAATGAGACAGTATTGAACAAGAAAATACAAAAGCGAATACGCGAAGTTATTATAAAAAATAATTTAACAAAACATTAATTAGTATTTGAAATAAAAAATAAAAAATTATAAAATTAAGAAATTAGAATAAGTTTATTAATTATGCTCTGACGAAATATGTGCATCATTTTTATTATGGGTTGATAATTAAAGCGATGAATAATCCATGATATTGCATTAAAACATTGTATTAAAAGAAATATATAATGTAAATTGAATTGATAATGAAAATATTATAAAAATATACAAAAAAGAGAATAATATTAAAATAAAAAGTTAAAAGTACAAATCCATTAAAAAGATAATCCATTACAAATCAATTAGAAAAGGACTCCGCATCCAAGGTAAAATTTCAATCGAAAACAAAGCAATTATAATGAATGGAAAATGAAAGAAATATATTTTAAAATGAATAATATTATTTACTGTACAATTGTCGTGCCACCTAATTGTTTGGTCCTTTCCCCGCCCATTTTAATCCTGACACGAACTTTTCCTTTTTTACTAGTCAGTCGCTTTTCTTTATCCAAGTCCTTGCTATTCCCGACTTTATTCCAGTCCCTTCCCCCTCTTTTTGCTCTCCGCCGATTTTTGTCTTTTTTTAATTAAATAAATTTTCGGATAATTTCTTTGTTTCTTTTTTTTTAAATTAATTTAAACCAAACCGGGAACCGCTACACAATTAAGCTCTCAACGTACAATGATTTAAAAAATAAATAATAAACGAATTGTTAGTTAGATATAATTTAAAAGTGGCAATTATAGTTTGAAATTTAATTAGTTTTCATCATAAAAATTTGTTTAATATTCTCCAAATATATTTTAAATTAATATTTGTAATATATAACTTGGCAAATAATTTAAAAATTAAATAATATAAAACTTTAGTATATAATACAATGTTATACATTAAATTTTATGTGTTATACTAAAATAATTATTAATAAAAAATATACTTCACCCTACTCGCAACGGGTAGGCTGCACAACTTAAAACGATAACAAAAATAAATCAAGCTATGAATATAAATTCTAATAATTTATTTTAATGAGTACTTCAAGAATTTGAATCAGATACTCGATTATTTATCAATTTTTCGTTTCTTTGATTCTATATTATATTTTCTGATGTAAAAATAAGGGAATATATAAAATATCACAATATATATTTTTTATTCGACAAAGTCATAACCAATTCTTACAATTAAAATAAAATAAAAATTTATTGAAGAGCTGATAAAAATTGTTAAATTATCGTTCAAAGAAAATTTTTAAAAAGTATATTTCGGCTTCCAACATAAAAATAATAACTTTATTAATTACTAAACATAGGTAATCTGAATAAATAGTATGATTTATTCTTAAAAGCAAAAAATTAAGATTTATTCAGATAAATATAAAATGTACGGTTATTACAAATGATATGAAGGAAATTAGCGATTATATCTTCAAGGAGAACGAATACATACATAAATATTAATTTAATATTAATTTTAATAGAAATAATTTTATTAAAAAACTTTTTAAGCTAGAAATTATTTAAAAAAATCAAATTTCGTACATAAGACTAATAAATTAAATTATAAACATAACATGTTTACTTTAAAGTGATTAATAAAAACCGTTTCAATGGCTCCCGGAGATTTGGGGAGTGGGCAGTTGGGGAGTAGATAAATGGGGAGTGAGCGGACAATTGGGGGTGGAAAAAATTTTTTCGAAAGATTTTTCGGGAAAATTTTTTTTCGAAAAAATTTTAACATAAATTTTAAACCCACAAAATCTTTTATAAGTGCTCTTGAAATGCAAAATTATAGGTTAAATTAGTGTTTTTTGCTTAAAATTTTGGTTGATAAAGCAATTTTTCACCATTTTTTGATGCATATTTAGGGAAATTTTGCATATTTCAGTGCATATTTGGGACTTTTTCGGTGCATATATATGCGCATATTTTGCGATTTTCCGTGCATATTTTGTGAGTCCCTAATTATTAATAAAAAACATACTCCACCCTACTCGAAATGGGTAGGCTGATAAATCAAAATGATAACAAAGATGGACCAAATAATGAATATAAATTGTAATAGTTTATTTTAATAAGTAACTCAAGAATTTGAATCAGATACTCGATTATTTATCAATTTTTTCCTCCCTTTTGATTGAATATTATTTTTACTCTGATGTAAAAATAGGAAATTATACAAAGTATTACAAAATATTTTTATTCGATAAAACTATATATAAATCTTACAATTAAAATAAAATAAATTTATTGAAAATCTGATAATAATTGTTAAATTATTATTAATAGAAAGTTTTAAAAAAGTCTATATTTCAACTTCCAACATACAAAATAATAACTCTATTAATTACTAGACAAAATTTGAATACATAAAAAGATTTATTTTTAAAAGCAAAAAATTAAGATTTATTCAGATAATATAAAATATACGGAAAGGAAAAAATATTTTTGTTAGAAATATATTTTTGATTATAATATATTTTTTGATAAATAATGGTGCTAAAGTGGAAATTCGTTTAAATTTGCAATTCTACAGTGATGAATAACAGTTATTTTAAACAATGAAGAATAATTATATAAAAGCATTTTCTTTATTCATTTTTTAAATTAAATTCAATGATTTAAAAATAAATGTTGTAAAGGCTTTAAAAATTGTGAAATGATGATTTTAAAATTTTTAAAAATCAATTATTATTATTATAACTTTAATATTTTGAGTAAAATGGAGGAGCTCTAAAATAACTAAATAAATAAAATAAAAATTGATTAATTATTTAACATTAATCAAATAAATTAATGATTAATTATTAAAAAAATTTAATCAATATTTTTCAAGATGTGTCTGCGTAGCCCACTCTTGGAATTGAATGAAGACATCAACAATGCTATTCCAATTCAATGTTAAAATTTTAAAAATCGATTTTGCAAAATAATAACTCTATTAATTAATAAACATAATCTAAATAAAAAAGAATTATTTTTAAAAGTAAAAAATTAAAATTTATTCAAAAGAATATAAAATATACGGATATACCAAATGATATGTAAGAAAAAAATGATTTCATAATCAAGGAGAATGATAACATAAATATTAATTTAATATTAATTTTACTAAAAATAGCTTTATTAAAAAATTTTTTAAGCTAGAAATTATTTTAAAAAAATCACATTTCGTACATACTACTAATAAATTCAATTACATAAATTGTTTAATTTAAAGTGATTAATAAAAACCGTGTTAATAGCTGAAATGATTATTATAAATATTGTCATATACCATAAAAAAGCAATTAATAAGAATAATAATTAATAAATATTACAAATTCTAATAATAAAATAATTTTTAAAAATAATAAACACAACTATTTTAAGAAATATAGAATGATTTTGAAAGCATTATGTGAAAAATTGTCTAGCTGACGAGATAAATCATATAGAGAATGAATAGGGTTGCCAAAATGGCCCGACTCGGACCGAAAGATCGAGTCGGGCCAAGGATATTTGGCCCGAAAAAGACTCGTTTGACCCGACTCGATAAAAATGAGGCCCGAAAAAGACTCGTTTGACCCGACTCGATAAAACCTCCTCCGATATCCTTATTAATCCTCCGATATCCTTACTAATCCTCAGATATCCTTGCTAATCCTCCGATATCCTTCCAAATTCTTTGATACCCCTCCAAATCCACTGATATCCCTCCAAATACACCAATATCCCCGATATTTATTACGTAGAATTTTTTTTGTAAAAATCCCGGAAACCCGGCAGGATCCCGGGAAATTTGAAAACGGGATTTGAAAACAGGATTCCCGTACAAAATTTTGAAAAAAAATCCCGTTCCGGGATCCCGGGAATGCGATTTTGCCGGACTCTAGTTAATATGATTTATTTTTGATGACAAATAAGCAAAATTATTTTTGTTTTTTTGAATAAATCTTTTTGAAAAAAGGCCCGAAAAAGTCTCGATGCCCGACTCGATAAAAATTATGCCCGAAAAAGACTCGTTTGACCCGACTCGATAAAAATGAGGCCCGAAAAAGACTCGTATGACCCGACTCGATAAAGACGAGGCCCGAAAAAGACTCGTTTGACCCGACTCGATAAAAATGAAGCCCGAAAAAAATGACTCGACCGTCGGCCCGACTCGAAAACGGCAACCCTAAGAATGAATACAGAAACGTCATAATTTATTTTTAATTAACTATATTTGTCAATTAAATTAAAATTATTAATAAAATAACAAAAAAGAATTATAAAAATACTTTTAAAAATTATCTTTTTCTGTAAATGTAATGTAGAATGTAATAGATTTATATTGTTTTAAAAATTTAAGCATTAAAATTTAATTAAAAAATTAATATTTATTTAGTTAAAATCAAAAAATAAAAAAAGAAAAATTTTGAAAGAAGAATACTGACCTTGTGAAAGATAATTCTGACTTGGTGAAAAAAATGGAATGCAGTGTCAATAACGACATTTATTTTATTTAGAAAATATGAAAAAATAAACGATGAAATTACATACATATGTATTTCTTTAAAATTTAAATATCTAAACGTAAAATAGCTATTAATTAACGTAAATAGCTATTAAAGGAAAATGTTACCAATTTTTTCAGGAATCATGGACAAATATATAATTAAATTTGTTATGTATAAAACTAAAGGAAAATGAATTGTTTCAATTTATTATAATTTTGTCGGCACATTAAGCCGTCTTAAAAATTATTCATTTCTGAACATGTTAATATTCCAACTGGACACGCAAATAGCTTTTGATAAAATTCAATAAAATTTAATTTTTTATATTTTATAAGATATTTTCTTTATGTAGAGGTAAATAAATTAAACAGATATTAATGATGATAAACAGTAGGACAATTGTTATAACTATAAATAAATTAAAATAATAAAAAAATTAATTAATTAAATATTTAATGAGCATTGTTTATATTATATATAAATTATAAAAATAATGTTTTATTGGCATTCAAATAATGATAAATTAATTATGAAACTTTTCCAAAACTTACAGGATGGTGAATGGGAAAAATTAAATATTAATATTATTTATAGAAATTAAATTGAAAAATTTGAGAGAGGAAAATGTCTGTTTTTTATATTAAATTTAATATATTAATATTTTTATAAATTTTATTCAAAAGTAAATTTAAAAAATATTTAAACACGAAATAATTATTAGTATCTTCTTCAAAGTGAATAAAATTTAATTTACAGATTAAATATTATTTTTAGAAGTTATGCTATTAATTTTTGATAATTTTGAATTTTAAAATATGCTTTATAAAGCTTTCTTAATTGTTAAATTCAATAAATAAATTTTATTGACAAAAATGCATAATCTTGTTATAAATGGAATATTGATCACAGAACTGGACCAAGAATCGATATACATTCTAATAATTCATTTTAATATGTATAAGTAATATCAAGAATTTGAAGCAGATAATCGATTATCTATCAATTTTTCCTCTTTTGATTGTAATTATTTTTTCTGATGTAAAAATAGGAAATTATACAAAGTTTTACAAAATATTTTTATTAAACAAAACTATAACTAATTCTTACAGTTAAAATAAAATAAATTTATTGAAAAGCTGATAAAAATTGTTAAATTATTATTAAAAGAAATTTTTAAAAAGTCTATATTTCAGCTTCCAACATACAAAATAATAACTCTATTAATTACTAAATATAATCTGAATAAATAAAAAGAATTATTTTTTAGGCAAAAAATTAAGATTTATTTAGATAAATATAAAATAACATAATTTTAATTAATCTTTGAAAAAAGTTATGGTCGAAAAACCGCCCTCAAAACGCTCCAGTTCCACCCTTGGAAACGAAATAAATATTTTTGTTAGAAATATATTTTTTATTATAATATGTTCTTTGATATATTTATATATGTGTAAAGGTGCGAATGTGGAAATTCCTTTAAATTTGCAACTTCTACCGCGATGAATAACAGTTATTTTAAACAATGATGAATATTCACATAAAAGCACTTTCTTTATCAATTTACTTGATAAAATTTAATGATTTAAAAATAAATGTTGTAAAAACATTAAATATTGTGAATTAATGATTTTAAAATTGTTAAAAATTAATTATTATTTTTATTATTAAAAATAAGTTTAGAAAAGCAGTTGTATTTATGTAATTTTAAAATATTATTGACGAAAATATAATAATGAGAATAAATCTTTTGTAAACGTTTTAAATTAATGCCTGTTCTCGGCAAATTTTCATAAAATGTTAGCAAATAACAACTTCAACAAAATTTTTATGATTTAATACAGATTAACAACGTAGAAAAAATAACTCCCACCAACATTAATAACATATTTTTCGGTAAATTTAAGGCACTAGGACAGTTCACCAAAAGTCCATTCACCAAAAGACAGTTCACCAAATGACAGTTCACCAAAAAACAGTTCACCAAATGGGGTAATTCACCAAAAGTCTATTCACCAAATAGACAATTCACCAAAAGAGTAGTACAGACAATTCACCAAATGGTTAAAAATTGTGAAACAATTTAAAAAATTAATAAAAAAATGGTAAAAAACAATAAAATGTCAGAAAAAAAGAATTTAGCTTATCTTTGTAAGCCAGATCAAAACCAAGATTGCTAAATTTTATCACTAAAGTAAAATGAGTGATCAACAGTGGAAATTAAATAATTGACTAAAACAACAGTAAACGGAAAAGATAAATAATTGTTTTTAATATTAATTGAAATGGATATAATAAATGCATTGAGCAAGGTAGTCAACCTCATCACGGTTCTGATAGTCGTTTATTATATTAAGAAGTCGTTGATTTGATTGCATATATTCAACTCTCGAATAAATTGGCACCTATTTTTAGTAAAAATTAGAAAAACGTAAAATTTATTTAGAACCTCTTCACTAGCATCAAGTTTCACACAGATGGCATTAGCCCGCAAATTCTCATTCAAAATCCCATCCATAAATCGAAAAAAATTTGGGTGAAGGCAGCCGAAAGTATTTTGCAAAATTTTGTGCCATGACTCGATGGAATTTGTGGTTCGTGGCAATTGAAATTCTGTAATATCTTTTGCATTCCACATCTCTTTTGGAAAAAGCGGGTTGCGACGGTGGCGACCAATCCATGTATTTTCCATATATTCAAGAAAAAATTGATGCGGCTGTGTGTCCCCAAATTGTTCTAAGAAATTATCAGCCAAATGTTCAAACCGCGGTCGGACATCCTATAATGTATTGATCCTTATAAAATATCAGTGAAAAAACCTGAACATCACAAAATGCCAATACCGAGAATTTTTTTAAGGCTGCTGCATATTCTTGTTCTTGACCATAACGTTCTGCCATACCTCGACTTTGGATAGATCGCCAGACTGACTTAAATATTAATATTAAATAGAAATTGAATTTTAAAATAAACCTGATTAAAATGAAACCAACAGCCATGAATGTGTTTCTCTGGTAAAAGAGCCCTAATCGCATTTTCTGTCGCCTTTTCAAAATCTATTATAAACATCATAGGACGGCGGTTGTCATCAATTTGGTTCAAAATTGAAGATTTACGCTTTCTTCGAATAACAGTAGCCAAACTTTCAAATTTTGGAAGTGCTGCTATAGTAGGATCAGAAGCTCCTATGATAAAAATTGATCAAATAAAAAAACAAAAATAACCTGCAAGGCATTCATTTATAACAGTTCGCGGGGAATTTGTTGAATTCGTTGCTGTACGAAGAATATTACTTCGTAGACGAGTTGCTTCAACAGCAGTCGGAGTCGGAACACACGAATGGGCTTGAGTAACAATTACATCATTCCCAATTGTTTTTGCTCTACCTCCACATTTTTCCTTAGTTCTCTTTTCTTTACAACACCAGTAAATTGTATCTTTTTGCTCACAGTCGCGGATATATCTGTACCCATTGTGAACTAGCATTGGTTTCATTTTTTCTGTTGTAGCAAACATTTTTTATTAGTAATAATTCGATAATCTTATAACCTAAAAAATCAAATGGAAAACGTCTTTAGAAAATTTATCGGATTGAATCTGAAATTTGAGTATTGATTATTATACCCATTTGGTGAATTGTCTGTACTACTCTTTTGGTGAATTGTCTATTTGGTGAATAGACTTTTGGTGAATTACCCCATTCGGTGAACTGTTTTTTGGTGAACTGTCATTTGGTAAACTGTCTTTTGGTGAATGGACTTTTGGTGAACTGTCCTGACACGAAATTTAAACAGAATAATTATAAAAAAATACAAAATAGAACTAAAGAATATAAATATGCGACTAAATAATATTTCACAAAAGAAGAGATAGACAGTCGCATAGACAGCATTTATAAATTATGTATCTTTTAAATTGCTTGATATTAATAAAGGGCTTAGTTTTGGAAGAAGGAAAAACAAAATGATTTAAAAAAATTTTGTATGATTTAACAAAAAATAACAAATAGAAAATATATCTGTCACTAACATTATATATTACATTAATAACTATATAATAGCGGAAAAGATTTTAAAAAATATTACAAAAGATATAAAAGTAAAAAACAATTTTATATTCAACGAGATTGAATTGGCTAAACAAGTCACAAAAAAACAAGTTGCAAGGAAAACGATTTCTTCTTCATGTTTTGTCTAAGATTATGTAAAATATAGTACTAAAGAATTATAAAAATATTTTTAAAAATTATCTTTTTTTTAAAATAGAATTTAAATTTAATAGATTTGTATTGTTTAAAGAATTAAGCATTAAAATTTAATCAAAAAAATTTTTTTTCGTAACCAATGTAATAAAATCTGAAGCTGAGAGTGCTACTTATTGGCTTATTATGAAATTTAAAAATGGCGAAAGTGAGTAACTAATAAGAACAATAAAGAAAATATCTGTCTTCAATGTCCCTGCTAATTGTATGTACGTACTCGTATAAAAAGTAATTACTCATATTTATGCACATCGTGAAGTAAAAAATTAATTTAAAAAATTAAAATTAATAAAATTTTATAAATATAATACCAAGATCCAGCTTAAATTATAAATACAAATTACGTTAAAAAATATAATTAGGCCTTATACAAAAATATTAACAATACAGTCGATGAAAAATTGATATAATTTGCTATCAGTATATGTAAAGAAAGTGTATAATATACATTTAAATATCAAATATGTTTTATAAATTGAAAATTTGATGCAGAAAAAAAGTGAATTATTAGAAAAATGTCATGAAATTAAAATTCAACCAGATTGAATTGTTAAACAAGCAAAAAAAAAAGTTGCAAAGAAAACATTTCCTCTGCATAAAATTTCCAAGCTTAAAAAGTCGCAAGAAAGTGCTAGTTTTAAAGAAATTTTAATCTTTCATGAAAATACATTGATCATTTTTACTTGCAAATTTTTGCTTTTATTATTTTTAAAATATTAGAGATCTTTTTAAATATACCTTAATACAATTTTTTTACAATTTTTTTAGAATTTATAACTTATTTTATAATTATATTTTTAAAATAATATTAAATATATTTATAAAATAAAATCATTTATAAAATTATACTTTTATGAAATAGATATATTTTAAATTTATATTCTTATTGTGCAAAAATTATTCATCAGAATTTTGTTTTAAGATATTTTATTTATTATAGTAAAATCAGGAAATAAAGATAATAAAATTAAAGAATCCCTATTTGTTAAACAAATTGAAAAGAGATGTCAAGCAGACATGTTTTATTTAAGGAATATGAAAAAATAAACCGATGAAACTATGTATTATTTTTTTAAAATATAAATAGGTATTTAAATTATAATGCAATAATTGTTTTGAAGAGCTTTTTATAAATAATTTAAATTTAAATTGGTAGTATAATCAACGTAAAAAATAAAACAATTGCTAAAGTTTATGACCCCCTAGGCCTAATTTCTCCGGCTTATAATTTATTTTTAATTAACTATATTTGTCAATTAAATTAAAATTATTAATAAAATAACAAAAAAGAATTATAAAAATACTTTTAAAAATTATCTTTTTCTGTAAATGTAATGTAGAATGTAATAGATTTATATTGTTTTAAAAATTTAAGCATTAAAATTTAATTAAAAAATTAATATTTATTCAGTAAAAATTAGGAAATAAAAAAAGAAAAATTTTGAAAGAAGAATTCTGACCTTGTGAAAGAGAATTCTGACTTTGTGAAAAAAATGAAATGCAGTGTCAATAACGACACTTATTTATTTAAAATGTTTGAAAAAATAAACGATGAAAATATATATTTATTTCTTTAAAATTTAAATAATTAAAATCATAATTAATTTAATAATGTAGTAAATAATTGTGTTGAAAGCTCCGTATAAATTTCTAAATGAAAATTAGAAATTTATTATCATTTAATAAACAAATATTTGTAATTTTATCGAAAAAATTCTTGATGATAAACTAACGAAATGGAACATTTTAATATTTAATGTATTTTTCAATCACATATTTAACAAATAATTAGTTCAAATAATCATAAAGAAAATTATGAGGAAATATAATACTATAATTAAAGAATTTGAAAGTCCAGCTCAATTTTTTTTGAAGAGGCTAATTAAATTAAGAATGAAAGTAATTTTAATATTAAAAGATGAATGGAAACATATAGTGGATATTCGTTATTATATAATGAAAATATTATTTATTATTAAAAATTATTAATAGATTTTATGATACACAGCAAATAATGACTGAAAGCCCAATTTCATTCAGCCCATCATTTGTCAAATAATTTCTTTTAAATTTATTTAAATATAAACGTTCATTTTTCATCATTAGCTTTGATTTTTTTATTAAATACATAGATTCATGTGTGACGCATCCGCGTTAATAATAAAGAAAAATATTTATAAAAATATTTATATTTTTTCTTTTCTTTATTATTAACGCGGATGTAAAAACAAATACTTCTCTTTATTTGTAAATAAAATTGGCTATAATTAATTATATTTTTTATATTAAAAAATTATTTTTAACTTTTTATATCAATTTTTGGGAATAATTTTTCCTTTAAAAAGGAGAAATAATTCCTTTAATTTCGCTGTTCTTTAATTATTAAGATAAATTAAATTTAAATTAAAACAAAATTTTTGTTGGGTTGTAAATTTTGCATTTAATAATATTTAAAAATTTTTAAATATTCTAATTGATTGAATTGAGGCCGTAATTAAATTAAATTGAAAAATTAGGAAGAATTTAAAGAGAAAATTTAATTATGAAGAAATTTAATTATTAAAATAAATTTCATTTAAACACATGTGATACATGTTAATATTCCAACTGGACACGAAAAATAGTTTTTGATAAAATTTAATAAAATTTAATTTTATATACATATTTTATAAGATATTTTCTTTATGTAGAGGTAAATAAATTTAATAAATATTAATGATGTAGAACAATTGTTATAACTATAAATTAATTAAAATAATACAAATAATTAATTAATTAAATATTTAATTAGCATTGTTTATATTGCATATAAATTGTAAAAATAATGACTTATTGGCATTCAAATAATGACAAATTAATTATGAAACTTTTACAAAACTTACGAGGTTGAAGCAGATAATCGATTATTTATCAATTTTTCCTTCCTTTTGATTGTATATTATTTTTTTCTGATGTAAAAATAAGGAAAATACACTAATATTACAGAATTTTTTTATTTGCCAAAACTATAACTAATTCTTATAACTAAAATAAAATAAATTTATTGATAAGCTGATAAAAGGTTGAACCATAAATCTAAACATATAAAATGTTTTATAAACTACTTTATGTATTATATGGAAGAATGAATCAGATTATTCAAGTGATGTTATTGTACAATTTACATAATTCTAAATTTATAACTTTATTTTAATATTTATATTTTAATAAATATGTATAAATTTAAAAAAATACATGAAATAATTTAAAGAAATTAATTTTCGGTACTTTATTAATATCCCGCCCACCACCCCTATTTGAGTCTCAGATTAATTTTCCTTTCCCTTACTGTCAATCATTTTCTCCTTCAAACATTTCAGGTAAAAGGCAAGAATTAGGAAGAAAAAAATAGACTGCAACCGCGAAAATGTGTCTAACGGCAAAATTTAACATTTATAAACGAGGAAATTTGACCGTTCCGAGGTAGGAAAATTAAAAAGGAAAATTAATCTGAGACTCAAATAGGGGTGGGGGCGGGATATTAATAAAGTACCTAATTTTCTATACTGGTTATAATGATAAACATAGGAAATCATAACATAAATATAATTATTTAATAAACATAACTATAAAAAATTTTAAGCTAGAAATTATTGAAAAATCACAATCCGTACATACGACTAATAAATTCAATTACATAACTTGTTTAGTTTAAAATGTTCATGAAAACCGTTTCAATATTTAAAACGATTATTATACATATTGACATATACTTTAAAAATGCAATTAGTAAGAATAATAGTAAACACAACTATTTAAAGAAATATAAAATGATTTTGAAAGCATTGCCTGAAAAATTTTATTATAGGCAACAACTAATTTTATTATAGGCAAAACAGAAAACAGTTCAATTGACTTTATATATTATTTAATACACAAGCTTGCTGAAGACACGAATTAGAAGTTATTGTTCATTTTAGGGAATACTTGGAATACTTAGTAATACATACAGTATGAAATGTCTACCAAATTTTGATGAAGAAACAATTAAGGAGGCAGGGTCCGATTTTTTGTCACAACAAAGAACATATTCCTCTTACATTGTGACTGACCTTTTCACTATTACATCGGTTTCAATTATTAATTGCAATGTGTGTGATCAGAAAACTATTGCATTTCAAAATCAGGTGTTTCCATATTCGAAAATTAAATTAAAATTTAATTTAATAATTAAATTAAAATTAATTAATAATTAAATTAAAATAATTAAATTAAATGAATTATTAAGTTATTAAAAAACTATTAGTAAAATAATTAAAAAGATTTATAAAAATACTTTTAAAAATTATATTTTCCTGTACTAAAATGTAATTTAGAATTTAATAGATTTGTATTGTTTTAAAAATTAAGCATTAAAATTTAATTTAAAAAATTAATATTTATTTAGTAAAAATATACACATAATATACACATAATACTATAATTTATGAATTCGAAAGTCAAGCTCAATTTTTTTAGAAGTGGCTAATTAAATTAAGAATAGAAATAATTTTAATATTAAAAGATGAATGGAAACATATAGTGTATATTCGTTATTATATAATAAAAATATTATTATTAAAAATTATTATTAGATTTTATAATACACAGCAAATAATGACTGAAAGCCCAATTTCATTCAGCTCATCATTTGTCAAATAATTTCTTTTAAATACATAGATATGTTGTAAAGGCTTTAAAAATTGTGAAATGATGATTTTAAAATTTTTAAAAATCAATTATTATTATTATAACTTTAATATTTTGAGTAAAATGGAGGAGCTCTAAAATAAATAAATAAAATAAAAATAAAATTAGATTAATTATTTAACATTAATCAAATAAATTATTGATTAATTATTTAAAAAAATTTAATCAATATTTTTCAAGATGTGTCTGAGTAGCCCACTCTTGGAATTGAATGAAGACATCAACAATGCTATTCTAATTCAATGTTAAGATTTTAAAAATCAATTTTTCAAAATAATAACTCTATTAATTAATAAACATAATCTAAATAAAAAAGAATTATTTTTAAAAGTAAAAAATTAAAATTTATTCAGAAGAATATAAAATATACGGATATTACAAATGATATGAAAGAAAAAAACGATTTCACATTCAAGGAGAATGATAACATAAATATTAATTATATATTAATTTTACTAAAAATAACTTTATTAAAAAATTTTTTTAAGCTAGAAATTATTTAAAAAAAGTTTATATATTTTATTTATATTTTATAAGATATTTTCATTATGTAGAGGTAAATAAATTAAATGAATATTAATGATGTTAAACATGTAGGACAATTGCTTAAAAAACAATTGTTAAAATAACTATAAATTAATTAAAATAATAAAAAAATACTAAAATATTTAATGAGCATTGTTTATATTATATATAAATTGTAAAAATAATGTTTTATTGGCATTGAAATAATGACAAATTAATTATGAAACTTTTGCAAAACTTACGAGGATGGTGAATGGGAAAAATTAAACATTAAAAGAATTAAATATTAATATTATTTATAGAAATTGTATTGTATTAGAAATTTAAATTGAAAAACTGAGAGAGCAAAAAATGTCTGTTTTTTATATTAAATTTAAAATATTAGTATTTTTATAAATTTTATTCAAAAGTAAAGTTAAAAAATATTTAAACATGAAATAATTATTAGTATTTTCCTCAAAGTGAATAAAATTTAAATTTACAAATAAATATGTATTATTTTTAGAAGTTATGCTATTAATTCTTGATAATTTTGAAATTTTTTAAAGTTATGCTTTATAAAGCTTTCTGAATTGTTAAATTCAAAAATATTAAATTTTATTTACAAAAATGCATAATATTGTTATAAATGGAATATTGATCACAGAACTATACCAAGAATCAATATAAATTCTAATAATATATATTAATATGTATAAATAATATCATGAATTTGAAACAGATAAACGATTATTTACAATTTTTCCTCCTTTTGATTGTATATTATTTCTTTTCTGTGGTGAAAATAGACAACATATACATACAAAGTAATACAAAGTATTTATATTGAACAAAACTATAACTAATTCTTACAATTAAAAAAATAAATTTATTGAAAAGGGGATAAAAATAGTTAAATTATTATTAAAAGAAACTTTTTAAAGTCAATATTTCAGCTTCCAACATACAAGATAATAACTCTATTAATTACTAAATATAATCTGAATAAATAAAAAGATTTATTCAGATATTAAATATAAAATATATGGAAAGGAGAAGAACATTTTAGTTAGAATTATTATTGATTATAATATATTCTTTTATATATATGGGAAATAAAGAGGAAATTCTTTTAAATTTGCACATCCTACCGCGATTAATAACATTTATTTTAAAATATGAAGAATAATTAAATTAAAGCAGTTTCTTTATGAATTTCCTTGATAAAATTTAATGTTTTAAAAATTTGAAAACTGAGAATTGATGATCTTAAGATTGTTAAAAATTAAATATTATCATTATTAAAATAAGTTAAAAAAGCAGTTGTAGTTATGTAATTTTAAAATATTATTGATGAAAATATAATAATAAGAATAAATCTTTTGTAGATGGTTTAAATGTATGTCGTTCATTCCATTAACAACCCACTTGGATCCGCTACGAAACAGAATGGCAGTATTGAACAAAAAAATACAAAAGTAAACACACTAAGTTATAAAAATATTTAAGAAAATATTATAAAATATATAAAAATAACAAAAAAATTATAAAATTAAGAAATTATAATAAGTTTTAAATTTTATTAATTATGCTCTTATAAAGAGATGATAATTATTGCAATGAATGATATTGCATTAAAACATTGTATTGAATTAAATTAAATAAAATATATTAACAGTTTTTAAATTTGTCTAACAATTTCATAGGGCATAGTTTAACGATGTTTTAATTAAAAATTTTTTTTTAATTTTTTTGAAATATTTTAACGAATATTTTAAGCAAAAAATTAGAAAATTTTAACTTTATTTTGATAAACCTTAACTTCTCCAATTTTAAATTTAATAAATATAAAAAAATATAAAAAAAATTTAAATAAATATAAAAAAACAAAAAAAAATTTACTAAATTTTAATTTATTTATAACTTTAAAAAATTCCAAAAATTTTATTAAAGTATAACTAATATAAAAACAATATAAATTAGCAATATTTTGATAATTTAGATATTTTATAAATATTACATTAATAACTAAATATTAAAGATGTATAATTATTATTTAATAATTTGCTTATTAAAATTACACAATACACGTCTTGCATATTATAAACATATGTACTTAATGAAATAAAGGATTGAGAAATCAATCAAAATTTTATTAATAGTATAATAAATTGGGACGTCGTCAATAATCAACAGTTAAGGTACGAAACATTCAAAAAGAATGTATTGAACTTTGGAAGATCCGGAGATATTGACCCTTTTTGTATTAAATACCCCAATACCCTCCGTCCTTCTATTAAATATGGTTCAGTGTTTTCACAATTTTCCTTTAAATCATATATGCCTGTAGTTTTAATGATATTGTTAAGCTTCCACATGCAAAATAATAACTATTAATAACTAAACATAATCTGAATAATAAAAGAATTATTTTTAAAAGCAAAAAATTAAGATTTATTCAGATAAATATAAAATATACAGAAAGGAAAAAAGGTACTTTTCCGTTATCTCCCCCCATTTTCCTTTCCTTCTTTTTCCTTTCAAAATGGTCAAAGGCAAAAAAGATTTAAGTAATTTAAGGAGTCAGTAAATATGTACGAGGAAGGAGTTGATATTACATTTTGTTTTTTAAATTTGTTAATAAATCAATGAATATTTTTAACCCTCAGCAAATTAAAGAAGCTGCAATTCAATTAGATAGAACTGCCGAAAAGCTAATTGTCGTTCGGAAGTCTATTTTTAGACGGAAGTCGGTTAGAAGGAAGTCGAATTCCCTTTGCAATAATTGTCTTTCGCTTCATCTACTCATAGTGCTTTAAAAGGATTTGTAAGAAAATAAAGAAATTTTGCCTCCAAAATGATTTTATTATTTTGATAAATTTTATTTCCTTTTATTCTTCTTGCCTGACCATTATTTGTCTTTGACCATTTTTAAAAAGAAAAAAAGGAATGGAGTAGAAAAGGAGAGGAAAGGAAAATGGGGGGAGATAACGGAAAAGTACCGGAAAAAATATTTTAGTTAGAAATATATTTTTGATTATAATATATTTTTTGATATATGTATATTGGTGCTTAAGTGGAAATTTATTTGAATTTACACATTCCAATGCGATAGATAACAGTTATTTTAAACAATGAAGAATAATTGCATAAAAGATATTTCTTATTAATTTTCTTGACAAAAAAATAAATTTGTTAAAAGATAAATGTTGTAAAAGCTTTAAAAATTGTGAATTTATGATTTTGAAATTATTAAAAATTAATTATTATTATTAAAAATAAGTTAAAAAATAAACAGTTGTAGTTATATAATTTTAATAAATATTATTTATGAAAATATATTAATAATAAATCTTTTGTAAAAGTGATTATTCTTGATAATAATAAACGGCTTAGTCTGCTTAGGAAGAAATTTCTGAGCTGAAACGATTTAACAAATATTACAAAAGCATAAAAGTAAAAAAAACAATTTATATTCAACGAGATTGAATTGGTCAACATATTTATTATTTTTAAAATAGTTTATTAATAAAATAATAGATTTAAATATATTCTAGAACAAAATACATATATTTAATAAAAGAAATAATCCATGTCATAATTTGAAGAAGAAATTTGGATTAACTTAATTAAGGATATTCTCACAAACAGAAATGTGTATATATAGAAAAATATAAATTAAAGTTTCGGAATTTGTTATATAAAATTAACAATTATATTAAAATAATTATTATAATTTAATAAAATTTAGTATATCATTCTATTTCTATTAGTTTGTATAATAGTATAAAAATCATAATCAAATGTATAAAATTAAGATATTAATTTAAATATGTAAAATAGTATAATTAAAATAGTATAATATGCTTAAATTATTTTAGTCAAAAATAAATCAAAGTTTGCAAATAAATTTTTTTGAATAATAAAACAATACTCAGGAATAATAAACAATACACTTAATTATACTTTTTCTAAAAAAGTGTAATTAAACTGGAGTATATACTACTTTGATTAAATAATTTTTTTATATTTTATATATTATTTAATATTATTCATAAATCTAAACATAAAATGTTTTATAAACTACTTTATGTATTAAATGGAAGAATGAATCAGATTATGCAAGTGATGTTATTGCAACAATTTAAATAAATTCTAAATTTTTAACTTTATTTTAATAATTATATTTTAATAAATACTATATAAATTTAAAAAAATAAATGAAATAATTTAAAGAAATAAATTTTCTATTCTGGTTATAATGATAAACATAGGATCATAACATAAATATAATTATTTTAATAAACATAACTATAAAAAATTTTTAAGCTAGAAATTATTGAAAAATCACATTTAGTATACGATTAATAAATTCAATTACATAACTTGTTTACATTAAAGTGTTCATGAAAACCGTTTCAATATTTAAAACGATTATTATATGACCACATTGACATATACTTTAAAAATGGAATTTTTAAGAATAATAGTAAACACAACTATGTATTTAAATAAATATAAAATGATTTTGAAAGCATTATGTGAAGAATTTCATTATGGTCAACAACGATGTCTATATGACGAAAATAAATTTTATAGAGAAGGATACTGAAACGATATAATTTATTTTTAATTACTTTTATATTTCAATTATTTTAACATTAAAACTATTAATAAAATAGCAAAAAAGAATTAAAAAACAATTGAAAATTAAATTTTTCTTTAAAATAGAATTTAAATTTAATAGATTTATATTGTTTTAAAGAATTAAGCAATAAAATTTAATTTAAAAAATTAATATTTATTTAATAGAAATATAAAAATAACAAAATTAATAATTCTGACTTGGTGCAAAAAATGTAAGGAAGTGTCAATAACGACACTTATTTAAAATATATGAAAAAATAACTGTTTTAAACAAGTGTAGTAACTAATTGTGTTGAAAAGCTCTTTAATAAATTTCTAAATGAAAATTAGAAATTTATTATTTAATAAATGGCTTGAAGAATTAAATATGAATTTGGTGATTACAAAGTAATTTAAATTTAAAGATAAACCAAACTGCAATAATTTAATTGATAATGGTTATAAATAATATTTTAAATTAAAATAAATATTTTTTAAAAATACATATAGATGTGAATTTAATAGAATCTTAACATAAAATGCAATGGAACATTGAGAAAAAAATAAGATAAGAAAATTATTAAATATGTTATCAATTTTTTGTAAAATGAATCTGTAAAAAAAAAAATACTCAGGTTGTATTAAAATGTTTCTAAAAAAATGCATAAAACTGGAGACTATACTACTTTGATTATATAATTTTTTTATATTTTAGTGCCCCAGATTTAATATTATTTATAAATCTAAACAAATAAAATATTTTATAAAATGCAAGTTTTTAGTTAAGGAACTTCAGCAGCAATTTAAATTCTAAATTTCTAATAAATGTATAAATAAAAAAGTAAATGAAATAATTCAAGGAAATTAATTTCCTATATTCGTTATAATGATAGACAGAGGAAGTGATAACATGAATATATAATTATATTTTAATAAAAAAGTAACATGAAAAACAAAACTATTTAAAGTTTATTATTTATTAAAAGTTTATTTAATAAAATCTTTTATAATTATAATCTTTGAATATTAAAATTTCATATTGGTTATGCTACAACAAAAAAATATATACTGAAGTTATATAATATTGGTAGTGAAGGCAAAAAAATTGTATAAATTCGATAAATAAATATCAAAATATTTATTGATATTTACTGGATAATAATAAAGATAATCTAAATATATGAAATATAAAGTTATACTAAATAATTTATTTTTAAATATTTTCTGTACTTTTAATAAAAATTTTCAAAAAAAATTTTTAAAAATAAAGAAAAATGGAAATTACAATTGTTGGAATGTCAACGTTTAAAGACACTTTTTGTCAAATATGCAACAAATTTTTTTCGTTGCAATATAATTTAAAGCGCCATAAGAATAATATTCACCGTAATAATTTTATTGTAAAAAATACAAAAAAATTTTTTCATGTAGGAGGGTTAAATTAAAAAATAATTTTAAAAAATTCTACAAAAACATAAAAAAACTTTGTTTGGTAAATAGATGAATCATGCGCCAGATTTAGAACTTATCAAATTAAAAAAATTTAAAAAAATGTTACAACTTTTTAATAAAAATTTTCAAAAAAATTTTTTAAAAATAAAGAAAAATAGAAATTATAATTGTTTTAATGGAGAAATATTTCTTAAGTTACTCTTATATGATATAATTAATAAATCATAAATTCATTAACATTAATAAATAATAATTTTTTATATTAATCTCTAATATTCATAAACATCCATATAGGATAAAACTATAAAATTTAATATTATTCTCAAAAAAACAAATTGCCATCAAATTTAGATATCAATGAAATAGTACAAAATTTGTACTATTTCAAAAAAACTTTGTTTGGTGAAATAGATGATACAAAATTTGTTTTTGATTTTTTTCTCGAAAACTTAATTTAATTCTAAAGTTTAATTGAAGTTTAATTTGATTGTAACTCAAAAGCCACGAAATACTTAGTAGTACAAATAATTCTTAAGAATTAGGTGATCGAATGTTAGTGGATGATAATAGGAAACACTTTTGTAGGGCTTTGTACATTGCATATGAAAATGTCACATAAATAAAATTTAATAAAGTCAATGATGAAAGATAGTATAATAAATGATTTAAAACAAAAAATAAGAGGCTATTTTTGAGGAAACATGCAGTTGTTTATACAGAAATAATATAAATTTTTTACTATTTGAAATAAATCTTTTGGTAAATATCATGACTAAATTGTTTTTATAATTTATTTAATTATTTTTCAATAATTTACAATTTTATAGCCAACACAAAAAAGCTCAAAAGAGGACTTGGCACAGAGATTGCCATTTGGAATCGTTTTAGTCGCAACCATTGTAATAGGATCTGCAGCTGAGTGTGCTGCTTATTTGGCTTTTATGAAAAATTGAAAATGGCGAAATTGAGTAAATAATAAGAACAATAAAGAGAATAGCTGCATTTGAGGCCCCGCTAATTAATGTACGTAATCGTATAACAAGTCTAATTACTTATATTTATGCACATCGTGAATTAAAAAGATTAAATAAATTAAATTAATAAAATTTTATAAATATAATAACAAGATCCAGCTAAAAGTATAAATACTCTAAATAAAAAGAATACAAAAAGAAAATAAAAAAAAAGAATACTCTAAATAAAAAGAATACAAAAAAATATTTTTCCCAATTATTTGAGACTTATTTTTAAAAAATTTACCAATTGTCCAACAAATATTCATCCTTTTTTCGAAAAAATTCTTGAAGATAGACTTTTAGAAATGGAACAATTCAATATTGAATATATTTTTCCAACATATTTATCAAATAATTAGTTCAAATAATCATAAAGAAAATTATTATTATCAAAAAATCAACAAGGTAAAATTTAATGCAATTACAAATTTTCATATTGTAGTTTTGGAATAATTATATTATAAATGCCAATTTCATTAAAAACCTATATTCTCCTGGTAAAATTGTGGATAAAAGGTAAAGGAAATAATTCTAATTACCCAGACATCAAGTTATTTTAAAAAATTTATATAATATTTTTCTAAATATTTAACTACCTAATTAAAAATATAATTTTAATAAAATATATAATTGATAAAATAAGCTATTATATTATAGTTATATACTCTTATGATATTACTTAATGAAAAACTCATATTAATAATAAATCTTTTGTGAAATTTTTCAAAGAATGTCGGTTTCTGACAAATCTTCATAAAATATACTTAAATAAAAATCTAAAATAAATACAATATGTTCAAAATCGCAAATCGTTATAATTGTATAAGAAGCAAACACTTAAATTACTGGCGTCTTGTTATATAATCGTTTTTAAACAGCTGACACTAATTCCTTGCTAAAAATAATCGAATATAAGGATTGGCCAAGTTATCCAAAAACTCACTTTTTGCTTTTACTTTAATTTTACTTGGCTACTCTTTCCCCTCTTTTATATTTTGTTAATTAAAGAAATAAATTTATATATTCATATATACATTAAGCTTTAAATACGAGTTTAGGGCACGTCGTGTCCTCCCGAAAGGGATGGACCAGACCCAATGCCCGCGGCACGAGCCGTAACATTACACGTCTAATGGATGGCTTGAAAAGTTTCTAAGACGACATAATCTCAAACCGTCGGCCAACCACATTTGCCAGAAGCCTCCAAGTGAATATAAAGGAAAAACGTTAAATTTATATGTTTGTTCAACAATTAAGAATTAGATTAATTATGGGCGACATATTTATGAGTGTGGTGAAACGATGGTATGGTTTATTAAATGAAAATAAGTTAATTAAATGTTAATATAATGGAGGAATATTTAGTTTAGAATTGATTATAAACGTAGTCCGTGAAGGATTTATAAAAAATTTTTATCGATGTATAATTCTAATCAACTTCAAATTAAAACCATAAAATTGAATATAAGGGAGACAATGGTTAAATGTGATTTTTTAATATAACAATTTGATTATATTTTGTAATTTATATAAACTAAATCTGTAAATATAAAAATATCTTGCTTTCAATCTTATGATATTATTAATAAACACTTCTCTGAATTAACAAATTTAATATAAAATTAAGTAATATAATAATCGAAAAAATAACTCAAATAGTTTATAATATATTAAAAAATTGATTATCAAAAATGATATTATGAAAATAACACCTCTCTGATAAACAAATAGAAAGGAATTAATTTAATGTTAATATAATGGAAGAATATTTAAGTTTACAGGTTTGTAAGTTGTAAATGTGATAAATTTTTATAATTTAAATTAAATATTTATGAAAAATAAATTAAAAATTTAGTTGAAATAAAATTATATTTATTATGAAATACAACAAAATGCTTCGAATTTAATGAGAATTCCATGACAAATTTTACAACTTTAAATGTATTATACAGCTTTAAGTAAAAAGTTAAAGCCCGGTCTCAGCAAAAAGTTGAAAAATGATTCAATTGAACTTTAATTAAATATTAATTATGACATTAAGGAATATGGCAAAGAAAAAATAATACTAAATAATTAAATAAATTTACAAACTTTAAAAAATCTTATTTATTTTTTGAAAATTCAAATCATTATCTAGGGGTGACATTATATTTAAAGTACTGAGGTTGTATTATCATAGCAATTAATTACATCAAGAAGATAAAAAAATGAAAAAAATAAAACAGAAAATATGCATCAAAAATTTATAAACAATAATTAAAAACTTGTTGTAGAACTATAAATTCTGAAATTAAAATAATTGATAAAATTGATTTATTGGAAAATAAATTTTGATATAAATATAAATTATATGTATTATATATAAATTATTATGTATTATATATAAATTATTATTAATAATTATCATTGAAGAGGATGTTGGCCCAGTCGAATTGGAGTTTATTCCGAATCAACATCGTATCCCAAAAGGATGGAGGAAGAGTTGGAAACATACATTAGAGGAAGAGATGAAAAAGAAGCCGTGGGATTTAACTAAATTTTAACTAATTAAAAGAAATGGTATAAAGACTTTAATAAATTGTAAATTTTTACAAATTTTTAGTCTTTATAATTGCTAAAATTTCTTTTAATAAATTATATAATTGATAAAATAACTATTATTTTTATATATTCATATGATATTACTTAATGAAAATTTCATTTAATAATAAATCATTTGTGAAATTTTTCAATGAATGTCGGTTCTTGACAAATCTGTATAAAATATTTTTAGATAAAAATAAAAAATAAAAAAATAAAAAATAAAAAACAAAGCACTTAAATTATAGACGTAATGGATGGATTGAAAAATTCCTTAAGCGACATAATCTCAAACCGTCAGACAACAACAGTTTGCCAGAAATCACCAATTAACAAATTTAATATAAAATTAAATAATATAATAATCGAAAACCTCTCTGATAAACATAGAAATGAATTAATTTGATGTTAATTTAATGGAATATATGTTTAAAGGTTAGTAAACTTATCTGAAATTATTATTATATAATTGACATATACCATAAAAATGCGATTAAAAAGAATAATAATTAATTAATAAATATTGCAAATTCTAAACAAAAAAATTTTAAGAATAATAAACACAACTATTTTATGTAATATAAATGATTTTGAAGGCATTATTTGCATACAAAAACGTTATAATTTGTTTTTAATTAATTATATATTTTAATTAATATTAAATCTATAAATAAAATCATAATAAAGTATTATAAAAATGCTTTTAAAAATTATATTTTACTATATAATTACAGTAAGGTCCAAAAGTTATTCTTTTGAACGAGCTATCATTCAAAAAACGAATTTTTTACCCCAAAAATCAACATGGTCACCTTATGGTTTATAAAACTTTAGCGGCCTTATCTCGGTCCACAGACATCACCGGAAAAAGGAGTGGTACCGTTCGACTCAGCTCGCCGAGTCGAATGACAGTTTATACGCTTTTTGAAGCGGGTTTGAATGAATATTGCTTATGAAAATGTGCATAATGACAGACTTGCGAACACACAATTGTCAAACCACCCGAACCTTAGTAAATATCATAATTCTTAGCTTATAGTTCTTTCATTGGAATGTTTAAATATTTCATGCATAAATTTAGGGATTCTTAAAATAATTCAACAGAATTCAAAATAAAATTATTAACATAACTGCTAACGGTCGAGGGATTCTTAAAATAATTCAACAAAATTCAAAATAAAATTATTAACATAACTGCTAACGGTCGAGGGATTATTCAACAGAATTCGAAATAAAATTATTAACATAACTGCTAACGGTCGAGGGATTCTTAAAATAATTCAACAGAATTCAAAATAAAATTATTAACATAACTGCTAACGGTCGAGGGATTCTTAAAATAATTCAACAGAATTCGAAATAAAACTATTAACATAACTGCTAACGGTCGAGGGATTCTTAAAATAATTCAACAGAATTCAAAATAAAATTATTAACATAACTGCTAACGGTCGAGGGATTCTTAAAATAATTCAACAGAATTCAAAATAAAATTATAAACATAACTGCTAACGGTCGAGGGATTCTTAAAATAATTCAACAGAATTCAAAATAAAATTATTAACATAACTGCTAACGGTCGAGGGATTCTTAAAATAATTCAACAGAATTCAAAATAAAATTATTAACATAACTGCTAACGGTCGAGGGATTCTTAAAATAATTCAACAGAATTCAAAATAAAATTATTAACATAACTGCTAACGGTCGAGGGATTCTTAAAATAATTCAACAGAATTCAAAATAAATTATTAACATAACTGCTAACGGTCGAGGGATTCTTAAAATAATTCAACAGAATTCGAAATAAAATTATTAACATAACTGCTAACGGTCGAGGGATTCTTAAAATAATTCAACAGAATTCGAAATAAAATTATTAACATAACTGCTAACGGTCGAGGGATTCTTAAAATAATTCAACAGAATTCAAAATAAAATTATTAACATAACTGCTAACGGTCGAGGGATTCTTAAAATAATTCAACAGAATTCAAAATAAAATTATTAACATAACTGCTAACGGTCGAGGGATTCTTAAAATAATTCAACAGAATTCAAAATAAAATTATTATCATAACTGCTAACGGTCGAGGGATTCTTAAAATAATTCAACAGAATTCGAAATAAAACTATTAACATAACTGCTAACGGTCGAGGGATTCTTAAAATAATTCAACAGAATTCGAAATAAAATTATTAACATAACTGCTAACGGTCGAGGGATTCTTAAAATAATTCAACAGAATTCAAAATAAAATTATTATCATAACTGCTAACGGTCGAGGGATTCTTAAAATAATTCAACAGAATTCAAAATAAAATTATTAACATAACTGCTAACGGTCGAGGGATTCTTAAAATAATTCAACAGAATTCAAAATAAAATTATTAACATAACTGCTAACGGTCGAGGGATTCTTAAAATAATTCAACAGAATTCAAAATAAAATTATTATCATAACTGCTAACGGTCGAGGGATTCTTAAAATAATTCAACAGAATTCGAAATAAAACTATTAACATAACTGCTAACGGTCGAGGGATTCTTAAAATAATTCAACAGAATTCAAAATAAAATTATTAACATAACTGCTAACGGTCGAGGGATTCTTAAAATAATTCAACAGAATTCAAAATAAAATTATTAACATAACTGCTAACGGTCGAGGGATTCTTAAAATAATTCAACAGAATTCAAAATAAAATAATTAACATAACTGCTAACGGTCGAGGGATTCTTAAAATAATTCAACAGAATTCAAAATAAAATAATTAACATAACTGCTAACGGTCGAGGGATTCTTAAAATAATTCAACAGAATTCAAAATAAAATAATTAACATAACTGCTAACGGTCGAGGGATTCTTAAAATAATTCAACAGAATTCGAAATAAAATTATTAACATAACTGCTAACGGTCGAGGGATTCTTAAAATAATTCAACAGAATTCAAAATAAAATTATTAACATAACTGCTAACGGTCGAGGGATTCTTAAAATAATTCAACAGAATTCAAAATAAAATTATTATCATAACTGCTAACGGTCGAGGGATTCTTAAAATAATTCAACAGAATTCAAAATAAATTATTAACATAACTGCTAACGGTCGAGGGATTCTTAAAATAATTCAACAGAATTCGAAATAAAACTATTAACATAACTGCTAACGGTCGAGGGATTCTTAAAATAATTCAACAGAATTCGAAATAAAATTATTAACATAACTGCTAACGGTCGAGGGATTCTTAAAATAATTCAACAGAATTCAAAATAAAATTATTATCATAACTGCTAACGGTCGAGGGATTCTTAAAATAATTCAACAGAATTCAAAATAAAATTATTATCATAACTGCTAACGGTCGAGGGATTCTTAAAATAATTCAACAGAATTCAAAATAAAATTATTAACATAACTGCTAACGGTCGAGGGATTCTTAAAATAATTCAACAGAATTCGAAATAAAATTATTAACATAACTGCTAACGGTCGAGGGATTCTTAAAATAATTCAACAGAATTCAAAATAAAATTATTAACATAACTGCTAACGGTCGAGGGATTCTTAAAATAATTCAACAGAATTCAAAATAAAATTATTAACATAACTGCTAACGGTCGAGGGATTCTTAAAATAATTCAACAGAATTCGAAATAAAACTATTAACATAACTGCTAACGGTCGAGGGATTCTTAAAATAATTCAACAGAATTCGAAATAAAATTATTAACATAACTGCTAACGGTCGAGGGATTCTTAAAATAATTCAACAGAATTCAAAATAAAATTATTATCATAACTGCTAACGGTCGAGGGATTCTTAAAATAATTCAACAGAATTCAAAATAAAATTATTATCATAACTGCTAACGGTCGAGGGATTCTTAAAATAATTCAACAGAATTCAAAATAAAATTATTAACATAACTGCTAACGGTCGAGGGATTCTTAAAATAATTCAACAGAATTCAAAATAAAATTATTAACATAACTGCTAACGGTCGAGGGATTCTTAAAATAATTCAACAGAATTCAAAATAAAATTATTAACATAACTGCTAACGGTCGAGGGATTCTTAAAATAATTCAACAGAATTCGAAATAAAATTATTAACATAACTGCTAACGGTCGAGGGATTCTTAAAATAATTCAACAGAATTCAAAATAAAATTATTAACATAACTGCTAACGGTCGAGGGATTCTTAAAATAATTCAACAGAATTCAAAATAAAATTATTATCATAACTGCTAACGGTCGAGGGATTCTTAAAATAATTCAACAGAATTCAAAATAAATTATTAACATAACTGCTAACGGTCGAGGGATTCTTAAAATAATTCAACAGAATTCGAAATAAAATTATTAACATAACTGCTAACGGTCGAGGGATTCTTAAAATAATTCAACAGAATTCGAAATAAAATTATTAACATAACTGCTAACGGTCGAGGGATTCTTAAAATAATTCAACAGAATTCAAAATAAAATTATTAACATAACTGCTAACGGTCGAGGGATTCTTAAAATAATTCAACAGAATTCAAAATAAAATTATTAACATAACTGCTAACGGTCGAGGGATTCTTAAAATAATTCAACAGAATTCAAAATAAAATTATTATCATAACTGCTAACGGTCGAGGGATTCTTAAAATAATTCAACAGAATTCGAAATAAAACTATTAACATAACTGCTAACGGTCGAGGGATTCTTAAAATAATTCAACAGAATTCGAAATAAAATTATTAACATAACTGCTAACGGTCGAGGGATTCTTAAAATAATTCAACAGAATTCAAAATAAAATTATTATCATAACTGCTAACGGTCGAGGGATTCTTAAAATAATTCAACAGAATTCAAAATAAAATTATTATCATAACTGCTAACGGTCGAGGGATTCTTAAAATAATTCAACAGAATTCAAAATAAAATTATTAACATAACTGCTAACGGTCGAGGGATTCTTAAAATAATTCAACAGAATTCGAAATAAAATTATTAACATAACTGCTAACGGTCGAGGGATTCTTAAAATAATTCAACAGAATTCAAAATAAAATTATTAACATAACTGCTAACGGTCGAGGGATTCTTAAAATAATTCAACAGAATTCAAAATAAAATTATTAACATAACTGCTAACGGTCGAGGGATTCTTAAAATAATTCAACAGAATTCAAAATAAAATTATTATCATAACTGCTAACGGTCGAGGGATTCTTAAAATAATTCAACAGAATTCGAAATAAAACTATTAACATAACTGCTAACGGTCGAGGGATTCTTAAAATAATTCAACAGAATTCGAAATAAAATTATTAACATAACTGCTAACGGTCGAGGGATTCTTAAAATAATTCAACAGAATTCAAAATAAAATTATTATCATAACTGCTAACGGTCGAGGGATTCTTAAAATAATTCAACAGAATTCAAAATAAAATTATTATCATAACTGCTAACGGTCGAGGGATTCTTAAAATAATTCAACAGAATTCAAAATAAAATTATTAACATAACTGCTAACGGTCGAGGGATTCTTAAAATAATTCAACAGAATTCAAAATAAAATTATTAACATAACTGCTAACGGTCGAGGGATTCTTAAAATAATTCAACAGAATTCGAAATAAAATTATTATCATAACTGCTAACGGTCGAGGGATTCTTAAAATAATTCAACAGAATTCAAAATAAAATTATTAACATAACTGCTAACGGTCGAGGGATTCTTAAAATAATTCAACAGAATTCAAAATAAAATTATTATCATAACTGCTAACGGTCGAGGGATTCTTAAAATAATTCAACAGAATTCGAAATAAAATTATTATCATAACTGCTAACGGTCGAGGGATTCTTAAAATAATTCAACAGAATTCAAAATAAAATTATTATCATAACTGCTAACGGTCGAGGGATTCTTAAAATAATTCAACAGAATTCAAAATAAAATTATTATCATAACTGCTAACGGTCGAGGGATTCTTAAAATAATTCAACAGAATTCGAAATAAAATTATTATCATAACTGCTAACGGTCGAGGGATTCTTAAAATAATTCAACAGAATTCAAAATAAAATTATTATCATAACTGCTAACGGTCGAGGGATTCTTAAAATAATTCAACAGAATTCGAAATAAAATTATTATCATAACTGCTAACGGTCGAGGGATTCTTAAAATAATTCAACAGAATTCGAAATAAAATTATTATCATAACTGCTAACGGTCGAGGGATTCTTAAAATAATTCAACAGAATTCAAAATAAAATTATTAACATAACTGCTAACGGTCGAGGGATTCTTAAAATAATTCAACAGAATTCAAAATAAAATTATTATCATAACTGCTAACGGTCGAGGGATTCTTAAAATAATTCAACAGAATTCAAAATAAAATTATTAACATAACTGCTAACGGTCGAGGGATTCTTAAAATAATTCAACAGAATTCAAAATAAAATTATTAACATAACTGCTAACGGTCGAGGGATTCTTAAAATAATTCAACAGAATTCGAAATAAAATTATTATCATAACTGCTAACGGTCGAGGGATTCTTAAAATAATTCAACAGAATTCAAAATAAAATTATTAACATAACTGCTAACGGTCGAGGGATTCTTAAAATAATTCAACAGAATTCAAAATAAAATTATTAACATAACTGCTAACGGTCGAGGGATTCTTAAAATAATTCAACAGAATTCAAAATAAAATTATTAACATAACTGCTAACGGTCGAGGGATTCTTAAAATAATTCAACAGAATTCGAAATAAAATTATTATCATAACTGCTAACGGTCGAGGGATTCTTAAAATAATTCAACAGAATTCAAAATAAAATTATTAACATAACTGCTAACGGTCGAGGGATTCTTAAAATAATTCAACAGAATTCAAAATAAAATTATTAACATAACTGCTAACGGTCGAGGGATTCTTAAAATAATTCAACAGAATTCGAAATAAAATTATTATCATAACTGCTAACGGTCGAGGGATTCTTAAAATAATTCAACAGAATTCAAAATAAAATTATTAACATAACTGCTAACGGTCGAGGGATTCTTAAAATAATTCAACAGAATTCAAAATAAAATTATTAACATAACTGCTAACGGTCGAGGGATTCTTAAAATAATTCAACAGAATTCGAAATAAAATTATTATCATAACTGCTAACGGTCGAGGGATTCTTAAAATAATTCAACAGAATTCGAAATAAAATTATTATCATAACTGCTAACGGTCGAGGGATTCTTAAAATAATTCAACAGAATTCGAAATAAAATTATTATCATAACTGCTAACGGTCGAGGGATTCTTAAAATAATTCAACAGAATTCAAAATAAAATTATTAACATAACTGCTAACGGTCGAGGGATTCTTAAAATAATTCAACAGAATTCAAAATAAAATTATTATCATAACTGCTAACGGTCGAGGGATTCTTAAAATAATTCAACAGAATTCGAAATAAAATTATTATCATAACTGCTAACGGTCGAGGGATTCTTAAAATAATTCAACAGAATTCAAAATAAAATTATTAACATAACTGCTAACGGTCGAGGGATTCTTAAAATAATTCAACAGAATTCAAAATAAAATTATTAACATAACTGCTAACGGTCGAGGGATTCTTAAAATAATTCAACAGAATTCGAAATAAAATTATTATCATAACTGCTAACGGTCGAGGGATTCTTAAAATAATTCAACAGAATTCAAAATAAAATTATTAACATAACTGCTAACGGTCGAGGGATTCTTAAAATAATTCAACAGAATTCAAAATAAAATTATTATCATAACTGCTAACGGTCGAGGGATTCTTAAAATAATTCAACAGAATTCAAAATAAAATTATTAACATAACTGCTAACGGTCGAGGGATTCTTAAAATAATTCAACAGAATTCAAAATAAAATTATTATCATAACTGCTAACGGTCGAGGGATTCTTAAAATAATTCAACAGAATTCGAAATAAAATTATTATCATAACTGCTAACGGTCGAGGGATTCTTAAAATAATTCAACAGAATTCGAAATAAAATTATTATCATAACTGCTAACGGTCGAGGGATTCTTAAAATAATTCAACAGAATTCAAAATAAAATTATTATCATAACTGCTAACGGTCGAGGGATTCTTAAAATAATTCAACAGAATTCGAAATAAAATTATTATCATAACTGCTAACGGTCGAGGGATTCTTAAAATAATTCAACAGAATTCGAAATAAAATTATTATCATAACTGCTAACGGTCGAGGGATTCTTAAAATAATTCAACAGAATTCAAAATAAAATTATTAACATAACTGCTAACGGTCGAGGGATTCTTAAAATAATTCAACAGAATTCAAAATAAAATTATTATCATAACTGCTAACGGTCGAGGGATTCTTAAAATAATTCAACAGAATTCAAAATAAAATTATTAACATAACTGCTAACGGTCGAGGGATTCTTAAAATAATTCAACAGAATTCAAAATAAAATTATTAACATAACTGCTAACGGTCGAGGGATTCTTAAAATAATTCAACAGAATTCAAAATAAAATTATTAACATAACTGCTAACGGTCGAGGGATTCTTAAAATAATTCAACAGAATTCAAAATAAAATTATTATCATAACTGCTAACGGTCGAGGGATTCTTAAAATAATTCAACAGAATTCAAAATAAAATTATTAACATAACTGCTAACGGTCGAGGGATTCTTAAAATAATTCAACAGAATTCAAAATAAAATTATTAACATAACTGCTAACGGTCGAGGGATTCTTAAAATAATTCAACAGAATTCGAAATAAAATTATTAACATAACTGCTAACGGTCGAGGGATTCTTAAAATAATTCAACAGAATTCGAAATAAAATTATTAACATAACTGCTAACGGTCGAGGGATTCTTAAAATAATTCAACAGAATTCAAAATCTCTCTGATAAACCTCTCTGATAACACCTCTCTGATAAACAAATAGAAAGGAATTAATTTAATGTTAATATAATGGAAGAAACTGCTAACGGTCGAGGGATTCTTAAAATAATTCAACAAAATTTTACAACTTTAAATATTAATTAATTTAAATGTATTATACAGCTTTAAGTAAAAAGTTAAAGCCCGGTCTCAGCAAAAAGTTGAAAAATGATTCAATTGAACTTTAATTAAATATTAATTACAGGTTTGTAAGTTGTAAATGTGATAAATTTTTATAATTTAAATTAAATATTTATGAAAAATAAATTAAAAATTTAGTTGAAATAAAATTATATTTATTATGAAATACAACAAAATGCTTCGAATTTACTGAGAATTCCATGACAAATTTTACAACTTTAAATGTATTATACAGCTTTAAGTAAAAAGTTAAAGCCCGGTCTCAGCAAAAAGTTGAAAAATGATTCAATTGAACTTTAATTAAATATTAATTATGACATTAAGGAATATGGCAAAGAAAAAATAATACTAAATAATTAAATAAATTTACAAACTTTAAAAAATCTTATTTATTTTTTGAAAATTCAAATCATTATCTAGGGGTGACATTATATTTAAAGTACTGAGGTTGTATTATCATAGCAATTAATTACATCAAGAAGATAAAAAAATGAAAAAAATAAAACAGAAAATATGCATCAAAAATTTATAAACAATAATTAAAAACTTGTTGTAGAACTATAAATTCTGAAATTAAAATAATTGATAAAATTGATTTATTGGAAAATAAATTTTGATATAAATATAAATTATATGTATTATATATAAATTATTATGTATTATATATAAATTATTATTAATAATTATCATTGAAGAGGATGTTGGCCCAGTCGAATTGGAGTTTATTCCGAATCAACATCGTATCCCAAAAGGATGGAGGAAGAGTTGGAAACATACATTAGAGGAAGAGATGGAAAAAGAAGCCGTGGGATTTAACTAAATTTTAACTAATTAAAAGAAATGGTATAAAGACTTTAATAAATTGTAAATTTTTACAAATTTTTAGTCTTTATAATTGCTAAAATTTCTTTTAATAAATTATATAATTGATAAAATAACTATTATTTTTATATATTCATATGATATTACTTAATGAAAATTTCATTTAATAATAAATCATTTGTGAAATTTTTCAATGAATGTCGGTTCTTGACAAATCTGTATAAAATATTTTTAGATAAAAATAAAAAATAAAAATATTAGGTCAAAATCGCAAATCTTTATAATAGTATAAGTAGCAAAGCACTTAAATTATAGACGTAATGGATGGATTGAAAAATTCCTTAAGCGACATAAGCTCAAACCGTCAGACAACAACAGTTTGCCAGAAATCACCAATTAACAAATTTAATATAAAATTAAATAATATAATAATCGAAAACCTCTCTGATAAACATAGAAATGAATTAATTTAATGTTAATTTAATGGAATATATGTTTAAAGGTTAGTAAACTTATCTGAAATTATTATTATATAATTGACATATACCATAAAAATGCGATTAAAAAGAATAATAATTAATTAATAAATATTGCAAATTCTAAACAAAAAAATTTTAAGAATAATAAACACAACTATTTTATGTAATATAAATGATTTTGAAGGCATTATTTGCATACAAAAACGTTATAATTTGTTTTTAATTAATTATATATTTTAATTAATATTAAATCTATAAATAAAATCATAATAAAGTATTATAAAAATGCTTTTAAAAATTATATTTTACTATATAATTACAGTAAGGTCCAAAAGTTATTCTTTTGAACGAGCTATCATTCAAAAAACGAATTTTTTACCCCAAAAATCAACATGGTCACCTTATGGTTTATAAAACTTTAGCGGCCTTATCTCGGTCCACAGACATCACCGGAAAAAGGAGTGGTACCGTTCGACTCAGCTCGCCGAGTCGAATGACAGTTTATACGCTTTTTGAAGCGGGTTTGAATGAATATTGCTTATGAAAATGTGCATAATGACAGACTTGCGAACCCACAATTGTCAAACCACCCGAACCTTAGTAAATATCATAATTCTTAGCTTATAGTTCTTTCATTGGAATGTTTAAATATTTCATGCATAAATTTAGGGATTCTTAAAATAATTCAACAGAATTCAAAATAAAATTATTAACATAACTGCTAACGGTCGAGGGATTCTTAAAATAATTCAACAAAATTCAAAATAAAATTATTAACATAACTGCTAACGGTCGAGGGATTATTCAACAGAATTCGAAATAAAATTATTAACATAACTGCTAACGGTCGAGGGATTCTTAAAATAATTCAACAGAATTCAAAATAAAATTATTAACATAACTGCTAACGGTCGAGGGATTCTTAAAATAATTCAACAGAATTCGAAATAAAACTATTAACATAACTGCTAACGGTCGAGGGATTCTTAAAATAATTCAACAGAATTCAAAATAAAATTATTAACATAACTGCTAACGGTCGAGGGATTCTTAAAATAATTCAACAGAATTCAAAATAAAATTATAAACATAACTGCTAACGGTCGAGGGATTCTTAAAATAATTCAACAGAATTCAAAATAAAATTATTAACATAACTGCTAACGGTCGAGGGATTCTTAAAATAATTCAACAGAATTCAAAATAAAATTATTAACATAACTGCTAACGGTCGAGGGATTCTTAAAATAATTCAACAGAATTCAAAATAAAATTATTAACATAACTGCTAACGGTCGAGGGATTCTTAAAATAATTCAACAGAATTCAAAATAAATTATTAACATAACTGCTAACGGTCGAGGGATTCTTAAAATAATTCAACAGAATTCGAAATAAAATTATTAACATAACTGCTAACGGTCGAGGGATTCTTAAAATAATTCAACAGAATTCGAAATAAAATTATTAACATAACTGCTAACGGTCGAGGGATTCTTAAAATAATTCAACAGAATTCAAAATAAAATTATTAACATAACTGCTAACGGTCGAGGGATTCTTAAAATAATTCAACAGAATTCAAAATAAAATTATTAACATAACTGCTAACGGTCGAGGGATTCTTAAAATAATTCAACAGAATTCGAAATAAAACTATTAACATAACTGCTAACGGTCGAGGGATTCTTAAAATAATTCAACAGAATTCGAAATAAAATTATTAACATAACTGCTAACGGTCGAGGGATTCTTAAAATAATTCAACAGAATTCAAAATAAAATTATTATCATAACTGCTAACGGTCGAGGGATTCTTAAAATAATTCAACAGAATTCAAAATAAAATTATTAACATAACTGCTAACGGTCGAGGGATTCTTAAAATAATTCAACAGAATTCAAAATAAAATTATTAACATAACTGCTAACGGTCGAGGGATTCTTAAAATAATTCAACAGAATTCAAAATAAAATTATTAACATAACTGCTAACGGTCGAGGGATTCTTAAAATAATTCAACAGAATTCAAAATAAAATTATTATCATAACTGCTAACGGTCGAGGGATTCTTAAAATAATTCAACAGAATTCGAAATAAAACTATTAACATAACTGCTAACGGTCGAGGGATTCTTAAAATAATTCAACAGAATTCGAAATAAAATTATTAACATAACTGCTAACGGTCGAGGGATTCTTAAAATAATTCAACAGAATTCAAAATAAAATTATTATCATAACTGCTAACGGTCGAGGGATTCTTAAAATAATTCAACAGAATTCAAAATAAAATTATTAACATAACTGCTAACGGTCGAGGGATTCTTAAAATAATTCAACAGAATTCAAAATAAAATTATTAACATAACTGCTAACGGTCGAGGGATTCTTAAAATAATTCAACAGAATTCAAAATAAAATTATTAACATAACTGCTAACGGTCGAGGGATTCTTAAAATAATTCAACAGAATTCAAAATAAAATTATTAACATAACTGCTAACGGTCGAGGGATTCTTAAAATAATTCAACAGAATTCAAAATAAAATTATTAACATAACTGCTAACGGTCGAGGGATTCTTAAAATAATTCAACAGAATTCAAAATAAAATAATTAACATAACTGCTAACGGTCGAGGGATTCTTAAAATAATTCAACAGAATTCAAAATAAAATAATTAACATAACTGCTAACGGTCGAGGGATTCTTAAAATAATTCAACAGAATTCAAAATAAAATAATTAACATAACTGCTAACGGTCGAGGGATTCTTAAAATAATTCAACAGAATTCGAAATAAAATTATTAACATAACTGCTAACGGTCGAGGGATTCTTAAAATAATTCAACAGAATTCAAAATAAAATTATTAACATAACTGCTAACGGTCGAGGGATTCTTAAAATAATTCAACAGAATTCAAAATAAAATTATTAACATAACTGCTAACGGTCGAGGGATTCTTAAAATAATTCAACAGAATTCAAAATAAAATTATTATCATAACTGCTAACGGTCGAGGGATTCTTAAAATAATTCAACAGAATTCGAAATAAAACTATTAACATAACTGCTAACGGTCGAGGGATTCTTAAAATAATTCAACAGAATTCGAAATAAAATTATTAACATAACTGCTAACGGTCGAGGGATTCTTAAAATAATTCAACAGAATTCAAAATAAAATTATTATCATAACTGCTAACGGTCGAGGGATTCTTAAAATAATTCAACAGAATTCAAAATAAAATTATTAACATAACTGCTAACGGTCGAGGGATTCTTAAAATAATTCAACAGAATTCAAAATAAAATTATTAACATAACTGCTAACGGTCGAGGGATTCTTAAAATAATTCAACAGAATTCAAAATAAAATTATTAACATAACTGCTAACGGTCGAGGGATTCTTAAAATAATTCAACAGAATTCAAAATAAAATTATTAACATAACTGCTAACGGTCGAGGGATTCTTAAAATAATTCAACAGAATTCAAAATAAAATTATTAACATAACTGCTAACGGTCGAGGGATTCTTAAAATAATTCAACAGAATTCAAAATAAAATAATTAACATAACTGCTAACGGTCGAGGGATTCTTAAAATAATTCAACAGAATTCAAAATAAAATAATTAACATAACTGCTAACGGTCGAGGGATTCTTAAAATAATTCAACAGAATTCAAAATAAAATAATTAACATAACTGCTAACGGTCGAGGGATTCTTAAAATAATTCAACAGAATTCGAAATAAAATTATTAACATAACTGCTAACGGTCGAGGGATTCTTAAAATAATTCAACAGAATTCAAAATAAAATTATTAACATAACTGCTAACGGTCGAGGGATTCTTAAAATAATTCAACAGAATTCAAAATAAAATTATTATCATAACTGCTAACGGTCGAGGGATTCTTAAAATAATTCAACAGAATTCGAAATAAAATTATTAACATAACTGCTAACGGTCGAGGGATTCTTAAAATAATTCAACAGAATTCAAAATAAATTATTAACATAACTGCTAACGGTCGAGGGATTCTTAAAATAATTCAACAGAATTCGAAATAAAATTATTAACATAACTGCTAACGGTCGAGGGATTCTTAAAATAATTCAACAGAATTCGAAATAAAATTATTAACATAACTGCTAACGGTCGAGGGATTCTTAAAATAATTCAACAGAATTCAAAATAAATTATTAACATAACTGCTAACGGTCGAGGGATTCTTAAAATAATTCAACAGAATTCAAAATAAAATTATTATCATAACTGCTAACGGTCGAGGGATTCTTAAAATAATTCAACAGAATTCAAAATAAAATTATTAACATAACTGCTAACGGTCGAGGGATTCTTAAAATAATTCAACAGAATTCAAAATAAAATTATTAACATAACTGCTAACGGTCGAGGGATTCTTAAAATAATTCAACAGAATTCAAAATAAATTATTAACATAACTGCTAACGGTCGAGGGATTCTTAAAATAATTCAACAGAATTCAAAATAAAATTATTATCATAACTGCTAACGGTCGAGGGATTCTTAAAATAATTCAACAGAATTCAAAATAAAATTATTAACATAACTGCTAACGGTCGAGGGATTCTTAAAATAATTCAACAGAATTCAAAATAAAATTATTAACATAACTGCTAACGGTCGAGGGATTCTTAAAATAATTCAACAGAATTCGAAATAAAATTATTAACATAACTGCTAACGGTCGAGGGATTCTTAAAATAATTCAACAGAATTCAAAATAAATTATTAACATAACTGCTAACGGTCGAGGGATTCTTAAAATAATTCAACAGAATTCAAAATAAAATTATTATCATAACTGCTAACGGTCGAGGGATTCTTAAAATAATTCAACAGAATTCGAAATAAAATTATTAACATAACTGCTAACGGTCGAGGGATTCTTAAAATAATTCAACAGAATTCAAAATAAATTATTAACATAACTGCTAACGGTCGAGGGATTCTTAAAATAATTCAACAGAATTCAAAATAAAATTATTATCATAACTGCTAACGGTCGAGGGATTCTTAAAATAATTCAACAGAATTCGAAATAAAATTATTAACATAACTGCTAACGGTCGAGGGATTCTTAAAATAATTCAACAGAATTCAAAATAAATTATTAACATAACTGCTAACGGTCGAGGGATTCTTAAAATAATTCAACAGAATTCAAAATAAAATTATTATCATAACTGCTAACGGTCGAGGGATTCTTAAAATAATTCAACAGAATTCAAAATAAAATTATTAACATAACTGCTAACGGTCGAGGGATTCTTAAAATAATTCAACAGAATTCAAAATAAAATTATTAACATAACTGCTAACGGTCGAGGGATTCTTAAAATAATTCAACAGAATTCAAAATAAATTATTAACATAACTGCTAACGGTCGAGGGATTCTTAAAATAATTCAACAGAATTCGAAATAAAATTATTAACATAACTGCTAACGGTCGAGGGATTCTTAAAATAATTCAACAGAATTCAAAATAAAATTATTAACATAACTGCTAACGGTCGAGGGATTCTTAAAATAATTCAACAGAATTCAAAATAAAATTATTATCATAACTGCTAACGGTCGAGGGATTCTTAAAATAATTCAACAGAATTCGAAATAAAATTATTAACATAACTGCTAACGGTCGAGGGATTCTTAAAATAATTCAACAGAATTCAAAATAAATTATTAACATAACTGCTAACGGTCGAGGGATTCTTAAAATAATTCAACAGAATTCAAAATAAAATTATTATCATAACTGCTAACGGTCGAGGGATTCTTAAAATAATTCAACAGAATTCAAAATAAATTATTAACATAACTGCTAACGGTCGAGGGATTCTTAAAATAATTCAACAGAATTCGAAATAAAATTATTAACATAACTGCTAACGGTCGAGGGATTCTTAAAATAATTCAACAGAATTCAAAATAAAATTATTAACATAACTGCTAACGGTCGAGGGATTCTTAAAATAATTCAACAGAATTCAAAATAAAATTATTATCATAACTGCTAACGGTCGAGGGATTCTTAAAATAATTCAACAGAATTCAAAATAAATTATTAACATAACTGCTAACGGTCGAGGGATTCTTAAAATAATTCAACAGAATTCGAAATAAAATTATTAACATAACTGCTAACGGTCGAGGGATTCTTAAAATAATTCAACAGAATTCGAAATAAAATTATTAACATAACTGCTAACGGTCGAGGGATTCTTAAAATAATTCAACAGAATTCAAAATAAAATTATTAACATAACTGCTAACGGTCGAGGGATTCTTAAAATAATTCAACAGAATTCAAAATAAAATTATTAACATAACTGCTAACGGTCGAGGGATTCTTAAAATAATTCAACAGAATTCAAAATAAAATTATTATCATAACTGCTAACGGTCGAGGGATTCTTAAAATAATTCAACAGAATTCGAAATAAAACTATTAACATAACTGCTAACGGTCGAGGGATTCTTAAAATAATTCAACAGAATTCGAAATAAAATTATTAACATAACTGCTAACGGTCGAGGGATTCTTAAAATAATTCAACAGAATTCAAAATAAAATTATTATCATAACTGCTAACGGTCGAGGGATTCTTAAAATAATTCAACAGAATTCAAAATAAAATTATTATCATAACTGCTAACGGTCGAGGGATTCTTAAAATAATTCAACAGAATTCAAAATAAAATTATTAACATAACTGCTAACGGTCGAGGGATTCTTAAAATAATTCAACAGAATTCGAAATAAAATTATTAACATAACTGCTAACGGTCGAGGGATTCTTAAAATAATTCAACAGAATTCAAAATAAAATTATTAACATAACTGCTAACGGTCGAGGGATTCTTAAAATAATTCAACAGAATTCAAAATAAAATTATTAACATAACTGCTAACGGTCGAGGGATTCTTAAAATAATTCAACAGAATTCAAAATAAAATTATTATCATAACTGCTAACGGTCGAGGGATTCTTAAAATAATTCAACAGAATTCGAAATAAAACTATTAACATAACTGCTAACGGTCGAGGGATTCTTAAAATAATTCAACAGAATTCGAAATAAAATTATTAACATAACTGCTAACGGTCGAGGGATTCTTAAAATAATTCAACAGAATTCAAAATAAAATTATTATCATAACTGCTAACGGTCGAGGGATTCTTAAAATAATTCAACAGAATTCAAAATAAAATTATTATCATAACTGCTAACGGTCGAGGGATTCTTAAAATAATTCAACAGAATTCAAAATAAAATTATTAACATAACTGCTAACGGTCGAGGGATTCTTAAAATAATTCAACAGAATTCAAAATAAAATTATTAACATAACTGCTAACGGTCGAGGGATTCTTAAAATAATTCAACAGAATTCAAAATAAAATTATTAACATAACTGCTAACGGTCGAGGGATTCTTAAAATAATTCAACAGAATTCGAAATAAAATTATTAACATAACTGCTAACGGTCGAGGGATTCTTAAAATAATTCAACAGAATTCGAAATAAAATTATTAACATAACTGCTAACGGTCGAGGGATTCTTAAATATTTCAGTATTTAAAGAAATAAGCATGTAATTCAACAGGGATTTGTTTATAAAACTAAGGTATTTATGTTTAGTGTTAGATATTGACATATTAAAGTTTTTAAATTTTGGATGATAATCTTATGGAGTTTTAAACAAACTCCCAAACGTGAAAATTCAAAACTATAGCAAGATTATGTATGAATATAAATAAAACATTATACTAACTTATAAACTTCTAAAAATTTTATGTGATTTATTTATTTAATTTTTGCATATTAAGTAAAAAGTCACCAATACAATTGTGTTTTTAATACTTATTAAAACTTATTATAAAATTCGACAGAATCCTACATATATTTAAACACGTTCTTAAACGTTTAATTCAGGTTCTCACTTTAATAGGTTCTTACTAGGGCTGTTCACGGTCGGTTAACCGAACCGAAACCGAAAACCGGTGTTTTTGGCCAATAAACCGAAACCGAAAACCGGGGGTCAAAAACAGGCGAAAACCGAAAACCGGTGCCCTAAACCGACCGGTTTTTCGGTTTATAAAATACACCCCTAAGGATGGAACTTTTGGGAAAATTAATTAAGCATTTGAGTTTCCACAATACATTTCGCCAAAATAGCTTTCTCTTTTTCTTTGTCAATAAGAATATTTTATTCTTGTTCTTTAGTTTTTTATGTTCCCAAAAATTAATTTTTTTATTTTAGCTGACAATGGTGGCAAAGATTTGGAAATTCTTCGTTGAAGTAAAAATTGGAGGTGAAACAAAAAGAAAGTGTTTAAAATGCGGTGTCCATTTACCAACACCTAAAGACTGTTCAACTTCGAACATGATAAACCATCTTAAGACAAAAAATCATGAGGATTTTCTTAAAAATTATAAGGATGATGACATGGAAACGGTAATTTTTTATAGATTATTTTATTTAACATATCACAGATACCAAAATTAACTTCTGTTTGGGCGAAACAAGAAGCAAAAATTGACTTACAAAAACAATTGGATAGTCGTCTGGTTAAAATTATGGTTCGACAAAATATTGCAACCCCATTTTTTGATGATCAGGATTTACATGAAATTGTTAAGTTGGCTTTTCCAGATCAAAAGGTAAACCACAAAATTTTAACTTGAATATTTTTTATTTAACAGATATTTGGACGCTTGCATTTTACTCGAAATGTGATTCCCGTTATGGCAAATGAAATAAGAACCAATATATTAAAAGAGATAGGGGAGAATAAATTTTCTATTACGAGTGATGGGTGGATGAAGCCTAGCAAATTTCCTGCCTTGCTTAGGTTAAACTTTTATCAAATTCTAATTAAGCACTATTTTAGCATAACAACACACACAGTTACCGATAATTTTCAGCGTAGAGATAATGTTTTTGCAGCCTTGGAAATTTTGTTTGAACACACAGGGGAGGAAATTGCAAATTTAATTCAAGACTCGCTAGTTAAAAATGGATTAAATATTGATCAAATAGTTGCTTGTGTTAGAGAGGATGCGCGAAATATGCAGAAATCTTGCCGTTTATTAGGAATTGAAGGGTTAATTATTTTCAATAAAATTATTGAGTTATTATTTATTAGTTTCCAATGCTCTGCTCACATGTACCATCTCTGTGTGCGTGATGCATTGCAATGTAACGAAACTATTTCAGAATTAATAGTAAAAGTAAGAAAGTGGGTTGGTGGAACACATCGATCAAATCTCGCAATACTTTTAAAAAAGTTTCAAGAAAGTGAAGGGCTGCCTCTTAAAAAAATTCCCATTGATATAAACACCAGATGGAACAGCACATTCCTAATGCTAAGCACGTTTTCCGAAATGAAAAATCCGCTGATTAAGATAGACGATTATCTCCGTAAAATTTCTGAAACACAAAAGCGTCCAACAAATATGTCTCAAATTGAGTGGACTAATTTAAAGCGCTTGGGAAGCAATCTTGGTAAACTTGAAAGAGAAGACTTCAATATAATTACAGAATTATGCAAAATTCTAAAACTCTTCCATGTAGAAACTTTAAGGGTAAGTTTATAAATCTGTTACAAATTTAGAAAATTTTAGCTTTCACAAGAACAATCAACAGCTTCATCTTATATTCCTACTGCTAAAAAATTTCTGACATTCTTACGGGAGAAACGTTGTCGTAATGAAGAGGTTCAAATTATTTTTAAAAAATTGGAGGATAATTTAAATGCGCGTCTGTCTTCAATTGAAACAAATAAAATAATGAGATTATCTATGCTTTTAGATCCAAGATTTGCATTTGACGAAGAATATTTACCTAGGTTTGAATGGGATATTCTAGAAGAAGAATTTATTCAGTTATCTATCAAAAGTATAGTTTAGATTATTGATCAATATTAAATTCAAATTTAAGATAATGAAAGTGGAAGTTTGGAAAGTTTTAGTACTGAGGATATTGATGAACAAGTTTTTAATGATTTTAGCCAGATTGATGAAGATTCAATGGAAGTAGATCTTTGGGAAAGAAAGACTAAATCTCCAGCAGCAGTTTCACAAAAATCATCAGATTCCCAACGAGAATTAAAAGCAGCCTATAAGGCATTGAATTAAAATTAATAAACGGAATGATTTTATAAATTCAGGCAGAATTTAATCTTCTTCGACATGGAATTGAGAGACCTTTACGAAACGAAAATGTGTTTGAATGGTGGAGAAAAAACAAGCTGCGATTTCCTTTGATTGCAGAAGGAGCTAAATGTTTTTTGTGTGTGCCAGCAACCTCTGTTTCAAGTGAAAGAACGTTCTCTATGGCAGGGCTTTTGTACGGGAATACTCTAAGGAATAGGTTGGATAGTTTTCAATTTTAAATAAAATGCTGCTTGCGCCTAGCGTTGAAATAGATGAAGAAGAATTAGAGTTTGAAGAAATAGATGAATTATAGGGAATATGTTAAAAATTTTGTTAAAATTATATTTCTATTTAAAATTAAAAAAAATAAAATGCAAATTTTGCCATAAACCGGTTTCGGTTAACCGAAAACCGGGGGTCAGTCAAAAACCGAAACCGAAAACCGGGGGTCGTAAACCGGTCAAAACCGAAACCCGGGGGTACCGGTTAATAACCGGTAGTGAACAACCCTAGTTCTTAATTAAACTCTTTACTATGATTATTGAATTTAAAGCAAAGATTATAGAATTTAAAGCAATACAACCTTCCATTTCTCCATTTCCTTATATGATAATGCACAAAATGAGAAGACGGCAATTTCAAATTCCAAACTAGTTCCAATTATAATCCTTCTCTTTCTCAACTTTTCATTTTCTATAAATTCAACTTGCATGTCTTTCATTCTTACCTTTAATTTTAAAAATTAAGTTAAAATTTGACTTATTTTTTGAGATATAATCCAATTAAGTATGGTCCTTTCAGTAATACCGTAAGTCGATTTATAAGTCGATTATCCGAAAAATTTGGGGGTATCGAGGTTTTTTGGAACGGACTTTATCATTATTTCTATTTGTAATAGGTTACCGTATTTTCATAAAATCTTTTTGTGAAAAGAGAGCTCTACTCCCCAGAGTTATTGCAAAATGACAAACCATTAGTTCTAGCTTAGCTCTTTAAGGTTGAGTTAAGTTTAAGTATGCTTATAAATTTAAGACTCATTGCCCAATATAAATTTCTGTTAGAAGCAATTTCAAATTCCAAACTAGTTCAATTTATATTTCAATTCTACATATATAGGGCAGGATATATAGGGAGCTCGAAAAAAGCCAAACTAGAAAAAATCCTACAAACTTCAGCTCGAAAAAGCAACCCTAATCTCAATAACCAGAATAACCGCTAGAAGTGTATCCTTTTTTGCTCTCAATTACTATCACTCCCCCACACTTATACACATGCTTCTCAAAATTTATTTTTAAATTATACAGTGTTGTTTTTAAACTCCAAAGAATGAATATTCATCTGAGATTGTTCACGTATAAAAGAATGCCAGATTCCTTTCCCTTGTGTGAATTGGCAAAATAGAGAGTAGAATTCTTAAATTATTTTAAAATTATAATAATTAAAATTTTTTCAGTTGTTTAGTTGGGTTCATAGCTAAATTTTTATTATATTTTAATGCCTTCTAAAACACCAATCTGTGCTTGAACCTTGTATGAAATTTAGTTTTAAGTGTATAAAGAAAGAAATTTTAGTACTTTACACAAGAACCATTCTCGGTCATTAATTATATGACTCTTTTCCGTTTGAAAAAAGTGTATCTTGACTTGCAATCTGCTTCATTAAGTGTCCTAACTCATTTCATTTTTAAAAAGTTTTAATTTTTCGTGCTGTAGGGCTTGAGTCTTAGTTTATTTTTGGCCATATCACGAATCGATTCTCTGTCCAAACAAGATTCCATTCCGCTTTTACTCATCGAACCCAATGGATTGTGGTATACTCGGAAGTTGACCATGTTCACGTTCTCGGGTGTGTTTACTATTCAAGGTTAGCCACTATTTCATTCAAGGTTAGCCACTATTTCAACAGTCATATACACTCCTCCACAAAAGTATAAGGGCACTTGTATTTTCGCAATTTTTTTAGTTCCAATGATCCAAATTTCCTGAAAATTTATATACACACCTTTTTGTGAATAACTAATAAGATGTGCATCGATTTTTGGCTGATTTTTAATTTTAAAAATTTTTAGACAAAAATTTGAATTTTCGGCCTCCACAAAAGTATAGGGGCACCTACAAAAAAGATATTTCCAAGATTAGGAAAAATCTACAAAAATTCTAGCAAACATACATAATGATATTATGAAAAAATAAAAAAGAACTAGACCCATATCTTTACCCGGAGCCGAGATCCTGAGACCCCGAAAATCAACGTAAATCAGGGGTAAGGCTCTTTAAAAAATTTTTCGACCCCTTATGGATTGTTTTGAATTTTGATTTTGGGCTCATTCGAAAGCCCTTGAAATTTGCTACAAGATAGTATAACTCTTATATCTCAGAATGAATTCAATAAAGATATGCAGGACTTTAATCTTCCGTAGCTAATTTATTGGGGCATTAGGGCGTTTTTTTGTGCCTTAGAAATTAAAACCTTAGGAACTTACTGAGATAATTTTTCTAGAAAATAAAACTTTTGCTCTGAGATATAAGAGTTATACTATCTTGTAGCAAATTTCAAGCGCTTCCGAATGAGCCCAAAATCAAAATTCAAAACAATCCATAAGGGGTCGAAAAAATTTTTTAAAGAGCCTTACCCCTGATTTACGTTGATTTTCGGGGTCTCAGGATCTCGGCTCCGGGTAAAGATATGGGTCTAGTTCTTTTTTATTTTTTCATAATATCATTATGTATGTTTGCTAGAATTTTTGTAGATTTTTCCTAATCTTGGAAATATCTTTTTTGTAGGTGCCCCTATACTTTTGTGGAGGCCGAAAATTCAAATTTTTGTCTAAAAATTTTTAAAATTAAAAATCAGCCAAAAATCGATGCACATCTTATTAGTTATTCACAAAAAGGTGTGTATATAAATTTTCAGGAAATTTGGATCATTGGAACTAAAAAAATTGCGAAAATACAAGTGCCCTTATACTTTTGTGGAGGAGTGTATATGACTGTTGAAATAGTGGCTAACCTTGAATGAAATAGTGGCTAACCTTGAATAGTAAACACACCCGAGAACGTGAACATGGTCAACTTCCGAGTATACCACAATCCATTGGGTTCGATGAGTAAAAGCGAAGATTCAATGGAAGTAGATCTACACTTTTTTCAAACGGAAAAGAAGATTCAATGGAAGTAGATCTTTGGGAAAGAAAGACTAAATCTCCAGCAGCAGTTTCACAAAAATCATCAGATTCCCAACGAGAATTAAAAGCAGCCTATAAGGCATTGAATTAAAATTAATAAACGGAATGATTTTATAAATTCAGGCAGAATTTAATCTTCTTCGACATGGAATTGAGAGACCTTTACGAAACGAAAATGTGTTTGAATGGTGGAGAAAAAACAAGCTGCGATTTCCTTTGATTGCAGAAGGAGCTAAATGTTTTTTGTGTGTGCCAGCAACCTCTGTTTCAAGTGAAAGAACGTTCTCTATGGCAGGGCTTTTGTACGGGAATACTCTAAGGAATAGGTTGGATAGTTTTCAATTTTAAATAAAATGCTGCTTGCGCCTAGCGTTGAAATAGATGAAGAAGAATTAGAGTTTGAAGAAATAGATGAATTATAGGGAATATGTTAAAAATTTTGTTAAAATTATATTTCTATTTAAAATTAAAAAAAATAAAATGCAAATTTTGCCATAAACCGGTTTCGGTTAACCGAAAACCGGGGGTCAGTCAAAAACCGAAACCGAAAACCGGGGGTCGTAAACCGGTCAAAACCGAAACCCGGGGGTACCGGTTAATAACCGGTAGTGAACAACCCTAGTTCTTAATTAAACTCTTTACTATGATTATTGAATTTAAAGCAAAGATTATAGAATTTAAAGCAATACAACCTTCCATTTCTCCATTTCCTTATATGATAATGCACAAAATGAGAAGACGGCAATTTCAAATTCCAAACTAGTTCCAATTATAATCCTTCTCTTTCTCAACTTTTCATTTTCTATAAATTCAACTTGCATGTCTTTCATTCTTACCTTTAATTTTAAAAATTAAGTTAAAATTTGACTTATTTTTTGAGATATAATCCAATTAAGTATGGTCCTTTCAGTAATACCGTAAGTCGATTTATAAGTCGATTATCCGAAAAATTTGGGGGTATCGAGGTTTTTTGGAACGGACTTTATCATTATTTCTATTTGTAATAGGTTACCGTATTTTCATAAAATCTTTTTGTGAAAAGAGAGCTCTACTCCCCAGAGTTATTGCAAAATGACAAACCATTAGTTCTAGCTTAGCTCTTTAAGGTTGAGTTAAGTTTAAGTATGCTTATAAATTTAAGACTCATTGCCCAATATAAATTTCTGTTAGAAGCAATTTCAAATTCCAAACTAGTTCAATTTATATTTCAATTCTACATATATAGGGCAGGATATATAGGGAGCTCGAAAAAAGCCAAACTAGAAAAAATCCTACAAACTTCAGCTCGAAAAAGCAACCCTAATCTCAATAACCAGAATAACCGCTAGAAGTGTATCCTTTTTTGCTCTCAATTACTATCACTCCCCCACACTTATACACATGCTTCTCAAAATTTATTTTTAAATTATACAGTGTTGTTTTTAAACTCCAAAGAATGAATATTCATCTGAGATTGTTCACGTATAAAAGAATGCCAGATTCCTTTCCCTTGTGTGAATTGGCAAAATAGAGAGTAGAATTCTTAAATTATTTTAAAATTATAATAATTAAAATTTTTTCAGTTGTTTAGTTGGGTTCATAGCTAAATTTTTATTATATTTTAATGCCTTCTAAAACACCAATCTGTGCTTGAACCTTGTATGAAATTTAGTTTTAAGTGTATAAAGAAAGAAATTTTAGTACTTTACACAAGAACCATTCTCGGTCATTAATTATATGACTCTTTTCCGTTTGAAAAAAGTGTATCTTGACTTGCAATCTGCTTCATTAAGTGTCCTAACTCATTTCATTTTTAAAAAGTTTTAATTTTTCGTGCTGTAGGGCTTGAGTCTTAGTTTATTTTTGGCCATATCACGAATCGATTCTCTGTCCAAACAAGATTCCATTCCGCTTTTACTCATCGAACCCAATGGATTGTGGTATACTCGGAAGTTGACCATGTTCACGTTCTCGGGTGTGTTTACTATTCAAGGTTAGCCACTATTTCATTCAAGGTTAGCCACTATTTCAACAGTCATATACACTCCTCCACAAAAGTATAAGGGCACTTGTATTTTCGCAATTTTTTAGTTCCAATGATCCAAATTTCCTGAAAATTTATATACACACCTTTTTGTGAATAACTAATAAGATGTGCATCGATTTTTGGCTGATTTTTAATTTTAAAAATTTTTAGACAAAAATTTGAATTTTCGGCCTCCACAAAAGTATAGGGGCACCTACAAAAAAGATATTTCCAAGATTAGGAAAAATCTACAAAAATTCTAGCAAACATACATAATGATATTATGAAAAAATAAAAAAGAACTAGACCCATATCTTTACCCGGAGCCGAGATCCTGAGACCCCGAAAATCAACGTAAATCAGGGGTAAGGCTCTTTAAAAAATTTTTTCGACCCCTTATGGATTGTTTTGAATTTTGATTTTGGGCTCATTCGAAAGCCCTTGAAATTTGCTACAAGATAGTATAACTCTTATATCTCAGAATGAATTCAATAAAGATATGCAGGACTTTAATCTTCCGTAGCTAATTTATTGGGGCATTAGGGCGTTTTTTTGTGCCTTAGAAATTAAAACCTTAGGAACTTACTGAGATAATTTTTCTAGAAAATAAAACTTTTGCTCTGAGATATAAGAGTTATACTATCTTGTAGCAAATTTCAAGCGCTTCCGAATGAGCCCAAAATCAAAATTCAAAACAATCCATAAGGGGTCGAAAAAATTTTTTAAAGAGCCTTACCCCTGATTTACGTTGATTTTCGGGGTCTCAGGATCTCGGCTCCGGGTAAAGATATGGGTCTAGTTCTTTTTTATTTTTTCATAATATCATTATGTATGTTTGCTAGAATTTTTGTAGATTTTTCCTAATCTTGGAAATATCTTTTTTGTAGGTGCCCCTATACTTTTGTGGAGGCCGAAAATTCAAATTTTTGTCTAAAAATTTTTAAAATTAAAAATCAGCCAAAAATCGATGCACATCTTATTAGTTATTCACAAAAAGGTGTGTATATAAATTTTCAGGAAATTTGGATCATTGGAACTAAAAAAATTGCGAAAATACAAGTGCCCTTATACTTTTGTGGAGGAGTGTATACTTACTTAAACATGTTAAAAAATTTTCCCAGAAAATTTCATACCGGAATTTCTTAGTTTCTTGGATCTTGCTTTTTTGAATCTGTGAGGAGTTGAAATTTTGTGAACTCTAGATCTTTCGGAAAAGGGTTCAATAATGGAAATGGGCTTATAAGCCCTGAAAGAGAATTGTTTGGGCTATAAAATGAGTATAAAAATATAAAAATAGATAAAAAGTAATGACGAAAGTGGACGGTTACTTTTTTATCACCCTCCCTGTATATAAGTAAAGTGTGATAATTTAAAAAATTATTTTTAATAAGCTAACGCGGTTCTTCTTCAGAGAATAAAAGTTGTTTAACTTTTTCAACAAAATTATTTTTTTTCTTATTTTGGTAATATAATTCTGCAGCATTTTGAAATATTAAACTTCCATTTAATATTTGAAGAAAATCAGTTCTAAGGCCAATGTTATCGAAATTATCCTTCAAACAAGAAACGATTTTTAAATTTTTTAATAAAAAACTAACGCAAAGTTTGTCATATGCATTGTTTAAAAAATTGTTAGTAAAAATGTTAGAAGGATGAGTTAATTGGCTATAAAATAAGATTTATTAGATTCGTATAAGCGAAAGTTTTGCTAATAATGTTTGGAAATTTAGAATTAACTTGTACTCATATTTGCCTGATTTACTATCAAATATACACCTAACACTCAGGAAATCCGGCTAAGATCAAAAGGAGAATCCTCCTAAACCCTGGGTTGGACCAAAAAGTCGTTAGTTCTTCAACAAAATACCTAGTAATATTAATAATTAGTCTCCATATCGAGCGATATTCCACTTGATACGGGTACACCCCAGTTTACCGCAGCCCAATTTACCGCCGCCCAGTTTACCGCGCCCAATTTACCGCCGCCCAGTTTACCGCGAGCCCAATTTACCGCGGGCCCAATTTACCGCCGCCCAATTTACCGCAGCCCAGTTTACCGCGAGCCCAATCTACCGCGGGCCCAATTTACCGCCGCAAAAATTTTTATTAACATGGCGGGGAAGTTGTTCCAAGAAGGTTGTATGTTGTTTCAATTACGGGTAATTCCCTCGTTGTCGGATCAACTTCCCCCGCTCTTTGAACAACTTCCCCCGTTGTCGGATCAACTTCCCCCGCTCTTTGAACAACTTGCCCCGTTGACGGGACAACTTCTCCCACTGACTGACCAACTTCCCCCGTTGGCTGGACAACTTCTCCCGCTGACTGACCAACTTTTACTGTTGACGGAACAACTCCCCCCGTCCAAGGAACAACTCCTGCACTTTGAACAACTCCTCCCGCACCTTGAACAACTCCTCCCGCACTTTGAACAACTCCCCCAGTCCACGGAACAACTTTCCCCGTTGAAGGATCAGCTTCCCCCGCCATGTTAATAAAAATTTTTGCGGCGGTAAATTGGGCCCGCGGTAAATTGGGCTCGCGGTAAACTGGGCTGCGGTAAATTGGGCGGCGGTAAATTGGGCCCGCGGTAAATTGGGCTCGCGGTAAACGGGCGGCGGTAAATTGGGCGGCGGTAAATTGGGCTGCGGTAAACTGGCCTGCTCCCCACTTGATCCCACGATGTCACATACAAATATCCCCATATATTGAACTCCCCATATATTATGGGGAATTAGGTAATCCTTTTTAATCCTTTTTAAAAAGTCTAAGACATTTTTCTAAGACATTTTTGACTTATCTCCAGCTTAAAGGCTTAAAAACCTGGTTCTGGAAATGGAACTGGAACTACAAAAATTAAGAACCTAGTTCTGGAACTGGAACTAGTTCCAGAGAAATTTTGGAACTTTGACATCACTGCTAATTACTTTTACATTCGCTTGTTTAATTCGGTTTCAGCTAACCGATAAATCTTTCAAGAACCGACAAACTTACCCATAGATTTGTTTCATTAATTAGGTGTGCCTCTCCTAACGCCAAAAATTTAAAGAAAAGAATGAAAAATACGGATATTAGTTATTTACGGACAGGGTGCTAGGCAACTGGACATTTACCAAATCCAGAGCTTTGTGCATGGTTTTGTGAGAGCGTCTCGCGGGATTATATATATTTTAAAAGTTAAGAATTTTTTTCATAAATGTTAAAAACCTCATTCCATTTTCAAAACTTTTTATTTCATAACGCCATCCAAACTTTGCTCTGTTTGGTGCGTCCATTATAAATAAAATTTTGATTGGTGATGGTTTTATTTCATAATATGCCACAACATTAATTGAACACAAAATGAAATAAATTAAGATTTTCATCTAAAAATAAATAAATAATATTTTTTGGAAATTTTCATTTCATAGCGAGAATTTCCAAAAATTATATTAATAATCACAAAAAATGACAGAGACCATACATCGGCAGTCTCAAATTTTTTGGATGTCGATTTACGGTTGTTTACTTTTTATAAACTTAAATATTATCTTACCTATTTTACAAAAAAACTTTTGACAAATTTAAAAAATGGAGCGATCCACATAACTGCTAACACTATACATAATTGTAAAATTTAATACGAACTCGTTATTGAATAACATCTCGTCACGAACAGAATCTCTACGTTTCCCGCAATTATAGAAAAAATTTGTTAGTTATTGGAATCCAATTATATAAAAATTATTCCTCTTCTTATGTTAATCTTGATTTATTAATCTTTAGGATAATCGAGTTTATTTGAGTAAGTAGAAGACATTGCAGCGCTTTCTTAGAAGGGGGGGGGGAGGAGGGTGTTGGGGTCAGGCTGCACGCAATTGCTAATTGCGATTTTTTGAAAGTAAGAAGTTTCTAAGCCCTTACTTTTATTTAAATTACTTAAATTTTTAGACTTTTTTGAATTAAAATAATTTTTATAAGGAGAAAATTTTTTTTTAATTTTAAAATGGCTTTGATAGTCAATAATTTATAATATAAGAGCTTCTAAAATCCCTCGCATTCGAAGTCCCTTACCTTTTGCCTCTCTTCCCTCCCATAATTGGGCATTTAGCTTTCATGTCAGTTACACGTATTTAACTATTAATATGTCTTTTTTTAATCGCTCTTTTCAACTCTCGTTAGGGCAAAATTAAAGGCGAGAGACTTTGACTATTGATTGAAGGATAAAAATTAAATATTAAAATTTATTTTTTAATTATATAAATTAAAAATTAATTTGAAAACTTTAAAATTTAAATGTTATTGAAGATACAGATTACATCATGATTTCGGCTTGGTAATCTTTACAAGATTTTAAATCTTTACCAGATTTAAAAACTAAAAATTTCGGCTAATAATAATAATAATAATATTCCGGCCAAACTTATTGCAACAATAAATGTAATGCAACACATGGTGGGAATTTAAAAATTTGAACTGCGATAATATAAAGTAAAACATAATCTATTAATATTCCTAGAGAAATTTAAATATTGTCAATTAAGTCAGAAGTGGCTGGAGAAGAAAATCCAGCATTATTTTGCAGATCTATTGCAGATTCTAAAAAATTTTGTATATTTTGCTTGCCTATTTTTCCTTTCTTTCGGATTTTGGTGCCTATTTTGGCAGTTTTTAGTGCCTATATAGGCGCCTATTTTTAACTTTATCGTGAGTAAAAATCCTGGCTCTAATAATAAGCCTAGAAATATGAGAAATTATAGAGAAAGAATTGATTTTCCTTGAATTTTTGGATCTCTTGGTATTGAAGTGAAGAATGGAAATCAAACCATCAAGCAGGGTAGGAATTATGAGAAAAGGGAAAACTTTTTATTTTGTCTAGTTCGGAAGTGCGATTTTTTATGTCCACAGAAGGGATAAAGCTACACTTCATCCAATTATAGAACGTCATATTGCTAAAGAAACTGAAATTCATAGCGATGGTTGTCCTTTGAGATTTCTCAACTTGTCTTTTATTAATTATTATGTCGGATAGTTTTAATGACTCTTTTAATTTTCAACCGAGCCCGTACAATAAATTCAAGTTTTGGGTTATTTAACCCGCAACCCGTGGTTGTTTAACAGGACATTAAAAAAATAGCACCTCTCTGAAAAACAAATACAAATGAAGCTTGCATTATTCATTCATATTTAAATTATAAATAAATGAAACAAATGTATAAAAAATATAAATATAAAAACAAATAAATAGCTAAATTAAAAAATGTTACATTAAAATATCGACAAATAAAGGAAGAAATTAATTTTATATTTTGATCCCAAATCAGATAATCCACTTGTTAATTATAAATTTACATCCTCATACGAAATTCAAAGATCATCCAAAAAACTTAAATCGTCGAAATAATTCAGATCATCCAAATCTTGTTGACTAAGATGGACATCTTCCAAATTTCCCTGTTCATAAGAGAAAGTCGGCTCAATTCTTTTCATTTCACAATTATTAGTCTGAGAATTAACCAATTAAGTTCCTTCCTCATTATCAGCTTGTATTGAAGAATCTTTGTAAAATTTCTTTCTCCTTTTTCTTTTTTAGATTGTATTTTCTTTCATATTCGATTATCTTTTGTCTATTTATTTTTTTGTAGTGCCGTTTATTTTCCTTTATCTTTTCCCAATTATTTTTCTGATAATTTCGGTTATATTCTTTTAGCCTTTCCTTATTCTTCTCATAATATTTTTTCTTCTTTTCCTTATTTAATTTATACCAATTTCGATAAGATTCTCTACTTTTTAACTTTTTTCTTCCTCATTATTTCCATTGTTTTCTATTTTGTAATTTTATTTTTGGTCTAATTTTACATTATACTTACCAGAGTTGGGTCGAAACAGTCCGAGGTGTCGGAAATCGGAAGAGCCGGAAATCGGAACTGGCTCAATCAGAACTCGGAAATCGCAAATCAAAATTTTTTCGGAAATCGGAAGGAAAATAACGTCGGAAATCGCAAGGAAATAGGAATTGCGATTTCGAACCACCTCTGATACTTACGGATTCGAGGAACGATAGATGATTCTTCACCATCATTTAATATTTAATCTAAATCCTTAGAAGTCTCTTCAACTCCAATTAATTCGTTTTGTGTTTTATTATTTTTAACAGAATTAATTAAACTCCATAATATCGAATTGAAAATTAGAAAAATTAAAATACTAATAATTCTCATTCCAAAAGTTAATTTTAAAAATTATTTTAATAAATTTTTATTAATTCGCTAAATTATAAAGGTAATTTAAAATGAATATAGATAAAAACAACCGGTGTATTTTAACAATATATTTTGTAATAAATGTACTTTTCATGATTATATGTAAAAGGTGTTATGACCCCGCTTACGAAGAGATCAGAACAAAACGTTTATCGCACAACGAAATACAGAGCAGGTGAAGGTAGGTAGAAGAACTAAAACTGGGAGAGAGAACTAACTATTGGCTGGGCTTTTATACTAATCACTCTAAGGGCTGACGCCCATACACAACACCTCCCCCCTTGAAAAAAAGGTTCGGCTTCACTTAAAGCCGAAGCTTTACAATATACTTAACTTTGCCAGCCAAACAAACAACAACAAAAATACATACAAAAATTTGGGGGAATAAGGGCAATGGGAACAAAAAATACATACAACATTACAAAAAATACAACAATAATATTATCACAATTATTTACACATCTACATCTCCATTTGCTTATCTTCTTCAACATCTTTCATCTTCGGCTTGTTCCCATTGTATGTGTCCTGCGTCTTTGCCTTGATCTTCTTTGATTTATCCACACTGTTGACACTTGACGAAGTTACACTACTTTCACTCACTATTGTTTCTTCACTAATATTCATCCTTTTGATGTCTTCATTCAGCAACTTCTTTTTATTACTCCACTCATCACGCCGAATTTCTTTAAACGACCTGGTCACAATACTCTTGAGCACTGACACTTTGACCTTCCAGGCGTTTTCGGTTTTGCGCCAAATTTCACCCTTGAGCCACTCAATTTTGCCACTTCTTTTATTTGTGTTCTTCACTTTCACTTTTGTCCCGTTCGGAAACGCATTTTTCTGTATCTTGAAATTTGCCTTCTTTTCACTCCACTTTTTGTATTTTGGGTTTTGATTTTGCACTGACACTTCTTTCAAGCCCGGCAAACCCAAGATACACATTTCACTATTCACTACATGGAAGTCCATAAAGACGTCTTTGTCTTTCACTCTCACTTTGCTTTTGAACTTTCCTTCAATTTCTACTTTATTGTCTCCCAGCCCAATACCACTATAATTCACTTTTTCAATTTTGGGTTGACCAATACTCTTCCACACTTCTTTATTGACAACATTTATCTGCGAAGCCGTGTCGACAATCATTTCAATATCCAATTCTCCAAACTTCACTTTTTGTTTTATCCACTCTTCTTTTTCTACACTTTGCATTGGATCGAATATATCCAGAATTGCACAATGTGGAGACCCTGAATGATTATTATTATCACTCCACTGCCTTTTAGGCTGATATTGTTTATCATTCAAGAACTTACAATGCATCCGCCAGTGACCAAAACGTTCACAATGACTACACTTTTTCTCAATCACATTTTGTTGATACTTGACGTTTGGCTTGGTCCACTTTGGTTTGCACTCGAATCCATTTTCACTTTCACTATCTTTCCAACACTTCACTTTTTCCACTGTGTTGACTTCAGGTACTTCTTTCTTCACTTCACTCATTTTCTCTTTTACTAGATACAGTGCCTCACTTTTGTTGGCCATATATGCCCGACACTCTTCAATCACTTCTTTTAAGGTCACTGTATGCCCCTTTTCACTTTTATTTTCAACACTTTTCATGGCAACTTGTCGCACTGAGGTAGCATCACTGGGCATACCTGAAATAAAAATAAGAATTTTCAATTCTTCGATAGACAAGGCCATTTCTGCACGCTCACATTGAGCATTCACTACGTTCCCAAACTCAACAATATCTTGAAGGGCACTACACTTAACATTTAAGGCCTCGAACCTTTTCAACAATTTAGACCTATGGTCACTAAATTCTTTCACTAACTCATTGCAGAGTTCGTCAAACTTCATCTCACTCAATTTGGTTGGCAGCATCTTCCTTTCAATTTGGGCATACTCTTCTGGCCCCAATTTACTCAACAACAATCTTACTTTAGAGGATTCTGGCAGGGTTTTACCCTCCTCCTCAAAATAGGACCGATGCCTGCCCAACCAAGACTCAAAGGTCATTCCACTCGTCAAATCAAAAACAAACTCACCGATCATGCCAACCAATTTACTGTATAGCTCGGTGTCGTTCATCTCACTCGGCTTCAACAGCCTCACTAACATTTTCTCAAAATGCTCCTGTTGAGCTTTCAGCAATTTCTCGAGCACTTTTGCGTCCATTGTTCACTCACTAAAATACAATTTTTTTATCACTACACTAACACTAATCACTACAATTTCACTAACCTTTTGGTTTTATTACACTACAATTGTCCACACAGCTTTTCTTTCCTGAATTGCACACAGCTTACGTTGACGAGCCTCACTGAAGTTGACGAACTTGTTTGACGAGACCAGGTTCTTTTAGTACTCGACCGCGCCACTGTTATGACCCCGCTTACGAAGAGATCAGAACAAAACGTTTATCGCACAACGAAATACAGAGCAGGTGAAGGTAGGTAGAAGAACTAAAACTGGGAGAGAGAACTAACTATTGGCTGGGCTTTTATACTAATCACTCTAAGGGCTGACGCCCATACACAACAAAAGGTCAATATTGCTAAATATTGTGTAAACATGTTTATTAAAGCCGACAAATTATGAAATCTCAAAGATGTTATTTCAAAAAATTTGTCAAAATGTCAAAAAATTAAATACCGTAAATGCTCTAATTAAACCATTGAAAGATAGACGTCTAGAACATTTAGTAACCTTATATATAAATTATTTACTTATTTCTGAAGTAAGGTTGTCGGATACGGATATCCTGATCCGAAAAAAGCCTGGATATCCTAAATTTTCGGTTCGGATCCGTATGTCCGAAGATTTCTAACTATCCGACAACCTTTTAAATAATTTTTTTAATCATCATAACTAACAAAAAAATATTCTTGAAATAGAACAGGAAAATTCTTTTCTAAGTTTTTCAGATAATTATTGTAAAATAATTAAATAAATAATTTAATAAATTAAATGTGTAAAAAGGTTTTTAGACTTCATGTCAAGAAAAATAAAAAATAAATTTATTTTTTGTTAATTATTTTATTGCAATTTAATGTCATTTATTCTCATCTACATTTGGGTGTCTTCTTAACAATCTTCTTCTTACTCATCCTCAGGTTTCTCGTTCAGATCAAAAGGATAAAATTTATCATTTAAATTTATTTTATTTTCTGTCATTTTATTTGGATTTTCCGCCACAATTTGATTTTGTTCATCCGCCTGAGTTTCTAATTCGCCTTCTTGTCCTCTTGAAGATTTTCTCCTTCAGTCCGAAAATTTTCTTCACAAACGACTGGCAATTTACCTTTGTTTCCAAAATCGTTGTTTTGTGGATTAACAAATGAAGTTCCTTCATCAAGGGTTTTTAGACTTCATGTCAAGAAAAATAAAAAATAAATTTATTTTTTGTTAATTATTTTATTGCAATTTAATGTCATTTATTCTCATCTACATTTGGGTGTCTTCTTAACAATCTTCTTCTTACTCATCCTCAGGTTTCTCGTTCAGATCAAAAGGATAAAATTTATCATTTAAATTTATTTTATTTCCTGCCATTTTATTTGGATTTTCCACCACAATTTGATTTTGTTCATCCGCCTGAGTTTCTAATTCGCCTTCTTGTCCTCTTGAAGATTTTCTCCTTCAGTCCGAAAAGTTTCTTCACAAACAATTGGCAATTTACCTTTATTTCCAAAATTGTTTTTCGGTGGATTAACAAATGAAGTTCCTTCATCAATAACAGATTGAACGTTTGTTAAGTTTAAACTCTTATTTTTCAGAATTTCTTTTTCGTTTTTCTTTCTTTGTTGGCATTTTCTTACAGACTCTTTCCTCTTTTCTTTATTAATATTGTAGTATTTTTGACCGTATTTTTTCCTATTTTTTATAAATTCTGCAGAACTTCTCCTTTCTTTTATTTTTTCTTTATTCTTCTGTCGATAATTTCGATCATATTCTTGTTTTTTATTTTTATGTTTCTGGTAGTAGTCTCTCCAATATTTATTCTTCTTTAACTTTTTTTCTTCTTCATTAATTCCAATTTTGTGCTTATTTGAAAGATTAGGTGTTGGATTTACTGTTGCATTATTTTGAATTTGTGGATTAACCGTTACATGGTCAATCCCTTCATTTAAGGGATTGAATCCCTTCATTTAAGGGATTGACCGTTGCATTTATTGGATTAACCGTTGCATGGTCAATCCCTTCATTTTCCTTACACCTGTTACTTGTAGAAAAGAAATATTAGAACAATTTCTTAAACTTTGTCTATAATGAAAACAATTATGAAAGTTGTTTTATTTTTTGCACTTTTGACTTTATTATTTAATTTCTCAATAAACCCAAATAAATATTTACTCATGCCGTCGGATAAAGAAGGGCAAATTTTCACAATAAGGCAAAATTAAATTCGCCATAATTTGACAGTGGTATATAGGGGATATTGCAATTACTCTGATAATTATAATTAGAGTTTGACCCCGACCCCGTTCCCCGTCCCCGCTCCCGAACGATTTTTTCAGACTTCTCCCCGCCCCGTTCCCCGCCCCGAAACAATTCGAAAACCCCGTTCCCCGACCCGAAAATTTTCGGGGTTGTCGGGGGTAAGACCCCCATAAAATGCCAATTTTTTAGAGAAAATTAAAGAAAAAATTTAGAAATTTACCTAACAATTTACAACAAATAATCTATTTTTTGGCGTTCTGCCCATACTCAAATAATCTTTTTTTTATTTTAACTAAAAAGGCGTCAATAAAACAAAGATAAGTTATAAAATTTTCAACAAAATTTCCAATGGGAAAGACATCAGATATCTGGAAATATTTTTCAAAGAGTAATTCAGAAAATTCTGCAAAATGTTTAATATGCGATAAAAACTTGGCTTGTAATAAGGGGTCTACGAAGGGTTTATGGGACCATTTCAAGTCTATGCATGAAAAGGTGGCGCCAAAATGGATCTTTTTATGGTGGCGCAAAAATGGATGCAAATTCAATACTTTAACAAGAATAGCTCAGATGCTCCACTGTATTCCCTCCACATCAGTAAGCAGTAACGTTTATTTTCTAAGGCTGGGATTATTTATTCAAACGATCTTCGCAATCGGTAAATATGTCCATTTTTATTTAATTTGGGTAAATAATTCTATTTAGATTGTCTGGGAAAATGGTTCAGAAAATATTGATTATTAAAGGCAATTTAAACAAGGTCGAATTAGCCCCATTGATTGATAATGAAGAGGAAGACGTGGAAGAAATTGATTCTGATGATGAATAATTTTTTGGGCAAAAAAAGTACTTATTTGTTGAATATTTTTTGAATTTATTTTTTTAACTTTTATTTTGGATAAATTAACGAAAATAGACCGAAAATGGCTTGATTTTAGAGGGTGGAGAACCTCCATTACATCTATATTTAATTTTCGAAATTAAATAAAACTTATGCAACTAGCCTGCTAGTCGGGGATGTACAACTAAGTATATCCTCATCAGATAATTGATTATAGGGATCAGAGACATTTGTTTTCAAGCCTTTCTTAGCTCTCTCAATACAGTAGCGATCAGTAAACACGGATGAACTTGCAACTGCCCAACAATCCCCACATTGGCCTTGATTTCTAATAATGTTAATTATATCTGCACATTGTGGCCATTGTTTTCTTGAATCAAATTCGATATTGTAAGTACAGGAAGGATTTGAACGCTTTGATCGTATTTTGCTGTTTGTTTTAAAATTTGGAGTAGATGCAGGGGTTTTGGGCGCTTTTGAGTTTACTCCACACAATAATTTTCTAGAATCTGCTGACATATTTGCAAATTTTTCGTTGATTTTTGCCTAAATAAAATTTTAGTTCCTATACGAAAATAAGGGTTGAATAAGAGCTGAAAAAATAAGCGTTGAACTACTTTATAGGTAAAAATGACCATACTGAGCAAATAATGGTAATTATGAACTGCCACTTGACTTGAGATAGGGACAAAATATTTATAAATTACCTTCCAAGTAAAATCTTGTAAATTAAATGATTCAACGAAAGATTCAAGATCTTTATCGATATCAAAGTCAAAATCAAAATTTTCGTTAAATATATCAAATTCATCCACTTGGAAAGTGTTAAGTATGAGAGAAGACAACACAACGGTGATAAACCAAAGAAAATTCTGAAACGATTTAAATTAATTATAACTGATAATTATGTAATTAAAATGAAGTTTCTGTATCAAATTCACAAGGAAAAAAATTGTTCCCTGAGGATAATAATATATGCCAGAAATATTTTGGATACTTTGTGGCATATATATTAGGGTTTCACTGGAACAGAAATTTTGACCGCAACCGGATCCAATTTGAGTTACAGTCCCCGAACCGGATCTTTTCAAAGTTCCGGCCCGGAACCGGAACTTTTAAAAAATTTTGCTAGCAAACTTTAAAAAATTTGTATTTTAAGTAGGGTTGTCGATTTAGCCAAATTCTTCTGTTAACCAAACCCGAGCCGATTAACCGGACCGAAACTTTTGGTTAACCGAACCCGATCCGAAAATTTGTCGGCGGTTAAGCGATATATGTGGATTAGCTAGTGGAGTATAACGGATTTGTCTGATATAAGTGTTTGATATCGGGCGATAAAAAGTTCTGTGGAAATAAGGAAGGAAAGAAGGATATAAGGATCCATATATATCAAATCCCTAATATCTACCGAAGATATCAAATCCCTAATATCTACATAAAAATTTAAATTCTTATGATTTTTGGAGTCCTTCTAGTTTTAAATTTAAAGCGTTGTATGCGATAATTTTTGATAATAATTTGTATTTTGGAAGGCCGAGAAGCCAAATTTATTCTTTTTTCAGCGCCGCAATCGAAAATTTTGAGAATTAGTGAGGATGAGAAGCAGATTTGACCCTTTTCTGGCGCCTCTGGCAAAAATTTTGAGAATATTGCAAGTTCATCCGGGGAGAATATTGCAAGGACAACCCATATTTTTATAAAAAAAACTAATCCTTAGGGGTGTAAATAAGTTCCGGTTTGCCCGGAACCGATTTGTAAACCGATTTTCCGTCCATATTTTGATGAGGTTTGGATGGATGAGGTTTGAGATTTTTCCTTATTATAATAAAATAACTAACCATATTTGTAATTTTTATTAAGCAAGAAATAATTTTAAAAAAGTTGGGGGTTATAATTATTTAATTCTTACTCTATATTTTCAAGCATATTTATTGGCAAAATTTATTAAAGCTTAATGCATGTGGTTTCTATCATGCATTTTTAGAAATTTATAAAAAAAGGTGATCAAATAATAAATATATACACGTTGCCAATAAATACTTTTTTATAAAAGAATAGTTATTCGTGGATGACTAGATGTATAGATTTGCGTCAGAGCCAAGGATTAATAGAAGAGTTATAATAAATTTTTAGATTAATTTATCGAGCCAAAACTTTTTTTGGTATAATAAAACATAAAAAATATTGGAAAACCCAAACATTAAAAAATTTAAAATGGCTAAATGAAAGTTTTAATTAAAATTAAAAGATAAAATCTAAAAAATTTAAAAAATTGAAAACTAAAAAAAAATAAATTTTGGAATTTTCTTCTCATTTTTCTTTTATATTCTAATTATTTGTTAGTAGTATTTTCTACCATTTTCTTGCCTCTTTTTTTATAACTAAATTGCAGAATCCCATTTTTTCATAAACTTATCTTCGTTTTTTGTTGATAATTTCTAGACTGGTAGTAATCCTCAAATATTCCTTCCTCTAATTAGGGTTGTTCCCCGTCCCCGAAAGTCGGGGATACTTTTTTTCTAATACTTTTTCTCGTTCTTTAACAATCGGTTTTTTTCTTTTATTTTGATATTATATTTATTGTCTTTTTTTGTCGATAATTTCGATCGTATTCTCCTTTTATTCTTTATTCGTCTGTATTATATTTAAACGGATTAATTAAACAACCTAATATCGAATTGAAAATTATAAAGATTAAAATACAAATAAGTTCCATTCTAAATTAATTTAAAAAAGTTAAATTTAAAAAATAAATGTTTGAGACTAAACTTTTATTACAAGACGGAATATTTAGCTTTACAATGTTATAAAGGTCAATAAGACTATAATTGAAATTCTAAATAAATCCGTCTTATCTTTTGACCTTTTTTTATTTAAAAATTTTTTTCTTTCATAATTTTATATATTTAAAAAATAAAAATATTCATTGCCCATGCACTTTAATTTCAATGAAAATTTATTTATTTCCTTTTTATATTATTTTTAAAAATAAACAAGTGTCTGAGAAATTATTGTGTTATTTCACAATTTTATTAATAATAATTAATAAAATTGATCAAATTAAAGAAAGAAAAAATTATTTAAATAAAAAGTCGACAGAGAGTAAGAAGGATTTCATCAGCTTGTTATTAGCTTTATTGACCTTTATAACGCTGAATAATAAGGATGTTGATAGTTGCTTTTAAAAGACAATAAAAATTAAATTTTTTAATTCGTAAAATTAATTTAGAATGAAACTTATAAAAGTTTTAATCTTTTTAATTTTCAACTCGATATTTTGGAGTTTAATTAATTCTGTTAAAGATAATAAAAATCAAAACGAGTTAAATGAAGGGATTGACCATGCAACGGTTAATCCACAAATTCAGTATGATGCAACTGTAAAACCAACACCTAATCTTTCAAATAAGCACAAAATTGGAATTAATGAAGAAGAAAAAAAGTTAAAGAAGAATAAATATTGGAGAGACTACTACCAGAAACATAAAAATAAAAAACAAGAATATGATCGAAATTATCGACAGAAGAATAAAGAAAAAATAAAAGAAAGGAGAAGTTCTGCAGAATTTATAAAAAATAGGAAAAAATACGGTCAAAAATACTACAATATTAATAAAGAAAAGAGGAAAGAGGATATGAGAAAATACCGACAAAGAATGAAAAATGAAAAAGAAATTCTGAAAAATAAGAGTTTGGACTTGAAAAACGTTCAATCTAATATTGATGAAGGAACTTCATTTGTTAATCCACCGAAAAACAATTTTGGAAATAAAGGTAAATTGCCAATTGTTTGTGAAGAAACTTTTCAGACTGAAGACGAAAATCTTTTTCATCAAGAGGAGCAAGAAGGCGAATTAGAAACTCAGGCGGATGAACAAAATCAAATTGTGGCGGAAAATCCAAATAAAATGAAAGAAAATAAAATAAATTTAAATGATAAATTTTATCCTTTTGATCTGAACCAGAAACCTGAGGATGAGTAAGAGAGAGGGATTGTTAAGGAGACATTCACATGTAGAAGAGAATAAACGACATTGGAATGCAATAAATAATTGGACAAAAAATAAATTTATTTTTCATTTTTCTTGACATGAAGTCTAAAAACATTTTTCCACAATTAATTTATTAAATTATTTATTTAATTACTTTACAATAATTAACAGTTTTTTATAACTTAGAAAAGAATTTCCCTGTCTTATTTCAAGAAAATTTGCTTTTTTTTGTTAGGTATTATTATTAAAAAATTAATTAAAATGTTGTCGGATAGTTAGAAATCTTGGGATATACGGATCCGAACCGAAAATTTAGGATATCCAGTCTTTTTTCTGATCCGGAAATCCGTATCTGTCAACCTAAAAAATTTTCAAAATAATCATTGTTAACCATCCCATTGTTTCTGTAATTCTTTAAAATAAATCTTAGCATGGTCGACAGGTTCCTTTTTTGCTAATTCTAAAGTTCTACTTTGTGTTTTTACAATAAATTTAATGAAGCGTATGCAGACAATCAAATATACAGCAGTGTATAGAAATTGTAACTGAAAATTTAGGCATGTTTTTTATTGAAAGGAAAATTTATAATTATAAAAATGCCTAGAAACTTTAATTTGGAACTAAATATGCACTCGAATATGTAGATTCTAAGATCATCGTACATCGTTATTCTTAATTTCCTGTTAGTCCCGATGGTGTACGGAATTTTGGTCATCGGAATTTTGGTCACCACGCTTTTTCGGAACTTTGGTCACCAATTTTTTTGGAATTTTGGTCACCAGAGGAATTTTGGTCACCAAGTCAAAAAACGGAATATTGGACACTGAAATTTTGGTCACCAAGACGAATTTTGGTCACCAAACGGAAAAAAAGAATCTTATCTAAAACTGATATCAAAATGATAAAAAATGATTTTTCATCCCCCAGTTGATCAATCTCAATGTTTATCACTTTGCTGGCTGATCACTCGCCTGGTTGATCACTCTCGATCACTCTACCGGATGATTGATTAACTGGCAGAGTGATCAATATAGAAATTGATCAACTGGGAGTTGAAAAACAATATTTTTATCACTTTGATATCAGTTTTAGATAAGATTCTTTTTTCCGTTTGGTGACCAAAATTCCTCTTGGTGACCAAAATTTCAGTGTCCAATATTCCGTTTTTTGACTTGGTGACCAAAATTCCTCTGGTGACCAAAATTCCAAAAAAATTGGTGACCAAAGTTCCGAAGAATCGTGGTGACCAAAATTCCGGTGACCAAAATTCCGGCACCCGCCCCGATCGCCCCAAATTTTAGGATGAAAACATTTAAGGCGGAGGTTAAACGATCTAAAAGGATAAAGAGGAAGCATTGGTCAATGCCCCGGTAGCTCAGTGGTAGAGCTCCTGTATGTGGCGAGCGAAATCGCCTAGCATTAACTAGCAGGAGGTAATTTTACTATTACCGTATTTATTGCAGAATAATAAAATACATAATTTGCCAAAGATATATCATCTTTATAAAATCGAAGTAAAAGTATAAGTGCATTGCATAAAAGATAAATTGTTGCATAAGCAATATCCAAGGGAAGTATTAAACGCATTGCCATTATGTTTTCATTTAATTGAAAATTTAAGCTCAAATTATAACCAGAAATATGATCTCTTAAAAATTAAATTATTAATTGATTTGTGATTAATTTTTGAAATTTCAGAGTGCGTAAAAATTTTTAGCATAAAAATTTTATCAAGTGGAATTTGACCAAATAAATTTAGCAATACAATATTTTACACTATTACGAAGTGGCTAATGGGAGTTAAGGATTATAGGTCGGCAAGATCGTATTTGCGGGATCCCGCGGGTTAAAATTTTTTTTAAATCTTGCGGGACGGGATCACGCGGGATAAATCCCGCAAAATTTCGCAAATCGAAAAAAGTGATGGATTGCAGGACGGGATCCCGCAAAATCCCGCGCGGGATCCCGTCCCGCGCCGACCTCTACTAAGGATATCACTGAGTAACTATACTGTAGATTCTTTGATACTAAATTTCTAAACTTATTAACAAATTTGAGTAATTATTTTTCTCCCATTTTCTTCGCTTCTTATAAATTTAATTAAACTAGCCTTTTTTTACTTAAACGTCTATTTAAACGGGTAATTTTCCAATCACATAATGCCGTAAAAGCAACAATTAATGTTGTAACAATATTCACGAAATATATCACGTTTACGGTACTTTTAGTTGTTAAAATCATTGACCCTTGTATTGCGATTGTTGGTTCATCGAAAGCCATATAAATTATAAAAGCAGTATAACAGATTGAAATTAGCCACTTTAAATTGAAAATTTAATTGGTTAAAGCTAGTTTCAAATTTGCAGTTATATTTTTTCGTGTTAAAGATCAAAAACGGGCTTTCAAAAACGGGCTTTCGCCCCCTACATAATTTTAAATAGAACTCGGATTTTTAGTTAAATTTTTGTTTTTTCCTAAAATCTACTTTCATTTTTATGAAATTGCTTTCAACGTAGGTAGTTGTATCGTTGCCCCTGTCTCCCCCCCCCCCCAACAGGCCCTAGTTCTCCGCCCGCAGTTTGAATTCCCCGTCCCCGTTCCACAGACACGGATTCTATACAACCCCCGCTCGACATAAAATCTGTCCCAGCCCCGTAAAGTTGAAAAAGTTGCTTTAGGGGTTCGTGGAGTAATGTATTGTGTTATTAAAAATCTTACAGTAAATATTATCATAAATAGTGTCACTTTTCTACCCTCATTTTCGTATTTGTCCAAAAATAGCGTTGCTCTTAAACGTTCTAGCATTACACAAAAATGTAGAGTAGGGTAACAAATCTGTTGAAGATATAAACTTCCAACTAATATCGAGACAAGCCAAAGAGGTGTTAATAATTGACAAGGATTCGTGTAAATAAATACTAGCAACTACAAATTAAATTTTATTCTTATTTTAAATAATTTCAAAATTTAAATAACTACACTGTAACGAAGTGAATTGGCGAATTGTGTTATTGTGTTAATAAAAATAATAATGACAATATTCACAAAAAGCATCTAAAAATATTAAATTAAAATTTTATTTCGAGAAATTTCTTCGGCCTCTATAATTATTTAGAGTTATTTTCTATTATACAAGTAATTCCCAGGCTTGGTAATGAATACGGATACAGATAAGTTCAAAATGCCTGCGGATATCCGTCTGTATCCGCCGTAAATATCTGGATACGGATACAAAAATTTATGTCCATTATCAAGTCCGGTAATTCCGATTAATCCGATTATAATCGTGGATTCAATATGGAAAAGAAAACGGATAAGTTCCATTTTATAACTTTCACCCTTTTTAAACTAAAATACGAGTATCTAAAGAAATCCAGAAGTATTTTTCTTTTCTATATAACACTTTATAACCCATTTAACCAACCAATAGATTTCCATGAATAAGAATTCGATGTTTTAAATATTGTCGAATTAGCTCCCCAATTAAAAACAAAATTATTAAAAGTATAATCGAGTTGATCCGCAAAACATTTGAAAATCCGGGAGTTAACAGGCTCTGTTCAAAATTGATGGATAATAAAGTTAAATTTATATTTGGTGTTGAATTGTTCGAATTCATAATTATGTAACAAATCTTAAATTTAAAAAAATAATTTCTTTAGCTATGGAACTGTCTATAAAATTCTATAATATCAAAAGTAAATGAATTATACATTTGAAATTTATAAAAAAATTTTCTTAACAATTTTGGAGAAATAAGGTAAAATTATGCTTTATTAATTACATTTAGTTCGCTCAAAATGTAATGTAAATTTAATTGAAGGAAAAAATAGAAATATTAAATTAAGATACATATTCTAAGTAATAATTAAATTTGTAACTATGGAGAGATTTTATTTTTAAAGCTAAAAATTTCTTAAAAATTGTCAGCAACCAAGAAAATCAAATTATTTAATTGAATAAATACCAAAGATTTAGTAATAGAAAATTATGTGTAGAGCACGAAATTCCGTACCGAGTACCCCTTATGCTTTATTTTCATTGAATCTTTTCATTTTTTCTCCATATTTTACAGAATCAATGTAATCAGTAGAGTCCGGATTTTTATTGAAATAAATTCGCCAAATATGGCCATAAAATATTGAAATAAACTGCCAAAATATTGACAAAAAATCCCGAAAATTAGTGAAATATTGAAATAAATCATGGCTTATTCACTAATAAAAATCTAAAAAAATGTTGAATTTTAGGAAAAAAATTAATTCCGTCTTTAATAATTAATCCCGTCTCTAATAGAATTAATCCCGACTTCGATAAATTGAGTATTTTTACTGTTGTGCATTTTTAGATGGGCTAAATGGGTAGGGAAATTTTGGTGATTATATTCTGCGGGACAATTTGGGGATTTTTGTTCAGGGTGCATTCTGGGGACGCCCGCTTCAATATGCGCTGTTTTGCCGATTTTTTGGCCGATTTTGCCAGAATAAGTTAAATTTCGCCTTTTTTAGCGCCGCAGGCGAAAATTTTTAGATTTTTGTAAGGTCAAGAAGCCAAAGTTCTTCACTTTTTTCCTAAAATTTATGAAAAATACCAAAATTTTGGTAAAAATATGCAAAAATATTGAAATAATTTGCAAAAAGTACAAAATATTGAAATAACGGGAAAATTGTCAAAATATTGAAATATATTGAAATACAGCTTTGTTCAGAATCATAATATCGAAAAACTAATACCATATTTGGGCTCCACTCGACAAAGTGTGTTTGCAAAAAAAAGATTTATTTCAATAAAAATCCGGACTCTAGTAATCAGAGCTCTTAGCTAGAATTTTTAAAAATCTGCAATTTTGAGCTAAAAAATTAGAATTTATATCATAAATCCTTTAAAAATTATCAATCACAAAAATTAAATTAAATCACTCTATGCGTTATATTTTTTTAATCAAGCAATTGAATTGAGCTAAGAATTTCAATGACAATGAATTTCAACATCAGAAACTTCATAAAAAGGGAATCATTTCCGCTTATTTCGGCTTATTATTTAAGTTTATAGAGAATAAAAAGAACACTAGTATCTGGTGGCTTCAGCTAATAAACATAACATTTACTGATTGATATGAAGCACAAACAATTATTTTCTTAATAGTCAATCTAGTTAAATATTTTTTGTATAATTTCTGTTTTAGACATTAAAAAGATTTAAATATTTAACCAATAATGTTTAATAATAATTAAAATTAGACTAGAATTTAACAATAGATTTTAGGTTTTAAAATATATTCGTTAATTAATCCTTCTTTAATTTATCGTCTTTAACTTCTTCCATTGTTTCCAAATTCCATTTAATCCAATAATCATCTTCTTCCTCTTGGATCGGTTGGAAATTAAGAGGGTTATTATTCTGTTCTTCCAAAGTCTGCAATTTTATTTCCTCATCAGAACTAACATCTAAGGACTCTTCAGAACTAGAATAATCCTCTTATTTTCTCTAACCGCTTCCTTGTGTAATTTCTTTAAAATATTGCGAATTTTATTAACAGTTTCCTCATTAACTTCAATTTTATTTAAATTTTTATTTATTCTATTTTTAAGCATTTCAAAAACATTCTTTTTTCTAGGAAGGCTTAAATAAATATAGGATTAATACACTAGAGATGTCCGAGTCTCTTGGCCTTGAGTTTTAAATCTTATTTAATTATTGTGATTTTTTTGTGAACTTTTCGGTCTTAGGAAGATTTAAAATTATTTGCCTTTATTTTTGTTACTCTAAAAAGGAGAGACCAAACTGGTTCCGTTTCCAGCCAACTTTTTGGCTACGCCAGAAAACTAGATACAATTAGGGATTGTAATAAATGGGGACTGGATTTTATAATTTAAGTAATATGATTAAAAATATCAAAATATGGACTAAAATATTCAAGAAAAAACAAGTTATTTCCAAAAATTTAAATAGTATATTTTTTGGCAAAAACCTAAACTCCCATTTTTATTAAGATTACTCCTATTTTTAAATTCTAGTGTGAAGAATTGAATATTTGTCCGCAATTGGGAATTTTGAGATGGGCCGTTTTGGGAGGTCACTTAATGACATTTTGACAAAATTCTCACAGTTTTCAGGATTTTGGGCAATTTTTGCATTTTTTTTTACAGTTCCCGCTTCCAAAGAAAGTGGAAACAGTGGTTTGTTTATTACACAATCTGAAATCCTCTCTCTAGTAATAAACAATTTTAAACAATTTTGACCTCGTCTGAGGAGAAAGCCGTTTGTAGAGGCATATTTTATGCATGGCCAAAACAACTTGTATAAAATCTCTGTTGGCCTTGATATAATACTCCGATACCTCGCCATATTTGTATAAAGCAATTATTCCTCGAATATATTCTATCTAAATACAAATATAATTATTTAATAATTATATAACTATGTATAGAATTAAAATTATTGAGTAAGATTATCGATTTCATCAAAATCTTCGGTTTACCGAAATCGAACCGGTAACACGACCGATAATCTTCGGTTCTGTTTGTAACCTATAACCTATTATTGAGGTAATCAGGATTGCTCAACAAGAGGAAATATGAAAGAAACACTTCCTATGTTATTAAGGGCTCGAACACCATGATCATACTTGAATGAAAAAATTCTTAATAACGTATGGATTTGGACAGAAACAGAAGGGGGAAATAATATCTACTGTCTACAGAACAAGGGCCTTTCTGATATCTACTGGTATTTTCTAAATCAAAATTTTCAAAAATTATTTACGTTAAGTTGAATATCGTTAGTTCTATCAAGTATTGGAATACAAGCTTTTGATCTGTTTTTAATTAATTTTAAAGCTTTTGCAAATTGTTCATGTGTATTTTCATAATCTTCAACCAATTGTTTCTGAACTTGCTCATTTGGATTTAAATCTTTATCAATTTTTTGGTTGCAATTATTTTTTTCCCTTTCCCTTTCAACAAATAATTTTAATTTTTCAATATAAATTGGATAAGATTTGTTAGATCCAGACATATTTAGACTTTTTTTAATTTTAGATCGACGAACCATTAAAATAAAATTAAATAACAATGAAATAACAAGTAAAAGATAAATAATAATATTTTTATTAATTTTCATATCTGAAATTAAATCTCTATATAACGAGCTCCGCCGGAGCTAGCTCCGGAGCCGGGCTCCGGAGCTAGCTCTCGGACCAGAGGTGAATCGGAATTCCGATTTCCGGCATTTTTTTCGTTCCAATTTCCGAAAAAAATTTTGATTTCCGATTTCCGACTTTTGAGCCAGTTCCGATTTCCGGCTCTTCCGATTTCCGACACCTCGGACTGTTCCGATGCACCTCTGATTATTACTAGAGCTAGGATTTTTAGGCACTAAAGAGTTAAAAATAGGCGACTATATGTATAGGCACTAAAACTGATAAAATAGGCACCAAAATTCGAAAAACGATAAATGTAGTCTAACAGAAAATTTGATAAAATAATGCCTGATTTGGACGTTTCAGCTTCAATCCTATCTAAGAAAATAACAGGCATTTGTCTAAATATCCTAACTCTAATTATTTTAATTATAACTAGTGCAAGCATTTTCGGATTCTGTCTAGCAATAAATTTTCTATATAAATAAAACTTGGAAAAAGTTTATTAAAAAGATGAAAATTGTGGAAGTAAATAAAAAATAAAATTGGAAACAAAATTGAAGTAAAATAATATTATTAGTAACTTTATACAATATTTCAAAGCAACTTAAGTAGTAACCCCCCCCCCCCCCCTTTTGTTGCACAACGTGCAACAAAAGGGACGGGGTGTTTTGAATTTTTACCACCCTTTTGTTGCACAACGTGCAACAAATGGGTGATTGGCCATTGGAAACTTAAAGGTTTGGGAGCCAATGGGAAACAACCAATCGGAACAATTTTTTTACCACACTATTTTTCTTTTCTAACCACCCTTTTGTTGCAGGGCAGTAGTTAACACCCCCCAAATCGCTCACCCCAAATCGCTCCTCACCCCCAAACCCAAACCTTTTGAAGCTTTTTCCTTTTGATTATGCCGCCAACCTATACCTTTTGAAAGGGTTCAAGGGAAATTTATAAAAGGGTGAGGGTAATTAATCATATTTAAAATGATTAATTACTTTTTGAAGGTAAAGGGTGAAGAAATGTGTCAAATAAATTAATACGTTTAAGAAAAAAGAGCGATCTGGGTGGAAGGGTAAAAATTATCAAATTAATTAATTAAATTTAAAATGTCAAAATTAATTAAAGTTAAAAGGGACTTTTTAATTTAAAAATAAATTAAATAAAAATAATATTAATTAAATAAAAATGATAAAAAATAAATTTTCAAAATTTTGACAAAAAATTAAAATGATTTCAAAAAAAGAGCGGAAGTAAAAATGTGAGGGGGCGGAGCTAATTATTTCGAAATACCAACTTTCAAAATGTCAACTGACAAAATGGTAAATTTATAAATTGGAGGGAATTTAAAAATTGGCGGGAATTTCGAATTTAAAAATTAAAAAAGATTTTAATTAAAAATTCAAAGTTTAAAATATATATTAATTAATTAATTAATTAGAAAATGGGGAAGAAAAATTTGTTACAAAATTTTAACAAAAAATAAAAGGATTTCAAAAAAAGAGGGGAAGTAGAAAGTTAAGGGGATTTCGAAATACAAAATATAAAAAATTGGGAGAAGGGGGTTGCATTTAAAAATTTTCAAAAAATTTCTTAGTTTTAGTAGATAATAAAAATAAATTATAAAATTTAAAAAATAATTAAATTAAATATGGGAGAAATAAATTGAAAAAATTTTAGAAAAAAATTAAAATGATTTTAAAAAATGATCGGAAGTACGAATGTAAGGGGCGGAGCTAATTATTTCGAAATACAAACTTTCAAAATGTCAAGCGACAAAATGCCACAGCGACAAAATGTCATATGACAAAAGGCCGATGTCCAAAAGGTCACCCGATAAAATGGTAACTTTAAAGATGTCAAGCGACAAAATGCCACAGCGACAAAATGTCAAGTGACAAAATGTCAATGTACAAAATGTCATGTGACAAAACGCCAAATTAAAAATGTTTATTTATAAACTAATTCTCCATTAATAAATCATTTTTATTATTAATCTATAAAAAAATAATTATTAATAAAAATTTAAACACCATTAATTAATTAGTTATTTCATTTTATATCAAATATTCGTCTAACATTCGATTTCTATTTAATAAATTTGCGACTTAATTTCATTAATATTGGATAATACTTTCACTATATAAAATGTAATTTATTCTAATCTAAAAATGGTTCATATCCCCTTTGATCCGCGAACTATCGGATACGATGACCACCATTCAACTATTAGTCAAATAGGAGAGGGAACTGATGAAAATTATTACTATTTTCGTGGACTCAATCCCTATCAACGTGGATACGGGAGACAATCGGGTGGCGGAGTCGGAGATGTACTTAGAACTTTTTGGCGTTTCCTTTTACCATATGCAAAACGCGCGGGGACAGCTGTTGCAAAAGAAGCATTGGATACTGGAGGAAGAATTTTGGAAAGTGTTGGGAATCAAGAATATGGCAATAATGAATTTGAACCAAATTTTAAGCAAGCAGTAATAAATGAGGGAAAACGAGGATTGGACAGATTACTTGAGAAAGGTGGGATGTCAAAGCAGTTTGGAACAGGATTGAAAGCAAGGGAAAGTATAAAAGGACGCAAAAGAAATCGTAAACCTCATTCAACATTTTCAAAGGAAAAAAGTCATCAAATCATTATTGGTAAACATCCCTCCCTTATACCGAAAAAGAAACGTCAGAAGATAGATACATTCGGTCTTTATTAAATAAAAATGTCTACTCATCAGAAAATTGATCGCGATTCTGGCAACGCAATAACAAATGCTTTATCATTTTTTGAAACGCCCCATACAAATGTCAGTATCAGCAATTCCTCATTTATAGAATTACTCACACTTAACCCTGTAAATATTACACCTTTTCATTTCAAAATTCATGCGACTACAAATTATATTGATTTGGCCAAAACTTATGTTTTTACTGAACTTAGAATTAAAAAAGAAGACAAAGATGGGAAACTTGTTGATATAGGAAAGGATGATAATGTGTCGACCGTGCAGCTTATAGGCCATACAATTTGGAAAAATTGTCGTATGCATATTAATGGGACACAGGTTTTTGAAGGGAATTCCCTCATGGCTTACAAAAGTATTTTTGACTACGAACTAACCTACCCACAAAGTGTAAAAAACTCTTATCTTTCTGTAGCGGGATATTATGATGATGGGGCTACACAAACATATCCAGGAGTTGATGCAAATGGATATGGAATCAAATCAAGGAAAAAATTATTCTTAGATGAAGATGGAAACCCGCGCAGTGCACAATTTATGGCCAAATTAGACGTTGATATCTGTAATCAACCAAGATATTTAGTGAATCAATGCGAAGTTGATATTGAATTACTCCCACACGAATCAAGTTTCTTACTCAGTGCTCCCTGGGACACTGCACCAAAATACCATTTAGAAATTTTGGCTTGCAAGCTATATGTAAAGAAGATTGAGCTAATGGACAGTTTAGCGTTCGATATTGCAAAAAAACTTGAAATAAAACCTGCACGATATCCATTAAGGAAAACATCTTTAAAATCCCTATTTATTAGTGAAAACCGAACAGAATTCAATGCTAATCTATGGATGGATCAGGTGCCACGAAGAATTATACTGGGAATGGTTGGTAATAAAGATTTCGTAGGACGACAAAAGACAACACCATTTTATTTTCAACATTTTAATTTGAGAGATATTTCTATAACTGCTGGTGGAGTTACTTATCCATCAGCTCCTTATTCCCTTGATTTTCCAAAAGGAAACTACGCTAGAATTTATCATGACATGCAAGAAGCAATAGGATACGCGGGATCGTTAGAAAGTAACGGTATATCTATGTTTCGGTATGCTTATGCAGGATATTGCTTTTTCGTATTTAACCTAACAAATAGCCAAGAAGATAATGGACCGGAGATGTTTGATTTGATAAAAAATGGTACAACTAGTATAAGAATGACATTTAATGAGGCGGTTCCAAGTGGTGGGATTGTACTAGTGGCTATGGGTGAAATTGATTCTCTGCTCATGTTAGATAGAAACAGAACGATTTCCACAGATATTTCAGTATAAATACCCTGATTTTTCCTCAAATTTTCATTTCCCATTTTATTTAAAATGTTCCATATTACTATTAAAATTGAATTTAGCATTGTTTTAATTATTTTATTTTTCTTTCTGTATAAATTATCACTACAGTATACAATGACTAATGAAAATGATAATCTAGAATATAGAGAAAAATTACGAGAATATATAGGTTATTACGCCAATACAATACCGCCAACAATCGAAATCAATAATAATAATAATAATTCAACAAAATTCTCAATTTTTCATGAAAGATTTAAAAATAATATCAGTCTAGCTTCTACTACCTTTAAACCAGATAAAAATATTAAAATTTTGGATTTATGGTCAATGGAACATGTGAATAATGTACAAATTCCTGCCCTTTGCAAGGATTTTCCTTCATCAGAAACATCAATACCCCAGGCTATTTACTGCATTTCATTGATTGTACTCTGGCTTTTATTATTAGCAACAGCTTTAGCCTATCAACTTAGAAAATTTCAAAAGATTAAAACTATCAACAAAGACTTTGAACTTGGAGAGATACAAAGAGAGATATAAACATTTTCTTCCTTTACAGAAATGGACACATTACAAATCGAGAAAATTTTATCACAAAATAGAATTACAAGAAGACATTTTATTGGATGCTTTGCCGCAGATAAAATCCCACAAGATTTTCAAAAATATCCTTGCTCAATGGTCGTCAACTTTGAAAAATCTTCTCAGAAAGGATCACATTGGATTGCATTTTTCATAATAAACCCCGAGAATATATTAATCTTTGATTCATTATTACTCCCCAACCCACCAATTTCAATTAAAAATTTTATTTCCAAATTTCCAAACCGTGTAATTAATAATGTACCCATTCAAAACCCTCTTTTACCCACTTGTGGTCAACATTGTATAACTTTTATTTATTTTATTTCCTCTGGATACTCTTATAAAAAATTCCTAACACTATTGTTAAATAATTCAAATCCAGATGAATTCGTTTTTTCTTTTATTATTAAAATGATAAAGAATATATAAAGTATTACAATTTTCAAAAATAATTTTCATTTAATTAAAATTTTAACATTCTGTTAAACATTAGTGTAATAATTACAGTTCCGTGATCAAACTTTACTAGATTTCCGTTCATCCATCTTAGTTCAATCTCAATTTCATTAATCTCTCTGGGTAACACTGGTATGAACATTGGCTGATCATACACTCTTTCTACAACACCTCCAGACCTATTCTCAACAGCCACAATTCTTAGTAACGAACTGACCGAATTTCCCATTATTACATTACTAGTTAATCCTTTTGAATAAACAGCAAAGCTTGTGAATCCTCCTTTGAGGTCAATGCCATATTTTCCAATTTGACCGTTTACCAAACGACCCATGGGGAAGCCGAGAACATAACATAATTGTGAAGATATAATTATATTGCTAATCTCAGGATCATTAAAAACTACTTTAAAGCGATCAATACTGTCCAAATATTCAAATTCAATGTCAGAATATAAATCTTTTGCCTGGGATTCCTTTTCTTCAATCAAGGTAACTGTTTTCTCATTTATCAGATCATCGTTTTTTTGCTCATCCTTATGCTCCTCAAATATCTCTTTTGCTGGTATAATTTCTTCTGAGGAATACAAATCTAAAACAGGACTTCCACTGCTTTTCTCCTCTTCATTTTCCTCTTCGTAATCTTCCTCCTCAGCTACTGTATCTTCCTCTTCATCTATTGATTGCTCAGGGGGTATTGGATCTCCATGTTTATCTATTCTTCTTGCATGTTTTAATTTCTCCTTGCTTTCTTTCAACTCTTTATCTTTTCTTTCATTTTCCTCTGTCTCTCTGGTCTTGTCCTGCTCATACCCATGTCTGTCCTTGACAACTTCAACCATTTCATCTGTAATTACCGGAGCAGGAATTGGTACTGGTTTGCCTTTATCATCTACTTTCAAGGCTTCTTCTAAATATTCTGGGTGTGTTTTCTCTTCAATTTTTTGCATCTCCTTAATTTCATTTTTAGTTGGTGGAATTGGCAGCTCAAAATTTTTCCATTTCTTGTATGCCTCTTGATGTATTGCTGTAAATCTGTTTCTTCTGTATGAAGCCAGTTTATTTAAGTTGTCAATCTCCTTCCCTAATTTATTCTTTTCTTCCTCATCTTGTTCTTGTGAATGCAAATCACGTTTTTCTCGAATTTGACTGTGTAATTCCTGTAGATCACCTAAATTTTTCTTCAAAGCTGTCCAATGATCCACTGGGTGGTCGTCAAAAAATTTTTGTACAAATTCTGAGTGCGTATTTGAATTTTGTTGATGAAATTCATCTCTAGTAATATTCAAATCTTTTTCAATAATAACAGATTCTATTGCTTCCAAATTTTTCCTCATACGTTTTATTGAATTAATAAACCTCTGAATCTCATCACCAGAACGAGCATTCTTACCATCCTCTTCCCTACTCTCTTTAATTTTGTCTTCTAGTTCAATGTATCTCACGATTATATTTATTTCCATCTTTATTATTTGTTCGTGATAATCATTTGGATGTTGTTCCAGAAACTGATTTGCTATTAGTCGATCATCACGCCTGTCTCTCTTATTAGCTTCCTCTGTTAAAAGACGAATTTCCTTCTTTTTACCTTCTGAAAGGGAATGTAGGTGGTCAAGTTCTTGCTGTAATTCTTCCTTCTTTGTTTCATCCTCCTCATTAAGAACCTCTTTTGTTTTTTCCTCTACTTTAACTTTATGTTGTTCTAACTCTTGCTCATGATCGCGTATAGCATCCCAGTAATTGTGAGGATACTGGTTAAAAAATTCCTTTATCCACAATGGTAGAGTATCCACTTCACTTGCCTCCCTTTTTCGCCTTTTCTTAGCTGCGTCCACTGCTAAATTAATTTCTGGGGCAATGATAATTTCATCCTCAAATGTCTCGATTGAAACATCACGTCTTTTCCTAGACTTTTCCTTGTTGGATAATACAAGCTTTAGAAAGAAGCTGAGTCCGTTCGGTGTTAGTTGTGTTGTTTTGGGAATTCCAATTCTATGTGGTTTCTTGTTTTTGTAATTAATTTCGATCCATTGTTTAACGTCGGTGCCAATAGTTGCAGCCCATGACTGGGGGTATTGGATACTGTAGAGTCCACATACCCAGTTTCCACCTTGAAATTCTATTGGTTTAGGGAGATGCACTCGGTATTTATTGGGTTTATTATCTGGGTAATCACTAACATTACTAGGAAGAACAACAAAGAATGTATTAGCCATTATTTATTTCAATAATAAAAACAATAATAAATTGAACAATAAAAGTGAAAAATAATTACAAATGATTTATGGGGAATGAAAATTTGTCTTTTATACAAATTGATTTTCATCTATCCACTGGGGTTGGGGATAATCAAAAAATTTAACAAAAAATTCTTTACTTCCATCTTTTTTCTTTTTACTCTTAATAATCTTCTCAATTCTGTAACTAGTATTCTCATCTTTTCTTACTTTTGTTAATTCCTCAGGGTAGAAATACCCTTTAAATAATTCTCCATTATCGTCACGGACGCGGTATCTATTGGGATTAGCCTTCTTTTTAACTAGATCTATTTGAAGAATTTCATCACTGTAGTTTGGCAAATAACCCTTTGAAAAAATATTTTTACTTCTGCTCATACGCACATGGTCATTTTCATTAAAGCGCGGTTTTTTTCGAAGATTACTTTTTCCAATAGGACCAAATACCATTTCTCTTATTTTCTTTGCATTGTTAAATCTCACATCGACTGGTCTTAATCCACCTAAAACTCTACACTTTGAATGATTTATTGCGTCTACAATCTTTGGTAATGCTTCTGTCCATTTTAAAGTATGTTTCTCACTCATAAATCTGTATAATCTCTGTTTAATGTTCCGAATACATCTTTCAGCTAGAGATGCTTTAACTTCTGAGAAAGTTGCTGTGTATTTTTCAATATCTTTATTCCTAAAGAAATCCATAATTTCTTTGCTGCAAAATTCTGTTCCCTTATCGCTGAAAATTCGGTGGGGGTGCATTTCCATTCTTGCCAAAATTTTTTCAAATGCATCAATCATATCATTTGATTTTTTAGTGCGAACAGGTTCAGCGAAAACTCTTTTACTTAAAACATCTATTGCAACAAGTGCATATTTCTTTCCATTATTTTGCCGCGATAATTTTTGAAAATCCGCCAAGTCGCACTGAACATCTGTCATATATCCAGATGGATATGTTATTGATCTTTTGAAGTGAACACGTCTAGGACGGTGAATTGTATAAGTTCTATTTCCTTCCAAATATTCCTCAACATCCTTCTTTTTAATGCTTGCATCTTTTTTCCGAGCTTCTGTCCATAGCTGGTTTACACCAGCAAATCCGGCTGGATTCGCTGGATCATTGTAAAGTTTATCTAAAATCATTTCCAGTCTGCTGGAGGTCTCCATTTTGATTCAGTTATTTCTTTGTATTCAGGTATTTTTCTTTTTTGTTTTGAATAAGTTCTTTTTGGAGTGCAGCTTCCCGTGCCTTCTCTATCAACGGCCAAATTTTATTATCACTTTTTAATTTATTTTCTAAAACTGATGTCCCCGGCGGTGTCAATTCACCCCATCTCAATTTTCCACTGATTCCTGTTCGGAGAATGCATTCTATGGATTTTTGTGCATTGCTTCCCTGTATTTCTTTTCCTCCCTTCTTACTTAGAATCTTTCCATCTGTGCTCACATCATATTTATCAAGATTCTCCTGCTTCATACTTTCAAATATTTCTTTTGTTTTTTCTTTTATTTCTGTCTTTTTTGGTTCAGTTTTTCTTCTGGAATCCGGAGATTCCTCATCGGCTGTATGCATACTAAGCTCATTTTCATTTAAATCGGCACCTTCTTCTAGATGTGGAAATTTTGGTGTGGGTTTATTTTGTTTAAGTACTTGTTGATTACTTTCATTGGCGTCTGTTTGGAGTAGGGGAAGTAATTTTTTAATTTGCTCCAGTGCTGGATCTTCCATTTGTCTTATTGAAACATTCATTGGTCTCTCATTTTGGTCCTTCAACATGTGTAAATAACGTCTCAATTCCTGATTATAATTTATATTCTTTAATTCAGTGTTTGCATTTTGATTTTTAATAGTTTCCAAATTTTCTCGTGTAAAATCCAAATTAATATTTCCAGTTTCTGGTGTGGGTTGAGTAAGTAGTCCGCGATATATATCTTCAGGTACTAATATAAATTTATTTGCCATTTTTATTAATTGCTTGTCAATGTTTTTGTTAATTCAATAATGATTGGTGTTAGAAGGGCAGGAAACAATCCGATTGGTAAACCACTTCCTTTTTGTATTACAGTACGTCGGGCTCCTCTTTCTGTTTTTAATCTACTCACACGACGAACAAAATCAGCAAATGGTAGAAGACGAGATTTTTGTCTTTTAGTTAATTTAAATTGACTGCGTATAATATTGAAACAAATTTCAGTGAGAGAGAGTAATTGGTCGGTTGAAGCTTTTTTTAAAATGTGTCTTCTTTTAGTTAATGATCGTGTTTTTGCGAGCTGTTTGAGGAAATGTAGGTTGTCCTTGACAAGTTGACTAATATTCGTTGACATGTTTTAATTAGAGGAATTCTTGGGTAAAAATATAATAGGTAATGAATTGTATGAGTCTTCTGAATCTTTGTCCTTAAATATATTTGTTCTTAGTCTAAGTGTTGGATCTGATGAGGGGTGTAAATCGATAAAGAGATATGAATAATTACTGCTGCTTGTAGCTTGTCGATATGCGTCTAGAAAATAATTTAATCTTCCTGGGAATAATTGTACTCCTAGATTTCGGATGGCCAATGCACTATTTGGTGCGCGTGTTAATACAATATACATAGAATTCTGACGTGCGACTTTGAGTTTTTTCTCGAAGAGATTCTGAGTGATGAAAATTATGCCAAAATTAAGATGATGAGATTTCTTTGTGAAAAGTTCCGATAAATATTTTTCGTCAATTGAGTACATTAGGTCATCAAGAATGACTAGTGTAGGTTGTTCTTGTTTCTTAATAAGATCCTCAGGGGGAACTCCGGAATAGACTGAGACTCCGGCTCGCTGTAGTTCGGGCACAAGAGTATTATATTCGCCATAGCAGTAAAGAATAGATTTTGGAATAGGCTCAATAAGTTGATCAGAATTGAAAATTAATTTTCGGACAAGCGTACTTTTCCCAGTTGAACTTGGGCCGCTAATAATACAGCCAAATGGAAGTTTTAATTTCAAGTCTTTATTAGAAAATAAATGATAATTCATTTTACAAATATTTATCGAAAATTAAAAATATAAAATATGATTGATGATTATTGGAGGATTATTAATTGGAGGATTAATAAGATTTAATATTATTTGGAAGGTTATCTTTTTCTTCTAATTTCTTTTCTTTATCGTCTTCTTTTTTATTTTCTTTTGTTTCTTCTATTCCTACTTGAGCCTGGTTTTGTGAAAACTTTGACAAAAATTCCTTGATAGTCATCTGCTCCTCTCCTTTAATAAAATCTTTTCCATTCCACTTTGGCTCCTTGTGAATAATATTGAAATTCTTTCCTTTTGATTTTACGCGAAAAACACATTGTTGAGGAATCTCGTAGATATGGTCAAACATTACTACTTTCTCTGATTTCAGTCGGTTGCAATATAAGGTTACATCCTTCGGAGTAACAATAAAATCAATGTCAACATTTTCCCCCTTGCAGCTTTTACATTTTCCTGCCAAGTCAAACTCCACAAACCGTGCTGTTATGAGCCGTCGTGATGAAATTGTCACACCAGACGAAGACACACTAAATAAAACCTCAGGGAGCACTTTTTCTAAGAGCTGGCAATTATTTTCAATTACTGACATTTTTTAAATATTTTTATAAATGAATTCAAATTTTGAATGGAAGTTTGATCTGGGGGAATGTTTCAGTATTTATACACAGAAAATGGGCGTGGCTTCCAAAAAAGAGAATTTGAATTAATGAATTGAAATTTCCTATGTTAAATAATAATAAGGTAAGTCTAAAATTTTTATTTCAAATTAAATTATTACAATTATTGAAATTAATATTAAAAATAACAAGTTTATGTAAAAAAAATATTTTAGAAAATTTTATTCAATTTTTCATGTTCTGTACCTTCTTCTCATCCCACTCTGAAACAAAATCTTTGAGCTGCATATTTAATTTAGCGCAGCCTTCACAAATTTCAAAACAAATTCCAATATTTCCATTCTCCTTCTGAGTAAATTTATTCTTATCATAATAAAGAGCATTAGCACATTTTTTGCAAATTCTTATTTCAATCCTTGGGGTATCTTTCATGCGCATAATTTTCCAAAGTATACGCGGATTTATTTCATGTTTCTTCTCAATTTTTCCATTGTTTATTTTTGAAGTAGCAGATTTTGATTTATTGCTTTTTTCCGTATCCTTTTCTATCTCTACTTCAATTATCTCTTCCTCCTCATTTTTTTTCTCATTAATTAATTCAAGTTTTGGGATTTTTTCATTTTTAAATCCGCTCATTTTTATTTTTTCAAATTTTATTTATATGAATGAATGAAGAAATGAATGAAAATTGGGAAATCTATTGCCTTATATACTCACACAAGTCCCGCCTACTGCAATATTTCGTAATAAATACCAATTTTCAAGGACAAATTTTGAGTATAAATAGGCAAAATTTTCTTTAATCCTATCATTTTAAAATTCATTTGAAATTTTAGAAAACACTCTAAATTAATCGATAAAAATGAATTCGATTTTGGAAGATATTTCAAAAAAATTGAACTGCCCAATTTATATGGTGAGATATAGACTAATGCTTCAGGAAAATGCAGATTTGATTTCAAAATTTATAAATGAAAACGGAAAGATAGAGACAACTTATTCAGATAGGAATGGATTGAAATATACAATTCGATGTGACGGAATTACAACATCAGGGGCTCATTTACTCAAAGCCTTCGGTGACTTAGCTTACCCATTCAACATAACGGTTGCGGCATACTTCTATGCGCATCACAAAATAAAACTCCAATATCCGTTTCATCAATGTGTTATCGCAAGAACGTTTACAAAGGATGGAATTTGTAAGAGATATTTCCCGCTTGAGCTTGTATGTTTTGCTCCTACATCGCCCCCATCACCCCCATCAACATTAAGCGGTTTAACATTTACAGCACGGCGTACACAAGCAAGTTCGTCTACATCAACAACCAGTCTCAATAGTAATCCATTAGCGATAGAAGACCTACCACCAACACCCACTAATGCAAAATCGAGACCAGGAATATTGTGGATTGAAATACAAGGTAAATCCAATCAATGGGAAAAACGCAATATTTTGATAGACTGATTCAAATATTTAATTCTAATTAGATATTAAACAAATTATAAATTTACATAGGAAAATGATTATTAATATCATAAATAAAAAAATTATTTTTTAAATGATTTACAAATTTTTGAAAAAATCTATAATATTTGAAATAGGAGGTTCATATAAAAATCGCCATCTTGAATACATTATGTAATCTGTTCTATTATGTTTTCCAAATTTGAACTTGTTGTCCCAAAGGTCCCAACGTAGAATCCAACGCCCCATATTTTTTATTTCAACTTGTCTTGCTATATCACTCTTCCTCAAATGACAGATATCTTTTATTAACCATTTCTTAATTAATCTTTCTTTTCCATCAGTCTTATTCAATGAACTATTGTTTAATTTATCGTCTCGTCGAAATTCACCGGAATTATTAAAATTTTTGTTAGAAAATATTGGCGGTGGTGTTCTCCGCCATATTGGTATATCCATTAAATTATTTTCTTCTCTGTTAGGAAATATTGTTGGAGGTGTTCTTCGCCATATTGGTATTTCCACTAAATTATTTTCTTCTCTGTTAGGAAATATTGGTGGTGGTGTTCTCCGCCATATTGGTATTGGTGTTCTCCGAAATATTGTTGTCACTAATTCTCTCTTCCTGTGTTTATCGTCCGAACTCTCTATCGCTAAGGACAGAATAGATATGAATATTATTGAAAACATTAACATTTTAAAAATATTTGGTGTAATAAAGGAGGTATTAAAGATTTTTTCAAATGCTTAGTTTTTAATTAATTTTTTTAATTTAAATAACGATATTTTATTTTTAATACAGAGCAATGCGTATTTATTTAAAATAGGTTTTTATTTGAATGAATTTTATTTTTTAGATGTGGTACAACCTCACCCTATCTTTTTTCCTATTTTTACTATATTCAATTAAAATATACAAATTTTTATTATTAAATTAAAAATAAATACAGTTGTGAATATTTGATAAGTAAAAATATGAAATCATTTTTGTCCAAAATGTACAATTTTGAGGTTATTGGATATAATTCCTTTTTGTATTATCGGTCTAAATATTTTTCTCATCTTAGTTGAATAAACCGTACCATCCTTCACGTTCCGCCGTATAAAGTTTGGATTTTCAATCATAATTGTTCCTCTATCCAGGTCATCATCTTCCTCATTATCGTTTCCTCCATTTGCATAATGAAGTACACTTTCTTTGAAACTGTCAAAATGTAAAATTTTGCAGACATCAGCCGTTAAGGTTATGCCACGTACTTTTAGAACACTACTAACTTTGGCATTCTTTTTGCTTTCCATTCTAAGTGCGTAAGCCTTGCACGCACCTCCAACATATTCTTTTATTTCAGATCCTGCATATTCTCTCGCTAAGTCTCCTAGATGAGGTCCTGTTTGAAGAGGACATTCCATATACTTTGGATGGGAAAATAGTATACTGTCTGTGTCTCCATAGAGAATATTGCATCCTGGTGATTCAGCTACCTTTTGCATTGCTTTCAATAGTTTTATTCGTGCTGCTGATGTTGTCCATAATGATATAACCATATTTGATGTATCATGTTCAATGATAAATTCTTCTTTCTGTTTGTAAGTAAGTAAAATTGTTTCTTCAGTCAAATTATCGATAGATTGTATTTCAATTGAGTTGTTCTTGTCATATTCGATAAGTTCAGTTGGCGAATCAATGACTACACTTCTTGATTGACCATTCCTAAGACTGAATCTTCCCCATAGAGAATTGAGCATTAGTTTTGATATGTAGCGCATAGCCTGATCTGGTACCATTTTTTCTCTATCAAGCTCAATTCCAAATTTTTCTTTGCATTCATTTATAAATCTTTCCTCACTTTCATTTCCTTCTATTCCTTCAGGGAACCCACTAGCATGGATCTTCATTGCCATAAACTCGGCCACATAATTTTTAAATAAATTTTCATCCCATTTTTCATAATGTAGAGCTCTATAAAATCTTGTAACTGTATATCCAACTTTTAATGCCTCTTCCAATTCAATCGATGTACATGTTGAAACCCAACCTCTTTCATTATCATTGTGTGTACATCGGTAGTCTTTGATGTTTGCTCCATTTGGGTAATTGAGTGAGCATTTTCTGCATAGTGGGAATAAAAGTCTTTCATCAAATTTGACTGGAATTACAGGGACATCCAACTTCGATGGCGGGATTAAAAATACTTTCAAAATTCCTTTGAATGGAATTTGGTCTCCACTGTTCCAATTAACTTTTTGTTCAGCTAAAGGTACAACATGTATTTTCGGATGCCCAACTGGAAATGCTGTTGTGGCAATTGTTGAAGGGTAGAGCGAATTAAAATCTAAATAACCAATTTTATGTTGTTCTGCGTCAGCGTCAAAGTACATTTGCAACGGTCCTGTTCTTCCACCGAAATAACAATCTCTAATATTTATTGGGCCTTTGTTATGATAATTTGCAAATGATTTGCGCATATTTTTGCTGCGGCGTAGCATTTGACGAATTTCACATTCCCATATTATATCAACATTTTTGATATTTCTTCGTATAATTGCCAAACGATTTTCATCATCTTCTATTGTCTTAGCCATTGTTTTTCCATTTGGTAGAATTTTATACAAATCATTTCCAAAGCATTTTTGACACGCATGCCAAGCACATCCATTTACCTCAATTGCTCTATCTTCTTCCTTTATATATCCATCTATCTTGTATCTTCCAGCTACCACATGTTCTCCACCTTCTGAATGTGCACTTTGGATTTGAACTCCCCGTGTCTCTTCGTACCATTGTAAATATTTCAGTGCAAGTTCACTTTGATTATCACAGTTTTCATATCCCTTTTCGGGAACAATTGCCAAGTGTTGAGGTTGCAGATGGTTAAGTCGAAAATGCTTCATACAAGCTGATGCTATCGTCATTGCATCTCTTAAAATATCAATCCCTTCTTGAGATGATCCAGGTTGTGTATTTTTCTTTTTGCTAATTTCCATAAATTTTTTTCTGAAAGCAATTAGTGCTTCTGTAAGAATTTGTACATCGTTTGTGCAATATTCGGCCAATGCTTCGTCCAAACAAAATTGGTGATTTTTTTCTTCTTCATACCATTTATCAAATTCATTTTGCTTTTGAGGGGGCATTCCTCCATATAAATAATCAGATTTTAAGGGTAATTGTTGAAGTGTTCGCCCATAATTTTCGGGGATGTTTGCCAGATGAGGAAAAAATTGTTTTTCAGTTACTTGCAGTCCAAATGCTCCAATCAACTTCCCCAAAGCCACTGGACAGAGATTATACGAGTCACGAAATATAACCTCATTGCATTTATTGTTGCGCGGAATTTTTAATTCATAGAGCTTATTACCACGACGAATCATTGATGGCACAACCCCTTTCAGATAAATTTCTCTGAATACCATTACCATATCATAACGCCCTCCATTGTGTGAAAATGCCATTGTTGAATATTGAGGGTTGAGTTCAAATAGAATCCATTGAATAAAGTCCTTGAGCGGATTTTGAGTGATAGTTTGTTTATCGACTTTTGTCTGATTGAATGGTTGATGTGAAAATGTTACTGATCGATTGTTTCCACAGATTGAGCAACTAATTACATTTTGGTTCAGAGGTGAACGCCATATTTTTCCATCTTCCATACATTTTGTACATGTTACTGTGGCGGCAATAAAATTTACTTTGTGGAGCCGTCTTTCTTCATTAACATTATTTATCTTCTCATTTTGTGTTGCTTCAAAATCGAATGTTACTAGTCGATACGGTACTGATTTTTTAGGTTCCAAAGGGCGAATAAAGCATCCTCTATCAATACTATGATATTGACGGCAAATTTGACACCATTTTTGTCCGCATACGTGCTGCTTTTGCTCCTCTCTTTTATAATTTTTTATTGACCATATTACACCACACTTTTCACATATTTTTGTTTGCCGACAATTGCTACCTTTCTTATGGTAGTTATAACATTCCTCATTCAAATACTTTTTTCCACAGTCATCACATTTCTTGAAAAAATTTGCTGTTGCCATACAAGGACGTTCACTTCCAATACGTCCGCAAAATCTACAGAGAGATTTACATTTCACATCATGTTCCTTTGATTTTCTATATTTCTTTTCACAAGTAAAACAATATTTGTGTTTGAATCCAAACATTCCTCCAACATTTCTTAGTCCATCAAAATGATTATTTGAGTGAAAAATTGCGATTGGTACATTGAAATTTTCATTTCCATATTTAAATATTGGTTTCTCATTTACACTACCAAAGACAAAAACTTTAAATTTATATCCTGTTTCTTTATATTGATTGTTCCAAAAATTTACAACAATTGGTACGTAAACCACCGCATCATATTCAGGTAGGTCATTTGGAATTTTTGCAGCTTTTAGGAGCTCGAAAACATCTTCCAGCTGCCTTTTTTTGTTTTGCATATATCTTGTAAAATTCCAACGTGCACCTAATTCTTTAGTGAAGTATTTTCTTGTAATCTCCAAAGCATAGAATAAGCATAAGTTGTTCTGATTAACTATTTTAATAAATAATTCATCTCTAAGTTGAAAATCATCTGCTGATTTATCTTTTGGTGCACGACCTCTAATCGATTGATTTGTCGAAAGTGATGAAATACCTAGTGTCTGGACTTTTATTGTGAAGGGGTGTCCATGAAGTGACCCCTTTTCTATTTTAGATTGCGAAACAAGTTGAAATCTTGTTAATATGTTGTCTATTGTATCTTTTTCTATTTTTCTAATTGGTATCCATATATCATTATCCAATAACTGTGATGAAATTAATGCTCCTAATCGGTCAGGATTAATTGATTGATTCTTTGATGCCTCCACAGTTTGATCCATGCACTCTTGAATTATTTTTCTCAATAATTCCTCTGGATTTTCCGGTAGTTTTTCAATTATAAACTTTCCTGTCGTTCCCATCATTTTAAATTTACTATTAAATTGAGTTTCATAATCGATTTGCCTGTAATAATTTTTTAGGGTTGTTCCAGCGCCGCGTTGTGTGGTATTGAATAAGTGAGGAAGTAGATTCTCGATAAAGAATCTTGGGCGTTTATTTGGAGAAGGACCATTTTGTCCATTATTAAAAGACATTGTATAAGTTTTTATTTTAGATTATTTTTAGTTTTTAAAGTAAATGATATAAAGAATGAAAAAACTTCACCTTTTATACTCACGATTTTGGAGTATATCCTAATTACGAAATACTTTTTTGAAGGAAACAGGAGAGAAGTTACAACAAATTTGTGCTTCCTATAAAATCATTAATCATCATAAACCATTTGAGTAATAGAAAAATTTAAATTAAAGCTTGTTTACAATATTTAAAAACATTTGAATTCATTTAATATTACAAAATTTTTTTATTAACTTTCGTTCAATTTTATCCTATCATTATGTTTGTACTTCTGGTCATTCACAATTTGAAAATTGGTATTACGAAATAATTTGTTAAACCCCTTACATATGTACTTCCTGTCATTTTTAAAAATCATTTTAATTTTTTTAAAATTTTGTCAAATTCATTTTCCCCTATTTTTATTTAATTAATTAATATTTTTAATTTTAAATTTTGAATTTTTAATTAGAATCTTTTTTAATTTCTAAATACGGAATTCCCGCCAATTTTTAAATTTTTGGACATTGACATTTTGTCAATTGACATTTTGAAATTTAGAATATTATCACATGACATTTTTAAATTTGATATTTTATCGGGTGATCTTTTGGACATTGGCATTTTGTCAATTACATTTTGGCACTGTGGCAATTTGTCACATGACATTTTGAAAGTTGGCATTTTGTCGTCTGGCAATTTGAAAGTTGACATTTTGTCTATTGACATTTTGTCGATGTGGCATTTTGTCGCTTGCCATTTTTAAATTTACCATTTTGTCGGGTGACATTTTGTACATTGACATTTTGTCACTTGACATTTTGTCGCTGTGGCATTTTGTCGCTTGACATCTTTAAAGTTACCATTTTATCGGGTGACCTTTTGGACATCGGCCTTTTGTCATATGACATTTTGTCGCTGTGGCATTTTGTCGCTTGACATTTTGAAAGTTTGTATTTCGAAATAATTAGCTCCGCCCCTTACATTCGTACTTCCGATCATTTTTTAAAATCATTTTAATTTTTTTCTAAAATTTTTTCAATTTATTTCTCCCATATTTAATTTAATTATTTTTTAAATTTTATAATTTATTTTTATTATCTACTAAAACTAAGAAATTTTTTGAAAATTTTTAAATGCAACCCCCTTCTCCCAATTTTTTAAATTTTGTATTTCGAAATCCCCTTAAATTTCTACTTCCACTCTTTTTTTGAAATCATTTTATTTTTTGTTAAAATTTTGTAAAAAATTTTTCTTCCCCATTTTCTAATTAATTAATTAATTAATATATATTTTAAACTTTGAATTTTTAATTAAAATCTTTTTTAATTTTTAAATTCGAAATTCCCGCCAATTTTTAAATTCCCTCCAATTTATAAATTTACCATTTTGTCAGTTGACATTTTGAAAGTTGGTATTTCGAAATAATTAGCTCCGCCCCCTCACATTTTTACTTCCGCTCTTTTTTTGAAATCATTTTAATTTTTTGTCAAAATTTTGAAAATTTATTTTTTATCATTTTTATTTAATTAATATTATTTTTATTTAATTTATTTTTAAATTAAAAAGTCCCTTTTAACTTTAATTAATTTTGACATTTTAAATTTAATTAATTAATTTGATAATTTTTACCCTTCCACCCAGATCGCTCTTTTTTCTTAAACGTATTAATTTATTTGACACATTTCTTCACCCTTTACCTTCAAAAAGTAATTAATCATTTTAAATATGATTAATTACCCTCACCCTTTTATAAATTTCCCTTGAACCCTTTCAAAAGGTATAGGTTGGCGGCATAATCAAAAGGAAAAAGCTTCAAAAGGTTTGGGTTTGGGGGTGAGGAGCGATTTGGGGTGAGCGATTTGGGGGGTGTTAACTACTGCCCTGCAACAAAAGGGTGGTTAGAAAAGAAAAATAGTGTGGTAAAAAAATTGTTCCGATTGGTTGTTTCCCATTGGCTCCCAAACCTTTAAGTTTCCAATGGCCAATCACCCATTTGTTGCACGTTGTGCAACAAAAGGGTGGTAAAAATTCAAAACACCCCGTCCCTTTTGTTGCACGTTGTGCAACAAAAGGGGGGGGTTACTACTAACTTACAAATAAAATAGCCAAAATAAAATCAAGACAGAAATGACAATAAAGTGGAATTTAAAAAGAATTTAAATAATAAATATAATTTCATAACAAAAAAAAAAGAAAATAATTCTTTATAAATGCCGCCCGACATTTATTTCTTAAAAGCAAAAAATAACGAGAGTGACTGGCACGAGGAGAAAATGCACTTTTTAAATAAGCACTTTTATTTAAAAAATATTTATTTATTAAAAATTAATCAACCTAGCAAGGTTTCAGAGAAAATTTACGACTATCAAAGTTAAAACTCATAGAAAAATGAAGATTAAAATTAGGGTTAGGGCCTGATATCGGGCTTCTCTGGCCAGTCTTCTGCGAAAACCCACGATCGGCTTTTCCGTTGGCCAAATCCAAAATCAATTAGAAAATACTTTAAATTAAAAACAACTTACACTCGATAACATAAAAAGACTCTTGATTAGGGAAGGGCCCGGTTAGGTTCGAAAAAAGCCCGGAAACGGCACGATAACCGGGCCCCAGCCCTAATCAGAAATTTTTTATGTTATCGAGCATGAAACGTTTTTAATTTAGAGTAACTATTTAATTTTTTTAACTTATTTCAATCTGATAATGAAGAAAAAATAAATATTTATTTAAACTCAAAAATTCAAAATATATTTGTAAATCATTAAAAAATATGTATTTTTATTTATTCTTTATCATTCTTATGAGAAAAAAAGCCTGGAGGTGTGTTCTCCATATTCTTCAATAAACGCATTTTAAGGCCCTGAAATTTTATTTTAATTATTTTATTTTTCTTAAATTTTTTAAAGACTCCATACAAAAAATTTTCTTAGACGAAACTATCGTAAATGCCGAAATAATATCCCTTTCTCAAATAATTACCCCCTCGTAAAAATAGTTATACTTAGCCTTTCTAAAAAAGCTCAAATAATTACCCCCTCCAGAGAGAGGTTGAAAAAATAATTACCCTGGTTAATTATTTTAGCAAATACGGTAGATTAACATAATTCCCAAAAATTTATTTGAGAACTAAAAATCACAAAGTTTTAGATTTTTGGTCTTAGATTTCGTACCGTTACGCTGTGGACAGCCTTATAATTAATTTGATTATTTTTAGTCGAAGTTCCTTCCACATTTATTTGCTCAGATTTTGAATTATCTAGTTGTTCAGATGATGTAGAAGCTTTTGAAGTTGTTGCTTTTCGCTTAATTAAATTTGGTCGAAGACGAACAGGGTTGCAAAAAGCCAGCTTAAACAATAAAGTTTAGTGTAATTTTGAATCCCATGGGATCATCCCAGAATTCGAAACCCTAGAGCTCTGTTATGTCCGTGATTTGAATATTTTTAATGTTTTTATTAATTTAACCTTTTTATCTATTTTCCCCATTTCTTAATGTATATTTAAATAATTCCCCCAGTCCAACTTTCAAATATTTTCCCATTCATCTTATTTAAATTGTTGACCTTCACCTTTATTTCCTAAACCTTTTCCTTTGTATATTTTCCTTATATTTTTATCATCTACCGCCCTTCCTAGTCCCTATATATACTTGTAACTTTTCCCTCATTTTCAGTGCTCTTCGGAGCCTCACTTGACCCTAATAAATGTAATTGAAGAAATAAATATATTATAATATATTGCCTCATTAAATTGAGAGTTTAGGGTCATTTTAAGCTTAATATAAAATGTCTGAGATCACAGACATAATAATGGCGCGGTCGACAACGAACCGGGTAGAGCCCGAGAAAAATATAAAACCGGACACGAACCGAGATAAATAAATTAAAATATCCGGGTACGAATACAAAAATGGTGCCAAGTACCCGAGCCAGATTTAGTCTGGTATAAATTAAATAAAAAGATAATAAAAAATACTTCCGGACATCATCCGAGTTTAAAAAAGGGGAAAGAGAAAGATTAATTTTAAGTGCCGGGTTAAACCCGAGGAAATGAAAATTCAAAAGTATTGAAAATCCGAGTTTTACACGAGAAAATTAAGTATTCCTTCCAATTTTGTCTAAAGAGCCGTCACTGTTAAGGGACGAGGAGAGACATTGTAATTTTGTAATTTAAGCCATAGTTGTGATGGGCATAGAGAAAAGCCTGGATGATAGGCTAGTAAAGCGTAAGACGCGGGAAATGCGCAGCTGTTGAAACGTAAGACGGCCATAGCCTCGTAAATGTATAAGCCTATGTTGCGCAGTATTTACCTCCAGAGAGCTATATGCCGTCCACAAGGATGATAGCTGAGAGCTGCCTTAGTGGAATCACAAAGCAGTGATATCTCTGCCGACATTGAAGGAATACGACCCGTTTAGTTAAACTAATCGGAGGCTTCAAAAATGTGAAATTTGAAAAGAAAAATTAATGGTATGAATTAAATAAGGAAAGTATATTTTGAAGATTTGTGATTTGTTAATTATTTCGCTCTGTGGTGTGTGAGCGAAGATAGATTAATCAGCCCTGAGGCGAGTAGCATAATTTGAAGTTAAATTGAAAATTAGTTGAAAAAAAGTTTGAAAAAAAGAAAATAAATTGGTAAAAAAAATAGAGAATTAAATCCCGATATAAATTTATAATCCACTAGATTAAAGTGAGAGAATTTAACTTAAATCGGAGGAAAACTTAAAATTCCCGCTTCTAAGCGGAGGGCACCATAAAATCTGGGCAACTTCTTCTGACGAATGGATTTCACTAATGGAGATGAATTTCTTGAAGGAGGAAGGAGTGTTATGTCCGTGATTTGAATATTTTTAATGTTTTTATTAATTTAACCTTTTTATCTATTTTCCCCATTTCTTAATGTATATTTAAATAATTCCCCCAGTCCAACTTTCAAATATTTTCCCATTCATCTTATTTAAATTGTTGACCTTCACCTTTATTTCCTAAACCTTTTCCTTTGTATATTTTCCTTATATTTTTATCATCTACCGCCCTTCCTAGTCCCTATATATACTTGTAACTTTTCCCTCATTTTCAGTGCTCTTCGGAGCCTCACTTGACCCTAATAAATGTAATTGAAGAAATAAATATATTATAATATATTGCCTCATTAAATTGAGAGTTTAGGGTCATTTTAAGCTTAATATAAAATGTCTGAGATCACAGACATAATAAGCTCAACAGACCCAGGACCTTCTAGGGTTGACCCAATCCCATATACTCTCATACATATTTTTGTTATTAAAGTTTCACTAAATTTCGAAACAAAATATTATAAAAAATACATCTTAAATTTACTAAATTTTTTCATAGTGAAAATTTGAACTTTAACAGAAATATTGGCCTTTTTTTAGAGCGTTAAAATTTTCTGTTTAATTTATTTAATAACAAATTTAATCCCCACTGGAAAAAAATTATTTTAATTTTTTAATTTTGTTCTAAGCCAATCCGCCTAGACTCAAATACCCCCAAATAATTTAATTTCTAAAATAAACACTCACAACAGGAGAAGCCAAACTATCCAAAGATTCTCGCATACTTTTACGATTAACATAACGACTGTCAGCTAGCAAATTCTCCATTTGCAAGTCCTTGGCTGTCAAACCAAAATATGAGGGGAATAAATCACTGAAATTAAAAAAAAATTTTTTTTTTATTTTTCCTTCCATTTTACTTGTTTGTCTGTGCCACAGTTGTTCCAACATTCGTTGTATCATTTAAAATAATTTTGCTACCGTCACAATTCTCCTCTGGAAGTTTTACAGGAAAATAGGGCAAAGGCTGAAAAATTTTTTAAAAATTTTTTTTAAATTTTTTTAGACTATCTGCCCCCAATTTTTTAATTTTTTCGGTAAAATTTCCACGTATTTTCTCACCTCTACATTACTAACAGAGGATACTGTAGATTCCAAAAACTCTTTAAATTCATTCCATCCAAAGTAAGAATTTTGATGGAAGGCTAATAATGCAAGTTCTAATTTGTCGGTTTCCTCATTTGCTAAAAAAATTTGAAAATTTTTTTGTTCTATAAGAAAAGACGCGCCCCTTTATTTAGAGTATTGTTTAAGAATAAAGACAAGGTTTTACATTATGTGCCCTCCAGAAAATTAGTTGACAAAGGGGAGGGTGACAAAGGGAATAATTTTTTAAAATAAAAAATCACAAAATTACTAGGGTCCAACCGGAACCGGAACTTTTTCTTGGTTCCGGCCGGAACCGGATCAATTTGAGTAACGCCGGAACTTTCCGGAACTGGAACCGGAAGTTCCGGTGAAACCTATAAATTACCACTCTCTATTCACGGAAGTGCCTGTGAACCGAGATATCAAAAACCCCAGAAAAAACCCCTGAAGTCCCAGTATAATCGAAAAACCATAGGGTGGAGTAAACACATTTTTGGGGTGAAAAATCATAAAATGGGGGAGGGACGCCTCCTATCAAAAATAATTTAATTTTCAAAAAAAATCCCCAACATTCTTCCATAAGCAATTTCCATTTATTACATAATCGTTCAAAATAAATAATCAACAAATTATTCAAAATATTTAAAGGAGTTGTCTTTGTAGTAGAGAATCCAATATTTTGAATTATTGAAGCTGTCGATTTTAATAATAAATTTTTTGGGTTAAATTGGCTGGAAGAGGACATTTTATAAATAATATTGATCTAAATAAATAGAAAAAAGGGGAAAATAAATTTTTGTCCTTCAAAATGTGAATTAATATTTAATTTATTTGTCTCTTAAAAAATAATAAGTGAAAAATAATTTTTGCTTTTCTAATTATTCACAGATTAAAATAAATAGATAGATAGTATGGAGAGTAGAAAGTTTAAATATTTTATTTTGGAAAATAATAAAAGGGTAAAAGAGATGGTATTTATTATTATACTCAAAATAAAATGACATAACCCAAATAACATTGTTTAAGCATTTTTTCATTAAAAAATAAGTCAGTATCTCCAGGCTAAGTGTCAAGGTTTGCACCGCAAGCGAAGCTTTTGAGAATTATAAGTAGGGACAGGATTTTTAGGCAAATGCCTGTTTTTTCCCAAATAGGCCTGATGCTTAAACGTCCAAATCAGGTGTTATTTTACTGAAGTCTTCTTTCTAACTAATTTTATCGTTGCCTAAAATTGCCTATTTCGGCTTTTTCTGACAAAGTGCCCTATTTTGCCTTTTTTCAGCCTATTTTGCATCTTTTTACTAAAATTTGCGCATTTTTTGAGAAAATTGCTGTCTAAAAAAATTTTTTCTTGTAAAATATAAAATTTTTTCAAAAAATTTTTGTCAAAAAATCTTTTTGGGGAAAATTTTCGTTTGAAAAATTTATCAAATTACTTTTGGAAACAAAATAAATAATATAAATTAATTTATATGTAATTCTGATCATCAAAATTAATTCATTTAACAGTTTATTGCCTAGATTTATCATTTTTGATAAAATTTAGCCAATTTAAATCAGAAAATCTCGAAAAAATCCTGCCTATTTTGCCTTTTTCCGGATTTTAGTGCCTATTTTGGCAATTTTTTACTGCCTATATAGGCGCCTATTTTTAACTTTATCGTGCCTAAAAATCCTGTCTCTAATTATAAGGTTAAATTTAAAATTTAAAACCCCTTTGAAGTTGCAGGCGAAACTTTTAGGATTTTCAGAAGAACCGGATTTAGTAACGAAACAAAAGTTCGTATCATCCAACAATTTAATCGTATTTGACCATTTTTAGTTCTAAGGGAAGGAAGAAAGTAAAGTGAAATTAGGACAGATAATCGAATAAGGCCAATGAAAATATTTTGAATTTAAATCTTCTCTATAATTTTGGAATTTTTTTGGCATGTTTTATTGCAGTTACACAACCACAAGTTATAAATATATGTACTATATTTATTTATTTAAGAATTATTTTAGATTAATATTGCAATATTTATCTTTTATATCTCAATAATTTTTTCTTTTGTTAACATGTTAACTTCGATTTGTTTGTCTCTCGCCAAATTATTTTTTTTTCTAAAAAATTAATAATCATATATCCATAATATTAAATTAAACCTTTTTACAACGCGCAAGGATGCCCATGTTTTACACAGAAACCAAGCAGGTCGGACACTTGAATAATAGTATTTGGACAAATAACTTTGATATTCACTAAGCATGGTTGACATAAAAATTTACAGCAATTCTTTATGAAATCATCTTGTTCAGTAGCTGTAGCTAACATTGTCATGCTGATTAGAACAAAAATAAATCCAAAAACTTGATATTTGTTCATATTTGTTAGATTTATATTTTTTAATAATTGTATATTTTTTTCTAAATTATTAAGTAATTAACTTTGGATTTTATTGCCATATTTTCCCGAATAGTAGCACCTTTACTAATACATATAACTGGAGTTGGACGATATCGATATTTTGGAAAATTTCGATATCGAGATTGGTATTTGGGGCGATTTCTATTATCGGCTCCATGATCGATATCGGATGAAATCAATATTGGAAAATGCTGATATTCAAGATCGATCTCAACTTGTCCACCTCTAAATATAACTATAATCAGTCCCTATGGGATGATTGAAAAAGAAGATTTTACTAGGGAAAACAGACTACCGTATTTCCTAAAATAGTGCGGCCCCCTAAATTAGTACGGCCTTCTGAAATAGTACGGCCCTTTGGAAGAGGGTTGAAAAATAGTACGGCCGGCCGTACTATTTTAGGAAATACGGTATATTTATTAAATAGTATTAAACAAAAATTTGTATCTTAGGCATTTAATTTTCTTTGATAAATTAAATTAAATCCCAAAATTATTTTTGAGATTTAATTAAAGAAGTTTCTTGTAATAGCAAGTACATATAATTTAACAAGGTAAAATAAATTTTTATTTTATTTAAATAAATTTTAAAGTTTTAAATTTGTGATACTTGATAAAAAAATTTCACAGCTATTTATAGTCTCAAAACGGAATCTAAAAATGATGTCATCTTTAAATATTCTTATTTATCAAAAATAATCAAAATATTTACTTTTAAAAATAGAAAAAAATTGAATAAATAATTCTGATTTTCAATGAAGAAATTTAAAAACAACTTGTCCTTAGGACGCGTTTATATTTGGCGTAGATTTAAAAAATATTTTTACGTGTTAATATGTAGTTTTAATAAACAGTAGAAAGGAGAGGTATTCTCTTCTCTGTTGCCATTCTTGACTTGTTCAAGAGAATCTTTGCTTTTGTTGATATATTTTGCATAAAAGGACAATATCTTTATATATCCATAGTATTAACAAGAAACCAAAATTTTCTCAAATTTATTTGGCGCTCAAAATCCAACGCATCATAAGTTCATTAAATTTAAATAAAAAATAATATTTCTATTTTTGACCATCACTAAAAATATCAAACCCTAAAAATATCCTAAAAATTCGAATTTGAATAATCATGATTTTTTATAGCATCATTTTAAAAATACTAAAATTATTTTAAAGTAAATATTTATAATATTATCATTCCAAAAATAATAAAAACATTCATCATTTGATTAAATAAAGTTTTGTTTTTAATAAAAATAAAATCATGCTTGCTTCTAAAAATAAAATTGTGTTGACACAGATTTTTATTTATTTATGAAATTTTTGTATTTACTATTTATCTTATTTAAAAGTTAATATTTTTTATTTTCAATAGATTAAAATATATTTTAATAATAACAATGAACATTAGAGCTGTCCGAGACCAAAATTTTTCCAAGACTCAAGACCCAAGACAAAATTTTTTCCAAGACCAAGACTCAAGACCAAGACCAAAACTCCAAGACTCAAGACCAAAAATAATACAAAATTCGAGACAATTTTTATTTTTGGTTATTTTTTGTTATCTTGACACGATCACAGTCAACTTAAGCACAATTACCTATAATTTCGAAAAATCTATGCGAAATTCAAAGAATTTTGGGTAATTTATCCGGGTGGAAAATCAATGAGATATATTATTTCAGAGGATTTGGGTGGATTAAGGGGATATTAGTGATATCAAAGTGTAAAGCCAAAATTTTGGCTGCACCCAACGTTAGCCCTTCGCGAAATCGACCCCCTGGCTATGTCCTTGGATTAAGGAGGATATTAAGCTTTAAAGGGGAATTTAAGTGGATTAAGAGGGATCAAAAGGAATATTATGAAGTTGGGGGACATGTGTGATTGAGTGATAGTGGCTGCTGATATCCATCCTCTATTTTATCCCTATCTTTTAACGCCGCAGGCGAAAATTTTTACAAATTTGGAGGAATTTTAAGCCTAAAATCTTTTCATCCTAGCGCCGCAGGCGAAAATTTCATAAATTTTGGAAGGCCAAGAAGCCAGAATTCTTCCTTTCCAGCGCCGCAGGCGAAAATTTTGGGAATTATGAAGGCCAAGAAGCCAAAAATCTTCCTTTTCCTGCGCCGAAGGCGAAAATTTTGAGAATTTTGGAATGGCAAGAGGCCAGATTTCTTCCATTCCATTATAAATGAATTTCTTCCATTCCATTATGAGGTCCAAAGTTTTCATGAGAGACATTTCGTCAATTAGAAATTTTTGGTAGAAAGCCAAAAACCAAGACCAAAAAATAAAACCAAGACAAGACCAAGACAAACACCCCAAGACCAAGACCGAAAAAAACCAAGAAAAGTCTTGGTTCCAAGACCAAGACCAAGAGTCTCGGACAGCTCTAATGAACATCCATATTTTTCAATCTACGTTCAGAATGAAATTAAAAATTTCCTTATTTAAACAATTTTCAATATTTGTTAAATCCAATTAAATATTTTTAGAGACTCATCTCGTTGATTATTATTTTTTCAAATTCTGTTTCGTGGAATGTCCCAGCCTTTTTTGCCTTGATTAATAAAATGTTTGGCGGCTATTGGGGTTTTGACATCTCTATGATTTGGTAATTTCCAAAAAACATTTATCGAAGAATGAAAATTTTAATATGCGAATGTGTTAAAATATAAAGTAACAGCTAATATCATATTAGATTTTAAAAATATCTTAAATGCTCTTAAAAAGGATTGAAAATCATTTTAAAAAAGTTTTGTCACAATAAATAATTCAATTTGTAAACTATATTTTTTGGCGCAGAAAGGTTGATTGTATGTATAAATTAGTTAAGAAACAATAAAGTAATCAAAAGGGATCGGTTTTTAGTAGTAAAAACCTTAAAATATCTACTGAAATAGGTTGCATAAAAGATCAACATAGTGTCAATAATCTTTTAAAAAAATGAAAAAAATTGCAAAAAATTATAGGTTGATAAGGAAAATTGACAAAATTTATGAAAAAATTTTTATGAAAAATTGTGTTTTTACGAAAAATGTCCGAAAGATAAAAATATAAAAATTCATGTAGGGTATAACGTACATATTTTACGTTGTAAGGCTCAAAAATAGGTTTGAATAGGTGACAATAACTTCAAGTAAACAATAGATATTTCAAAAGATTATGAGCTTCTCACAATGTACTATTTTAGGAAACAAAGGTTATACCTACAAATCCGTTATAAAAATAAAATTTTGGATTTTTCCTTTTCACTAATATAATAGTGGCTCATCTCGAAATTTTCGTTATCTTTGTTTCAATTCTAGTACTTATCCATTTTACTCTTCCCTTTATCTGAATGTTGAATATTGCTGACTTGAAGTTGCCCAGTTTCATTTTGCTCCTCCATTGTTCTTTTATTCCAATCCTCCCAATAATTATCCTTCTTTTCATCTTGCAGATTCAAAATATTTTGATTCTCTTCTTTTGGATAAACAAAATAATCATCTCTTATTTTTTCTTTAACCATATAAAGATTTTTAACAGCATCTAGATTCACTTTACATTTCTCCATTCCGACATCTATTCTCATTGATAACATAACTAACTCCCAAAGATCTTTATTTTCAGGATTGTATTGAGAGCTTAAAAATTATTGGAAATTTATTCAGAGCTTAAAAATATCTCTAAATATATACAATACTAATTATAGACTGAGTCCGATATTGTTCTTAGCATTGAATGGATTTGATTGCCATTCAAGCTAAGAACATTTTAATCTAACATCTCCTATTAGGATGAAAGGAATAATTTTTAAATTGTTCGAGGCATTTATTTGTTCCTTCAACTCTAAACTCATATGCCTGTTTTTGTTGTTTAATTACAAAAAAAATATGAGGCAATTTTTAGATAAATATTACGGATTAATATTTTTATCATCAGTGCAATTAGGATGCACGCGAAGAACATCTCCAATAAAATTTGTGTTGATTTCAAATCTTCCCATTGATACTCTACCATAGTTGTATAGAATAATCAATCCTCGTATATATGCAGACTAAATGTTTAAATGGATTTATAAATAAAAATTATTTAAAGGCGATTTTGAAATTAAATTTTTCCGTGAAAATACTTGGGATTTAAATTAGTGTTCGGCACAGCGTGGTACTCCTGTGGTACTACCGAAAATACCGAGTCGGTATCTTCCGGTCTTCCCGATACCGAAATCTTCCTGAACAGATTTTGTAAAATTTTGGTACTTTTCGGCATTCCCGTTATCCATTTGCAGAACTCTAATTTAAATAGTAAATAAGATTTTTCTTATACCGTATCTCCACCCTCTATTTGAATCTCCACCTTCTATTTGAATGCCACCCTCTAATAGAATGCCACCTTTGAAGTAGAGTTAAGCGGTATCGGGATTTAGAGAAAAACCCGGGATCTGGATTTAGGAATGGTGATCCCGATCCAGGATCCCGACATGGGATCGGGATTGGCCGAAATCGGGATTTGGAATAGAGAACCCGATCCCGAATCGGGACCGGGATTGAAAAATCGGGATCGGGATTTACTAAAAATTTTTTAAAAATTTTTAATTTTTATTTTCTTAACATACAACTCAGTCTAAAATTGCCATTGCGTGCTGAAATATTGAGTTTAATTTTACTTTCCGGTTCACGGGATTAAGGGGGCATAAGGTAATGAGGGGAATAAATGGGATTGGGCTTTTTCCATTTTAAGCGCCGCAAGCAAAAATTTTGAAAAATTTGGAAGGCCAATGTGCCAGATTTCTCCCCTTTTAAGCGCCGCAGGCAATATTTTTAATTTTGGAAGGCCAAGGGCATTCAATTCTAAACTTGCAGGTCTTCACGAGTAAGTGCGTTACATTCAAATTTGGACGATTAAGAACTGAGATTGAGGGATCAAGTGATTTATTCATGTAGTAATATCTCTTAAGCCCTCGATTTCTCTTAGAATCTAACTTAATCCTGTAAATCCACCGATATCCTTCTATACTCCAAATCCACCGATACTCCCCTCAACCTCTCTTGATCCCTCGATATCACACCAAATCACTCAATATTTCATTAGTTGTAAAGACAGTTTTGTTTATTTTTGCGGCGCCGCAGGCGAAAATTTTGAGAATTTTGGATGTCAAGCTGTCAAATTTCATCTATTTTCTGCGCCGCAGGCGAAATTTTTTCTTACTTTCACGCATCCCCTACTTCTGTTAACTTCATTTCACAGACTTCTAGTCAATTCATAAAATCCCGATCCCGATCCCGCTCAACCCTACTTTGAAGGTGATTGAAAAATAGAATGCCATGGCATTCTAATAGAGGAAATACTGTATATAGATAGTCAAGAAGCTATAAATTTTTGCTTATTGAGAATATAGGGGAGTTTTGATTTATTTCTCTAAAGATTGTTTTATAAATAGAATCCAATATTCAAAAGAATAATTTTATTCATTTTCAATGTTATATGTGAAAAAACCTTTAGCTCGTCTCCGTCAATTCGATCAAGTATATTCGTACGATTTTCCCCGTCATCGACTTGTTTTTTTGCTATTTTAAAATCTGGATTTTCATGTTCATAATATTCAATTAATTTATTTTGTATAGCAACAGTTGGAAACTTTCTTATTTCGAAATGCTTTCTAATTTTCTTATTTCCTTTTTGCAAACTAAATTTCTCGATTTTATCATCTTTTCCGGGAGACTGACATGTTGAGGTTCCTGACTGTGTTTCTTTTTTATTTAAACTACCCATAGGTTCTTTTCGTTTCATTGATATAATAAAATTCAATAAAGTTAAATTAATGAAAATTATTATAAGAATAATACTTAAATTAATTTTCATCTTAATAACAAAAATTGGAAATAGCTCTGATGAAAATTCTAAAAATAGATACATACTATATTAATTGTTAGAAAATCTTTTAATTTAAATAATTATACATAAAATGTTGAAAATCTTGTATAAGAAAACTTAAAATTTTAAGGAGAAATTTTAATAAAACTTATAATAATAACAAGAAATGAAGGGATGGAGGGAGTAGGTAAAGCTTGTTAAGGGAGTAGGGAGAGGGAGCTTGTAAAGCAAGAAGTTAAGAGAGCTTGTAAAGCAAGAGGTTCCTCCCATGTCTTGCCACTATCAATCACCTTTCTTTCTCTGCCCTCCTTACATTACTCTTATTATGTAGAGCGTTTCCACATATGCATTTCTTTAAATCGAAGATGCACTTTTAGCATCTTAAGGAAATGCCGCTTTAATTATCGACTTTTCCTTTACATTTTGTTATTTAATTTTTAATGGCCAATGATTATAGGGAATGTTTGTTAGAAAATGCTTGGGTTGTCCATGTTCGTTAATATATTTCAGTTAATTTTTTAAAAAGATTTGGTCCGCACTTGCAGAAAAATATTAATTAAAATAATTTATCGTAAGCTTTGATAGTAGCGTAGTTGGTTGTGCTTAGGGCTGGGCCAGAGGTCGTTGAGAAATGATGAAGATGCCAGAAATCGGAAATTGGCCTAAAAAATCGGAAACTGGCCCTCTGAAATCGGAAATCAGCCTAAATAATTAGGAAATCAGAAATACCAAACAAAAATGTTAACAAATATGGGACACTGATTTCCTAATCATTACATCAACTAAACTTAATCAGTATTTATTTTTTAGATTTATTTTCCTTATTATTAAAATATTGGTAATATTTTTTTAAATAATGGTCAGTTAAATGAGGTAACTAAAATAGATACTATCTCACCTCGTGTCAGGGCAGTACTTCGAACGGACACGTCTTCGACAGACAAAACTTCGACCGACAAAACTTCGACCGACCAAAACTTCGACTAGACAAAACTTCGAATTACCAAAACGATGCTAATTCACCAAGGATATAGAGATTTTAAAATTTTATCCTCATATTTTTTTACAAAAACCCATATATATTTTTTATATTTTTCTAACAATTCAAATCAGTAATTTAGTAGACAAAAATGCAGATTTTTTTCTTTGGTCGAAGTGCCTGGTCGAAATTTTGTCATTCGAAGTTCTGCCCCTCACCCATCTCACCTACAACAACAAACCTTTAACCAATTTTCTCAGTGTTATCGCAGTAAAATATCTTACATAGGTAAGTAAATGGCTGTTATTTTACTTCTCCCAAAATTTTCGCTGCCATTATTTTCCAAAGCAAATTGAGTTATTCTCAATCAATAAAACAAAAATATTTAATTCTATATTTAATAAATAAATTATTACTGCAATAAAATATTAAAATTTTATCTTTTTTAATTTTTAAAATATTTAATAATTATCGCACCTTTTCAACAATGTTACATCTCTGATGATCTGCCAGAACAGGATAATATAAAATTCATAAAATTAAATAAATTTTTAATAATTATAAACAATTATTAAATTTTTTTATTATAACTAATAATATTACAAATATTAAAATTTTCTGTGAAATTTTATAAAGTTTAAAAATATTTTCTTTGATTTTACACGATAATCATGGTCATACATATATTAGAAGATTATAAAATCAAATTTTTGTTATAAAATTAATTTAATTAATTAAATTATTTTTAAAATGTCCTATTTTTTATCTGCAGGATTTAAAATTATTTATAAATTTAAGAATGTTTTATAATTTAATTTATATCTTAAATAAAGTATGTTATGCTTATGCTAATATATGGTTAAACAACACCTTAGATTTTTAATTTTAATATTAAACTTTGAAGTTTATATTTTAACAAAAATAGAGATTAATAAAGTTAAATTAAATAATAATACATACACGAAATTAATTTGTACTTATGATTTTCTAATGGAAGAAATCGGAGATGATAACGCAAATATAATTATTTAAAATAACTATCCTATATATAATTTGTGTATTCAGGAATGTATGTCTGTCTGTCCGCAGGGTCATTTAGGCGCAGATATGTATTAGGGCGTAACAAAAGAAAATAAAAGAAAGGGGCGTGTCTGTTACTAAAAAAGCAGTAAAACTAAAAAAGAAGAAAGTATGTTCAGAAAAAACAAATCAAACAAAAAAGATTTTGTTGTTTACTTGCAAGCAAAGGTCAAATATGATGAAACAATGTATAGAATTCAAATTTACATTTTTAATGGAAAAGAGTACTTTTGATTTATACTTTGTGTTGAAATGATTATTATTCGTTTTAACATATAACATACAAAAGCGATTAAAAATATATAATTAATAGGCATTCCAAATTTTATGTCATTCAATTTTTCATTCCAATAATCATTCCTAATTAAATTTTTTTAATTATTAGTATTATACTGCAGTATTAAAATTATTAATAAATCTTAACATAAAGAATATCTTATAAATTAATTTAGGTATGTATTAATTAAATAAGGTGTGAGTGTGCTTATGCTAATAAATGGTTTAAAACAATTTAAATTCCGAATTTTATATTAAACTTTAACATTTGTATATTAACATAAATAAACATTAAAAAAAATTAAATTAAATAATATCACAAGAAATTAATTTGTACTGATGATACTTTAGTGAATGAAATTGGAGATGATAACGCTAATATAATTATTTTACTTATCAATTTATTAAAAAAATTTTTTAATTTATAAATAAATTTATCAAAATAAATTTTTAAAAAATAACACTGGTCACACCGATTATAACAACTGATGATAAGGACGATTATACGACTTGTATTTAAAAGTTAGATTCTAAAAAAAAGTTCTTCAACATCATCTTAAAACTTTAACATTTATATATTAACAAAAATATAAATTTTAATGAAATAATATTCCAAAAAATTAATTTATACTCATAAAAAAATAAAGAAATAGAAAAAAATAAAACACCTTAATGAAAAAAATCGGAGAATGGTGACCCAAATATAGTTAATTTACTTAGCAATTTATTAAAAAAATTTTATTTTAAAAATTATTAAATTTATTAAAACAAATAAGAAATGAAAATAATATAATTAATTATAAATTTTTGAACCGTTCGCAACCAACCCCGCCTCCTTAAACTCTTATAAAATTAGTAAATATTTCCCCCTGTCCTGTCAGTTTCAAGATTTTAAATAAAAATAAAATAAAATATTTAAAAATTGTTTTTCTTTATTTGGAAGTTTAGGAGGAAAATTCTATTTGTGAAAAATTTAAAGAGGAAAATTTTTTGAAGAATTTATTGGAATTCTTCATAAATATGATTATAATTATTAAAAGTTTGATTATCAAAAAAGTTCTTCAACATCATAGAAATGGTTTTAATATTAGTTTTAACATAACATATAAAAATCGATTAATAAAAATAATATAATTAATAATCATTCCAAATTTTACAAAAATTATAATATTTATCAAAAATATAAACAAATTTTGAAAGAAGCATCAAAATGTTATAAAAAATTCTTTTTTTTCCATTAAAAATATCTGTGTGTGCCAACACATTTTTGGAAAAATGAACCTGAATAATTTATTTTATAATTAATTATATATTTATGTAAATTAATATTGAAAATATTTATAAAATAACAAGCTAACGATTAGAAACTACTTTTAAAAATAAATTTATACAAAATCTGATTTTAATTTTTTTAGATTTATATTTTGTTCTAAAATTATACATTAAAATTTAATTTAAAAATTAATATTTTATTTAGTAGGAATAGAGAATAGAATAAAATAAAAATTTCAAATTGAAGAAAGATAAAAGAACAAGCAGTGCTACGAAGAAAGAGCAGAAAAGTTGAAAAGCCAGTTAATAAATTTTTAAAATTATATAATTTATTATTATTTATTATTTGGCTTGTTGAACTAAAATTGTAATTTAAATTTAAAAATAAATTAAAAATAAAATGTATACGTAGAAAAATGTCGCTATAATAAAACTAAAATTTTTTTAAATTATTTAAAAATTATTAGTTTAAAAAATAAATTAAAAACTACACATCAAAACCTAAATCACCTATTCCAATTGGATATATTTAAAAATAAAAGACCAATTTTCATCATTTAATAAAATTTGTTGTAAAATAAATATTATAATTTATTCTAAAAAGATTAAAAATTATAATTAATAATTAAATGTAAATCAAATAAAAAATATAAATTTAATAACTAGTATAAATTTTAAAAATATATAAATTTAAGAATATATCTTCTACATTTCACCGTCAAAAGTCAAGTTTAAGAAACCATAAAATTGATTCTTATTAAATTAAAAAAAATATTTTATAAAATTTTGTTAATTTTAAAGCATCAAAAATTTTTACGATTGATGAAATTATGTATGAAAATTTAAATTAAAAAAAATAAAATTTATTCCCAATAAAGCGCTGATCAAGTTATAGAATAAGTTTTTAAAATCATTTAAATCCAGGAACAAACAAACAATTATTGTTAGACATATTAATGATTAAAGATAAAAATTTTAAAATGTTAATGAAATTAACAAATAAATAATTAAAATATTTATGTACATTGTATAAATATTGTAAAATTTAAAAATTATGCATTTATTAGACGATAAAAGAAAATAATAGATTAATTATCAATAGAACTTTTGGCCAGACAAACGAAAAACAATTATTGTTAGACATAAAAAGCGTGTAAAGAATACCAGAGACCGGCAACATAGATGAAGTAGATCAATTAAAATAAATGTAATAATATTACAATTACAAAATTAATGTCTATAGACCTTTAAATAGTGAATATTTAATTATTAAATCCTATTTACAAACTTATATGAAAGAATAAATGGTATCATAAAAATAAAAGGATTCAGCAACATAAACAATTTTATAACTAAATTTGTCATGAAAATATAGAAATAATCTATAATTCAGTTAGTACATACCATTAATAAAGTTTGATTCAAAAAGTAGAAAAGTTGAAAAAAAAGTGTAAACCCGGTTTCAAGCTACAATTTTACCTATATGGTTAACTTAAATTTAACTATAAATTCATTTAAAATTCTTAATATTTTCATAATAATTAAATTTTTTCAGTATTTTAAAAATTATAATAATAAATGAATTATTGAAAGATATGATTAAAAATTGGCAATTAAACTTGTACTTAATTATAACATTTCACTTGCAAATTTGTTTAATAATTACTCGAAAAATAAGAAAAAATTAATAATATTAAGTATCACAAGACTGTATATTAATTGAATTATAACGCAATTAATTTTATTTATTATAGTAAAATAATTATTAATAAAGAAAATATTGTAAATATGCTTAACTACATAAACATGACTCAGGAAATGGAGAAGGCGATTATACAAATTTCAATAAATATTACTTAATAAGCAACATCAAAATTACAATCAGAAACTCGTTTATTTATAACAATTGGTCACAACACATTTCACCGATCTCAACAATAAAGTTGATAAAAATTTATATTACTCTTAATTTTAATTATAACTTTAAAAGAATTTAAAAATCTTTTCAATATAACAAACATATAAAGTAATATAAATGAGTAGAGGTCAAACGAAAAGACATCTACGTATAATCTCGTGTAATGGTAAAACGAAAAGGCAAAGTAAAAAAAAATCTAAAAGATATAACCATGGCGAAGAATTCTTAAAAAGTGAAAAAATAATAAAAAAATAAAACCTAATCTCAATAACTTTATTTTTATAATTATAAAAAAGTCATGAACTTGTGCTTCTCAACTTGAGATTGAATTTTTTACTAAAAAGTGTTGGGAAAACTTTATATGCGTATCTACATACTTCAGAATTACTATAGTAATTAATTTTTGAAAATAACGTAAATCATTTCAATTCTAAACAAAAAGTTCTATGTAATTTTTAATAAAATCATTTTTAATAAATTAAATTTTTCTCTATAAAATGTTATTTATTACAGGAAGTAAAGTAGAAAGACTTGGTAAGATTGGTAAAATCTTTGGTAAAATTCGAGTATTATGTAAATAAATTTTTATAATTATTTCCTCCAGAAATAAATTAAAATTATTTAGTTTTATTGAAATATGTTTCAAAATAATTAATTTAACCTACAAAAAAAGAAAATTTTTTAAATAAACAACGACATTTTTAATAGAAACAAAAATTTATAATGTATTTGGGGCCTCGCTAAATGATTATTTAAGCTAAATGATTATTTTAATGATTATTTTTTCTTACTAATGGACGGTCCCGCCAATGATTCTGCTTAATAATAAATTTAAATATTATTAAAAAATAATATTTCCTTATAAAAGAAAAGTTATTCACTTTTATTTTTGCTTAGTTGGGTTGTAAATTTTTTGTTTTAAGAAGTAAATAAATAAATATTCTTTAAAAAAATTTGTAATTTTTAATTTGTAAATTTGTAAAATAAAATTGTTACATTTATAAAAGGAAAATTTATACTGGTCATCATCTGTCTATACGTATCAAACAGAAGTTCTCACACAAATTATGTCTGAAAATTTAAATAAAATTAAAGTTATTTCCAATAAATCACTGATCTTGTTATTGAATAAATTTTAAAAGTTATTTAAATCTATTAACAAACAATATCATTTTATTAAAAGTTATATTAAAACTAACGGAAAAATAGAAATATATAATATGTACAATTCAGTTCAAAAGTGGAAACGCAGAAAAAAGTGTAAACCAGATTACAAGCAACAATATTTACATCTATGTTTAAACTTTAACTTAACAATAAATTCATTTAAAATTCTAAATAGTTTCATATTAATTAAAATTTTTCAATTTAACCACTGTGTTTTGAAAATTATATTATATTAATAAATGAATTATTGAAAGATATGATTAAAAATTAGCAATTAAACGTGTATTTATTTATAACATTTCATAAATGAAAGTTGTTTAATTTATTTGCAAAATAATTTGTTTAATTATCAATTGAAATAAACTATAACGTGCCCAAAAAGAAAGAAATTAGTATTATTAAATATCATAAGACAGTAGTTTAACAACTTGTTTTATAACTCAAATAATTTTATTTGTTATATTACTATAATTAGTAATAAAGAAAATATTGTAAATCCAGGAGGAATCGGCAACTAAATACCTAAACATTACTAAGGAAATGGAAAAGGCGGTTATACAAATTTTTATAAATATTTCTTAATAAGTAAAATCAGGAATTACAATCAGAAACTAGATTATTTATGCAAATTTGGTTGAAAAAAATATATGATTAAAAAAATATATAATATATATATTGATAAAAATATATAACTATCTTAATTTTAATTATACCATAAAAGGAATTCAAAAATTTTTATCAATATAACAAACATAAAAAGTAATATAAATGAGTAGAGGTCAAAAGAAAAAACATCTAAGTATGATCTCGTAATACATAACCTAACAAATATAACCATGCAGAAGAATTCATAGAAAGTGTAAAAATAATAAAAAAATTTAAAACCAAATCTTAACCATAATTTTATTTTTTTTTTGATATAAAATTATTTGTTAAGTTCCTCCTCTATTTAAGAAAATCAATTCTCCTCAAAAGTGTTCACTTGTTAATTTATTCGTTTAGTTATTCTTGTGTTATTATTTATTCTTTGGAGTTCGCTCTTTTAAATTGTATTGCCTCCTTTTAATTAAATAAATATTTATTGGAATTTGTTTGTGTTTAGATTTGAATTGGATTTAAGAAGAAGAGTTTATATTAAAAAAAGTAAAAGTTAAAAGAGAAAGCCCAAATTACTCACGCATATCTACTTACTTCAGAATTTAATATAGATAATTTTTGACAATAACGTAAATCATTTATAATTCTAATCAAAAATTTAATATAATCATTTTTAATAAATTAGATTTTTCTCTATAAAATGTTATTTATTATCAGGAATTACAGTAAAAACACTTGATAAAATTGGTAAACTCTTTGGCAAAATTTAAGTATTATTTAAATAAATTTTTATAATTATTTGCTACAGAAATAAACGGAAATTATTTAATTTTATTGAAATATGTTTCAATGTAATTATTTTTAATATACAAAAAAAAGAAATTTTTAAATAAACGACTTAATAATGTATGTACATAATTGAGGACCAGATAAGGAATTCACGCGAGCTTATCAAAATGCCAAATGTTTTAATCAAATTGTGAATTGTGCATGAATCATTTGTTTATGTAAATTGAAATTAAATTTATTAAAAAAGCAAAATTTATAATTATGTATATGAGAATCCATTTAAATCTAAAATGCATAAAATTATCCTACAAATGAAAATTTGATATTAATATATTTTTTGAAAAATGTTAGTTAATAATTTATGTAGATACCAAATATATTATAAGCAATATTTATTTTATAATTTGAATAGAAAACTTCAACAATGAGTATATTTTTCACGACATATTTAAACTATAATAAGTTGTCAAGAATCGTTAGTTTTTAATTGCAATTTATAAAGTAAAAATTATTATTTATTTGTTAAATTTTAATTAATGAATATAATCAAGATTTATAATTACGTCAAAATTAATGAGAACAAATTTTTAATTATGAGAAGAATTAAATATTTTGTTGACTATTGAGATGTCTTTGTCAATATAGAAGCTAAAAAAGTATGCTTAAAATTATAATAATGTTATAAATTATATATCTTAATTAAAAATAATAAAATGTACTATAAATCAAATCATTATGGAATTTTTTTGTAACGAAGTTATATGCTTACATTAAGTTTACATTGACACCAGGTTTTCGACACAAATAATATACATATTTTTTTAAAAATTAATTTTAAAATTATAATTAATATAAATTTTATTTAAAATAATCTTTATTTTTAACAGCAATTAATTTTATTGGATTTTTGAAATTTTAGAAGTTAAACACAAAGAAAATTGGAAGGACATTTTGCGTCTATTAAATAACCAGAAAATAGAGAATTAGATAATTAAAAATATAATCTATCGATTTAATGTTAACAACTATAATGTCATCAGTGCAAATATTATCCAATAATTACGAAAATAGTTTAATAAATTTAACTTAAATGAACAAAGTCAAAATTAAAGATATGAGAATGTTAAAGCTATTTATAAATTTATGGCATAAAATTTATTGTCAAATGATAACACACACCAAGTTAAATTATAAAAATAAAACATAAAAATATAAAATTCTCCTCCTTTATAAAATCATGATAGTTGGAAGCCAGATTCTAATTTGAGCCAAGACAAATTTTAAAAAACCAGAAATAATAATAAAAATACAAAATTTATTTTAATTATTAAAAGAGAAATAAAATATTCTAATAATTGACAGAGGAAATCAGTAATTAATTTTAAATAATAAATATATTACCTATTAATATAATTATTCTGATTTTAAACAATTTAATATATATTATTGAGAAAATTATTAACATAAATTTAATTTAGATTAATTGAATGAAATTTTTGAGTTCAATTTTGGCAGGCAGCCTCCTTCATTTTAATCCCGCCTCCCTTTTTTTATAATTTAAAAAGAATAATGATGACAAGATATAAATATGTTATTGCTGTTTCAGCAAGAGAAGTGCCAAGAAGGATATGCTTATTAACTTAATAAGCAAGAAATTATTTTATGAAAATTTAAATATTTAAGCTTGTATGTGAGTACCAGAGCTGCGTCGAAATAAAAAAATCTTCGAAATTCGGAAATCGAAAATCGAAAGAAATCCAAAAATATCGAAATCGAAAATCGAAATTTTATAAAAAAATTCGAAAATCGGAAATCGAAAATCGGCAGAAAAAAACGTCGAAAATCGAAAATCGGTAATCGAAAATCGAAATTTTTAAAAATAACTAAAAGAGTAGTAAACAATCCGCAATATGGAGATATAAGGGTTAATCTTGAGATATAAGAGGATTCAATGGATTAATGGTAGTCTTAAGAGATATCAGTGATCGTATGGATATACAGGATTAGGGGGTTGACTAGAGACCAATTAAATCCGCACCCTAGATCACTTTAAATCCTTTATTCCTCCGATATTCTACTTACCCCTTGATAAACTTGATATCCCATCCTCCAATATCCCTCTTATTATTGTAAGGCAAATGGATTAATTGGAGGCTCGGGTGGAAAGTCAATGATAATATTATTTAGGTGGATTTGGGTAGATTAAGGGGGATATTATATGATATCAGGCGAATATGAGGGATATCAAGGGATATCAAGGGTTACGCGGGATTTGGGCGGATTATCGTGGGATTTGGGTGGATATTTCTTAACCTTTTTTTGCGCCGCAGGCGGAAATTTTCAGAATTTTGAAGATCAATAAGCCAAAAAGTACCATTTTCAGCGCCGCAGGCGAAAATTTAGAGAATTTTGAAAGAACCCTAAGCCAAATTTCTTCTTTTTTCTGCGCCGCAGGCGAAAATTTTGAAAATTTTGGAAGACTAGAAGACAGATTGCTTCATTTTTCAGCGCCGCAGGCGAAAATTTTGAGAATTTTGAAAGGCTAAGTAGCCAAATTTCTTCATTTTTGGCGCCGCAGGAATAAAATCTTAAGAGAAAAGATAATGCAATTTTGCAAAAAAAAAATCGAAAATCGAACGAAAATCGAAAAAACTAAAATTATCGAAATCGAAAATCGAAATTTTATGAAAAAATTCGAAATTCGGAAATCGAAAATCGGTAGAAAAAAACGTCGAAATTCGAAAATCGAAAGTCGAAAATCGAAATTTCGACGCAGCTCTGGTGAGTACAACTGAATTGTTTTGAAAGGCCAGTTAGTAAATTTTTATAATCACAAATATTTTATTTATTATTTGGCTTGGAATCTAAAAATGAATTTCCGTTTACAAAGTAATTTAAATTTAAAGATTAAAAATAAACTGTATAGATAGTTAAATCTCGTTATAATAAAACGAAAAAATTCTTTTTAATTATTTAAATTATTAGTTTTAAAAAATAAATTAAAAATTGCACATCAAATCACGACCTAGATCATCTATTCCATTTGGATCTAAATAAAAACAAAAGGTCAATTTTTATCTTTAAATCCAATTTGTAGAAAATAAATATTTATAATTTATTCTAAAAAAATTAAAATTAATTACAATTTAATGCATTAATACATAATTAAAAATAAAATCTAAATCAAATAAAAAAATATAGTAAATTAAATAAATACTGATTAAACAAATATTGGCAATATTCTAATGCTTCACGCGCATAGTTGACAAGTTTAAAAAACCATAAAATTGATTATTATTAATTTAAAAATAAATTATTTTATAAAATTTTGTTAATTTTGAAGCAGCAAAAATTTTCACGATTCATAAAATTAGGTCAGAAGATTTCTAAATTAAATAAAATTAGAGTTATTCCCAATAGAACGCTTATCTTGTTAAGAATAAATTTTGAAAGTTATTTAAATCTAGGAATAAACAATATATCGATGTTAATTATTTATATACATATTAATGAGTACAGATAAAAACTTTAAAAAATTAGTGAAACTAACAAATAAATAGAATAATTATGTAAATTGTATATGTAGATATTGTAAAATTAAAAAATTATGCATTTATTAAAAGATTAAAGAGAATAATAGATTAATTATCAAAATTATTAACAGGAACTTTTGGCGCGAGAACCGAGAACCCCGCCAAAAGTGTGTAAACAATACGAAAGACACGGGAAAAAGAGCTGACGAAACAGTTCAATTACAACGAATGTAAATAAATTAAAATAATTCAATTACAAAAATAATGTTTATAAACCTTCAAATAATGGTTAGTTAATTATTAAATTTTCTTGGCAAACTTATTTGGAAGAACATTTGGTGGAAAAATTATTTATGATAGGGTCAACAACATAAAATTGACTTTACTCAGATTTTTTATAAAAAAATGTATAAAATTTTTAATAATTTTGATTAAGAATTTTGACTACAAATTTTGATTCATCATTAGATATTTATTTTTAGATCCTTATTTTCAATTTAGGATAATAATTAATAAAGAAAATATTTTTTTCTTTAAAAGCTTTAGCCAAAAGTGTTTATAAAAGATATTAAAGAACCGGAACAAGGAGTGGATGAGGCAGGTCAATTAAAATGAATTTAAATAAACTTTTATAAACCTTCAAATAATGATATTTAATTTTGAATATTCTTGACCAACTTATGTAAATGAATAATTGGCAGCCTAAAAATAATCAGCAACACAAACAATTTTATAATCAAATCTGTAATGAAAATATAGAAATAATATAGGTAATTCAGCTAGTATATACACCATTAATAAAGTTTTATCCAAAAGTAGAGAATTTGAAAAAAGTGTAACCCCAGTTTCAAGCAACAAGAGAATAAAGAGTTAGAATAAAGAGAATAGCATTGGAGAGGTTTTATCGTGAAAGAAGTAGAAAGGGAGTTGAAGCTAAACAAAATATTAAAAAATAGTGAAAGAGGAAGGAAAGCTGCTGAAGCAAATAGATTAAGCAGAGGAGGATTAGAGGTATATTTGTTTTTCTAATAGTATTTAATTAATTCAGTTCAAACATGTGCTGTGGAAAGTTCAAGTGAAACATGGAGTAAAACCAAAGATGGTGTTCAAACAATTTCCCATGTGAGATCAATCGGAACGCGAACAATTCCTCAAATGAAATCAATTGGTGAATCAATAAAAATGTCGTTATAATAAAAAGAAAATTTTTTTTATTATTTAAAAATTATTAGTTTTAAAAAATAAATTAAAAATTCCACATAAAATTACGAAGAATATCACCTATTCTATCTGGATGTATTTAAAAAAACAACAAAAAAAAACAACAACAGCAACCGATTCCAAGCAACAATATTACCTATACATATGTTTAAACTTTAATTTAACTATAAATTTATTTAAAATTCTAAATATTTACATTGTATTATAACGCAACAAAAGAATTTAATTTGTTTTAGTTCAATAATTATTAATAAAGAAAATATTGTAGATACAGGATGCTAAATAAGAAAATAAAGATTACTAATAAACATGACTCAGGAAATGGAAAAGGCGATTATACATAAATATTACTTAATAAGCAACATCAAGAATTACAAACAGAAACCGATTATTTATAGATAATTTGTCACTTTACTTTTCACCAAGCTCAACAATAAAGTTGACAAAAATATATAGTTACTTTGAATTTTAATTATAACTTTAAAAGGAATTCAAAAAATTTTATCAATACATATAAGAAACATAAAAGTAATATAAATGTGTAGAGGTTAAACGAAAAAACATCTAAGTATAATCTCGTGTAATGGTAAATGTGAAAAGTCAAAGTACATAATCTAAAAAATATAATTCTAAAAAGATAAAAATCATAAAAAAATGTTTTAAACACAAATCTAATCCAAAATTTTATTTTTAAAATTTTAAAGAATTCAAAAAATTTTATCAATACATATAAGAATTTTATCAATACATATAATATTGATAAAATTGAGATTGATAGAATTTTATCAATACATAACCTTTTCTTAAAATGTGCTTGAATTTTTTACTAAAAAAGAGTTGGCAAAAAATTATATATGTTCATATCTACACACATACTTCAGAATTTAATATAATTTTTGACAATGGCGTAAATCATTTACAATTCTGAACAAAACGATCTGTGTAATTTTTAATATAATCATTTTTAATAAATTAAATTTTTCTCTATAAAATGTTATTTATTATCGGGAATTAGTAAAAAAGATTTGTAGAATCTTTGGTATAATTAAATTGTAAATAAATTTTTAAGATTATTTGCTATAGAAATAAAATTATTTAATTTTACTGAAATATGTAGTATGTTTAATTGGTACTATGCGTTTATATCCCCACAATTCCGCAAATGTTTGTCCGCACTTTTTTTCATTCTTTCTCCTCATAAAGGATTAGAAACGGTCAAGTTAACACCAATTTTGCTTCGCCTTCTTTCTCCTCTCATAATGATTAAAATGTTCAAGTAAAAATAGAGGAAGACAAATTTTCGCTTATGGAAAAATATAAAGGTAAAAATAGAAGAATGTTTAGAAATTATTTGGTAATAGTTTGTTTGGTACCCCTCCCCCCTGAGTTTTATTACCTATAAAGGACATTTTGAGCATTAATTTATGGGGGTGTGGCAGAACGGAAAAGTACCAATAAGGGAGAAAGGGAAGGAAAAATGAAAAAATGGTCAGAAAAATGGGGGGGGGGGGGGGGGGTACCAAACAAACTATTTTTTCTTCGCCTTCTTTGAAGGCATGGAAACTATTACCGAAATAATTTCTAAATTATTTCGGTAATAGTTTGTTATTCCGGTAATATATTTTTCCATAAGCGAAAATTTGTCTTCCTCTATTTTTACTTGAACATTTTAATCCTTATGAGAGGAGAAAGAAGGCGAAGAAAAAATGGGTGTTAACTTGACCGTTTCTAATCCTTTATGAGAAGAAAGAATGAAAAAAAGTGCGGACAAACATTTGCGGAATTGTGGGGATATAAACGCATAGTACCGTTTAATTTAATTAATTTTAATATACAAAAAAGAGAAATATTTTTAAATAAACAACTTAATAATGTAATTGAGGGCCAACTGATTAATTCACGTAAGCTTATCAGAAGCCCAATGTTTTAATCAAATTGTGAATTGTGCTAGAATCAATTGTTTAAGTAAATTGTTATTAAATTTATTAAAAAATCAAATTTTATAATTATGTATACGAAGATAATAAAGTTTGGAAAAATGAAAGTTTTTGGAAAAATGAAAGTTTATAATATATGCAGTAGATACTAATTATATTATCATAAAAATATACCATTTATCCAAAAAATATTTACATAAAATTCTTTCTACAAAATTTCCGAAGACCGACTTCAATCTGCAATGTTACACTTCAATAATAAATATATTTTTCAAAACATGTTTACGCAACAATTATTTTTCACGAATTATTAGTTTTTAGTTACAACTTATAAAGTTAACAATATTTATTTATTCGTTGATTTAAATTAATAACAAATAGCTTACAAGAAAAAAAATAATAATTACAATAAATAATCTAACATAGGTAAAGAATAGTTACTATTGATGAAAAGAAAACCAAATCTCACAATATTTATTTTTCAACACTACCTATAAAAAAGTAAAAGTCGTTTAAAAATAAAATTATAAATTGATCAAATAGTAGCTACATGTTAGTCAAATAAAAGCGTATAATATAGCCATATAAGATATGAGACGACAGTGAAAGGTTTATCAAATTAAAAATAAAATTATTTGGTTATAAACAAACACATAGTTTAAATAATAAAAATAAAACTTTTTAAAAATATAAAATCTCTTCAATACAAATCATGATAGTTAGAATCCAAACACTATTTTAAGCAAAGACAAATTTAAAAATCTAGAATTGAAAATAAGAATAAAAAATTTATTTTAATTATTAAAAGAGGAATTAAATATTCTAATAATTTGCAGAGAAAATTTGTGATTAATTTTAAATAATAAATATATTACCTATTATTAACATACATAAAAGCGATTAATAAAAATAATATAATTAATAATAAATCCAGATTTTACAAAAATTATAATAATTATTAAAAAATTAAAATGATTTTGAAAGAAGCATCAAAATGTTATACAATAAATGATTTATAATTTATTTTATAATTAATTATATATTTAAATTTTTATTGTAAAAAATGCCAAAAAATAGCCATCAACGATGTTAAAGATGCTATATGTGGCGACCCATTTTTTGATGAAGCTGAATTATTTACAATATACATAATTTATAATTAATTATATTGAAGATGTCTATATGTGGTGACCCATTTTTTGATGAATCTGATTTCTACATAATTTATAATTTTTTATATATTTAAAATTCAATAATAATTTCTCCCGCTTTCTTCTCTACAGAAATCATTGACTCAAAAATTGCTGAAAAAATATTTTTAAATTTTTTAGTGTTGTGAGACTAGTTTAGAAAAGTATTTTAAATTTCCCAACTATTATTGTAAATAATTATAAAATAACAACCTAACAATTAGGAACTAAATCTAAAAAATTATATTATCTTTATAAAATCTGATTTTATTATTTTATATTTTGTTTTGAAATTAAATATTAAAATTTAATATAAAAAAATAGGAATAGAGAAAAGAATAAAAGTAAATAATCTGAGATGATTATTTCAAATAAATTATTTTTTGAAAATTTAAATTTTAAACTTATTTGTGAGTACAGAGAAATTGTGTTGGATATCAGTTAGAAAATTTTTAAAATTAAAATTACAAATACATATTTATTATTTGGCTTGGAGAATTAAAGATGAATTTCCGATTACAACGTAATTTAAATTTAATGATAAATTAAAAATAGAATGTATGTATAGATAGAAAAATTTCGCTATAATGAAATAAAATTTTTTATTATTTAAAATTTATCAGTTTAAAAAATAAATTAAAAACTACACATCAAATTACGACCTAGATCATCTGGATGTATTTAAAAACAAACGATCAATTTTTATCATTAAATAAAATTTGTTTTAAAATAAATATTTATAATTTATTCTTTAAAAATTAATTACAATTTAATCCATTAATAATAATTAAAAATAAAATGTAAATCAAATAAAAAATATAAATTAAATAACTAACGATTAAACAAATATTAGCGTTATTCTATTGCGCACCGAGCATATTTGACAAGTTTAAAAATTATTAAATTAAAAATAAATTATTTTAAAATTTTGTTAATTTTAACCAACAAAAATTTTCACGATTGATGAAATTATGTCTGTAAATTTAAACTAAATAATTTTTAAAAAATAACACTGGTCACACCGATTGATAACAACTGATGATAAATTTATACAAAATCGACTTATGTTATCAAAAGTTTGATTCTCAAAAAAGTGCTTCAACATCATCTGAAATGATTATTAATCGTTTTAACATACAACATATAAAAGCGATTAATAAAAATACTATAATAAATAATCATTCCAAATTTTACAAAAATTCTAAATTTATTAAAAATATAAACAAATTTTGAAAGAAGCATCAAAATAATATAAAAAAATTCTATTTTTTTCCATTAAAAATACCTGTATATGGCACACATTTTTCACACATTTTTTTGAAAGATGTGTGAAAAATTTATTTTATAATTAATTATATATTTAATTTAATATTGAAAATATTTATAAAATAACAAGCTAACGATTAAAAACTACTTAAAAATTATATAATTTATACAAAATCTAATTTAATTTTATAGATTTATACTTTGTTTTGAAATTAAAAATTGAAATTTAATTTTAAAAATTAATATTTTGTTTAGTAGAAATAGAGAATAGAATAAAATAAAAATTCCAACTTGCTGTTTCAGCAAGAGAAGTGTTAAGAAGGATATGCTTATTTACTAATAAGCTAGTTAGTAAATTTTTAAAATTACATATAATTTATTCTAATTTATTATTTGGCTTGGAGAAAAAGTGTCGTTATAATATAAATAAAAAAATTTTTGTTATTAAATCAAAATGTTATAAAATATTCCATTATAGCCAACAAAAATGTGAAAAAGGCATATATGTTGCAACTACTTCAACACATCAACAAGAATAATTTATAATTTATTTTATAAGTAATTATATATTTAAATTAATATTAAAAATATTTTAAAAATAAATATATATAATTACTATATAAAAATATATAATTACTTTTAATTTTAATTATAATTTATCTTCACTTATTGCACATTTGACCGAAATGTATTTTGGTGAAATGTATTTGTATCATTTGTCAATTTGATTCCTCGTTTATCTGGGGTATAAAAGGTACGATTTATTGAAAAATCTTTCATTATTGAAAATGTCCAATATAAAATTTCCAAAAATATTAGAACTTCAAAAAATAATATAACAAACATAAAAGTACTATAAATGAATAGAGGTCAAACTAAAAGACATCTAAGTATAATCTCGTGTAATGGTCAAAGCAAAAGTCAAAGTACATAATGTCAAAAATATAACCATGCTGAAGAATTCTTAAAAAGTGTAAAAATAATAAAAAATATTTTGAAACCAAATTTAATCCATAATTTTATTTTTAAAATTTTAAAGAAGTAATGAACTTGTGCTTCTTCAATTTGTGCATGAATTTTTCACTAAAAATAGTTTGCTAAAAAATTATATACACATGTGGTGATACCTACCCTCAATTCTATAATTTAAATGACTTTTTATCCCATTTTATGTGTTGTGCCCTCCCCTATTTAAGAAAATCAATTCTCCCCAAAACTGTTCATCTGTTAATTTATTCGTTTAGTTATTCTTGTGTTATCATTTACTCTTTGGAGTTCGGCTTCTTTTATTGCCTCCTTTTAATTAAATAAATATTAATTGAAATTTTTTTGTTTCACGACCTAGATCATCTATTCCATTTGGATCTAAGTAAAAACAAAAGGTCAATTTTTATCTTTAAATCCAATTTGTAGAAAATAAATATTTATAATTTATTCTAAAAAGATTAAAATTAATTAAAATTTAATGCATTAATACATAATTAAAAATAAATTGCAAATTAAATAAAAAATATAAATTAAATAACTAACGATTAAATATTGGCGATTCTTTAACACTTTACCGGCAAATATCAAGTTTAAAAAACCATAAAATTGATTCTTATTAATTTATGTAAATTGTGTATTGTAAAATTAAAAAATTATGCATTTATTAGACGATTAAAGACAATAATAAATTAATTATCAAAATTTTTAATTGGGACTTTTGGCCAACGAATGCAGCCAAGAGCGTATAGAAAATACCAAAGATCCGGAAAAAATACGAAGATAGGTCCATTAAAATGAATGTAAATAAATTAAAATAATACAATTAAAAAAATGTTTATAGACCTTCAAATAAAGATCATTTAATTATTAAATTTTCTTGGCAAACTTATTTGAAAGAATATTTGGTGGAAAAATTATTTATGATAGGATTCAACAACATAAAATTGACTTTACTCAGATTTTTTATAGAAAAATGGGTACTTTTCCGTTATCTCCCCCCATTTTCCTTTCCTTATTTTTCCTTTTAAAATGGTCAAAGGCATAAATGATTTAAGTAATTTAAAAAGTCAGTAGATATGAGGGAGTTAATATGGTACTTATTTACTCCCCACCCCAGTCAATTTTTTGAAAAATAAGTAAAAATGGTCAGTCTGAACAAGAAATGTAGAACACATCAAGCTGAGTTGAATGACACCAAAATCAAAAAGATCCGACTTGATTTGACCGAAATACAGACCCCTGCTTGACCGAAATACAGATCTTCTTGCCTGACCATTATTTGTCTTTGACGATTTTAAAAGGAGAAAAAAGGAATGGAGTAATAAAAAATGAGAAGGAAAGAAAAATGGGGGGAGATAACGGAAAAGTACCGAAAAATGTTTAAAAATTTTAAGCATTTTGATTAAGAATTTCGATACAAATTTTTATTTATTTATTATAAATTTATTTTCAGTTATTTATAAAAAAATATTGTAAATCCGGGAGTTTATTTTAGATTAGATATCCAAACATGATCTCAATAAATGGAAAAGGCGATTATATAATTTAAATAAATATTACTGAATAAGCAACTTGAAGAAGTACCATCAGAAGCTGAATTATTTAAGAAACTTTCTTCACTTTCGATTGTATAGACATTATTTTTTAAAGAAAATTTATTTATAAATTAAATATATAATTTATGTTCTGATAAAACTAAAGAAATAACAAAATAAAAATGAAGAAATAAACAAAACTAATATGTATATGCAGAAACGAGAAACAATTCTTTCTCGATAGCTTTAATATTATATAAAATTTTTGTTTCTGTTCTAGATAAATTAATAAAAAAAGTAAAATATTTCAAGATATATTTAAACTATAATAAGTTGTCAAGGATCAATAGTTTATAATTAGACTTATAAATTAAAAATTATTATTTATTCATTAAATTTTTAAATTAATAAATATATTAATTTAAAAATATTTATAAAAAATAAAATTAATGAGAACAAATTTTTAATTATGAGAAAAAAATAACTTTTAAGAGATGTCTGTCAATATAAAAGCTAAAATATTATATGCTTAAAATTATAATAAGAGTTGTCATATATTATCCATATATCTTGAATTAAGAATAATAAATTGTACTATAAATCAAAAAGTTGATGTGATTTTTCATTAACATTTTTCATTAACGATGTATTGCTCTGATATATGTATGCTGTATCAGTTTTCCGAAATGAAAAATATATTATTTAAAAAAAATTAATTTTAAAATTATTTAAACTACATATTAATTTTATTGAATTTTTAAGATTTTAGATGTCAACGACTAAAAATAGAAAGACTTTATTTGCGTCTATTAAAATAATGAGAAAAAGATAATTAGGTATTTATTAGAGTTTCGCCGGAAGTTCCGGTTCCGGTTCCGGGTTCCGGAAGTTCCGGTGTTTTTTTGGTTCCGGTTCCGGTTCCGGGAACCGGAACTCAAATTGGTTCCGGTTTCGGTTCCGGCTCCGGTTTACAAATCGGTTCCGGCCAAACCGGAACTTTTTTACAGCCCTAAGGATTAGTTTTTTTTTAAAATATTAATAAAATACTCGTACTCTATAATACTTTTAATAAAAAAATCGGAAGAAATATGTTTATTTTCTTTCAAATTCCTTCTGATGAGCGGGTGTCCGAGTGGTTAAGGGTTTGGGCTTCAAACAAGGTGTTGATGATTCCAAGTTGGGTTCGCTTCCCGGTCGTAGGACAATAAATTTTCAAATTTTTCTTTTAATAAATAACTCATTTTATGAGTTTAACTTTGTTTTTAAAATTATTTTATTTTTACAATAAATTATTTTATTTTTACATGGAGTAATTATGGTTTTTTTGGTCCTATAAAATACTTAAAATTTTTCGTATGACCAATAAATGATGAATTTTTTTGCTTACAGCCTTCAAAAATTTTCACAATTTTCGCCTGCGGCGCTGAAAGGGAAAAAATCTAGCTTCTTATCCACAAATATTCTCAAAATTTTCGCCTGCGGCGCTGAAAAAATTAGTCACTGACCCTACTTAAACTACAAATTTTTAAAAATTTTCTAGCAAAAATTTTTTTTAAAAGTTCCGGTTCCGGTTCCGGTTCCGGAAACCGGAACTCAAATTGGATCCGGTTCCGGTTCCGGTTCTTGTCAAAATTTCGGTTCCGGCGAAACACTAGTATTTATACTATATAGAATTATATCATAATTCTAAAGTTACTAAATAGATAGTATGTTTTTAGTCGTATATAATAGTTTGAATAAAAATATAAGGTTAATATTAATTAAAAAAAATTAAAGACTAAAAGATTATTATTCTTTACTTAATAAAAATAATATAATTAAGATTCCAAATTTTACAAAATTCTAAATTTATTAAAAATATAAATTTTGAAAGAAGCATCAAAATGATATAAAAAATTCCATTATTTTCATTAAAAATATCTGTATCTTCCCCTATAAAGTTGTTCTTATTAAATTAAAAATAAATTTATTTATAAACTTTTGTTAGCGATTGATGAAATTACGATTGTTGAAATTATGTCATGAAATTTAAAATAAAATTAAAATTATAAATTAAAACTATAAATCGCTGATCATGTTATAGAAGAAATTTTAAAAGTTATTTAAAACTAGGAACAAATAATATCTTTATATTAATTATTAATGTTATATATGGTCTAAAAATACATAGAATTATGTTAACAAATTAAAAATTGTCTGAGAAAATGACTATGAGAAAATGATTTTAAAATTATTAGTAAATTATCAAAACAGTTTTAATCAGAATAATTTTTAATTTATTGAAAATCTAATTAATTATAAAGAGAAGAACAACACATATCTGGAAGAACAACACATATCAGTTGATACGAGCTGAAACTGCAAACTACATAGTTATCTATATTAAAATTAGAATTCGTAGATTAAAGTATATCTTAAATAAATTTTAAGAAAGGATATCTATATTCAGAAGTTAAAATAACAATGTCTGTCAGTTTTTGTAAAATTTATTTAGAATCTAAAAACACTAAAAAATACATTTAAGTAATATTGATAGAATAAAAAAATTGTGTGAATTCAAATTTAGGCAACATTATTTGTAGAAAGGAGAGACAATAAATATTTTTAAAAGTATAAAGATCTTGGATTTTCAGCAAAGATTAATCAAAAAAATAAAATATCTTAATTGCTAAAAATATAAATTTATTTTCAGTTATTTATATTAAATTTACGACAATAATTATTAATAAAGAAAATATTGTAAGTTCAGGAGGAAATGTTAGAGTAAATAGCCCAACATGATTTCAAGAAATGGGAAAGGCAATTATACAATATTGATATAAATAAATATTACTTAATAAGCAACATCAAGAATTACCATTGATTATTTAAGTCTAAATAGCTTTAATATTATTTAAAATTTTTGTTTCTGTTCTAGATAAAATTAATCAAGAAAATAAAATATTTCAATTTATTAAAAATCATGTGTTATTTTACAGTTTGCTTAGAACACTTCAACAATGAATTTATATTTCACGACATATTTAAAAGGATCAATCGTTTATAATTGAACTTATAAAGTTAAAAATTATTATTTATTCGTTAAAATTTAAATTAATATATATATATATTAATTTAAAAATATTTATAACAAAGAAAAATTAAGAACAAATTTTTAAAGATGAGAAGCAAAAAAATCTCTTAAGATATGTATGTCTGTCAATATAGAAGCTAAAAAATATTATATGCTTAAAATTATAATAAGAGTTTTTATAAATTATACATACTATATCTTAAATTAAGAATAATAAATTGTTTATAAATCAAAAAGATGATCGGATTTTTTATTAACGATGTATTGCTCTGAAAAATGTATGCTGTATCAGTTTTCCGACATGAATAATATATTGTTTTTAAAAAATTAATTTTGAAATTATTTAAACTACTAATTGATTTTATTGAATTTTTAAAATTTTAGAAGTCAACCACTAAAAATAGAAAGACTTCATTTGTGTATATTAAAATAATGTGAAAATATGTAGATGTTTAGGCATTTAAAAATTAGAATTAAACCATAATTGTAAAGTTAATAACTAGAATGGCATCAGGTCAAATATGTCAAATAATTTTGAAAATATTTAATAAATTTAACTTTGATCAACAAAGTCGAAATTAAAAATATGAGAATCACAAAGCGATATAGAAATCTATGACCTAAAATTTATTGTTAAACATAAACCAATACAAATTTAAGTTAAATAATAAAAATAAAATTTTTAAAAATATAAAAATCTCTTCCTTACGTTCAACCCGAATTTTCCAATTTATTGATGAGTTTAATTCTTATAGGAATTTCATTAATAATCCTTTCTATAATATTCAAACTTTTCTATAGTATCTTTAAAAGTACATCTACATAGTAATTCTAAAATAGAAATGATAATAAAAATATAAAATTTATTTTAATTAATAAAAGAGAAATAAAATATTCTTACAAATAACAGAGAGAATTTGTGATTAATTTTACATAATAAATATATACTAATACAATTATTTTGATTTTTAATAATTTACCTATAAATTGAAGAAATTAGCAAAATAATTTTATTTAAATTAATTTAACGTTCCAGATAATGTAAATTAATGATTTTTAGTCTTATATAATATTAGATAGAATAATGAAATTTGATTAATCTTAATCAAAAAAATTTTATAAATAGCAATGGAAAATAACGAGAAAAATAACCACAGGACAGACCATTACTTGAAAGCCCTTTGACAAGATATTTTATTACTTTGGTAAAATGAATTAAGGGAATATATAAATTTACAATACTGTGTACTATGTATATTCCTAAAAAATACCGTTCTATGTATTTTATTGAACAAATACCGTTTTTAAGTTTGTCTTAATAAAAATATTTTTTTATAATCTTGAATTTTTAGTGAAATAATTAAAAAATGAAGTTATATTTATTTTGTACTAATAAAATTTGACGAATAAAAATTCAAGATTCATTGTAAAAGTGTTTAAAGTACAGTAAAAGTAGAGTAAAATTTAATTATTACACAGAAATAATAATAGATTAATAAATTACATTCATGGCCTATTAGCTTTTGTAATTCATATTTTAAATGAGAAAATTGAAAATAAGGAGTTGCTTTACATTAGTTTGTTTGACAATTGTATATATGTAGAAGTCTAACGATAAAATAAAATTTATATCTTAAAAATTATAATTACTAAAAAATTAAAATAAGGAAATAATTGTTTAAAAAATTATAGCATTTATAAATAATTAATTTAAAAAGAATAATGATGAAAGATATTAATTCTATAATTATACAAATTTTAATTTAAATCAAATGATTTTAATTTAAATCAAATGAATTGTTTTAATTATATACAGCTGAAATAAAATATCCTTATTTTATAATATTTTTTTGTCTGGACAAATTCTTTTTTATAGAGTTTTTGGTCCCCAATTAAATTGCCTATAATAGAAAATATATTATAATTAAAAGCAATTATTAACAAATTGAATTTATTATTGCAAATTAATTTTCGAATTAATATATTGCTACATTTATATAATTTTAATAAATTCATTTATTGAATTCAAAATAAAAATATAGAAATTAAAAAATATTTTTGTAAGAATTCTGATTATTGAGTAAGCCAAAATGATCTATTATTAATTTTTATTATATATTTTAAAAATAATAAAATATAATCAAGGGTTTTTTCTAAAAAAATGGGTGCCTGAGACGCACCAATTTCTTGAATCTCTTTGATAAAAATTTTCTTAATAGGAAAATGAATTGTGAAAATGAATTGATTCTTTCAATAATTGATAAATTTTAATAATTAATAAACTATAAATGTATTTGTTTCTTTTAAGTAAATATAAATTTATAATATTGATAAAATAAAAAAAGTTTATTAATAAAATAATTGTTTTAAATATTTATAGAAATAATAAAAATATAATGGATAAAAGAAATATAGTTATCACATAATTCTAAGATATATGAATTGCTATAATTATACAAATTTTAACTTAACTCAACCTGACTCACTTTGTAACTTAACTCAACTTAACTCAGGTTAAAAATAAATAAGTATTATAATAAACTTTTCATATAAAATTAAATTATTTAAATTACAATAAATTGAAAATGAATGAGAATAATAATTAAATAATAAAGACAAAATCTACAATGAAGTTTGATTAAAGATCTTCAGCAAAATACGGAATAACTTGTATTGATAAATAATATTTATAATTTACATAAATAATACAAAATGTAAGCAAAAAATAAACATAAGATTTAATTAGGTATATAACTACTAAACGTGCTATCTGAATCTAATTAAATAAAAAATGTGAATGTAATTAAAAAAATTTTTTCATATATTTTTTTTTAATTTCTAAAAAAATAAGACAAATTCCCTTTCCTAAAGAGTTTGATCACCAATTTAATTGCCTAGTATAATAGAAGTAAATTATAAGTTAAGCAATTTTAATAACAAAATGAAAATAATATACGCTAATTTTCGGAATAAATACCTTTACATTTTGTAAACTTTTTATAAATTCATTTATGAATTCAATGTAGCGGGCCGACGTTCGTCGGCCCGAAAATAGGTAATCCAATATATAGGAAAAAAATATAAAAATACAAAAAAACACAAAAATACAAAAAAAATAAAAAGAAGAAGGGGAAGAAAATAAAAATAATAAAAATTTGAAACAGTTGTTTCATGAAAGTGCAAAATAATAAAATTTATAAAAATTAGGGGAAATTAGGGTAATAAATTAAAAAAAAAGATTTTTAGTAAAATAAGGGATTTTATTGTTAAAAAAGTGGTAAATAAAGTAATTAATTAAGAATAAGCCCACGCAAAATTTATATTTTTTAGTGGCAGCTGCTGGAAAATAAAGAAGGAAAAAGAAAACAATAGATTTTAATGGAAGCATAAAAAGTTTAAAAAAAAATATACGTTTTGATCACACACACATTTGAAAATATTGTTTGATTTTAAAAATAGGAAAAAAATTTAAATTTTGGAAAATATTCTAATTAAATTCTGAGAAACCAATACATCAAAATAAAAATATATAAATCAAAAATGTACAAATTCTTAATTATTAGATAAGCCAAAACAATTTATTATATTTTTATAAATTTAAATTAAAAACTGAATATATTTCAAAAACAAATAAATCCTAATCAAGTGTTTGTTGAATAAGTCTCTTTGAAGATTTTGCAGCAAGTAAATTAAAATAAAATAAATATACATGCATTATAAAATTATAAGATTCTTAAACAAATTTATTCAGAAAAATTTTAATTATAATTGGAAAAAGAAAATAAAATATTATTTGTAATTATCTGTTCTATGATAAGTAATAATAAGTAATACTATAATATTCTTAAAAAATAAAAATAGAAGAGATTATTTACACAAGTTTAGGTTCAAGGGTAAATCGATCTCAATTATAAAATTGATAACAATTTATAATTAATATTTAATTTTAAATGTAACTTTAAAACAGTAATAAAAAGTAATATAAATGCTTTTATAATTTCATTAAAAAATTTTTTGTAAAAATCCATTTATTTGATAACATCAAAATATATTATTAATTAATAATGTTTAAAAACGAGAACAATGAAATTAAATTTTCACATAGAAATATTTAAATTAATGAAGTTAAATTAATGAAAGTTAAGAAAATATGAAAAATTATATATCGCTAGATGAATCAATTATTCTCTTTGATAAAAATTATAAATCAGTACTTTTATAGAATCTGTTAAGTAATGCAATTCGTCAAATACATTTGGTATCGTTTTTAGACATATTACATTACATATATTAAAAATAAAGAGAGAATTGCAACAGATAAAGTATGTAAGTATGTAATCGAAAAACAAAAGGTATTAATCACCGTCCAAGACTTGTAAAATCTGAAAATTAAAATAATAAAATTAAAGAATTCGAACATGATAAAAAATTAAATATTTATTTTATAAAAAATCTGAAAAATTAAATGATAAAAATATGTATTATTTTTGAGAATTTAAAGAGTAAGAAATTCGAATTTAATAAGGGGGAAATTCCCAACTGCAATTTTTGTCCGGTGAATTCGCTTTAATTTAATTACTAATCGAATGATTCAGATGAAAGATACTTAGATAAATTATTTAAATTAAAATTATATGTACATATTTATTTTGTAAAATTGTGAATAAATTAAAATAAAAATTAATTAGATATGATCATTAAGATATTATAAAGATACTTGTAATTCAATGATTTTCATAATTTTATAATTTTAATATTTTGATGCAAAATATGTCGTTTGGGTTTTATAAACTTTTAAAAATGCCATTTTTATTTTTTTAAATGTCTTATAATACATTTTGATTATCATCTAAATATAAAAGGAATTGTACTTTCAATCTTATAATATTATTAATAATTCCTAATTTATATTCTTTTGAATATAAATTCATAATTTGCTTTAATTTAAATAAGTTAATAATAAAATAAATAATAAATATGTATAAATAAATTGTAAATAATAAAATAAATTAAAAAATTAATAAAATAAATATTACTAATAAAATAAATTGCTAAATATTTCTAGAATAATGAAAAATAATGAATAAAAGAAATATAGTTCACATAATTCTAAAAAAATAATAAATTTATATAACTTATTGCAAGATATCCTAAAGGTTATTATGGAAGACATTGGTTATTATGGAAGACAAATGAAATATAATAAAATGAAGATATAATTAACATATGTGAAATAAATATACAAAGTGTTATTTTATAAAATTAATTTAACATGAAATGTATGATAAATATTATGTTTGGCTTGACGACGAGTCGCGGAATCAACAATATTTTTTCAATAAACATTTAATAGATTTTATTTAATTACAGAACTTAATTGGAGAATAATTTCATAAATTAAATATTTTAAGAAAGATACAAGTTAAAGTAAATAACTTTAGTAAAACACATTTATAGCTTTGATAAATAAATACGGACAAAAATGAGTTAAGATATCTTTTGATAAATTTACATTTCCATTATTCTTTTAATCTTAATTTATTTATATATTTTTTCCCGAAATGATGTTTAACATTTAAATATATAACACATCAATTTATAAAAATAAAAATTAACAAAAAACTAAATTGATTAAATTAATTCATTTTCCTGAATTTTAAATGAAAATAATTTGGCTGAAGAACAAGTCTTCTTCACCGCCTATTAAATAGTTCTCCAAAATAAAATTAAAAAGTTTTTTAAAAGCCGACTTTTATAAATTTAGCTGCCGACTTAGATTAAGCTCTTTTATATAAATGGAATTTTGTATTGTATTTATTCATTCTTGATAGTAAAAAATAAAAGTTTATAGGACATAATTTAATTATTTTAATTTGTATTAATTTATAAATTTTGGAAAAATTTCAAATAATTAGAAATAATGCTGATTGAAACAAATAAGACAATTTGATCGTCATCTATTATAAATATAAAAAGAATTATATTACAATTTTATGATATTATTAATTTATGGCATATTAACTTTTGTAATACATTTTTTAAATGAGAACACTCCAACTAAGAAGGACTTGCTTTACAGTCATTTTTTGACAATTGGAAAAAATAATTTAGAAAAAGATTTTACGATGAGTAAAATTTATATCCTAAAAATGAAAAGGCGTTAAGATACAAACTAATTCGACGTCGAACTCGGGAGTACGTCCAGTGAAGATTCTTAGAAATTAAAAAAATAAATACAATTTAATTTATAAAAAATAAAAATTTTTTGTAAAATAAAAATAAGGATATGAAGGGAGTCCCAATAAAAATATAAAATATTTATTTGTAAATTTTTATAACAATAACAAATAGTTTGACATAGCACCAATTATAGCGGAAGAAATCGAACTACATAGGTCAAGATAAATATAAAACAAAATAATATAATAAAATCTTTGTATAAAATTAAATAATTTAAATTATGATAAATTAAAAATGAATGAGAATAATTTACTAAACAAAAAAACAAAATGTGCCATATAAACAAGACAAAATTTGCTCCAAAATTTTAATATGATTATAAAATTGATAAAAGGACATGTTTTAAATAACAAACTATTTAATTAATAAAAATTGAAATATAATAGAATATTAAATATTTAATATTCTAAATTTATATAGAATATTAAATAAACTAATTGAAAATAAATGAGATAACCATATAAACAAGACAAAATTTGCTCCAAGGTTTATTATTATAAATGTTCTGCAAGTCCATAATAATTTTTGTATTATTAAGAATGAGTAAATTTCTAATTTAAATAATATTGTCAAAGATAATAAATGTAAACATGTAATATAACAAAAAAGCAAAAGAAATAGAAATGAGATATAATTAAATAACTATGAAATATCGGGACCCTAAAAATTAAAAAAATTAATAAATTAGAAAAAGGACGTTTTAAGACATCCTCTTTCAAATGATATATAATTTGCCATAAAATATTAAAAAAATAAAGATGAACTTCAAACTATTACCAAAAATGATTAAAATAAAATTAAATTTAAAAATTCTAAAAGTACAAAGCAATTAAAAGATATTAATAAAAAGAGGAACTTTGGACCTAATCATAAGATTCATCTTAATCAAGAAAACAATTAAAATTATTTAAAAGATGCTTTGAAAGGAACTCTTTGCGACTTCTGTCGCTTTAATCAGTATTAACTATTTTTTATTTTTCATATTTTTCATGAAAAATAATTGCTTTGTTTATAAATAAAAAGCTTTTTTCTGCAGGTCAATTGCCTTGTTTTGATTAAAAATTTATAGAAAAGAAAGAAAATATTTTTATCGCCCACGTATTCTTTGGCAATAAGTGGAAGAGATAATAATAATAATACTAATAGATGGAATAAACATTTGTCTTCGAAAAAAGTAAAAAAAGTTCAATTTTTAAAACCATTCAAAACCAACTCTGCCTCCCTAAACTTTTATGAAATTAGTAAATTTTCTCCCCTGTCCTGTCAGTTTCTAAAAATTTAAAATTTTGAAAATAAAAATATTTAAAAAATTGTTTTTACTTTATTTTATATAATTAATATTGGAATTTAATATTTTTAATTAAAAAGAGAAATTATTAAATTGACACCAAGAAAATAAACATTGTGGCACCCAAACATTGCTCTCACTTCTAAGACAATGATTCTTGGAGATTATTTAAAATAAATAGAACAATAAAAATAAAATTTCGAAGACTATAATGAATTAAAAATATAAATTCTTAAAAAATAGATTAATAATAAAATAGCTGTTTTAGATATAATTATTATAGAACAATTTAAAAATATAATTAATTAAATAAATTATCATTATATAATAATTCTAAAAAAATCTGGCATAACTTACCTATGGATATTCTTACAACATAGAAACATAGGAATATAGGCAAATCAATTTGTTAAATATAAGTATTTCATAAAAGAATAAAATTGCTGAATTTATATATAATATTAGTTAATAATAGATAAATTTATTCCAAATCGAATTCTTCTATCCAACTACTTAAGATTAAAATATTTTATATCAAATTATATAAAAATATGCATTATTTCTTGATAGTAAAAATTAATAAAAACGAAAATCGTAATTGTAAGATAAATTCTATAAAATAAAAATTTTAATTTCAATTCTCATTATAATCTAATTAACAAGTTTACGAATATACCTACTATTAAAGAACTGAGATTAAACTTATTTAATTATTTTAATAGAAAGAAGTATTATATATGGATTTTACTTGAAATTTGAAAGAATGGATCTGGAAGAGAAGTCCAGTTAGCCGGATACATTGTAAAGTAATTAAAATTAAAAATATAATAAATTATTTCAATTGGGATTTCAAAACCGATTGGTAAAATACCAAAAAATAGAAATTTGAAAAAATATGCAAAGTCGGGATAACTTCTGTATTAATAAATAATATTTACAATTTAATTAATACAAAATGTAAACACAAAATAAAAATGAGATACAATTATATAACTACTACACAAATGTCAATATAATTAAATAAAAAATGTGTATATTGGTAAATGTGCATAATATATTTTATTGAGATGGCAAATATGCTGATTGCGAAATGATTGTAAAAGCTTATTGCAAAATTTAAAAGTTTTAATGGTCAATAAATATCTTTTATAAATTTATCTTAAATTAAAAATTGAAAAAGCCATTTCAAAAACGTAAATTACAATAAAGTTTGTTTGATATTTGTCTTTTGAAATTGTCAATACTTCTTGTGAATCTGAGTCTTATTAATCATCGATAAATATTTGAAAATTGAAAAAAATTCAAAATTTTAAATATAAATTTATAAAATTAAACCAAAATAAAGCTTATACATTTATAAATTTTTAATGTAACTTGAATCATTTATCCTTATGTTGTGGTCATGGTTTTATAAAAGAAATAGAAAAGAAAATAAATGAAGATTTGATAACCATTGAAATAGATATATTTTTAATACCAAACCCAGAAACCATAGAGCAAGAAGAAGATTCTGACTTTATTAAAAGTAGATTTTATGTAAACAAAAAATAAAAATGAAAGATAAATATTGTGAAAACTTTTTTATGAATTTAATCTTAAGTTAAAAATTGAAAAAGATATTTTAAAAAATATTAAATTATAATTAAGTTTTATATTTTTCTATGCAAATTGTCATTTATTCTAGTTAATCTATTTCTTATTGATCATCGATAATTATTTAAAGATTTGAAAAAATTCACAATTTAAAAAAATTTATAAAATTAAACCAAAATAAAGCTTTATAAAATTATAAGTTTTTAATGTAACTTATTCAGAAAATTTTTGTTAATATAATTAGAAAAAATAAAATGAAATTCATTTAAAATGTTAGTTCCGTGTATAAGAAATACATAATTTCGGATATTTAATATTCTTGAAAATAAAGAGAATGAATAAATATTAGAAATATTGATAGTATACAGTGCAAAAGTTTTCATCTATTTTTCCTATTTAATTAATGGAATTCTTTCTATATCAAATTGAAATGGTTAAAAATATGTGATAAATTGTAAATGTACGTGCTAATTTGTAATTTGTAAATTAATACATAATAGATTTTACACAAAATGTCATAAATTACTTTATTGAATTCAAAATAAAATTGAAGAATTTAATACCAAGTATATTTTTAAAGACATGCATATGTAAAATGGGAATTATTTAAAAATTATATTTATTTAAAAATGTCGCGACTATGTCTCTAAAATTTTATTTAGAAAAAGAATGTTTTATACATCCTCTTTCGGAAAATTTGTAAGGTTACAATAATTTTTATAACTTATTTTTATATTTTGCACTTTATTAGAGAAAAAAGTTAAAATTTTAATTAAATGCTTATATAAAAAATGCTTTTATTTGATTGTTGTTATTTGATCGCTATTTTAGTTAATGACAATAATCTAAATATTCAAAATTAATTATAAGTCGTGAGATTTTACAGAGATTTCTATAAGTGATTTAGTATTAATATTTTTAGCAAATATTAAAAATCTTGCATAATAATAATTTGAAGAAGATAGAAGAAAAAATATTTATTATTATTTTTACCGGCAATGAAATTACCATTTAAAAAAGTCATTTTACTTTATTAAAAAATTTTGACTACGACATAAATCAAAATAAATTAAACTTTTCTGTATAAACTGTATTTTTTATCAATTATTCTCCATAATAAAAATTATACATAAAGTACATTTATAGAAACTGTTAAGTAATGCAATTCATCAAATACATATGGTATCGTTTTTTTACATTATATTAAAAATGAAGAGAGATTAATTGAATTATAATTATTTAAATTTGAATATAATTACGAAGTTTGATACATCCTGTGATAGCAATAAAGAAAAGATGTCACAAAACACACCCTTTTCACACTCTCGATTATTCCCTTTTTATTCTTATATTTTTAACCCAAAAACTCCCCAAAAGAATAAATATATTGTTAAAGAAAGAGTTTTAAAAAAGAAAGGTAAAGCTTATAAAACTCGACCACCGCGTTCCCCCCGCGTCTCGTTCGAGACCCGGAGTGAACCCAACGGATGGTATCAGAAGGTGAATATTATACATACTATGATCATATCTGATTCTTTATATATAAATTACCTAGTTTTATTTAAAAAATATTACTATTAAAGAACTGAGATTGAACTTATTTAATTATTTAATATTACAAACTTATTTAATTATTTAAATATAAGTAGGAAGAAGTATTAAATAAGGAATTATAATTAAAATTTAAAAGAAATCATCAGGAAGAGAAAGAATAGCCGATACATTGTAAAGTAATTAAAATTAAAAATATAATAAAATTTTATCAATTGGGATTTCAAAACCGATTGTTAAACTATCAAAAAATAGTATGTAGAAATTTGAAAAAATATACAAAATCCGTAATAACTTCTTTATTAATAAATAATATTTATAATTTAAATAATACAAAATGTAAACAAAAAATAAAAATGAAATATAATTATATAACTACTAAACAAATGTGAATATAATTAATTAAAAAATGTGTTTATTAGATATTAATAAATGTGAATAAGATAAATAAGTATATTAAAAAATATATTATTAAAAAATTTCAACAAATATAAAGAGATATTTAAGCATGAAAGATATGCTGATTATCAAATCAAGAGTTTTTTTTTCCTAATTTCATATAAAAAGTTTTAATGGTCAATAAATGTTTTTTATAAATTTAATCTTAAATTAATGGCCAATAAAATTTATCCTTATGTTGTGATCTTGGTTTTATAAAAGAAATAGAAAAGAAAATAAATGAATATTTGATAACCATTGAAATTGATATATTTTTAATACGAAACCCAGAAACTATAGAGCAAGAAGATTTTGAATTGATGGTAGATGGAGGAGATGTAGACATTAGGACCACAGAAGAAGGTGGCGGAATGAAAGCGCAGGCAAATACACTAGGCTTTAATTTATCATCCTCAATTATTTAAAAAGAAAAATCAAAAAGGGGAGAAATTTTGAGAACAATTCTTGGTCGTCGAGGGCCCGACGATTTGAATAATAATAATTTAAAGAAGATAAGAGAAAAAACTAAAATTTTTAAAATCATTGTGAAGCTTATATGAAATTAAATAATTTAAATTATGATAAATTAAAAATTAATGAAAATAACTCCAAACAACAAAGACAATATTTGATCCACGGATTATTATTAAAAGTGTTCTGCAATTCCATTTAATTTTTGTATTAATAAGACTGATTAAATTTTTGATTTAAATAATATGTCAAAGATAATAAAATGTTGACATTTAATAAGAAAAAAATGTAAAAAAATAAAAATATGATATAAAAAAGAAATATTAAACAAATGTCAATATAATTAAATAAAATGTGTGAATAATATTTAAAAATTTGTATGATACAACAAACATATAGACATATTTGAGATGCCAAATATGCTGATTTTGAAATCGAATTGATCATCGATATGTAATTATTTGAAAATTTGAAAAAGTTCACAATTTAAATATAAAGTTATAAAATTGAAATAAAATAAAGCGTTATAAATTATAAGTTTTTTAATGTAATATATTCAGAAAATTTTTTTAATATATTCGGTAAGAATAAAATGAAATTTATTTAGAATTATTAGCTCTGTGCATAAGAAATACATAATCTCAATATTTAATATCATTAAAAATAAAGAGAATGAATAAATATTAGAAATTATTGATAGAATACATTGCACAAATTTTTATATTATTTCTATATCAAATCTAATAGCTGAAAAAAAAATTTGCTCGAAAGGATGCCTGGGCCTATTTTTTTTTATCAATTCGTTCAAGCAGAAGAAGAGATTAGTGTAGATGTTTATTGAGAAAATAATTATGTAAACTAATAATAATTTTTCATCAAATAAAACACCAAACATTGAATAAAATTTAAAAATTTGGATAAACAAAAATTTGGATAACATAAAATTGGAAGACACTTTATAAAACGAAAATAGAAAAGATAAACTCAATTATATAAAACTCAATTATAAAACTCAAATATTTTTAAACTCATTTTATATTTAATTAAGTTTTAAATAAATATATTTTAATATTTAGTATTAATCATATGCTTTATGATTTTTTATACTTTTGATATTTTGGCTCACTATGTTTTTTAATTTAATCGCACCAATTCACATTGAGAAATAAAAGGTAAAGTATTGACTTACCAATTTACAACAAAGCGTTACAATTTTTGTCAGTATGTGCTAGAGAAAAATGGGTTGGCTTCCTTTTTACTCTGCATAGATATGTATATTTTTGTCTTCCATAAATAACACATCGGTCAACCTTACTAACAGACATTGCCGTTTATTATTGAAAACTAATAATATTACTTTTTTATCTACATAATTAATTTACTGAATATATATAATTTTTTATTAATTTAAAAAAATTTTATTATATTTAAATATTAATATGTTTCAAGAAAAATAATTTAAGCAAGCACAACACATAATTATACTTCTGATCAACAACATAACATTTTGATTTTAATCATAAATTATATTAAATTAACTATTATAAATAAATTATAAAATTAAATCGATTAATTATTTCTAAAGTCTGTTGATTTATCAAAATGACTTTAAAAGTAAAAAAATTATTTTATGTACATATATTTATCATCAAAATATGATTAAATATTATTTATATTTTTAAATATTTTTATTTTAAACAACTTTTATTTATTTAAAATGAAAAATTAATTATAAATAAATATTTAAATACATATCTATGTGACGCATCCGTGTTAATAATTAAAAATAAATTTTCTCACTTTTTTATTATTATTATTAACACGGATGTAATAACCTAAATAATTATCCTTAATTATAAATAATTTTTGGTGCGCCTCGGGCAGCCCAAATTCTTTCTCTTTTTTCTAAAAAGTGGGTGCCAGAGGCCACCAATTCATTAATCTTTGTGTGTTTTTCGAGGAACCCGTCGCGCGCCGCCCAAAAATAATAATTTCTTCCTTCTGGGTGGCCGCGACGGGTTCCGTCATCAATTCACCAGTAATAATAATTTTTTATTATTATTAAAAAATATTTTTTAACTTTTTATATAAAGTTTTTAGGAAGAGATTTTCCTTTAAATAGGAAAAATTTTTCCTGAAAGCGGCTCTTCTGTTGGGTTAAATTTTGTTGTGTTATTGTTTAAAATAAATAAATAAATATTATTTAAAAGAATTTTTCTCTATTGTTTGAATTGAGTAAAATTAAGAAGAAAATTTAAATATTAAAATAATTTAAATTTTAATTCATCAAAGCGACACATCTACTAGTAAATTATGGTTAAGATAAAAATAATTATTCTAAATAATATTAAATTAACATGTTTCGTATATCTGCATGAATCTTTTAAATAGATTTAATTTCATAATTAAATGAGAATAAAAAATATTTTTTATTATATAGCGAATAAAGATTGATTAAAAATGAATGAAAATAAATTAATACATATCATACTAATTAAAAAATATATAAAAGTAAAAATTTTTAAAAAGGAATTTCTCTGTGGACTACTTCTGTGGCCTTCTTCACCTCCTCAGAGCCATAAAATAAATCATATAATTAAAAATAATTGAAATTGTTGAACAAATAAATATTCTAAAGGTATTTAATATAACAGTATTTATTCAATAATGTTTTCTTAATAAATTCAAGTAATAATAAATATAATTGTTTGCATGTCATTCATGTCACACTTTCGTTCGACATTTTTGGTCAGGAAGTATCGATATATGGACTTTGTATGTGAATTAGGTAAAAATTATTTTTGAGTAAAAATATGAAAAAATAATGCAAAATATGTTAATATAAATATACCTAGATTCAATTAACTTATATTTTATTGAAAATATTAAATTTTTTAAAATTAAATTTTAAATAAAAATCTACCTATGTATATTTAAAAATAATTAAATATATTAGGAAAATATAATGACGATATACATACATTAAGTATAACTATAAATTTTAGAAATACAGTTATTTAAATTAAATAATTTTTATTATTGATATTTTAAGGAAAGTATTATTATTTTAATAATTATTATTTTAAGGAAGGCAGAAGGTACAGTATTCGACGGCGAGAACGAAATTTTAATTTTGTTTAAGATTAATTAGACTAAGTCATTCTATTATGGCCATTAATTATTAAATAAAAATAGATATAAATAGATAACTTGTAAAAGTTCTTAAGATTTTATCATAAATTAGAATAAAGAATGAAAAAATAATGAAAAATTTGTTAATAAATTTTATTTTTCTACTAAATATGTATTTACTAACAAATAATATTATTTTCAAGCATTACCGTTCACGATCTAAATGCAAATTTAAAATTTAGAGCTAATTATTATAAAATTTGAAAATTGAATTGAAAAAAAAGAAATTTGAAAAACAAAAGTATAATACTAATTTAATAAGGCGTGTTAAAATTTTTGGTTAAATTAAACCTACTTACAAATAAAAATTCTATTTTAGACTCAGTTCATTTCTGGATTAATGAGGCTGCTAAATTCATAAAAATTTAAAGGATAATTATGTAGATATTCATCAATTTTAATGTAATTTCTATTAAAAATTTTTAAACCATCATTTTCAAAAAAATTTTTATTTAGCAATTTCAATATCATTTGTAAAAAATTTTTAAATGAAAATTCAATTTAAAATATATAAATGAATTAAAACAAATTCGTAATAATTCATTGTAATGCTTCTATGTCGTTGATAATCAAATCAATTGTTGATATGTTGTTGATAATGCTTACATGTTTATAATCAAAATTTATTAATAAATTGATGAAAAATTATGGTTAATAAGATGGTTGTAACCTCATTAACTGAAAGCAGTCAAATTACATCTCGCCCTCCGTTTATAAAAAATAAAAATTGTGCGCCAAAAGGTGTCAGTTTTTAAATAATTATAAAATTTAAATAACGATAAGAACATGTAGAAAATTCTTTTTAATTCTTTTGGAAAAATTTTTTGTTTGGAAATAAGTTTTTCTTTGTTTAGAAAAAATAAATATGCATAATATGAAATAATAATATTAATTTTAGAAATTTCAAAATATTCTAATAGTGAAACATACCTGAAACATATTTAGAGAAATTTTAGAACCGCAAATGTTATTATCGACAATTTTAAATTTAAAAAATAAAATATTGTGATGAGTAAAATAAACTATAAATTATTACTTAATTAAATTTAAATACAAAAGTTAATTGAATATAAGAATTTTATTTTAATTCATAAAAAATTTGAAAAAGGTTAATGACTGGAGACAGACACCAACTCGGAGTACATTTAGACAATAATTATTGAATAATATAAAAATTTTTTACAAGAAATATGTATATTTTTCATTCAACACTAAAATGTCTTAACTAAATTCGACTAGTACCTATAAAATTATGATATTAAAAGTTATTTTCAAAAATATTTCAAAAAAGTAGCAATAAAATGATTTCAAAAAATTGTCGTGTCCGAGTTAAACTTCATTTATATTTTTTAATATTTCTTTATTTAGATTTCTTAATCACTCTTTATTTATTCCCAAACTAATTTTCCCAGCTAAAGATCATTTTAAAGATAAATAAATATCTTTATATTCCTTTCAAAGGCCTATAAAATAAAATCACCTTTAATTGACTTTAGCTCATTATACTCTTCACTTTAGCTTTTCTTAGCTTTTCCTACAATTCACTTTTGGCCTTGTCTAGCTTTTTCTACATTTCCCCTTTTCTAGTTTTCCTTTTCTGATAAAACCCTTAATAGGAAAAGCTGATCGATTATAATTAAATATATATTGGTTGAAATAAATAAATTTTGAATTGTTTATTATTTTGTTTGAGAAATTATGGGTAAATTTACTTAATCGGATAGGTTTGATCCGACAAAATAATGTATACTGAATAAAAAATTTAAAATTTTTGTTAAAAATATATGTATGTAAAGTAATTATTTTTCTTTCATTCTTTCATTGTAAATAGTAATTTTAATCTACACATTAGCATGTATGTATGTAGAGACACAACACATGAAAATTGCTGGACAACGACAAAAAATATATCAAATAATTCTTTCGGAAAGATTTATTAAGGAAAAATTTTTTGTTTGGAAATAAGTTTTTTGATTAAAAAAATATAATATGTAATAATAATATGGTATAAAATACATATACTATAGTACTTATAAGTAATAATAATATGAATTTTAAAAATTTCAAAATATTCTAATAGTTTTGAGAATATAAAAAATATTTTAATAAATTATTTGGTTAAATTTTATAATTTCAAAAAAAATAAAACAAGTGTTGTGAAATTAATTAGTAATAATAATTAATTAATAATAGTCAGCGCAACATAAGCTTGTATTATGATTGTGTGTAATGATATTTTTTAATAAAGTTATATAATTTACACTCAAACCCCTTATTTCAAAAGCGTTACGTGGAAAATGTTCAAGGGATAAAAATATATTTTCCACAAAATTTTAGGAACAATCAAAATAAAACAACAGAAATTAAAATAACTGCATAATAGACAAAGATATTATTATAATTCAATTAAAAAATATTCTTATAGTAATATAAAGCTAATATAAAACAATGTATTATAATTCTGAATCGAGTCAAAATAGCTACATTGGCAGTGCGGCTAAGATAACGTCAAAGAATATTTCAAAATCTGTAAAAGAAAAAAAGGCATGAAGCCTTATTGCATTATATATGCCCGATGATCTGTAGGGGGCTGGGTAAAGGTCCCTAATTTACAGGATCAATTTAAAAAAAGCATAAAGCTATTATTAAATACAATTAAAAAACTATTCTCTTAGTAATATAAAGCTAATAAAAACAATGTATACTTTCAAATCAAGCCAAAATTTAAACGAAATTAATTGCAATAAAATTTGCGGAGCTTAGCCAATTTAAGGCAAAAATAATTAAAAAGTTTTGCCAAAAAATTTATGAGTAAATAAATTTTTTTTTAATTTATGAGTTTTCGAAAATACTAATAATATTAAAAAATTTAAATATATAATAATATGTATTAGTAAAAAGTTATCAAAAATTTATTTGTAGTTTGACATAAATAAAAGATAAAGTAAAATTACATTAAAAACTTTAGATTAACAAATTAGATATTAAATATATTACTTATGTAAATTTTAACGGCATTTCAATAAAATATTTTGGAAAATGTCCAAAATTGGACAGTCTGATAAATGGACAAAAAGAAAAATACATACACCGACAGAAGATAGAGAAAACTCAGCAACATTTTAGCCGGAGCTAAAAGGAAAGATATTAATAAATAAATGAATTTTGCAAATAAACATTAATCGCAGGAAAAAATTAACAACATAAATATTTAAATTATTTTAAAATATAAAATAAATAATAGCAGAATGTCAATCCAAAGCAAGCTACAATTAAGTATGTATATGATTTATAAATAGAAAATAAATATTATTTTTACTTTATTTAAAAATTCATTTGTCGAAATTCAAAATTTTTAAAATGCATATTTATTTTATAAATTATAAAATTTCGAAATTTTTGTATAGATCAAATTTTTAAGAATTTTAATAAACTTTTGTATTTTTGTTGATATTATTTTGCTGAAATAAAAACTTTTATGTTTTTATTTTTCTTTTTTAATTTTATTGTTGAAGCAGAAGGTTGGATTCTTTCTCTTCAAAATGCCCGGCAATCAAAAAGTACTAAAAAATTTTTTTGTAGTTGACTGGACATTTTTGCGAGGGATTTTTTAACTTTCTGTCATTCGATTAAATATTTCTTTTAATTTTATTTAAGTCTAATAATCTTATTTTTAATAGATTAATATTTATAAAAAATCTAAATAATATTCATGAGCTTCATTTTTCACTAAAGTTGTATATATACTATTTTTCTAAAATAAACTACTATTTACATTATACAAACAAATTTTGAATTTATAAATTTCAACTTGTATTTTTATTAAATAAAATTATAAATAATTTATTTTGATAATATTTTTTAGCAGTTTTCATTGGGATTTATCTATGTGAAAGAGCTGGAAATTAACAAAATTAATTTAATAAACTTTGTACAAATTTATAAAATAGTTATTCCAATTATCAATAAAACTATAATTACAAGTATTTCTAAAAAATAAATTCAAAATTTATTCTAAATTAAAATACCGATCAAAATAAAGATAATAAAGAATAAATTTACATTCAAATATCATAAAAAATTTATGTTTCACACATCTGCTTTGGCAGCTCGAGATCTGAAAAAACGGACTGATGATGATATGATGCTGAATGATCTGGTTGTGAATCGATATAAAAATTAGAAACAATTGCTTGTGGAAATAAATTACCAATGGAAGAAGAAGCTTGGTGTGTCGGGTTTGAACGTGTTTATAATTAATTAATATTAATTATAAAAACTGCCGTAATCTTTATTATATTAAGATAAAAATAAAAAAGCTTCGTTATATGTATTTCTAAAAAACTAAAAAAAATATTCGATTATAAATTTATACGTGAAAACTCAAAATATTTTTAAAAATTTAGTAAATTTGCTTTTACAGAGCTTAAAATTTGCTTTTACAGAAATTTATTTTTAAATACTATGACTAGACTAAAATAAAAGCAGAAAAAAAACGATGGCAGATTTGATAAGATTTTTATTGTTATTCTTTGAAAATAGTAATTTAATACATAACATTTGTATTGTACTAGGTATAAAAACCTCATATCGAAATTGCTGGGCAACGACAAAAGTATATCTATTATCATAGAAATGGTTCGCCAGCATAATTTTTTAAACAGAATTTCTAATTATTTTTAAAGTATAACTAAAAGAATATTATATTATAATTGTTGTTTTTTAATTTTAAAGATTTATTTAAAATTATAATAAAAAAAGGAAATAATAAAAAATTTATATAAGAACAACAAGTATTTTGAAATTAATTAGTAATAATAATTAAATAATATTAATCAATCACAACTTAATTTATTATAGTTTGTTATTAAATAAGTTGGAATAAAATTAAACTTAATTGTAGACGCAGGATGTAGAAAAGGATGTAGAATTCTACGGCGCATACATGATATATTTTAATAAACTTATATCATAATTTAAACATAAACCCCTTATTTCAAAAGCGTTACGTGCAAAATGTTCAAAAGATAAAAATATATTCTACAAATTTTTGAAAAAATTACTATAAAACATCAAAAATTAAAATAACTGCGTAATAGACAAAAATGCTGCGCCGGAAGATTCATTATTAGTATTCTATGTACTTATATTATTTTTATCTAATAAATATACAAGATAATACATATAGAAAAATAAGTTAAAATATAAGATTTTATTTTAAAAAATAAAGTATTTATTAACTTTATGTTTTGCAAAAAATGTTAATAAAATTTTGTTATTTAATATTTGTTTAAAATTCTTGATAAATATAAGTATATTTATATAAAATAATTATTCATCTTTATAGGTTCTTTGAAAATAGTAACTTAAAATATACACATTGTTGTGTATGGGCGTCAGCCCTTAGAGTGATTAGTATAAAAGCCCAGCCAATAGTTAGTTCTCTCTCCCAGTTTTAGTTCTTCTACCTACCTTCACCTGCTCTGTATTTCGTTGTGCGATAAACGTTTTGTTCTGATCTCTTCGTAAGCGGGGTCATAACAGTGGCGCGGTCGAGTAAAAAAGAACCTGGTCTCGTCAAACAAGTTCGTCAACTTCAGTGAGGCTCGTCAACGTAAGCTGTGTGCAATTCAGGAAAGAAAAGCTGTGTGGACAATTGTAGTGTTGAAAACCGAAAAGGTTAGTGAAAATTGTAGTGTTAGTGTTAAAGTGTAGTGATAAAAATATTGTATTTTAGTGAAATGGATGCAAAGGCATTAGACAAATTGTTGAAGGCTCAGCAAGAGTATTTTGAGAAATTGTTAGTGAAACTGCTGAAGCCGAGTGAGATGAACGAAACCGAGCTCTACAGTAAATTGGTGGGGATGATCGGTGAGTTTGTTTTTGATTTGACGAGTGGAATGACCTTTGAGTCTTGGTTGGGCAGGCATCGGTCCTATTTTGAGGAGGAGGGTAAAACCCTGCCAGAATCCTCTAAAGTAAGATTGTTGTTGAGTAAATTGGGGCCAGAAGAGTATGCCCAGATTGAAAGGAAGATGCTGCCAACCAAGTTGAGTGAGATGAAGTTTGACGAACTCTGCAATGAGTTAGTGAAAGAATTTAGTGACCATAGATCTAAATTGTTGAAAAGGTTCGAGGCCTTAAATGTTAAGTGTAGTGCCCTTCAAGATATTGTTGAGTTTGGGAACGTAGTGAATGCTCAATGTGAGCGTGCAGAAATGGCCTTGTCTATCGAAGAATTGAAAATTCTTATTTTTATTTCAGGTATGCCCAGTGATGCTACCTCAGTGCGACAAGTTGCCATGAAAAGTGTTGAAAATAAAAGTGAAAAGGGGCATACAGTGACCTTAAAAGAAGTGATTGAAGAGTGTCGGGCATATATGGCCAACAAAAGTGAGGCACTGTATCTAGTAAAAGAGAAAATGAGTGAAGTGAAGAAAGAACTGCCTGAAGTCAACACAGTGGAAAAAGTGAAGTGTTGGAAAGATAGTGAAAGTGAAAATAGATTCGAGTGCAAACCAAAGTGGACCAAGCCAAACGTCAAGTATCAACAAAATGTGATTGAGAAAAAGTGTAGTCATTGTGGATGTTTTGGTCACTGGCGGATGCATTGTAAGTTCTTGAATGATAAACAATATCAGCCTAAAAGGCAGTGGAGTGATAATAATAATCATTCAGGGTCTCCACATTGTGCAATTCTGGATATATTCGATCCAATGCAAAGTGTAGAAAAAGAAGAGTGGATAAAACAAAAAGTGAAGTTTGGAGAATTGGATATTGAAATGATTGTCGACACTGCTTCGCAGATAAATGTTGTCAATAAAGAAGTGTGGAAGAGTATTGGTCAACCCAAAATTGAAAAAGTGAATTATAGTGGTATTGGGCTGGGAGACAATAAAGTAGAAATTGAAGGAAAGTTCAAAAGCAAAGTGAGAGTGAAAGACAAAGACGTCTTTATGGACTTCCATGTAGTGAATAGTGAAATGTGTATCTTGGGTTTGCCAGGCTTGAAAGAAGTGTCAGTGCAAAATCAAAAGCCAAAATACAAAAAGTGGAGTGAAAAGAAGGCAAATTTCAAGATACAGAAAAATGCGTTCCCGAACGGAACAAAAGTGAAAGTGAAGAACACAAATAAAAGAAGTGGTAAAATTGAGTGGCTCAAGGGTGAAATAGTGCGTAAGACGGACAACGCCTGGAAAATCAAAGTGCCAGTGTTGAAGAGTATTGTGACCAGGTCGTTTAAAGAAATTCGGCGTGATGAGTGGAGTAATAAAAAGAAGTTGCTGAATGAAGACATCAAAAGGATGAATATTAGTGAAGAAACAATAGTGAGTGAAAGTAGTGTAACTTCGTCAAGTGTCAACAGTGTGGACAAATCAAAGAAGATCAAGGCAAAGACGCAGGACACATACAATGGGAACAAGCCGAAGATGAAAGATGTTGAAGATGATAAAAATATGGAGACGTAGATGTGTAAATAAATAAATAAAATTTTGTGATAATATTATTGTTGTATTTTTTGTAATGTTGTATGTATTTTTTGTTCCCATTGTCCTTATTCCCCCAAATTTTTGTATGTATTTTTGTTGTTTGTTGTTTGGCTAAAAAGTGTTGAATATTGTAAAGCTTCGGCTTTAAGTGAAGCCGAACCTTTTTTTCAAGGGGGGAGGTGTTGTGTATGGGCGTCAGCCCTTAGAGTGATTAGTATAAAAGCCCAGCCAATAGTTAGTTCTCTCTCCCAGTTTTAGTTCTTCTACCTACCTTCACCTGCTCTGTATTTCGTTGTGCGATAAACGTTTTGTTCTGATCTCTTCGTAAGCGGGGTCATAACACACATTAGTATTGTATGTAGAAACACAACATCTGAAAATTTCTGGCCAACGACAAAAGTATATCAAATATTAAAAAGATGGTTCGAAAGCATAATTATTTAAACAGAATTTCTAATTATTTTTAAAGTTTAATTAAAAGAATATTATATGTATTATAATTGTCTTCTTTTAATTTTTAAAGATTTATTTTAAATTATAATAAAAAAAGAAAATAATAAAAAATTTATATAAGAATATAGCTATTATTAAACTACAATAATCATTCATGAGTCAACTAGCACACCAATAAACTTACTGGAACAATTTTATCGTATAGCAAAAACATACAACTGTAGATTTTATATTTGGATTCAACCAGGAGATTTTATTTCTTATCTAAAAATTATATAGTTTTTACACTTTCGCTAAAAATGCACTTTTATCCTTAAATGTCCTTTATTTACTAGAAAATTTTCCTTTATCCTGTTTTCCTTTTGTGTTTTTATCCCAAAATTCCTTTATAATAATAATCTAGAATTAATCTAAATCCTTTTTTAGCACCTTATATAAACCCCCTAGTATATTCAATGTTGTTGGTGGAATTAATTTGGTCGTTTTAAATAAAATTTTGTATTTCTTTTAATTGAATAAAAATTTAACTTAAAAACTTGAAAAAGAAAAGGTAAAGGTCAACCAAAAAAGGAACAAAAAACTAAATGAAAACAGGTCAAACATAATATGGAAAATATACATATGTATGTATATTTTTAGATAAACATTTCTACATATTTAATTATTCTTACTTTAGGACGTATAGACCCAATACATGGAAATTACTGGCCAACGACAAAAAATATATCAAATATTTGATAGCTAGTTCGACAGCATAATTTTTTAAATAAACTTTCTAATTAGTAGGGAGCGGATTTTATTGAAATAAAATGTTTTTTTGCAAATACACTTTGTCGAAAGAAGCCCAAATATGCAATTAGTTTTTCGATATTATGATTTTTGAGAATGTTACATTTCAATATATTTCAATATTTTGCCAGTTTTCCCGTTATTTCAATATTTCGCACTTTTTGCAAATTATTTCAATATTTTTGCATATTTTTACCAAAATTTTGGGATTTTCCATAAATTCTAGGAGAAAAGTGAAGAAATTTGGCTTCTTGACCTTAAAAAATTCTAAAAATTTTCGCCTGCGGCGCTGAAAAGGGGGAAGTTTGGCTTATTCTGACAAAATCGGCCAAAAAATCGGCAAAACAACTGGCGCTCAGCCTATGTTGTATTTGGCGCCCCCAAAATGCCCCATGAACAAAAATCCCCAAATTGTCCCGCTGAACCAAGCCCCACAAAATGTCCCACTGAAGATAATCACCAAAATGACCCATCCCAAATTTGGCCCATCTAAAAATGCACAAGAGTAAAAATACTCAATTTATCGAAGTCGGGATTAATTTTATTAGAGATGGGATTAATTATTAAAGACGGGACTAATTTTTTTCTAAAATTCAACATTTTTTTAGATTTTTACTAGTGAATAAGCCATGATTTATTTCAATATTTCACTAATTTTCGGGATTTTTTGTCAATATTTTGGCAGTTATTTCAATATTTTATGGCCATATTTGGCGAATTTATTTCAATAAAAATCCGCCCCCTACTAATTAGTTTTAAAGTTTGAGTGAAAGATTTTAAAAATCTTTTAATTTTTAAAATAATTATTTAAAATTATTTTCATACAAAAAGCTTATACGCCTTGCCTTCAAAATTATCCGATTAATAGAACTTCAAAGAAAATTGGGATAATCTGTAAAACGAAGAATAAGGCTTTAATTTAAAAATAATTAAAAAGTTTTGCCAATTAATATAGTGTCGGGTTTGAACGTGTTTATAATTAATTAACATTACATAATTATAAAAACTGCCGTAATCCTGATTATATTAATATAAAAATAAGAATGCTTATATGTATTTCTAAAAAACTAAAAAAACTATTTGATTAAAAATTTATATGTGAAAACTCAAAATGTTTTTAAAAGTTTAGTTGTTTTTAAAAGTTAGTTTTAAATGTTAAAAGAAAATTTCAAAATCTACAATTTAAAATGATAACTTAATTTAAAAATAATTAAAATGTTTTGCCAATAAATTTAGAAGTAAAAATTTTATAAATGTTTTTGAAAATATAATATAATAGTAAATATTAATAGTAAAAACTTAACAAAAATTTATATGTAGTATGTAGAAATAAAAGATAAAGTAAAATTACATTAAAAACTTTACATTAAGATATTATGTAGAAATATTACCTATGGAAATTTTTACGGCATTTCAATAAAATATTTGGAAAATTCACAAAATTGGACTCATCTGATAAACAGACACAAACGGAAAAAATACACCGATAAAAGATAGAGAACACTCAGAAACATAATTTTAGCAAGAGCTCCGTTCTCATCTACAATGTGAGAGTAAAAATAATAATAAATAAATGAATTTTGGAAATAAACATTAAAAATGGCAGGAAAAAAGTTAACAACATAAATATTTAAATTATTTTAAAATCTAATATAAAAGACAAGCTACAATTAAGTATGTATAAGATTTATAAATAGAAAATAAATAATATTTTTATTCTGATTTAAAAATTTATTTGTGGAAACTCAAAATTCTTTAAAAGCATATTTATTATAAGTAATATTTAAAATAAATTTAAATAATACATATTCATCATAGTTTGCTATTTATGTATTTTTTAATATATTTTTGGTGAGATGGAAGCAAATAATAGAATCTGAACACCAAATACATATATTAGTATATAAATTATTTAGATTTATTTTTAAAAATTATCTTTTTCCAATAAATATTTATAATTTTTTTGACAATTTTTTGAAGATAGACTATTACAAATCGAACACTTTAACAACGATTTATACATTTTTCAAAACATCTTTAATTAAATTTATTATTTAAAGAATTATTAGTTTTTAATTTTAACTTATATAGTTAAAATAATTAAATATACTTTTTATAACAATAATAAATACTTTATTATTGTAGAATAACTAGTTATGATATGAAGAAATCGAACTAGGACAAGATGAATAGGAATACAAAGTATTATAATTAAATATTTATATAAATTAAATGATATAAATTACAATAAATTGAAAATGAAGGAAAATAACAATCAAAACAAGAAAAATTTACTTCAAAATTTATAATTAAAGATGTCCTGCAAAATCCAGAATAACTTTTTTATTGATAAGAATAAGTAAATATATAATTTAAATAAAATTGTCAAAGATAATAAAATGTAAAAATGTAATAAAACAAATTGCAAAAAAATAAAAATGAGATATAATTAAATAACTATAAACAAATATGAATCTAATTAAACAAAAATTTGCGAATAATATTATTAAATGTGTATAATATAATAAATGTGTATATTAAAAAATATAATATTGAAAAATTTATATGATACAGCAAACATTGTGATATAATTTTAGGAATGAAATGTGGCGAATTTACTAAATGTGTATCCCAATTTCAAATAAAAAGTTTTAAAAGTTGATGTCAATAAATATTTTTTCTAATATCTAAATTAAAAATGAAAAAGATAATACAAAAAAGTCAATTATAATAGTTTGCTTGATATTTTTCTTTGGAAATTTTCAATAAGACAAGTATATCTAAGTAAGTCCTATTTATATCGATAGTTATTTAAAAATATGAAAAATTCACAATTTATGTATATATAAATTAAAAAATAAAATAAAGCATTATAAAATTATAAGTTGTGTAAAGGAATTTATTTAAAAAATTTAAAATATGAATCGGAAAGAAAAATGATATAATTTATTTAGAATTATTTTTTTTGTATATATAAGTATAATATCGGACATTTAATATACTTAAACAAAAAAGAGAATTTATTAAATTTACATCAAGAAAACAAACATTGTGGTACGCAAACACTACTCTCAATACTACGACAGATTTTGGATTCTGAGAAATTATTTAAATTAAATAAAACAATCAAAATAAAAGAGACGAAGTCTACATTAATTTAAAAGGATTTAGTCTTAAAAAAATATTTTGTTAATAAATAATTCTTTTAGATATATATTGTAGAAATGTTTAGAAATATAATTAATGAAAAAATATCGTTATATCATAATTCTAAGTATAAGAAATCTGGCATAATTTACTTAAGGAAATTCTTACAACATAGGAATATAGGCAAATCAATATGTATATGTTTCCATTTCTGATTTTATTATATAATATTAGTACAATTTAAATTAAATTTAATTAATATGTAATAGATAAATTTACATATTTTAAATCCAATTTTTCTATCCGACAACTTAAGATTAAAATCTTTTATATAAAATGTATAAAAATATTCATTCTTTTTTGATAGTAAAAATTAATAAAAAAGAAAATAGTAATTGTAAGAATAAATTTAAAAAATAAAAATGCTAATTTCAATTCCCATTATAATCTAATTATCAAGTTTGCGAATATACCTACTACTAAAGACTGAGATTAAACTTAATTATTTTAATAGGAAGAAGTATTAAATATGGGATTTTAATTGAAATTTGGAAGAAATTATCTGGAATACTATGTTATTATTTATAAAATGTTATTATTATTTATAATTATTATTTATAATTATTATTTATAAATTTTATTATTTTAAATTAAGAATTAATATTATAAAATAAAATTTAAATAGAATTTGTTTTATAATATTATAGAAAATTATTTTAAATAAAAATCTAGTATCACGTTCCATTTCAATTGGATTGTATGGAAGACATAATGAAATATAATAAAATGAAGATGTTAATTAAAATAGGTGAAATAAATATACAAAGTGTTATTTTATAGAATATTTATCATAAAAAGTATTTTAGAAATATATTTTCAACAAAGATACAAGTTAAAGTAAATAACTTGTTTATAAAACATTTATAGCTCTGAAAAATAAATAAAGATAAAATGAGTTAAATTGTTTTAGATAAATTTACATTTTTTCTTATTCTTTTAATCTTAATCTGCTTATATATTATATTTAAAATGGTGATACTCTTTTTTTACTGGTAGAGAGAATAAAAGAATTGATATTTGGCTTTTGGTGGTTTTTAATTTTGAGTTCAAATTATTATTTATAAATAATAAATAAAAAAAACGTGTAATATAAACGAGCATATATAACACTTTAATTTATAAAAATAAAAATTATCAAAAATTATTAAATTGTTTAAATTAATTTTAAATTTTCTTGAATTCGAAATTAAAATCTTTATGTAGTTAGTAAATAATGGATTAGTATATTTTAATATTTCCAATCCCATTCCAATTCCAGTTCATTCACATTTAATAATTCCAGTTCATTCATCAGTTCATTCACATTATTTTATTAAATAGAATTTTTATTAGAATTATATTTTTAGAGTTTTAAAATACATATTAATATTTAATAGGACATTATTATGAATTCCTAAAATTAGTTAATTTAGAAGACTACACATTAATTAAACAATCCCAGAAAAAATTCCAAGTTATTATTTACTAATATAAAAAAGCATTAAGAGAAAAAAGTTATTATAAAATTTAAATAATATTAAGCCTTAGAGCAGGAGAATAGTTAGAGGAGAGAATGACTCATTAAGAGATAATAAGAAATAAAAAATACTTAATAGAAAAATCTAATTTTATATTTTCTTCTTAGTTTGTTAAGAAAAAAGATGGAAATATGAGAATTGCGAGCAATTATGAAAATGTCATGATTAACAAGTAAATGAGTCAAATTTATAATTTTAAAAAAAATATATTTAACAAAAGATATTCTCAAGGCATGGACCTAACAAAAAGATAACCTCAAACAAACAAATTTAATTAGAATATAATTTCATAAATTAAAAATGTATTAGAAATATTGTGCAAATGTAAAATCTTAAAAATTATTCATTAAAATTAGAAATACAAAACATTTATAGATTTGATAAATAAATAAAGATTAAATGAGTCCATGTGGTGGAAACGAAACCTTGCCATAAAAAGAGCTAGATCAAAAAACGTCGAAAATGATAATGCAGATACTTCAACACAAAACCTTGTAATTTTACTTAGAATAATTAACAAACTATAAATGTATCTGTTTCTTTTTGAATATAAATTCATATATTGATAAAATTTAAAAGATAGTTTATTAATAAAATAATTGATTTAAATATTTCTAAAAATATTTATAAAAATATAATGAATAAAAGATATATGTAGTTATCACATAATTTTAGGAAAAAAATAAATTTGCATAACCTAACAAAAGATATTCTCAAAGCAAGGAGAAGAAAGATGTTGGATTACCATCAAGTTTTAATTTCTGGGAAGAACAAGAAAAGTTATTACAAGAAGAAGAAAGGATGAAGAAATAAAAAGGAAAGTGGAATGTATAAAAGAAGAAATTGCCATAAATAAAGTTTTAATGGTCAATAAATATCTTTTATAAATTCAATCTTAAATTAAAAATTGAAAAAAGATATTTCAAATATAATAATAATAAATTATAATAAAATTTGTTTAATATTTTTCTTTGCCAATTGTAATTTATTCTAGTGAATCTATGTCTTATTGAACATCGATAATTATTTGAAAATTGAAAAAATTCAAAATTTTATATACAAATTTATAAATTTAAACCAAAAAAAGCTTATATAATTATAAATTTTTAATGTAACTTGAATCATTTATCCTTATGTTGAGGTCATGGTTTTATAAAAGAAATAGAAAAGAAAATCGATAAAGATTTGATAACCATTGAAATTTATATATTTTTAGTGACAAACCCAGAAACCATAGAATGTAGACATTCGGACCACAGAAGAAGGTGGCGGAATGAAAGCGCAGGCAAATACCCTAGGCTTTAATTTACCATCCTCAATTATTAAAAAGACATAAATACATAAATAAAATTAACCAGTTTTATTTAAAAATATTAATTTTTAAATTTATATAATAGAAAAATTTATTAATATTAGTTTTTTGTACTATTTATAATTAAATGTAATTTTAATATGGATTATAAAAATTTTTAAAAGTAAAAGTTTCAAATAACAAACTATTTAATTAATAAAAATTGAAATTTGAAAGCTAAAATTAATTAATTTAAGACGGAAAAAATATCTGAAATTGAGATGGAACATAATACTATCAAACTTGCCCATGGCGAACTTAACAACAAACTATTACAACAAAAATTTGCCGAATTATTCTAAAATCGCAATTTCATCAATCAAAATAATTTAAAATTTTTTGTGTCATTTATTCCCGCAATTTTAAATTTCTTATAAAATATTTTACCTTTATCGAGATAGAAACGCCTAATTTACCAAATAATTAATCAAATTAATCAGCCAAAAAAATTTTTTTTTACCCAAAGTTGTATATTTTTAAACAAAAAATCTTGTGATAAACCCACCCAATTTGGAGTAAATATAAACATTTCTAAATCAAAAAAATAATTTAATTACAAATTTCATTTTTTTTTCAAATTTTTTCTCCTCTCCGAAATCTCGCGCGTCCATTCCCTCTCTCTGTCGCTTTGCCCCTGCCTACTTTTAATAAATTTTCAAAAAAAGACTAACAATTAACAATTTATTCCTCCTCAACAAAAAACAATTCACTTATTAAGGTTAAAACGAAAAGGTTTGGATATGAAGGGATAATCGGGTTCTCGTTTCTTCGTAAAATTCCATTTAAGAACCAGTCACAGAAGAGTTGCCAGAAGGATAGTAGAGTTGCCAGAAGGATAGTGGACAGAAGGATAGCCAGAAGGATAGAGTTGCCAGAAGGATAGTAGTTGACAAGTTTAAAAAACGATAAAATTGATTCTTATTAAATTCAAAATAAATTATTTTATAAAAATTTAGTTAATTTTAAAGCCTAAAAAATTCTCACGATTGATGAAATTATGTCTGAAAATTTAAAATAAAATTAAAGTTTTTACAATAAATCGCCGATCTGTTATAGAATAAATTTAAAACTTATTTAAATCTAGGAATATACTATTTCATTATATTAGTTATTATTTTTATACATACATATTAACGAGTAAAAGTAAAAATTTTAAAATGCTAGTAAAATCAACAAATAAATAAATTATTTATATTTACATTGTATAAATATTGTAAAATTAAGTTGGTGGGATTTTTCTTTTGGTGGGGTTGGTGGGGTTTTCTTTGTAACGATGTATTGCTAAGTTATATGCTGTAGCATTAACACATAGTCTTTCAACTTGAATAATATATTGTTTTTAAAAAATTAATTTTAAAATTATAATTATTGAAAATTTTATTTAAAATAATCTTTATTTTTGCCACTAATTATGTAATTTTATTGAATTTTTAAAATTTTAAAAGTCAAAGCGAAAGAAGAATGGAAAGACTACATTCGCGTCTATTAAAATAATGAGAAAATAAATAATTATGTATGTAGAATATAAGATTATACTTCTAATGTTAATAACTATGATGGCATACGGGGAAATATATCCAATAATTACAAAAATAGTTTACTAAATTAACATCAATAAACAAGGTCGAAATTAAAGATTGAAAATGTCAAAGCGATTTATATATTTATGGTATATAATTTATTGTCTAATCACAACCAACACCAAGTTAAGTTAAATAATAGGAATAAAACTTTTTAAAAATATAAAAATCTCTTCGTTAAAAAATCGTGATAGTTGTAAGCCATACTTTAATTTGAGAGAAGACAATCTAAAAAAACAGAAATGATAATAAAAATATAAAATATATTTTAATTATTAAATGAGAAGTAAAATATCTTCTAATAATTGACAAGAAAATTTGTAATTAATTTTAAATAACAAATATATTGTCGAAAATTTCTAGCGAAACTTTCGTCGAAGGATAAAATTATTAAATTAATAATTTTCCTTTCTTGTTTGACATTACTTTTGATCGTTATCGCCTATTTTGCTCTTTTCCCCTTTCTCCATAAATGGATGAAATTATCCATTTTTATCTAAAATTCTAATCTTTTTAATAATTTCATCCATTTTGCCACTTCCGCCCAACTTTTTAACCTCAAATATATAATTTTTAATGCTTTTACTTTTTCCATCGCCCACATTTTATACCACACACATCGTTTTTGGCCTATTTAAACCTAATCATTTTACCATTCATTATGTTCTGACATAACCATTTTTCCCATTCATCAAATTCTGACTTACCTAATCTTTTCCAATCCCATAACCTTTTTCAAAAACCACATACACAATTGTAAAAATATTAAATTAAATAAATATTATTAAAATATTTCTTTATTCTTTTGTTTAATATTCTTTGGGAATATTCGCCTAACTGTTCGTCAACGTCCAAATTTGTCCGTCTAAAACCTTTGCATCATCGTTTGGTTTGCCCTGTCTTAATCTTTGGGATTAAGCTGTTTATTATTAAAAACTAATAATATTACTTTTTTATCTAATTACTTTTTACTAAATATTATTTTTTGTTAATTTATAAAAAAATTTATTATGTATACATATTAATTCATGTCAAGAACAAATAATTTAAGCAAGCATAACACATAATTATACTTCTGATCAACAACATAACATTTTGATTTTAATCATAAATTATATTAAACTAACTATTTATAAATAAATGATAAAATTTAGTTGATTAATTATTTCTAAATAGTCTGTTGATTTATCAAAATGACTTTAAAAGTAAAAGACTTAAAAGTAAATATGTGTATTTATCATAAAACTATGATTTAATACAGGGTTTCGATCTCGAATTTTTAAAAATCCGCAAATTTGATCGAAAAAATCCGCATTTTATATCAAAAATCCGCAAAAAATTATCAAATACAAAAATTGAATTAAAATCACTTTATTCGTTATATTTTTCGTCTTCCTCAATTGAATTAAGCAATTTTTTTACTACTAATGATCATCTTATGAAAATCCGACAATTATCTGAAAAATTACACTTGCATTTTTGTAGCGGAAGGTGTAGCAGATTTTTATTTCTTTGATTTCTAGCACCGCAGGCGAAAATTTTTTAATTTTGGAAAATCCTTAAGTCAAATTTCTTCCTTTTTCTGCGCCCAGGCGAAATTTTTAGGATTTTGGAAGATCCTTAAGCCAAAAAACGTTTATTTTCAGGCCAGGCAAAAAATTTTGAGGATTTTAGAAGATCAAGGACACAGATTCCTTCCTTTTTGCGCCGCGGGCGAAAATTTTGAGAATTTTGGACTGCCAAGAAGCCATATTTCTTCCATTTTCAGCGCCGCAGGCGAAAATTTTGAGGATTTTTGAAGGTCTTAGCAGAAAAATAATGACATTTTATGCTAAAAACCACAAGAAAATATAAAAAATCCTCATAATCTTCAAAAGACCACAAAAATCCGCAAATCCGCATTTTTAAAAATAATCCTCATCGCCCTATCAAAAAACCACAAAATGAGGAAAAATCCGCAGATATCGAAACCCTGATTTAATATAATGTATATTTTTAAATATTTTTATTTGTTAAACAACTTTTATTAATTTAAAATAAAAAAATTAATTATAAATAAATTATGGTTAATATAAAAATAATTATTCTAAATAATATTAAATTACATGATTCGTATTTCGGTATGAATTTTTAATAGATTTAATTTAATAATTAAATGAGAATAAAAAATATTTTTTATTATGTATCGAATAAAGATTGATTAATAATGAATGAAAATAAATTAATACATATGATACTAATTAAAAAATATACAAAAGTAAAAATTTATAAAAAGGAATTTTTCTATGTACAACTTCTATGGCTAGTCTTCACCTACTCAAAGCCATAAAATAAATCATATATTTAAAAATGATTGAAATTGTTAAACAAATAAATGATTCTAAAGGTATCCAATATAACAGTATTTATTAACTAATGTTTTCTTAATAAATTAAAGTAATAATAAATATAATTGTTTGCGTTAATACTTTTGTTAGACAAATTTTGGTCACAAAGAATTGGTTTGTGGACTGCGTATCAGATATATGTAGCTAAAAATTATTTTTGAGTAAAAATAAAAAAAATAGTGCAAAATATATTAATATAAATATAGATTCAATTAACTTATATTTTAGTGAAAATATTAAATTTTTTAAGATTAAATTTTAAACAAAAATCTATATTTATAAATACTTAAATATATTAGGTAAATATAATGTCGATATAGATTAAGTATAGCTATAAATATTAGAAATATTAGAAATACAGTTTTTAAATAATTATAAAATTTAAATAAAGATAAGAACATGTAAAAAATTCTTTTTAATTCTTTTGGAAAAATTTTTTGTTTGGAATTGTTTTTTTGGTTCATAAAAATAAATATAATTTGAAATAATAATATGGTATAAAATATACCATATAGTACTTATGAAAAATAATAATATGAATTTTAAAAATTTCAAAATATTCTAATAATTTTAAGAAAATAAAAATAATTTAAAAATTATTTGGTTAAATTTTATAATTTCAAAAAAATAAACCAAGTATTGTGAAATTAATTAGTAATAATAATTAATAATAATCAATCACAGCTTAATCTATTATAGTTTGTTATTAAATAAGTTGGAATAAAATTAAAGTCAATTGTCAGCACAACATAAGCTTGTATTATTCTAATACGCATTAATGATACATTATAATAAACTAATATAATTTACTCGTAAACCACTTATTTCAAAAGCGTTACGTGGAAATGTTCAAGAGATAAAAATATAGTTTATACAAATCTATGAAATAATTTAAAAAAATATTAATTTTTTTTAGCCCAACATATAGAAATTTCTGGGAAACGGCACAAGTGATCAAAAAAAGAAAAGATGGTTCGCCAGCATAATTTTCTAAACAGAATTTCTACACATTTTTAAAGTATAACTAAAAGAATATTATATTATAATTGTTGTATTTTAATTAAACATTCAATACCAGCCTTAGGAATTGAATAGTATACTTTACAATTTGGAATAATATATTTTTCTATCCGCTACCCTATGGAAATTATTTTGTTATTCTGTCTTGATAGTAATTAATAAAAAAAGGAAAATGATAATTTTCCTGTCTTTAATAGAAAAATAAAACTTTTAAAAGATTTGGTTTTTTTATTAAATAAGGAAGTGAGATTGATTTTATTAGAATCTTTTTATCGAAAGAAGTATTAATTCATGCATTTATATTAAATTTAAGAATATTTTCTTGGAAAAATTTTCAATTTTAGTCTTAAATCTGTGGAAGTACATTGAAATAAATTGATTTGAATACGTTTAATAGTAATTTTTCTGCAAAATCAAAATGTATTAGCAAAAGATTGTATAATTTATTTTATTATAAATTTGTCACGCCAATTATTCTATACTAGAAAAACTGACTATTCGACATTTAATTATAATAACTAACATAAATTGAAAATGAGAATATATCAGAATCAGAGGTGTTTCGAAACAAAAAAATCTTCGAAAATCGGAAATCGAAAATCGAAATAAATCCAAAAATATCGAAATCGAAAATCGAAAATATTTTTCAAAATCTTCGAAATCGAAAATCGGAAATCGAAAGAAAAATAACCTCGAAAATCGAAAATCGAAAAACGAAAATCGAAAAAAATTTTACTAAAAATTGGAAAATAAATTTTTGTTACATGTGTTAGGTCTCATTTGGAACTTTTGCCTGAATTCTAAGGAATTGGGGAAAACTAATGACTAGAATCAGTGACTAGAATAGGCCGCTTTGCTCATAGGGTTGGCGGTACAGGCGTAGGGTTCCGGCATGGGGGTGGGCTTCCAAATCCACTTTAATTCAAGCAAATCCTCCAATATACCGGAGCCGAAGCATAATATTGTTAATAGATCAGGGATTTCTCCAATTAGCGCCGCAGGCGAAAATTTTGAGGATTTTGGAAAATCCTTAAGCCTAATTTCTTCCTTTTTCTGCGCCGCAGGCGAAAATTTTGAGGATTTTGGAAAATCCTTAAGCCAAATTTCTTCCTTTTTCTGCGCCGCAGGCGAAAATTTTGAGGATTTTGGAAAATCCTTAAGCCTAATTTCTTCCTTTTTCTGCGCCGCAGGCGAAAATTTTGAGGATTTTGGAAAATCCTTAAGCCTAATTTCTTCCTTTTTCTGCGCCGCAGGCGAAAATTTTTTAAATTTATGATGGCCGATAAGTCAGAATTCCTACTTTTTGGCGCCAAAAATTCAAATTTTTTCAAAAATTCGAAAATCGGAAATCGAAAATATCACAAAATTTCGAAAATCGGAAATCGAAAATCGAAAGGAAAAAACCCTCGAAAATCGAAAATCGAAATCGAAAATCGAAATTTCGAAACAGCTCTGATCAGAATCTAATTATTATAAGAATAAAATTTACTATATAATTTAAAAAGCTTTTCATAAACAATTGCATTAAAAATACCACACTTGTTAGCATTCATGAAATTACCTAATAAAAACAAATTATGTGTAAGTTTTTATAAATGCTATATTATGACGTAATTAAAAATTATATAGTGAAAAAAATGATAAAAAATGTTATCAAATATGTATGTATAATACACCTTATTTCAAATTAGTAACAAATAGGGAAATGGCTTCAAAGAGAGTAAAAATTTAATTTTTACAAATTTTCAAAAAAAAAATATAGAATGAATAGTTAAAAAATTATCGACAGATGATGCACATTCAAAATTACACCTGCATCTTAAAAAATTTCAAAATATATTAATTGTTAAAAATTATATTTATAAAAGTATTTTTATGAAGCTTAATTAAATATTTCCAAACAAAGTACTTCAAAAACGGCTATTGTAATTAAAACGTCGAGAACAAATTTTATAATCAACTATAAGATATAAATAAAAATATAAACTAAAGAAATTTTTGTTAAAATAAAATTTATGATATTCATATTTTACATTTGATGCTGTAATTTTGAATGAAAACTAAATTAAGAAAATAATAATTTTTTAATTTTTAAATATACGAATTCATTTAAATTTTTGTATCTGTACTTGCTTCATGCTTCATTCTTGCAAAAACATCATTTATGAAAATTAAAAATTATATTTAAACTTACAAAAACTACAACATAAGCAGCTGTCGGAAGGCTTATTATATTATGCAAAAGTTTATATATAATATGTATCAGAGAATTATAGTTCGTTTTTTTGTTGTACATAAATATAATAAAATTGAAAATATGTATATGACCCGATGATTAAAATGAAAAAAATAATCGTATATTAAATATACCATTAAATAAATTTCATAATAAATAAATTTAAAGCATTAACGTTGCATCATTTAGATGGTTCAAGCCTCATTATTAAAGATTATTTAATAATTTATAAATATTAAAAACAAAACGTTAATTAAATTATTTGTTTGTGCAACAATGTTTAAGTCTAAATGATTTAATTATCTTATTTTTGATATGTTAAGTAAAATAATTTCAACTAAAATTATATGAAAATCTAATCTAATATAAAATATCAAATCTGAGCGAATTTATAATATTTTAACCAAGCAAAAAAAATTTTTCACATAAAATATTAAAAAGCAACATTAAAAATTTTCTCAGTAAATTTTTAATTAATAAAATGATTCTACTAAGAAAAGTTCTAGTAACCGGAGACAAGCATCAGTTAGGCGTAGGCTCTGCTTCATAATTATACGATCACCTAAATTTTTTGTATTTAGTCATATTTTCTAGGACAAATTAAATTGAAACTTTTGTCAAAAATTCCTTTCGTATATCCTGCTTGTTTTATATGAAAAAATTCAAATGTTAAGACAAAGCCGCAAAATTATTTTAAAAATACTAAAAAACTCATGCTTCATAATTATACGATCACTTAATTTTATAAGCAAGTTTCGACATTAGGGGTGTCCGAAAAATCTACAAAAATTCAGGTAAACTTATCAAGTAATATAAAGAGAAAATACAAAAGAAATAAAGTTGTAATATAATCCCTTCATCAAAATCTAAAAATCCAGAAATCAACGTAAAACGGGGGTAAGGCTCTTCAAAAAATATTTTCGATTTCTTATGGATGATTTTTAATTTTTATTTTAGGCTTATCTGAAAGCCCTTGAAATTTGCTACAAGATTGGTGAATCTTATTTTTCGGAAAAAATATCTCGTTGGGTTATTAAGTCCTTGTCATCAAAAACGCCAAATGTCCCATAAATTGCCCCTTAAAGTTGCTTCGGAAGTTTAACGGTCTGTATCTCTCTATGTACTTTTTTCCGAAAAATAAGATTCACCTATCTTGTAGCAAATTTCAAGGGCTTTCAGATAAGCCTAAAATAAAAATTAAAAATCATCCATAAGAAATCGAAAATATTTTTTGAAGAGCCTTACCCCCGTTTTACGTTGATTTCTGGATTTTTAGATTTTGATGAAGGGATTATATTACAACTTTATTTCTTTTGTATTTTCTCTTTATATTACTTGATAAGTTTACCTGAATTTTTGTAGATTTTTCGGACACCCCTAATGTCGAAACTTGCTTATAAAATTAAGTGATCGTATAATTATGAAGCATGGGTTTTTTAGTATTTTTAAAATAATTTTTCGGCTTTGTCTTAACATTTGAATTTTTTCATATAAAACAAGCAGGATATACGAAAGGAATTTTTGACAAAAGTTTCAATTTAATTTGTCCTAGAAAATATGACTAAATACAAAAAATTTAGGTGATCGTATAATTATGAAGCAGAGCCTACATTTGTACAATAATTAATGTTAAAATATAATCAATGAAAATTAGAATATAAAATTAAATTTTATATTATAGTTTTTAAACATATGAATAATCTTACTACAGAAAAGACTTGTGCACCTTAATTTAATTAACCCATTTTTTGAATCTTCATTGACCCTTTGTTTCGCTGTTCAGAATGTCGCGGAATAAATTTTAATAATAAAATAGATAGAAATAAATTAATATATCCCATTACAATTTTTATTCCGCGATTAACTTAAATTAAAATCAAAATTAAATAAAATAAAAAGAGCATTATTTTTTATAAAAAAATCTTTACATTTCATTTCAACTTTAATTTTTTAATTTACAAATATTAATGAAACAATTAAAATAATTTACTGAAACATATATAGAGAAACTCTAGAAATGCAAATGTTACTATCAACAATAATTTAAAAAATATTGTGATGAGTAAAATAAACTATAAATTATTACTTAATCAAATTTAAATACAAAAATTAATTGAATATAAAAATTTTATTTTAATTTATAAAAGTTGAAAAACGTTGATAACAGGTGACAGACATCAGTTAGGAGTGCATCTGGACAATAATAATTGAATAAAATATAAATATTTTGTACAAGAAATATATAAAGAAGATATAAAGATAAAGATAATAAAGATAAAAAATATTTTGAAATTAATTCTGTTCAACTTATAATTTTTTTTTAATGCAAGATGAAAATTCACACTTTTTCTATTATTTTTTATGTAAAACTGTACTATAAAACCCCCTCAAAATTCACTTATACAGTGGTTGCTATGGTTTGCCTTGTAAATATTTAAATTTGAATAAACTTTCATTAATAAAATTATTAAATTAATTTAGCCTAATCATTAATTTAAATATTATTGAATTTTGTCGTGCCGCGACAAAACATTTTAAACATTTTGAATGTAAAAATACAGAAAATATTTATTAAATAATTTATTAAATTGATTTAAAAACAATATATAATAATTATAAATCACAACTGAAAAAGATGAGAAAACTAGCTAGAATAAAAAATATAATAAAAGATAATAGAAATTTCAAATAAAAGTTTATTTTTACTTTATAATTTGTAATAAGAAAAGCTTTAATACTACAAGATCTTTAATGCTACATGCTGGAAAATAAATAGGAAATTACTATCGAAATTTCAATTAAGCAAATTAATAAGCATAAAAAATATACAAAATAATGATGCCCAAAAATAATAGAATAACTATATCATTATGCATAAAATTTTCATTAAAATTTATAAGGCAATATCAGATTTAATGATCCTGGACAACTAAATATGGTAACAGCAATATCAGGTGACAGTAAAATTGATGGAACTATTTTATAATAATAAAGAAACACCATTATTAATATATTAATTCTAACAACAAAATATTATCCACGAAAATCTTTATTTTATAATTAACTTCACCCATTCTAATTACTTTTATTAATTTGCTTTCTAAACAAATTAGTTAGACAAACAAACAAACCAATCAGTTAGTCGATTTTATTATTTTAAATGTAAATTATATTTTATTGAAAAAAATAAATATTATTGACAGTCTATACGTTTCTATATTAAAATAGACCTATCTCTGTTAAGAAAAATGTCAGCTGTCCCTTTAAATTTTGGCCATTTAAAAAGAAATAACTTTAAGCTAAAAAACTCAGTTGATTCTTCTCCCGTTTACCCCTCACATTTAATAAAGCGAATAAATATTTTATTTAAAAGAGTAAAAGTTTAAGGCTTATTTAAGACAATCAGGGCACGTCCGGCCCTTCTCTCCCGAGGAGGGCTGGACCCAATGCCCGGTGGACTAAATTATTACAATCTCTTTGATCACGAAAGGATTACTGAGTTGTTGCGATCTGCCAATTTTATAAACATAATTGAATTAAGTTAATATTTTTAAATGATTTAATTATAATAATTTGTAAAAGTTAAAAGCTAAAATTAGAGCAAAAATCTTCTTCATAAGCCTAATAATTTAGACAAAGCTACGTTTTATACAGTTATAAAATAATTGCATAAATAATAATATTTAAACTACATAATAATATTTAATAACAATGGATCTAAAAATTTAAAATTAAATTACAAATCAAAATTAAATAAAATAAAAAGAGTATTATTTTTTATAAAAAAAACTTTTCATATTTTTCATTCAAAATTAAAATTTTTAAAGTTTTAAAAAATTGTTTTATTAAATCCAATTAGTACCTATAAAATTATGATATTAAAATGTATTTGCAAGAATATTACAGAAAAAGAAGCAATAAAATGATTTTAGAAATAATTTTTATTTTAAAAGATGTCAATATTTATGGATGAAGAGAATGAGTTGATAGATATAGGAGCGAGGTGTTGCGATAAAATAAAAATAATTTAAAAAAAAATAATTATTATAAAAAAAGCGAAAATCCATTAAAATATGAAAGTACAACAGATTATATAAAAATATGTTTTTGATTCAAAAGAAAAAAAATTTATTAGTCTGCTTACAAGTTTACTTGGTATAAGTCAGCTTTAAAAATAAAAGAGAATTATGGCAACAAATGTTGCTCTCAGCATTAAATTATAATAATATTGTTATTTTCAGGTTTAAGACAGTCTGTTTACAATATTTTAGAAAAATAACAAGATATTTAAACAAATTCATTTTAAAGAATTTATTGTTTGGCTTATCGCCTTCACAAAAAATCATTGTTTGGAGGAAATTTATATTTTTTAAAGAAAAAAATTTATTTTTTTCCTCTTAATTTTATTTTACACGGTCCCGCCCTTCGATTATAAATCACCAAATTTTCTAGTCTAATTGGCCCATTCATCTTATATTATACATATTTTAATAGAAATAAAAAATTAAACTTTGAATATTAGTTAAATTAATTAATTGATTCGCTTCAGAATTTTAATATGGTAACAGTAGTATTGTTATGGTGACAGTAATCTCTGCAAATTTTTATAAATTTATATTAATAAAATTTGTAAAATTAACAAATTAAATTTTTGAAAAATATTGAAATAAGTTAATATTTTAAAATGGGATAATTTTATCAATTTGTTAGTATTAAAAGATATATTAAGAGCAAAAGGCAGCTTCACAGGTCTGATTAAAAACTTATTTTATACAATTATAAAGTAATTGCATAATTAATAATATTTAAACTACATAATAAATTTAATCGCAATAAATTTAAAAACTTACAGCTAAATTACAAATCAAAATTTAATAAATATATTTTATTTATAAAAATTATTTGTTAAATATTGTTAATATATTATAAGTGACAAACTATTTGTCACTTATGATGTGATTTTTTAAAAATCTGTTCCCATCATTTCATAGATATTTGTTTTAAGATTTTATAAAAAAAAATTCAGAAATTTTCATATTTTATAAAAAAAGTTAATATGGGCGGAATTTTTTGAAATTTTCAGACGAGAATTAGATCGTCTAAGAACAAAATTGTTGAAGCCAGATGGGCAAAACAATAAGAGAGAAAGGCGAGAAATATTTCCTACATGGGCTCACTTCCAGAGCTGTTGACTAAACAATTTAGAGGTTTTTTAAAAATTATTTTTAATAACTAAATAAATTATTGAAAGGTGGTGATCTACATAAACTTAAAAACAAATGCCAGATTAATCACAATAATTATAGTATTATTAAACTATGTATTAATTAAATATGTAAAATAGAAGTAGAATAGAAAAAAATAAAAACAATATAAATTTTATGCATAAATAAAGTGTATTCGTTGCATATATAATTTGATGTTAAAATGCGCTAAACGAGCGCATCGCGATTTGTAAAAAACACGATTTATAAAAATAATTTAAAAGTTTGTTATTCGCATAGCATTTTCTGTATAAAAATTGGTAATCTGCATAGTAGCGTAATAAATATTCACTAATGTGAATTCATAATAAAGCCCTAAAAGGAGACTAGGACATAACATGTCGCTCCTATGCGGAAATATACAATTAAGAATTTAAATGATTATAATTTATACCGTGTACGTCAAATTCAGTTGAAATAAATTTTGAATTTAAACAAATTATGAGTGAAACTATATTCCAAATTTATTAACTAGAAGATAAAAACGTAAATGAAATAATAATTAAATATAAATTAATGTAAGGGACACTTTAAATTAATTTTACATTAAAGGTTTTACATTAAATTTTACATTAAATTTTTACATTAAATTTTACATTTATTAAACTATGTATTAATTAAATATGTAAAATAGAAGTAAAATAGAACAAAATTGTTGAAGCCAGATGGGCAAAACAACAAGAGAGAAAGGCGAGAAATATTTCCTACAGGGGATCACTTCCAGAGCTGTTGACTAAACAATTTAGAGGTTTTTTAAAATTATTTTTAATAACTAAATAAATTATTGAAAGGTGGTGATCTACATAAACTTAAAAACAAAGACCTGATTAATCACAATAATTATAGTATTATTAAACTATGTATTAATTAAATATGTAGAATAGAAGTAAAATAGAAAAAAATAAAAACATTATAAATTTTATGCATAAATAAAGTGTATTTTTATGCATAAATAAAGTGTAAACAACTTTTAGTGCTTATTCTAATGAGTGATTGTCAACAAAGTTTTGAAAAGTTTTAAAAATAAAGAAAATATAAAATAAGAAGTTATCGGAATAATTAAATATTATAACTTAAATATACATAAACTAAACCTAATACAGAAATTAATATTATTAATTAAATATAACTGGTTTTAATTAAATAACAAGTGAGAAATTTAAAAATTTTATTTTATAAAGATATCCGATTTGTAGAATCACTTAAAAATGATTCATAATAATTATTTAATATCTTAATTAATAAACATAACCTTTTGATTACTATTATTTTTTTAGTGAGTTATTCTGGTTCTATAAAATGTTTATTAAAAATATGTGGAATCAATTTATAATTACATCATTTGAATTATATAGAAATAAAGTTCTGGAGACCCTCATAATTCTGGAGTCCCTCATATGCCCGAACATTGCATATTTCTCGTTTCAATGTTATATAATAATCTTTTTAAAGATTATGTTATTGACACCAATGCTTGTACTTCACAAGATAACTAATTAATTCTAACTAATTAATTTTTTAATGCTTTGATTACACTCAAATAAATAAAATGAACAATTTAAATTGAAAAAATCTGAATTTTAGATCATCAATGAAAATATTAAAAATAAGATTTGCTAAATACGACTTGTTGACTTGTTTTGGTTTTTAAATAAAGATTATTATTTTTAATCAATGAAACATTACTTTTATTTAAAAGAAATTTTATAAATTTTAAATTGGTATCTGTAAATTATATACGAATTCAATTAATAAATACATAAACTTAAGATATAATTTACAATTATTTGTAAATTGTCTAATTCTAAATTAAAAATAAGCCGTTAAAGAATAAGATGAAGATGAAAAATTAAGAGAAAAAATAAAATTAAAAAAAGATGACTTGTAAATATTTGATCTGATTTGAAATTTGGAATTTGATGAAGCTTTTATTTAAATTTTATAATTAGCTAAATTTTTAAACTGTTAATATTCAATAATCTAAAATATTTTCATAAGAATCTTTTAACAAATATTCTTTTTAAAATTAATAATATAATTTGTTGTAAATATATTCATAATTACCTATTTTAAATTATTATCGGTTAATTTTATTATCAATTAATTTTTATTATTAATATCTATACCTAAATAATTTTTATATAGTAGTATACTATACTATATATTTATAATTAAATATGATAAATATTACTTCCAGGATCTACTGTTTTATCTGATTGCTGGAAGGCTTATTATATCTTTTTATTAAAAATATTCAGGCAGATCTACATCTTTATCTTAATTTATTTTTTTAATTGAAAAATATTTCCGTTTTTTGACATAATAATAATCTGACTATAATTTAAAATAATAAGAAAATTATAAGAATATTTTCGTTAGAGTTACAACTTTATGCTATAATTTAAAATATTTGGTAGTATTTAATAAAAGTAAATTAGTATTACAATTTAGACTAAATTTAGTTTATGATAATTTAGTAAAAAATTAAAAAATAATTCATAATTTAAAATAAAGAATATAATTATGTTATTATTATATTTGGTATAATCTTTTTCTTTACATAATTGATAATCTTATTCTTCTTTTAATATATTTAATATTAAAAATTATTATATAATAATGTGTATAGAAATGGGTTATTAATTTTTAATTTTAAAATGTAATATTTTTATTTAAGGACTATTATGTAGTAATTCAACTGAACTTAGGCAAATTAGACATGTTTTAAATGTATTAAATCAAAATTTGAAGGAATAGAGATTTGAATATTTAAAGATTATAATTTAATTTATTTTAAAATTTAATAATTGTTCTTAATAAACTATAATATTTACTATATAAAAGTTCTTTTAAAAATATTTATATTGAAATTACAGTACATATTTATTCGATACTGATTTGTCATCAATTATATTTTCGCTTTTTGTTGGCAATTTTTAATCTATGCCACCCCTATTTTTAATACTAATTTAGGTTAATATATTTTCATTCACAAAATGGATGGTTTAATGCATCGAAAAAAAATGACTTTTAATCAAAATTCTTTTTAAAATTAATATTATATTTTGTTGTGATACATATAATAAATTATTTAAATTATTATCACTTTTTTTGTAAAAATATTACAAATAAAATTATAATTAAAAGCAACATTATTTCATAGAAAATTTGATTTTATTTATATAAATTATTAGTAAAATTATTTAAATCATAATATGATTAAACTCATACAATTAGACACACTGTTATATTAGTTATTAGATTGAAAATTAATTAGAAGGAAAGTTCAGAAAACAATACTTAGAACACTTGATCTTATCACAGAAATAACATGAGGGGAGTAGAAATACAATTAAACAAATAAAATTTAGCATAACAAGTTATATTTACAACAACAAATACATTAATAATATGTAAATTATAAAATAATTTTAAATGAATAAATATTTAAAATAACAACAGAAATTATTTAAATTAAAGAAATAAAAATTGAGAAGAGTATATTTCTGGCTTTAATGAGAGCCTCGAGCTTTGACTACGAGCTTTAGGAGAGGGAATTTAATAAATAGCCATATGCTAAGTGCAACCGTGCTACTTGGGCATTTAAAAGTCAAATTTGAGAGGGAGGGGAGGAGAAGGAGAGGTGGAGGGACATCGATTGAGAGGAATTTTAAAGAGGCGCGCGGGTATTGCTTATACATATTAAATCCCGACTCAAACTTGTTCTATATCTCTACTCAAACTTTTTCAATCTTTTGGTGTTTTTCGACTCAGCTCGACGAGCTACTTCGACTGAGCTCAGATATTCGAGAAAAGGAAAGAAATTCTGTTAACAGATACATAACCGGACATTTCCTTTATATCAACCCCTATATAAAATTCAACTTTTACTCATCAATAGCAATATTTAAAAAGGTTTTTTTAATTTTTAAATAGTTTTGAAATTTTATTTTTTATTTATTAAATTTAAAATAAAAGTTTATAATTAAAAAATTCAATAGTCGACACTCTAAAAATTTCTCTTATTAATTTTGGCGCAGCTATAGACATGCCTCTTAATTTTTCTAAATCAATTTTCAGACGCAAGCTTTAATGAGAGCCTCGAGCTTTGACTACGAGCTTTGAGGAGAGGAAAATTTTAATAAAGAGGCATATGCTAAGTGCAACACGTGCTACCTGAGCATTTAAAAGTCAAATTTGAGGAGGAGAGGAGGAGAGGGAGAGGTGAGTTGAGGGACTTCGATGGGAGGGATTTTAAAGAAGCGCGCGGGTATTGCCTATTCATATTAAATTTCGACTCAAACTTGTTCAATCAAGCTAATTTTGATGTTTTTCAACACAGCTCGATTATAAAATAATTTTAAATGAATAAATATTTAAAATAACAACAGAAATTATTTAAATTAAAGAAATAAAAATTGAGAAGAGTATATTCTGGCCAAAAATATTGTGATGGGAAGAGAACATGAAAAACAAAGCTATTTAAAATATCTATTTAAAAAGTTTATTTAATAGAGTTAGTTAGAAATATAATATTCGAATAATAAAATTTAAAAAAGGCTATGCTAGCTACAACATAAAAAATGTATAATTAAATTTAGATAAAAATTTATAAAGAAGTTCTAAAATAAGATGCCACTAATTACTTTTGTTAATTAATCCAATTCTGATAATTCAACAACAGAATTATTAAAAATTTTAAATCAAAAAATTTTACTCAGGACATATAATAAAGAATATACCTTACTAATTTCGGCAGTTAAAAAGAAATTATATAAGCAGTAAGCTTCCTAAAGCGTCCAAGAATTTTAAAGATGTCTTTTCGCATTATACAATAAAATAATTTTTTAAGATTATCAACCATTATAGTGACTAAGCGTTTCTTAAACTAAATAAATTTGCAAAGAAATGGTAAAACCGTCTAAAATATGGTCTATTACATAATTGAAATTATTTTTATAAAATTTTATGAAATTTTCTATGAAATTTTTATTTGAAAAATTTTTATTTAAAAATATAAGAATTAATATTATAATTAATATTTTAATTAAAAATTTAATAACAAATTTACTAGTCAAATTATTTGTGCGCTATAATTATCCATTATTTGTGCGCTATAATTATCCAAAACTGCGCTATAATTATCCATTTTTATATATTTATGCAATAAAAAACAAACTTAATTTTAAATAAATAAAAATTTAAAAAATATGTCATTTAGATAAATATAAGATATTTTTACAAGTAACGACGAACTTTTAAAATTTGCAAAAAAAAGTAAAAAATATAAGCCATGATTGTAAAAAGATGATATAAAATAATATTTATTATCAAAATATGATAAAAAATTATTTTGTAATAAAAATAATAATTTTAATTTAATTTTTAATTTTATTCCTCTTTTTCTACTCAAAATGTGCATAATATCAGATTAAACTAGAGTTGGACACGACGAGACCGATACCGAGACTCTCGGCTTTTTTCCAATATCGGTCTCGGTTTTTTCATTCTCGGTCTCGAAACCGATACCGAGATTCTCGGTCCATTTCTCAGCGAGAAACGATACTGACTCAAAGAAACAAAATCCTCAATATTGTCCAAGTTTTCGTCCATAATTTTTTCGGTTATCCGTCCATAACATAGAAAGTGATTTTTTTCGAATAAGATCTTCTAAAATTCAAAAAATTTTCGCCTGCGCCGCTGAAAAAAAAAATTATTTTGTAATAAAAATAACATTTAACTTGAATTACTTAATTAAACATGTTGACAAATTCAATCTCCTTTAAGGAATAATTTTTTTCCAGATTTTCAGATCCCTGAAGATTGAAAGCTTATAAAAAATCTATAAAATAAAAAGAGTTAAATTCAAATATAACATTCTGTCTGTTGGCATAGCTGTCCAACTTAGTAATTTTCTATTTTAAGAAAATTTATTACGAATTTTTATTTCTTCAATTTTTATTTAAACAATAAAAAATATTTTTTATTCAATTATTGTGGATTTATTTGTGAACGTTTAAAAATAGCATTTCTATATGGCGTGTTTGTTAAAATACAAATAATTGGGTTAAATACAGGTGTTAAATGAAAAAAAAGGAAAATTAATGTTCGAATAATGTTTATTGTTGTGTTGTTTATTTTTGCGGAACTTAAAATAAATACAACTCCAGCTTGGCCAATAAATGGTATGACAGCCTAAAAATTATTAGAATGTTAATTAATATTTTTTAAACAAAATTTCAGTTAAAAAGCCTACCAAAATAATCAAAACTCTTGTTAATTGTTTATTCAATCTTTTTAAATTTCCATCAAAATTAGTGTTTAAATTGACATATCTAACCATTTTGAATCCACAAATAATAATTATTAAATATGCAGAAATTTCAATTAAAATTATAGGCAAATTTGTCAAAAATGTCATCTTCATAAATATAATATACCGTATTTCCTGAAATAGTACTCCCCTGAATTACTACTCCTCCCTTAAATAATACTCCCCCTAAATAATTCCCCCTTTATTTGAAAAGATAATAAAAGAGATGCAGTTTAGTCATTGAATTATTTTATTACTACATATTTTATTACTGAAATTTGTCAGAGTATTAAGGAGATAGAGAAAGATTGTGAATAGTTTGTGTGATAAAAGTGGGTTTGAGGAATATAGATTGGGTGATAAATAGGGAAGGGATTTATATGGACTCCCACCTTAAATAATACTCCCCTTTGGAGGAGGTTTGAAAAATAATATGCCCGGGAGTACACCCGGGATTTGCTATTATAGGGAATACGATATTAAAGAAAATAAGAACTTAATTTAAAATTTAACCTTTTCCGTTTTATATTGAATAAAAGGCAATGTTTTGTTAAAATTATCAAAATAGTTAATTCCTCCATTAGTATATGGTATTAAAAAGAAAAACAAATGCAAAATATGAATTAAGGTCAAAAATATAGCAATCGAAAAAATATATAAATAACGACGAAAATTTATTTTCATATTCCTTTAAATATTTAAAAGGAATTTTTTAAATGAAATTTTTATTCATTTACCTGTTCAATATTAAATATCTATAAACAAATTGAACACACAATCCGTGCAAATTTAAATCACCAAGATATAACAAGAAAGCAAAAACAGTGTGGCATATAATTGGATCAAAATCTTTCATAAGATAAAGCATAATTCCATTAGGAAATATCACAAATGAATTCCCTTCTGTATCAAGTAGATAATACTATAATTAAATATAGATTAGTTAATGGATTAAATAATTTTTTCATAAATATTCCGGTATTAATTTTATTTTTATTAGATTTTGGTATTTTGTGTTCGATTTTTAAGTATATCTAAATTATTATACTTAATTGTCCGCAATACCTAACTCAGATATTCGAGAAAAGGAAAGAAATTCTGTTAACAGATACATAACCGGACATTTCCTTTATATTAACCCCTATATAAAATTCAACTTTTACTCATCAATAGCAATATTTAAAAAGGTTTTTTTAATTTTTAAATAGTTTTGAAATTTTATTTTTTATTTATTAAATTTAAAATAAAAGTTTATAATTAAAAAATTCAATAGTCGACACTCTAAAAATTTCTCTTATTAATTTTGGCGCAGCTATAGACATGCCTCTTAATTTTTCTAAATCAATTTTCAGACGCAAGCTTTAATGAGAGCCTCGAGCTTTGACTACGAGCTTTGAGGAGAGGAAAATTTTAATAAAGAGGCATATGCTAAGTGCAACACGTGCTACCTTAGCATTTAAAAGTCAAATTTGAGGAGGAGAGGAGGAGAGGGAGAGGTGAGTTGAGGGACTTCGATGGGAGGGATTTTAAAGAAGCGCGCGGGTATTGCCTATTCATATTAAATTTCGACTCAAACTTGTTCAATCAAGCTAATTTTGATGTTTTTCAACACAGCTCGACGAGCTCTTTCGAATGAGCTATTATTTGCATATTAAAATTTTTCAAACTAAGATGGAGCTTACTCCCCATAATCGTTGTCGATAGTTCGGGACCTATAACTCAGTCCAGAATCATTTCCTTAAGTAGGGAGTGATTCAGTTCGACTCAGCTCATCGAGACGAGTCGCGAACTTTCCGAACTTTTACTACCGTTACACAACAGCCAATATCTTTATTATTATTTAAAATATATATAGGATATCAAAATTTAACCCTCGTTTGTTATTTTAATTTCTTTAACTATTCCTATACTATGAAATCCCAAAAATCCAAGATGATAATTCCAAATACCCAATCCTTTTCATTTCAAGTGACAAAAGTTGAATTTTTCATATAACAGAAGAGGAAAAATTTGCGAGAATTGCTCTTCTATGTATAATTTTAATTTCATTTACCGGTTGAACTAGCATTTGAATAATCAACACTAAAATATCTATAACACAACTTTGTATCAGAATTAGACTGTGTGTTTTCATTTCTTTTGGTGTTTTAAAAATAATTAAAATAATCAGAATAATATTTAAAGGAAACCCAATTAATAAACAACCAAAATAATCAAATTTAAATAAAATATCGAGTAAATCTGACATTTTATTTTTTTTAATTTGGAAAATTAAGTAACTTTAGTTCATATAAATATTTTTTATTACAAAACTTAATGTTAATAATTTGTAAATACAAAAAATATTTTTGAGAAAATTTTTCTTACTTATGTAAACATGTCGTGAGATTTTAAGTTTATGTTAAATTTTTATTAACTGTTTAAGTTTATCCATATAATATTTTCCCACAACCAATAAAAATTCAACATAAACTTAAAATCTCAAGACATGTTTACATAATTGAGCAAAATTTTCTCAAAAATATCTGCGCCCACTGGGTCTGGGACATTCCTTACCCTATCCCTCGAAATTTCTGAAAGTTTTATTCGTTTAAAGAATGGTGCCAGAGTAAGGAATGGTCCCAGACAGTGGGCGTAGATCCCAAACATGAATAAATGCTTTGGAACCATTCCCCAACTTTGCAACACCAAGAAAAATACTATTTTCTTTTGATTGGACGCATAAACTAGACCAGCACCGAAAAAAACCCTATTTCTGATCATCGAAAATTCTCCAAGAACCGACACCTCCACTTAAGTTATCTTTCTTTCACAACGCAACCACTATATCAAAATTCAACTTTTACTCATTAATATGTAGTATTATTTAAAAAGTTTTTTTAATTTCTAAATAGTTTTGAAATTTAATTTTTAATTTATTAAATTTAAAATAAAAATTTTAAATTAAAAAATTCGATAGTCGCACTCTATAAAAATTTTCTTTCTTAATTTTGGTAAGAAAAAGCGCTGCCATAGACTTGCCTTTTAATTATTCTCAATCAATTTTCAGACGCGAGCTTTAATGAGAGCCTCGAGCCTTGACTACAGCTTTGAGGAGAGGGAATTTAATAAACAGGCATATGCTAAGTGCAACACGTGCTACTTGGTCATTTAAAAGTCAAATTTGAGGGGGTGGGGAGGAGAGGGAGAGGTGAGTTGAGGGACTTAATTTGAGGGGGAGGGGAGGAGAAGGGAAAGGTGGAGGTGGAGGGATTCGATTGAGAGGGATTTTAAAGAAGCGCGCGGGCCTTGCTTATACATAGTAAATTTTTCTAGGCATTTTAAATTTCTTTAAAAATTACTTTAAAAAATTCTCCCTTAATAAAAATTATTTTCTCTTTAAGTTTTTTAAAAAATAAAATTTATAGCTATAGGTTAAGAGTTAAGAGAAGCTATGTATAAGTTTTTCTCTTAGCTATAAGTTAAAAAAAAGAACTAACTTAAATGTTTAATTAGGGTTCCCTTGTCAAACCACTTAACAAAAACTCAAAAAAATATTTATGAATCACAACTTCACCATTGAAAACCGAAAGAAATCCCCAATACATTTATAACTTTATGGGACGCAATTGACAAAAGTCTAAATAATTTAAATTATTTAAGAAAAAAGCTAGAATTTCTTAAAAAGTCATGAAGATCAATTTCTTTGTGCTACTTTTTATAGCCATAATTAGTTCGTTGAACATCAACACTGTGAAATGTCATCGTATTGTGACCCGTGGTTATTATTATGAGAGGCCAAGTGGCCCTTATTATAGGCCACGTGGCAGAGGAGGTGAATACCGATATAAATATAGTGAAGAACATGTTTATGAAGAAGAGGAACCAGAGAAGCCAAAACCAAAACCTGAAGAGCCTAAACCTGAACCAAAGAAAGATTGGACTCTTGGTAATCTAGATACATATTTTAAAAAGCTCATTTCTGTTTGAGGCTTTATTCTAAAACTCCGTGGAATATAGTGTTGTTAATATACATATAATATTGAAATCCATTTTTCGAATTTTCATCGTGAGTAAGCGGTTGGCAACAAGATTAAGTTTCAACATTATATGAGAAAATAAATTTCCTGGCTACTAAATTTCCTGGTTAACCCCACTCTCGTTTCTGAATTAAAGGCTCTAACCATAAGAAAATATATAAACTAATTTTCAATTTTAAATTCAGGTGATCTGAAAGTAAAGTTTACAATAAAAAAGGAAACGTTCGTTCCTGATGTTGTAGACTTTATAAAAAAATTTAATGGAAGAATTCAGAAAAGTACAATTGAAGCTCCACACGCAATTTTTGAAAATTTGCCCAAAGAGTCAAAGAAAATAAAAGATTGGTTAGACGCAAAAACTGTGAACAAATGGGAGGATCAGCCTGAAATATCTTCCTCATTTGAGAAAATTAGGGGAGAAATGGAAAAAGTATATTCTGTGTCTGAATGGGAAAAGCCTATTCAAGAAGGAAAGGATAAGGGAAAAGGTTTTATAATTTAATTTTGTGTAATTTATTAAAAAATTACCGGGATCTGACACAATTGAGAGTCAAGGCAAAACTATTCATTTTTGAAATTTTGTGACTACATTTGTCCTACTTTCTATAACTTTATCCCACTCAGTTCGACTTATAGAACCTTAGAGTTCTCTGATATAAGGTTTTTCCCGATCAGCCACAAACCACCGACTGAACGTTTTTCTTACAGTATATGCTAGGAAGGGAGGAAACTTCGATGAACTTACTTTAGATAAAATTATTCTTAAAAATCACCGATTTAAAGAGATTTCTTATTTAAATTTTAATTATTTAGTCAAGCAAAAACAGCTCTGGCACAAAGCATTATTTTTACTTCATGCTCTGCTTCAACTTTATGACAAAGTTTTGTCCGAATTAATCAAGTTGGTTGATAAAAACAATGAACAAGTTAGCAACGCGATTTGTGCGGATAAAGTCAAAGATTTAGATAAAGAAAAGAAATGCTCAAAGGGACTAGAAGCACTTGTGAAGATGAACAAAGAGAATATCGAAAAAATTGATGATTTCTATAAACTTCATGATAATTTTGGCAAGTTTATTTTGATCGGAATCACAATCGGAATCAATATAGATCGGAATCACGGGCGGACCGTTTGAGAAAAAGTCGGGTAAAGTTTCGGGTCGGAACAGCTAAAATATTTTACTGGAAGGGATACTGGAGGATTTAAGGTGAATCCTTCGATATCTTCCTCAAATACTTTTAATCTCTAGTGGTCTAACTTAATCCACTTTCCTCTCCACCCATATAACCCGATACTCTTTTAATCCCAACCAAATTAAACCCTAAATCCTTCAATTTATAACTTACAATCAACTAAATACTTTTAGTTAAACAAACAAAAGCATGGAACGAATTTAAAGAGAAAATCAAAAATATTTTTACCGTTGAAATTGAGACCCCAAAAATAAAATTTGAAAAACAAAAAGTAAAGTTTACACTTAAAAAAGACGAATTCTTTTCTGAAATTGTTGAGAAAATTAAACTTTATCATGAAAAAATTAACAGAGAAGATAAAGTAACTGATGCTGCTGAAACAATTTATGCATTTCCTAAATTGTTTCGGGATTGGCTAAGACAGAAAACGAGTGATTGGAAGGAGCAACCTGAAGCTACCAAAGCTTTTAATTATATAAAGGAGGAGATAACCAAGGTTTATTCGTTAGAGGAGGAGATAACACGCCTGAATGGTAAGAATTTTATGTTATGCAACAGTCTATGCTTATGCATTTAACCAACACAGGGAATACCGTATTTTCTCTAAAATAACCCCCGGGGGTTATTTTTTTCGATCGACCTCTAGAGGGGGGTTATTTTAGAGGGGGGGGGGTTATTTTTTTCGATCTCTAAATTTTCTGAAAACCAAAATTTTTTACCAAATTTTGAATAATATTTTTCTAAAATTTAAGAGAATTCATCACAAACTAAAGGTTTCTTAACGAAAATCCTAGCACAAAAACTTTCATCAAGTACTCCTCAGTCCGTAAATTCATAAAAAACTTGGTTTAAGGTTCGGGATACCTAATTAAGAACTTATTTTAGATTATTATCCCACTTTTATATAACTCAGTTAAGTCCCAAAGTTTAATAATATTAAAAGGGATTGGATTAAGATGCCTATCTTGGCATTTTCAGGTATTAAAGTCAATGTGACATGACTTTAATCCTTCGTCGAGAGATCAAGTGGATGGAATTAGTGGAGTAGACATCGTTGGATATTAATGGATTTTAAGAGATTAAGGGAAATGCTGGAGGATTAAGTTGAATATTATGAGATTTAAGAAGTAAAAGATTATTAGTGGACCTCTCAAAATCCAATTTGACTGGATTAAGGTGGAAATCAGTGGATTTGAGATATCAGGGACTTGGGAGGATATCGGACATTTGATTGAATAAAAGTGAAAAAATACTCTTAATACTTATCTCTTTTAATTCATAAATTCCCACCTAATACCTAATATCTCTCCAAATCCCCGAATCAATATTAATCCACCGCCATCACTTAATCCATCAGAATCCCCTTATATCCCTCCAAATCCCTGATATCCCCCATAATCATTTCTAATCTTATTGAAATATAGGGATTAAACCGTGCTGTGGTTTGAAAAATAGCAATGCCAAAAAAATAATTAAATATTTTAGGGGGGGGGGCTATTTTAGAGGGGGGGTTATTTTAGAGGGGGGGTTATTTTTTTCGATCGACCTCTAGAGGGGGGTTATTTTAGAGGGGGGGGGGGTTATTTTAGAGGGGGGGTTATTTTAGAGAAAATACGGTATCTTATACTTTTCTGGGCGGTGGTTTAAGATTACGGTTGTCGTTTTCGGTTCGAGCCGACGTTCGGTGCATATTTTTCGAGCTTAGGTTTTTTCGATTCGGTTCGTTTTCGAGGATTTCGAGCTGAAAAGCCTCGGCTCGCTCGATCTTTTGAGTTTCGGGTCGAGCGAGCCGGCAGCCCTATTTAAGATCTATTAAAAAAGAAAGGTAAAGTACCTCGATAGCTCAGTCGACAGAAAGTCTGTAAATGATACTCTAAACAAAGTCGTAGATACGATAATTTAACCATATTAAATAACAAAGTAACTAAGACATATTTAATATACCAGATGAGAAAGACGAAATTTTTGATTAAAGGTCTAAACAAATTGAGCCAGTCTCTATTAAAAAGGCTTAAAAGAAAATAGAAATTTCATACAAATAAATTGAAAAAATTTCTAGCTCAAAGAAATTGGCCTTATCACTTGTTTTTGCTTCACACACTTTTTGAATTTTTCGAATCTATTTTTGCGGAGGCAAGAAAACAAATTTCAAATAAAAACAATTCCGTTATCAATCAAATCTGCGATGAGAAACTTTCTGAAAAAGAATCTGAAAAATGTGTTGATTGGTTGAATAATCAAAGTAAAATTCTTGAAAAATGTAATGTGAAGATTGAAACGGTTTTTTCTGCAAGTAATTTTTTTTATTTAAAATTAATTGTAAGTAAGGCACTCTCCGATCCGGTTTCCAATAAGGATTTTCTACACAAAAGGATTATTTTTCCAAAAATTAGAAGATTTTGAGGCTGCTTAGATTTGAGCTTCTTTAGAAGGAGGTTGTTTACAGAAATCGGCCATTTCATCAGCAGAGCATATTATCTTAGGTGTTTGGCCTATGTAGTTTTAGCGAACTTTTTATTTTAAGTTCATTTGAAAAACACTTTTCCCGCACATTGTTGCGCACTTGTAGAGTTCTTAGAGCTTTAGAATAGTTTGTAACAATGTACAGATTTTGGCATAAAAAAGCTATAATGGAACCTATTTCTCAATTTTTCGGACCTAAAATTCATGACTTGTTATGAATTTTATTCATAACATTTTATAAATCTTTTTAGAAGATTGCTGTTTAAAATTTTCTTGAAAATTTCTAATTCAATTAAAATATTTTTAAATATTTTAATTGAATTTTTAAATAAAACAACTTCCCTAGACGAAGAAATCTAAACCCAATTTTATCTCGCTTCAAGCCCTAAAAATTTAATAAAATTAAACCGCATTATATGCTCACGAGAGTCTTGAATGCAATCCTATTAATTTGTCTAATTTTTAATATTTTTTAACAACTTAAAGGATATAAAAACTTGATGGACAAATGGGAAGATTATTCAAAAAATATCAAAGGGATATTTGAAGTCGAGATTGTGGCTGGTGATGCACCCGCACCTGCTCCTACTCCAGAAGCTCCGAAAGTTAGAAAGGTTATAAAAGTTCGTGGTAGTGGCCACGTGAAGGATTATTACCCAGAAAGCTATGAATACACCTCGGATGAGTATATTTATGACAATCCTCGTCGTTATGGCCGTCCTCCTCTTCATCGTGGTTATCGTTTTATGCCTTATGACGATTCATTTGAAGTCAAAGGAAAATACCATGTCAAATCGCGTCCTAATCATACCGAGTATAGACATCAAGCAACTTATAAATATAAAGGGAAGTGATTTTGATTTATTGGGACAGCATATTTTTTTGATTTTTACATTCTGTTGAAAGAATGTGGGTATTGGTTGAAACCGGAGATGGGTGGTTTTTTCGCCTTACTATTTTCAAAATTTCGAAAAATTTTATAATCAGGGCATGTTTAGATTTAGACACGACACTTATTTTAATATATATCCATGCTGTTTAAATGGTATTGTATGGGAAATTAAACAGAAACACCAAGCAAGGTGCCTAATCAAAAGCACATCCTCCGACCATACATATGCCTACATTTATGTTTCAAAGTTGGTAAGATCACCCACCTCTGGTTTAGATATGTAAATTATCTAAAAATTATTTTACAATTTGTATTTATCTACCACAAATATATACGTATCAGGATTCCCGATGTGTTTTAACATGATCGCTGATACAACCAAGACAAAGCTCATTGGAGTAAATAAATCTTAGATTAATTACCTTCCTCGAATAATAAATTAATTTTTCCGTCCAGAAATAGGGTAAAGAAATACATAATTTAACAGGTAATTAATTGAGAAATTACCCAATCGAGCTGAATCATATTATTATAGAACTACAATTTAAACATAAAGACCAATGTTTTGAATTTTAGGACCCATAAATCAAAAAATTCTTTATTTTATGGAATTTTTGTTTAATTTTATGTTTAATACAAAGTTTCCTCAATAATTAATAAAATTAAAAACATTGGCCTCTACATTTCTACCACATTTATCAGAGATGTTGCTCCCCTTTTCAGCTGTTTGGTTATTTATTACAGGATAAGGGTGGAAGTCTCCCTACGTTTCCATTTCGTCTAAAAAATCGGTGTGTGCAACATCTCCGATTTGTACATAAATTAATTAGAATAGATTAACCACAAACAAACACCACTAACTTTTTTATAAAAGTTAAGAAAAGTCAGAATTTCTATTTTTATTTTTATTTTATTTAAATTTATTATTTTTAAAATTTTATACAATGTATAACTTGCTTGATATAAAGGAACTTTCGTTTTATCAGTCGCCTCATTTATCATTCAACAATTCTATAATAGAGTCGGATCTCTTCAAATACCTCTTACTGCTAAGGAAACCCAATAGAAAAACGATGGGTATTGAGCTGTAGCCAGGCAGCTTTTAAAAATCGTATCTAAAATCCAAGTCTGACTAAAATGGGAGTTTTTAAAAAAAGGTACCACTTTATAAATTTCATTAGAAAATTCGATATAGATAATGCGAAAGTACCATTTTATAAAATTTATTTTCTAAAAGTCTAAACTAAAATTCGTGTAGTATATGCTTTTTATGAACGTGCGATTCGGGACGTGATCCTGTACGCCATTTATGGGATCCCTTACAGGAATTTCAAATTTTGAATGCTAAACGGAATTGTTTCTATGTTTACAGTGTTAATCAGGATCACGTCACGTTCCTACTTCTGAAAACTTATCCCGTTACGGGATTCTGGATTTGTACTTTTGCCACAATGGTCTTATTTTTTAAATGATTTTTAAACATTATTTACATATTTACCTCAACATTATGTAAATATACTCTTACATTTTTCATGATTTATTTAAAATGCTTTTATTATTCAGATAAACTTTTTGGGTAGAATTATATTAAAAATATGATTTATTTATTAAGGCTATAGATATGAATAATATTTGAATATTATCCAAAGAAACGTAGATATTAAAATGAAGATTTTTTGAAAAAATCTTCAATGTTATATAATTTTCCATAATTATTAGAAAATTTTTAACTCGGGAAAATTTTAATAATCTGGAAGATGTATTTGTGAGTATATATTTTTATAGGGATTTTACTAATATATGTATTTAGAGAAAAATAATAGAATTTATTAATAATTTCGAATAGAATGTCTAAATAAATCGACAGAGGAAAAATTTTATTTACATATAAATTTTTACAAACTTTAAAATTCCCAGAATTTACTATAATAGGTATCTGGAGAATATTCTCATGGAAAATTAAGATTATCCATATAATTTAGATCATACAAAAAATTAAGAAAATCCACATCATTCAGTTCATCTATTTGTTGATTAAGCTGCCCATCATGAACACTTTCTTTTTGATGAGGGCGAGTAACCGATTCTTTATTCGTATTTGAATTTCCTTCCTCGTTAACAGAAGTGTGAATGTTTTCTTTACTATTTTCTTTATTCACTTCGAATGTAAGATCCTCAGATTTTCTTAACTGATTTTCATCGTTTTTATTTACAATCATGTCATTTTGTTGAATATTTCCTTGATCTAACTGAACGTTCTCTTTTGAGACAATTGCCTCTATTCCTTTATTTCCATAGTTTTTATCCTTTATAGCTGAAGTTCCTTCTCCATTATCAGATAAAGATCCTTTTAATTTTTGACTATCATTTTGTTGGATTTCTTTTTCATATTTCTTTTTTAGATTCCTTCTTCGTTTATTTTCTAGAATCCTTTCTTTATTCTTATGATAGTATTTTCGACAAGCTTTTTTACTAATTTCTTTATACTTTGCAGATTTCCTCTTTTCCTTTAAATTTTCTTTAATTTTTTCTTGATAGTAAATTTGATTATATTTGGTCTTCTTTACTTTATTCTTGTTATACCAATTACGATCATATTCTTTCCTCTTTTCCTTTTTTTCTTCTTTATTATTCGCAATTGAGTTCTTTTTTGTAATTTTTTGCTTTGGTTTTAACGTTTCTTCATATTTTTGAAGTTGAGGAGTGACCGATGATCCAGCTCCATTGTTTAATATTTCATTTAAATCTTCTGAGGCTTCCTCAACTATAGCTAACTCGTTTTGATTTTTATCAACTTTAACAGAATAAATTAAACTCCATAATATCGAATCGGAAATTAAAAAGATTAAAACTTTTATAAGTTTCATTCTAAATTAATTACTAAAAGATCATTAAATACTTAATTTTATATTAATTAAAAATTGAAGGGAATAAAAATAGTTCACAGTGTAGTAAAGGTCGTTATTGTTAAATATAATAGATAAATTATGAAATCTCAACTGACATTTTCTCAGACGTTTTTATTACTTTAATAATTATGTCTGTGAAAACAGATTTCGACATGATATTTGGTTGTTTTTTTGCGCCGCGACGCGCAAAAAAACTTTTGCGCCGCGACTTTTGCGCCGGGCGACTTATGCTCCGCGACATTTGCGCCACCAATGTTTAAGAAATCCGGATCCGAAAAATACCGGATATCCAAAATTTTCAATTCGGATATCGGATCTGGATATCCGAAAATTTCCAACTATCCGACAACCCTACTAAAGTGAGGTCTGGCTGTAGTTATTGATATATTTTTAATGATAGTGGCGGCGCAAATGTTCTCGGCGCAAAAGTCACGGAACCCTATGAAATACATGTGCTTATTTTATTAAAAAACCGATTGACCTTTTAAATTTTAAATTAAAATTATTGCTCTCTAGAAATAACTAAATTGAATAAATTATTCAATACATACATATAAATATAAAAATTATTAATCATTTTTTGATCCGAGAATTTCATTCGAATAATCCGGACAATTCGGATCTTCCAAAATATTCATAGTAACAAAATCAATCAAATCAGTATTTTGTTGATTGTGATGGACTCATGAACATTTTCTTGAGCATAAGGAAAAATCATAGAATTATCTTCACAATTATCCTTTTGTAAATCAAATGAATTTCCTCCTTCATGAATAACCCCTTGCTCTAACTGAAGGTTTCATTTTGAGACAATCTGCTCTTTTCCTTTAATTTCCCACATTTTATTCTGTGGATTGACAAACGAAGTTCCTTCATTATTATCAGCTTGAATGTTACTTGGTTCTAGATTAGCATTTTTTTGAAAATTCTTTTTTAAATAGTATTTTCGATAGCATTTGTTTCTCTTTTATTTATTATTCTTACTCCTATATTATAAAAAGAAAACAACAGATCGAGACGCTACAGGAAGCATTTCGGTCTGTGTTTAAAAAGAGAAATATTTTCGCAAAAATGCTATTTGATAATTATGGAGCAAAAAAATTATAAAGAAGTGGAAAATATAATAGTTAAATCCATTTCCTTCAAATCTTTTTTTATTTAATTACATTGTTATTTTTTTTGACAGACTTACTTTTTCTTGTGTAAAAATTCTCTTAAATATTTTTAAAATTATTTAATATTTAAAAAAATATTTTATTTTTTTAATTGATTGAAGCCAAATAAATATATAAAAATAACATCTTGACAACAATGCCTTATTTATATTTTACCGTTGCCAAGCGCCTAGGTGATAGCTTTAAGATAAATGTCCGTTTTTAGCCTATGCCATTCTTTTCTTATACACTTCCTTTCTTTACCTAAGAAATTCGAGTGGGTATTTATCTGGCAGATATATTAATACTTGTTAATACTTGTTTTTAGAAATCATTTTAATTATTAACTTGATTTTTTAAATCTTTCAAATTATTTTGAGAAAAGATCAAATAAATGGTTGAGTGAAATTTCAAGTTTAAAGTAGATCTTGTTCCCTCACTATATAACAATTTTCTAATCTCTACTCGGATAATTAAAAACATTTACTCAACTCCTTATTTTCATCTTTTCAACAATTACTTTTATCTTAGATTTCCATATTTATCTCAAAGATATATAACTGTGAATAAATAAATATATGTATAACATACAATACTATACAAATATATCAATATATAGGGAACTCATGCTAAAAATATTGTATATGAAGCCTAGTTTTTGGGTCATAACTTGTTTAAATTTTCAAACCAGGAAGTTAAATATTTCGATTCAGACTAACTGACCCTGACTAACTGACCCTCTTCCTTAAAATACATATCCCTTACTTAATCTTACATTCGTAAATGAAGTTAACTATGTTGATAAGAATGTAATTTAAAGTTAAAATGCCTATATTTTGTTATTAATATTTATCGTTAGATTTCCATATTTATCCTAAAAATATTATTTTCATTTAATAAATAAATTAATTATATAAATTATGGCATCGGGTAAGAAATAATATTAGTAGAAAAATAAAAATATTCGGTAATTTTTAAAGCTGAAACAGCAAAAGATGAACAAACATTTCCTTGTCGTATATGTACTCGAAGATTTATAAAATCAAGTTTGGTATGGAAAAAATTTAATTTTAATTTTTGTGGCACTAGTATCTTGCTATTAATTTTAAATAATAATTTTATGAATAAAAATATTTTTAAAAAATTTTAAGGATAAACACGAACAAGCTTGCAAAAAATTGACAAAAATGCAACGCAAAGTTTTCGACTCGGTTTCTTTGAAATTGTAAAAATTCAAAAATATTTTTGAAAACATTAAGGGTAAACAAAGAGCATTAAACTCAGATATACCCATTAATGATGTGAGAAAAGTACAGAAGGAACGGGAGAAGGTTATCTGAAATTAATTTAACTATTTCAAAATTATTTAACTTTTTTAGATGGGTGGTGTTTTTCCAAGACCGTAAGTTAATTTTAATTTAAAAAATTCTGTTACATATATATTAAAAATTCTGTTACATATTATCTTAGTCAAACAAATTGGCGTTATATAGTCAAATTTCGATTTTATATACATATGTATGAGTAAAATAGATCCTTCTCCCTATTAACTATGCGCTGAAGCGGTGGGCCCTTTCCCAGTTATTATAGGATACAAGGGGAGAGTGTGATCGGGACATCCTAGAAGACCTTTGGGATTGACCAAGTCCCTCAGTAACTTCCCTACACCGAAACACACCTAAGTGATAAAAGCGCTTTTATTCAATAACTAGGAAAATATGAACAATAATATAATGTTAGCTAATACATAATAAAGGAATAAAAAAGGGAAAGCTAACAATAATGAACCGTGTATATCTGTGATCAAATCACTTAAATAAACATACAAGTGGGAGGGACATTAAGCTAGTAAATTGGTTGAGATAATGTGAACGGAAATAAATATAATTGAACAAAGTCCTTCCAAGCTCAATATTTCCTGGGAAAGGGCATTAGAGTCCTACATATGTACATTTGTAAAAAAATTAATTAAACTTAAGTGTTAAATTAGTGGAAGTGAAAAAAATTGTATGTAAATAGAGTTGTTCCTTTCGGGTCGATGTTAAGTCGAGATCTATTTAGGTCGAGATCCTCCCTAATCTCATTCAATCCTCCCTATATCTCTAAGTCGAGATTCACCCTATATATCAGTCAACAGACATCTCCGGAAAAAATAGTGGTATCGTTCGACTCAGCACCTTTTATTACCCTATATACGACATTTTTAGTATTAATTTAGGAGGAGGTGGCATAACGGAAAAGTACCTCTATTTATTTAAATTTATCTTAGTCAAACAAATTGGCGTGAACGACATGAAGAATTTATTGGTGCAGTGAGTGCTTCTAAGCAAGTTGGGAATGCATTGAAAACGGGTGCCCCTCTGCCTCCTCCTCCCAAAACTGCTTCTAATGCAGGTAAATTTAATAAAACTAAAAATTTTAAAAATAAATTTAAAGATTATATTAAATGTGATTTTTGTGGGAGAAGTTTTAACAAAAATGCAGCTGAGAGACATATTGAATTTTGTAAGGAACAGAATGTTAGGAAGGCTATTTTGTCAAAACAGGGAAGACAAAAAACATCTGAGTGTAAATTTTTATTTAAAACATACAAACAAATAATGCCCTTTTATTTAATAAAACTCATCTTTTCACTTTACCCAACCTATTAGATAGGATTTTCTTTAGATTTCAAAGGAGGTTTGGGTTGTAAGACTTATCTGCCTGATAATTTTTTGGCCATATATCATATCGCAATAAATTGCGAAACTCAACATCAATTTAGAAAAGAACTTGGGAATTCTTTTCTTCATGGGCATAAACTTTAAACGATAGGAATTTTATTAGGATCTTCCGTTTATTTATTTCAGTTTTATTACTATGCTTTTTTCGATTATTTCCGTCTTATGAAACTTCACGCATATTAAATTTTAAAATTTATTATTGAGACTTTTTATGAATATTTTATAATAATTATTATCATTATTTTCAATTTAGCAGTTAAAAGTCGTCCAAAAACAAGATCTTCATTGACCTCCTCATCGGCTACCTCATCCGGTTCCTCCCATTATGGCCAATCAGACAAAGCTGTCTTAACTAACTCAAAATCGACACATGCACCTATTCAAAGTTCGTATCCTAATCAACGAAGGCCTAGTGGTGGGAGTGCTATAATACATAGAAATACGGAAAGTGTTGAGAGAATAAATGCTAGTTCAAACACAAGATTGCCTCAACCTACAACAAAGTGAGCTGGATACTTATGTAAACTCCGGAGATGGTTCCTTAGTCTTGTTGATAGCAAATAAGAAATTAGATAAATTCTTCCTTTAGTTTAATTAAAATAAACAAAATTTATCGCAATGCACTTATAATTTTATGTGAAAAAAAAATCGTAAAATTATAAACCTACTCATATGGAGGAAGGAAAAACTGATAACTGTTTAATAAAATTAACCGACAAAAATATTTTTCTTAATAAACAAGATATAATGTAAACAATGACATCTAAATAGTTCAAGTAATGGCTTAATTCTGTTAAGAATAATAGATTTCAAAACGAGTTAACTAGAGTTAAGGAAACTTCAAAGTCTTTAAAATAATAAATGTTGAGGCTAAGTCACGGTAGATCCTCAAAATTAAAAATACAAACAATTGATAAAATAAACCCCGAAATATCATGTATGCATTAATAAATTTAATTAAATTCTAATATTTTAAAATTTTAGGCGAAGCAATTCTGCACCACGAGGAAAAGAAATATCAAAACCAACAGGAAAAATCAATTCGAACACGTTTGAAATTTTAAAAAAGAAAACACTAATATTTTTTAATTTAGTGGAAAGTCAACTTTCTCCACGCCAAAAAGTGCAGGAATGTCCTATACCTTACCAGATAATAGATTAGCTAAAAGGTTATCAAAACAGAATTTATGATAAGGAAGATTACTTTTTTGAATAATTGATATTTCGTCTATAACCAATTTTTGGTTGAAAAATAAAATTAATAAATTAGATTTTATTTAAATTTATTTAATCTAATAAAAACATTAGATTAAATGAGAAACATGATACTACATAATTATAAGGAGAACTTGATCTCCTAATAGGTTTTTAAAATTTTAATTTGAATTTATCTTTTGATTGTAATAAAGCCAAACTAACAATTACCAATTTGAGTTCCGGATCCCAAACCCGGAACCAAGAAAAAGAACTTTTCAGAACCGGAACTTCCGGTGGAACTCTACTATCAATGCTAATAGTCATAATATTTTCATTGGGTTATGATAATATAATATGTACGCCTGATGGTGTTTATATTTTTGCATATTTGTAGTGCAAAATCAACTTCCTCCACACACAAAAAACATTGGAATGTCCTCTTCTGTCCAACATAAAATCGATTAACAAATGATTATCAAAACAGCGTTTATGATAAGGAAAGGAAGAACTTTTATGTTTAATTTCTTTCCTATTAAATAACCAATTTTTAGTCCCGACCATGACCTCAATTCTCCTATAACAATTTATATTTTGTATTTTCATCATTCTCATTTTTTATTATCATCAATTATCTTTATAGTATTTTATTTCTATTTTTGCAAATTTAATGTTTTTCGTTTCCTTTCCCTTTAATTTCCTTGCCAAATGTTCTTAAACATGCAAACAATGTTCATTAAACATTCCTTTCCCAGCATTATCACAATCATTTCTTCCCAACATTCCCAGAATGTTAACTTTTATGTATTTTATATTTATTCCCTCTCACTTTCCCAAATATTCAACTAAAGATGAGCAACAAATGATTCACTTAAGATGTCTTCATACGTTTAATCCCTACATCCCATAAATTTCCCATTTTATAAGTACTTTATTAATTACTCGAATATTTATATTAAACAATTAGTAACTCATTTAATATATATTTGGAAAATAATATAAATATTTTATTAAATTTATGGTCCTCTGCGCCTCCCCACCCCCTCAATCCCCAACCCAGACCGATAGATTTGTGCGGTATTACTACACTACTAGATTCCGCTCGTATCGAGATCTAATTCGGAAATGTTTGTCAAGCTAAATCGAATGGCATCGAAAGTAGATCTCGGTTCTCAACAATTGGCCGAAATAATTGAAAAAACGTGGGAGGTATAATATATTGGAGCTATAGTATCATTTTGAAGCCCTTATCAGCAGGGCTGTGCGCCAAAATTTTCGCGTGGCGCGCCAAACGCCAAACGCCAATTTTTCAAATTTTCAAATCACGCCAAACGCCAGAACGCCAAAATCGGCCAAAAACGACGCCAAAACGCCAAACGCCAAAAATTTTATCCTACTAAGGCCCGAAAAACCAGTGTTTATCTCTTTTTAGCGCCGCAGGCGAAAATTTTTGAATTATCAAGACTTTCAGAAGCCCCAGAATTGTAGGATATCGAAGTTTTAGATGTCTAGATATCCTCTTGTACCTTCCAAAGTAAGGGACATAGAAAGGATTAAGGAGGATATTAGTGGACTTTGGTAGATTAATAGGATTTGATGGATATTGGACGATTGAAGAAAAGTGCATTAAGTTTGGACATCTATCGGAGAGAACAGGGGAGATCTGGTCCGGCCAAGGTGATTTTTGGAAAGCTATTAAGTAGATTTCCTCCTTTTTGTGTGCCGCAGGCGAAAATTTTAAAAATTTTGGAAGGCTGCAGGCAAAAAAATTTCATTTTTTTGAAAACACTTCCCAATTTATTTGGAAAATTCCCATTCTTAGGGGTTATAATTTTGGCGTTTTGGCGCGCCAAAAGATGAAAATCACGCCAAACGCCAGGACGCCAAATCGGCCAAAAATCACGCCAAAACGCCATGACGCACAGCCCTGCTTATCAGATTCGAACAAGTACATGTACCAAAAAAACAAGTACATGTACCAAAATTTTTTAATAGGTTTACATTTTTGTTCAAATATTTTATTTCCTTATCAGACTTATTCGAGCCAATTAAGCAATAATATTTTCCTTCTCTTTATATCAATCATCGCTCATATGCTTTTATTTAATTTTCTTTATTTTTAACCACACTTTGTTAATAAATTACCAACTAATTTTTAGGGTAATAGTTAAGTTTGTGTTTTTCCTTTTATCTTTCTTAAGAATGTACATAATGGTCAGACTTTTCCCTCAATGTTTCCCCTTTTTCTTTATTTTACAAAATTCGCTCTTTTTAACGTCGGCATATCATCGATCAAAAAGGATTTTTGGATCTTTCAAGATCCAAAAACTAAAAAACACACAAATCTGTTACCTTTAATGACAGTTTTGGTATATTTTCGGTTTCGCATATTTTATGAAAAAATCGAATCTTGAATAAAGGCAAGAAAGTTAATTTTGGAAGATAAGAAAAAGTGAAACACAAACCTAACTATTAGAATTTTTAGTCTAAACTCTCAGCTAAATTTAAGGAGTTCAATAAAGTGATTCTAACCGAACTTTTATTGCACATTTTGGCGTGTCCGGTAGTCTCGTCAGAGGTTAGTTCCGTCAGAGGACATTTTCGTCAGTAAGGCTCCCTTTATAAAAATCTAATTAAAAGGTGGTATTATGACTTGTACTTGGTTATTTATTTCTGGGTCGATTTGGACAAACGAGGTGTCATTCGAAAGAGCTCTGAAAGGCTGATTTTTGTTGTGAAAAATTTGAGTATAAAAATGATAGCTCATTCGAGTCAGCTCGACAGTGACTCGAGCTCGACGAGGTGATGCCTCCCTGTGATTTTTCAGTATTCAGGAGTCTTTAATTCGGTCCCGGAATGTCGGATAAACTTCTTCCAAAACTAATTCGACTCAGTTTTTAGAGCTCTTTCGAACGACTCCTCGTTTGTCCAAATCGACCCAGAAACAAAGACCTAGTATAAGTCATAATACCACCTTTTAATTAGATTTTTAAAAGGGAGCCTTACTGACGAAGAAGGCCTCTGACGAAACTCATCTCTGTCGAAAAAACCCTCTGACGAAACTAACCTCTGACGAGAAGGACCTCTGACGGAACTAATTCTGACGAAAATGTCCTCTGACGAAACTAACCTCTGACGAAACTACAGAGCACCCATTTTGGGGGTTGTTATTATAATTTTCGGGCAGGTTGGAATAAAATTATTACTTGAATCCATGACAGCTAGGAGGGATATACAAAGAATCAAAAATCATTTTGTTTATTTTCCAGATGAAAATTCTAGTTTATTTTATTTTGTGCATAATTAATATTATAACAGCTTATAAACTACATAAACTATCTCCATTTACAATTTTATGGAGAATGGACAACCCAAACCGGATGAAGTTTGGAAGACGTTACGAAATAAAAATTTTAGAAAATGGAATGAGGTAATTAAAATTTCAAAATTTTTTGAAATGAACTCTTAGATTATAGACATTTAATTTGTTTAGTTTGGGATAATTATTTAATATTTTTTAATAGTTACATCATCGTTATTACATCATCTTTATCATTCTAATAATTAAAATATTTCGTTAATTTTTTTAATAATTTTAAAATTTTAAAAACAATATGCGCAAAAATTTAATTATAATAAAAACACGGGTCTAGGAAGTTCTTCTGATATCTGAGAATAAGGGAGAGTTGGGGATTAATTACAATGAACCCTGAATTTTTTGGAATGAAATACGAACAGAAGTAAATTTTGCGAACCCAACTTTTTCCACAACCAGTGAAACTTAATCAGTGAAGTAAAATAGAAAAAATATAGGGTGGTAATAGTGTTAGCAAATTTAAAATTTCCAAGCATCTGTAGCCATAACTGGCAGGAGGGCAAACCTTTAGATAAACCTCTTAATTCAAAAAAACAAATTTAATAAATTTTATTTTATAGCCAATTATCTCATATTGAAAAAAATATACCTCCTAACATTATTCCATCTAATTCATTAAATGATGCTTATCTCCGGCTTTGTGTTAGTTTTTTATAACAAAATAATTTAAAAATTCACTTATTTGTTTGAAGGATAATTTTGATAATTCTGACCTTAGAAAAGAATTTCTTCAAAATTTAAATGAAAGTTTAATATTTCAAAAAGCTGGAGAATTATACGAAAACAGAGAAAATTATTCTGTTGAATTCATAAGAGATGATGGGCAAAAAAGTTTTATTGATAAAGTTGGGGAACTTTTATTTTCTCAGGAAGAACCGCGTTAGTTTATTGAAAGTACCTATTTTAAACAATCATAATTAATATTTACTTTTTTTGATACCCCCCCCCCCTCCGACCCGACGTCTCTACCATAACAAAACTCGATTTCCAAACTCCGAGTCGGAGTTTATGTTTTTTACACTTCTAATGATGGAAATTCTTTAAATAAATTGGGAGAGTTTTGTAACTAAATTTCGAATCACCTAATTCAGGCGTAAGTCGCGAAACCCGAATAATTAAAGTTGAGAATAATTAAAATAATTAAAAATAATTTAAAAAAAAATTTTAAATCATTTAAGAATTCTATTCCTTGTTTTGCCAATTCACACAAGAGAAGGGAAGCTGGCATTCTTTTATACGTCAACAACCACACATGAAAATTATTTCGTTAAAGATCGTAAACAACAATGTATGTTATTAAAATTGGTATGAGAGAGCTTTAAGCTGTTGCTTATTTGTTGCTTTAGCTTTTTCCAGTTTTTTCAAGTTTCAAGCTTTTAGGCGTGATACGGGATCGACACGGGAGCATTTTCTTTGACAGATTTTCTTAATTTTTGACAGTGCCGACCGAATATTTCTTATACAAAGCAGAAATAATATTTCTTATACAAAGCATCTCCTGTTACTTACAGTTACGATCATCTTGATCAGCCTTTATCTTTATCAATCTATATGTCCCCGCAAGAAAAAATAATAAACCTTCGTTTGATCTAAATATTCGAACGATTAAAATAAAAGTATGCTCGGAAAATTTCACAGCCTAATTACGATTTACAGTCAAAAAGGAAGATAAATTTCAATTAATTTTATAAATTAAGGAACAAATAAAGGATATGCAAGTTAAATTTATAGAAAATGGGAGAATGAGGAAAAGAAGGATTTTAATTGGAACTAGTTTGGATTTTGAAATTGGAGTCTTTTCATTGTGTACACTCTCAATTAAAGACAAAGACGCATGGAAGGTTGTATTGCTAAAATTTAATAATCAAATGCTAGGTAAGGGGTTTAATTAAGAACCTATTAAGCTAAAGTGAGAATTTGAATTAAACATAATCAAATGCTAGGTAAGGGGTTTAATTAAGAACCTATTAAGCTAAAGTGAGAATTTGAATTAAACATAATCAAATGCTAGGTAAGGGGTTTAATTAAGAACCTATTAAGCTAAAGTGAGAATTTGAATTAAACATAATCAAATGCTAGGTAAGGGGTTTAATTAAGAACCTATTAAGCTAAAGTGAGAATTTGAATTAAACATTTTTACTTAAATATAGGATTCTGCCGAATTTTCCTATAAGTTTTAATAAGGATTAAAAAACACAAATGTTGACTAAAATCCCAAAATCAAACCCATTTTTAAAAATCTATTAACCTAAAATCAGCTGTAATGCGAATAACAAGCGTGACTTTTTACTTAATATGCAAAAATTAATTAAATAAATTACATAAAGTTTTTAAAAGTTCATACTTTAGTATAATTTTTTAATTATATTCACAATCTAGCTATAGGTTTGATATTTTCAAGTTGGGAGTTTATTTAAAACTCCGAAAAATTATTATTAAAAATTTCAAAAAAAAATGATAGATAAATATTTAACTCTAAACATACATGACGTACATAGTTTTATAAAGAAATCACTGTTGAATTAGATGCTTATTTCTTTCAAAACTAAATTGGAGCTTCAGTTTTGAGTATATTTGAAAAAATAGACCGCATGGGCTAAATTAGACCATGTTTAACCTTAATTGATATTCTTTGTTTAAATTAAAGTCAAATTATAATGATGTAAGATTATCCTTTTAGCATTGTTCAGCTCCCGTTGATGGCGGATATCATTTTGATATGGCAATTAGAATGTCAGAGAATTATGGACATTTAGATGTTTTAAAACCTAATTTTTATTATATAATTCTAACAATAACAGATAACTTCGTTTACTAAAATTCTGAAAAAGAAGAAGCGAAAGCACAAATCAGATCCAGAATTTCAAAAATTAGTTGAAGAACTATGGGAAAAGGATGTTGATAGAGTTGATGAATCTGGTAGCTTAAAAAGTATTTTTTCGGAAATTTTAATATTATTAAGCTATTACACTAAATTGGCAAGGAAAACTTGAGAAGAAGCAAGTAAAGGACATCTCGCCAGATCCGTAGGTTTATTTAAGTAACCGTTGATTAATTCTAAAATCACGTGTCTATAAAATCTTTGGTATTCCGGCTTTGTTGGATAGCCATATTGCCATTTCGGGTCGGATACCAATACATATTTCTGTCATGTCCGTTGTTGTGTCCGTTGTTTTTCATGCTGTGGAAAAATGTTTGGATGGGAGATGGAATTGAACCATCACGGAAAGGGCCCGAACCGAAAGCCACCATCCAACGAATGCTGGGTTATTTATTTTCATTTATATTCTTTCTCAAGTGCGGACACAACAATTTCAAATCTAAAAAAATAGATACTATAGAAAATTCTACCTTTACCGTTAAATTTTGATCTTATTTATGTAAAGTAATAAGCTAAATTGTCGACCCTATTAAATGCTCCTCTTGCTTTTGTTCTTCCAACTACGCGTCTAACTTTATAAACTCGGATAGCAATGTAAAGATATTATATAATTACTAGAGATTGAACTGGGAGTGTCGTACGTAATCGAGATTCTTGATCTTGATAACCGAGATTTTGATTGAGATCTCGTCTTGGTCCGGTCTCTAATTACCAATATAATTACTAGATTCGATCATTTCAAATTACATTTTAAGCTTATTCTCTTCTGTTGATGAATTTATATTCCAAAAACCTATATACGCTGCTCTACTAGAGATGTACAAAGAAAATAATTTTTACCAACAAGTGTGTGAACAAGAACCTCCAATGAACGAGCAGAGAAGAGAAAAATTTGTAAAAATTTGGGGCTTAATTACTGATAGTGAAGTATTTAAATTAGGGTATGATTTTCTTCGAAATCATGGTCGGGCTATGAAATTTGAAAAAAAATTTTTGTGACATTTTAAGGTAAAACAGACAAAAGCTTTGATGAGTTCCGTGAACAAATGTTTGATTTCTGGTTTGGTACTTACTCCCGTTGTGAGCAGCATGAGAATTCTGAACCTTTAGGAAGCTCAGGTGAGAAAAGGATATTTATTTTTAATGAATTTATTATTTGTATATGGCTTTAAATTAGGGCGGGCTGAAATATGAGAGGAAAATCGCAAAATATTAAATATAAATTATTCATTAAATTTTGAAGACAATGTAAAATTATGCATTCGTAATCATAACGAGACATCTTTAAAGGTTTTGAACATGTATTCAGCGGTGAGTGGAAACACGGAACTGGCGTTGAGGGACATCATAATTGGTTGCGTTATTATTTGGGAGAAAAAGCTGGAGAAATTAATTACTATGGCTATTTTGTGCATCAAGATAATAATATTTTGGGCACATTCCAATATAAATGGAAGGGATTTTTAAAGCGAATTGGTGGATTCTTCTTTCGAACTTCACCTGGTAAATTTTTTGAAGCTTTTAAAAAATTTTGAACACAAATTTTAAAATTTTTTTAGCTTTTGACTTCACTCTATTTACTGTATGTTCTCTCACTCACCCAGGCAACGAAGCCTGTCATTTCGAGTTGCTAAACACAAAAATGTTTGTTACTAGCTTCAAAATGAAATGCAACAATGGAACGTGTTTGGCAACATCTTACCCTGGATTATATTGAAAATAAAATTATTTGATGTTTTATGTTAAACGAATTTTTTCATTTTTTGGTGCTTTATTCCAAGAATATCTTTCTGTTAATTTTTTTTAATTTTAACATTTCTTTTCACATTTTTTCATTGTTTATCTAAAATTTTTCATTATTATTTGAACAGGTAAACATATAGATAACATAAATTTTTATTTAACTGGCAATTAACAAAATAAAATTTGAAAAAGTGGAAGTGTGATTTTGCTTTAAAAAATTTGGAAAAATAATTTTAGGGTTTTGATTAAAATTTTCTAAAAACAAAAATTTTTATGAGTAAATTTAATTTCTTCATTAGCTCAAAAATGGAAATCAAAAATCCTTACCCAGCAATTTAAGCAATATTTAAAATTTTTTTTTTTTATTCAGAATAATTGTGTTTCAGTTCTGAACTAAAAAGCTTAATCTTTTAGTTTTGTAGTTATGAAAATCTTTGTTTTTAGTTCAAAATTAAATAAATAATGTATTTTGGATAGCAACCAAAATTTTGCCAACAAATATTTAGTTCATTTTAATAAAAAATGTATTATTCCCTGACGAGATATTATTCCCTAATTCTAAAAATTAAATTTTAATAAAATTTAATTTTAAATAAAAAAAATGAACTACGATGAAAAAAGATGAAAAAATGATTTTTAGTTCAGAGTAAAAGTAAAAATGAACCAAATTTTATATTTTACAAGCCTATATAATAAATTAGAAAAGAGGCAAATCTTATCCAAAAACCCCAAAAACTCTACTAAATCACACAAAAAATTAATTGTAATTTGAAATAAAAATTAATTTTTAAATGCCTAAAATTCTTTTATACCTTCTCCAAATTTGTATTTTAATAATATATGTATCATCTCAACTAAATAATAACCCCAATCAAATTGCGGGGTTACCAGGCTTATCCGCAAAACTCAACTTTAAGCATTATTCAGGCTAATTATTTAATCTCTTATATTTTATTAATTTTATTTTAAGGTTATTTGGATGCCGGAAATGGCAATTTATTTCATTATATTTTTGTTGAATCCCAAGGAGATCCAAAGATGGATCCATTGGTTAATATCCACAAATTCCCTTAAATTTTTAAAATTTTCCAAAGGTTTTGTGGCTAAATGGAGGTCCTCGCTGTTCATCTCTTGGTGGTTTATTTACAGAATTAGGCCCATATTTAATCAACAAAGATGGCAAAACACTCCGCCTAAATCCTTATTCATGGAATAAATATGCGTCTATTATATTTTTAGAATCCCCTGCTTGGACTGGGTATTCTTATAATACAAAAAGTAAAAATGTTTCGACAAATGATGACAGTGTAGGTATTTATGCCTTGTGAACCTTTATAAATAAGTAGAATATTTGAAGGGATTAATGAACGGGATTTTATGAATAATTGATGCAATTAGTAACGGAACTTTTTTCCAGTTTGTATAGGCTGAGATATAGTTAGAGAGTATTACTTATACTTGGTTATTTGTTTCTGGGTCGATTTGGACAAATGAGGCGTCATTCGAAAGAGCTCTGAAATGTGATTTTTGTTGTGAAAAATTTGAGTATACAAATGATAGCTCATTCGATTGAGTTCGACGAGTGACTCGACGAGCTGATATCTTCTTGTGATTTTTCAGGATTCAGGAATCTTTAATTCTGTCCCGGAATGTCGGATAAACTTCGTCCCAAACTAATTCGACTCAGTTTTTAGAGCCCTTTCGAATTACACATCATTTGCCAAAATCGATTCAGAATCGAATAATTTAGTATAAGTCATATTACTGCCGCTTAATTAGATTTTTAAAAAGGGAGCCTTACTGACGAAAAAGGCCTCTGACGAAACTCATCTCTGTCGAAAAAACCCTCTGACGAAACTGACCTCTGACGAGAAGGACCTCTGACGGAACTAATTCTGACGAAAATGTCCTCTGACGAAACTAACCTCTGACGAGACTACAGAGCACCATGTTAACTCGTCAATTAATCGTTAATTATGCAAGAACGTCCCTATAAAATAAAAATTAAGTCCATTCCAATTCAATAGGTTTCACAGATTTGGATAACGACTAATCAGTAATATTCAAATTTAATACCCTCCCTTTCTTTTCTTTCAATCTATTCAACACAAATAAAATAAACTCTAAATAAGCCATGAACTGTGGATCAGGAAAAATAGGGTTTACAATCTTAGATTGGAGAGAGTAATTGGATCAGGTCAAAATAAGGGGAGAGAAACGAAAGAAGACGAATTCTATTTCTTTTAGCATCACAAATCGGGAAGATAAATGATATTTTAATAAAGTTTTAACTTCTTAAAGTGATGTATCCTAAAATTATTTAAAGGTTGCCGTGGAAAACTATGCAGCTTTAAAAGATTTTTTCAATAAATATCCTTCCTTTAAATCAAATCCATTTTATCTCACTGGTGAGTCATATGCAGCAGTATATATTCCACTACTTGCCGTTAAAATTTTGGAAGGCAACAAGGCTACACAAATAAATTTAAAAGTATAAAATTTTGATATTTAATAAGGAAAAAATAAATTTTGTTAAAGGGTGTAGCTATTGGTAATGGTGTATTAAGTGATAGTCTTCATACAAATACACTACCTTTGTACCTTTATAGTCATGGTTTGATGGATGAGGAAGTCTGGCAGTCGTTCCAAAGTCAATGCTGTAATGGCTGCATGGGTTAAATTTAAAAATTATTTTGTATTTCTCCATAAACGTGAACGGGACTGGTGATACCCAAATTTATCCAATTTTTATGATTTTAAAACATACACAAATTTTTATTTAATATGGGGAAATAGATGTAGATGTTATTTCCCATAGGAGCTGAGAGACAGTGGGGTGATGTAAATAAGTCTTTAGAGTCGAACATTAGTACCTTAATATTTTAAAGATGGTTGTGACATTAAAGGCATCCCTGATGAATCGAAATGTGGAAATATGGTAAAATATTATAAATATAATAAATTTATTAAAACTTTTAGGGAGGGAACTTATTTGCTGCTTATAATAATAAATTATTAAATATCTATAATATTTATGAAAATTGTGGTAAAAATCTTAATTGATAAATTATTTACTAAATATTTAAATTTATAATCGGCAAATGGCAATATTCCATGCATAGATGGTAAGTGAAATTATAGTTTAGTTAAGAAAATATGATTATTCCCATTCAAAGATCTTTCAAAATAAGATTTTTATTGTGAAAAATCACCCTTAAAAGGTCTTGGGATATTAGGCCTTGGGATATAGATAAATGGAAGGATCTTCCCAATTAGAGAACAAAGGAGTAGAGACCCAAAAAGCATCTCCCAAGGGGCCATTCTATTAGAGGGGCCATTCAAATGGGGTGGCCATTCTAATAGAGGAAGTATGGTAATGAATTTCTGTTCGAAACTAAGACTCGGATCCATATATCCAAAATTTTTACATATTCCGACAACCCTATTCCCAATCCAAATTTCAAAAAAATATTCCAACAACAGCAGTCTCTGAACATATTTGAGCATTATAAATTTTAAAGATTATTTTTAGCATGAATTTTAATTTTAGTTTCCTATGCAGAGAATTACCTAAACATGCCAGATGGTCATTTTTTCTTATTAAGAAATTAATGAATAATATTTTAGTAAAAAAAGCTTTGCATATCCCGCCTATTTTAAATAATAAATGGGAAGTGTGTTCATCTAATCATTTTAATAAGTACACACCAATCTATGGTTGATTTAACTTTGAAAAATATTTGTGAAATAATTTTCAGAGGAAATGGCCAATTTTATAAAAACTATTTTAAACGCTAATATTCGCGTGATTTTTTATAATGGTGATTTGGATATGAGGTGTAATATGTTGATGGGACAACGTTTTACTGAACAACTTGGATATAAAGTTGGACAATTTTTTCTTAAAATAAGTAGTAGATTGTTTTTAGTGTCTTATTAACTCGTACTTGGTAAGAAGAAATTTTCAGTCGAGAGTATGAGGCCAAAAATAGAGTGTACGAAAAACCAGGGGTAGAGACAAAAATCGTGGTAGTAAGACCTTTCAGGCCAACCGAAATTTCCAAAAATCTCATAATCCTAGGAGTCTGCTTCAAAAAGCTAAAATCATATCGGAGCAACCATAAAATGCCGTGTCTGTTGCAATATTATTTACGATATATAGGCTCTGCTTCATAATTATAACTCCACCCCGATTTTTCGGGTTTAGGCATGATTTTAAAGCCTAAATTAACTGAAGCTATTATAAAATGATATATTATAAATATTCAATATTACTCAGAAAAATTTTTTTAATTATTGAAAAATTGAAAATTTTATTCAAAATTTTTGAAAAAATAAGTGCTTCATAACTATAACTCCACCTAAGGTAAATTTTTTTCCAGCAGTAGGAAAAATCTACAAAAATCTACAAGCTTAATTGATCTGAATATATTTTTCGGTACCGATTGTACTTAGCAACGATCCGTATTGCTGACAGTACTGCGGTAATAGTGAACCATGCAGAACATTGACCAGATTTTTCTTAAAACTAATTCAGATAAAAACTTAAAGTTAAAAACAATAAAACAATCATGGATTGTAAATGGACAGATTGGTGGATTTAAGACTGAATATGAAAATGGATTAACTTTCACTACAGGTAACAAACATAATTATAAATAGTTTTTAACATTTTTTATTTAGTTAGAGGAGCAGGACACGCGGTTAACTTAAATTATTTTTTTTTTGAAATTCAAAGATTTTATTAAGGTTCCCCAATATAAACCGCAAGAATCGTTGTATATGATTAAACAATTTTTGGATAATAAACCTCTGTAATACAAAAATTGGGGCTTATCATAAATTTGTTGGGAGCTTTAAAAATTAATTGAGGCTTTAAGAATAATGATTTGTTAATGCATTAAATGGGATTTAACTTATTTTTTTAACATATTTTAAATTTTTTCGTTTAATGATGCTATAACACGGGATTTAATATTTTTAATTTAAATTTTGATAAAATGATTGGGTAAATACTCGATTCTTTGATTAATTCAAACCAACTCTTTTTGTTTTTCCTCGTTATTCCAATAATTATGGTTTTATTTTTTAGGTCTTTCGTCTGTAAATTTATCCGAATTACCTTTTCCGAATTACCTTTTTTAATATTTTTCACGTTTACTTTTGAGGAAAAAAGGTAAAGGATAGAATGAAAAGAGAATTATGAAATCTTTGAGATTAAACATTTAGATAGACTTTGTTTCATAATTATAGATTTATAAATAATTTTTGATTTTATCAGATGTTATTGAGATTGGAAAGAAATTTTTATTGGAGACTCCTTTTCCCTTTAGAAACATTTTTACATAAAAAATTTTAATTAGAAAAATATTTAAAAATAAAGCATAATGGGTGCTTGTTGCTTATAATTATTAAATTTACTAAATTTAAATCAAACTATTTTAAGAATAAATTAACAAAACAAGTTTATTAACAACAAAGTATTTTACTAAGAATTCATTAATAAATTCATTCTCATAAAAATTTTCTAAGAAAATAAATAATCATTATAAAATAAAGTTAATGCATAAATATCAATTAATACCTACTAATAATATTAAAAATACGAAAATAAAATTACCTAACGTTTTGTCCAAAAGATTTTTTAAAATTATTATACTGATAATATTATTAATATTATTTTATTTATTTTTTAATCAACATAAAAATAAAGTTAATTTAAAAAATTCTTTGCCTTATGTACCTCAAATAAATTATAATAATATAACAATAAAGGTTAGCTAAAATTAATAGAATTATAATTTTCACGGAGCAATTTAACCAAGTCTCGGCTCTACAGAGTCCAAGCACTATAACTAAAAGAGGGAAGGACGATTTTGAATATTCTTCATACTATCTGATAGAGGATTAAATGCACTACAATATACCAAAAAATCAAAATTCTTGATTGATTATTAGAAAAGTTATGATCTAAAAACCATCCTTTCAATAAATCTGATTTTTCAGCACTTTATCAATCATAACTTTTTGACAGTCAAGAATTTCGATTTTTTGTCATATTGTAGCGTATCGTATCTAGGAAATAAAAATTGACCACTTAGTTTGAGTTCTCAACAAAGTTTCGTTTTACTCTTACTAAAAAATATTAAGGATAGCCGAGTTAACCAATTCCGTCTTTTTGACAAAAATTCTGATCCGAGAAAATTTTTTAAATCCGACCCGATATTTTTCTTAACCCGGCACATCAATGGTCAAATGGTTGCTATGGGGTTTTATACATTTATACAGTATTTATTATATAATGTCAGGAATTATGTTTTTAAAATCTGAATCGAAACACCCTTGAATCGAAAAAATTTATCCTTTTTTTGCTTGATTTTAAAATTCAATATTACAAGATAATAAAAATAAATCTGATAGTATAATATTATAAGGAAGGATTTAAAGTTTTACATTTTTTAACTTCAACTTTGCAAAACATAAATTTTGATAAATAATTAAGGAAGCATACTCTCAAATGAATATTATACAAAAATTAATGTATCTTCGAGGAATATATAAATACTATTCAGCAAGTTTTTTACAAAAGCAATTAATAGATAAACAGGTTGGAAATTTAAAAATATATCAAAAGTTTAAAACCATGTTTTAAAGTTCGTAACAAAATTCGTACTCGTAAAATAGGGTTGGGTACAGTACGACTATGAACAAACACCCTTATTGGGAGCAATTTATTCTTTCTTAGTTATTACTTTTTATTGTATATTCCTTAAGATTATTAATCAATTATCAATAGAAACTAGAAATTACAGTAAACAAAGTAATGATCAAAAAATTTCAAGTTTAAGCAAAAAAATCCAATCTTCTATAAATTTACTTCAAAATCCACCGGATTGTTCCACGGCGAAGATTCTTGTTTGCCCAGTAAGTAGAAAATGTTTTTAAACGTTCCTTTCCCTAAAAAATTATTAAAGTCTTATTTCGAAATAAATTTTTAATTTATCAAATATTTAATTTTTTAAAACTAATTTCTGCATCTTTGTCTTCTACTCGATTTAATAATATTCAACACGAAAATTATAATATTAATAATCATTTTTTGTGGGGCGGAGAAAAGAATTACATACATATAACAAAAATTTTTTAAATAAAAATATTTCTTTTTTTTCGACGCAAGAAAGCGGCGTTGGTTGGGGATTTGGTGTTTTGCTTCACAGGCTACGGTAAATTTTTGTTATTTAATTTTATTAAATTGTTTAACTTTTATCTGTATAGTTTCTGTTTTATTTTTGCTCTTAAATCGGGAAGAACTGTAGTACTAACCAATGAAACTATTCGAGTTGTTAATAACCAATATGATGTAAAATGGAATGAATTATTTAAAACAGCTTCAAAATGTTCGTATACAGAACATGTAAAGTGTAAAAATTCTTCAAAACTTTTGTGACAAAACTATCAATTATCATAAAAATAAAAAGAACGAAATCTAAAACTACCGTATTTATTCTAATTGAATGACTCCTCTATTTGAATGACCCCCCTAATTGAATGACCCATTTTTGAGGCTATTGAAAAATAAAATGACCCCCTCTATTTGAATGACCCCCCTAATTAAATGACCCTTTTAGAGGTGAAAAAATAATTCATGATTTTTATTAATATTCTCGTACGTATAATCGTAATTATTATTAAAGAATGCATTCTTTTTATAATATTGACGATAAACTCGACGTAGAAACATTATCAGATGGAGAAGGACCTTCGGTAATCCTTAAGATCATTGGTCCCTAGAAAAATATTAGTAAAAAATGATCCTTAGGTATTTTTGAGGCTTGCCAGTAGGTAATCGAGTGCGCTGAGTCCAATCTCAACTTAGAATTTGTTTATTTCGAATCCCGGATCCGAAATCGACCTAGTCGAAATCGGGGTAAAAATTAAAAATTAGATGGGTAGCAGGGATGTGACGAAAGTGATTTTAAAAAGCGAACAGCAAAAGACGAAAGTCCAAAAAAGGCGAAAGACGAAGGCGAAATTTTTAATCTCCGCTTGAGTCTAGAGATTCTTTGGTCAGGTAATTCAAAAGCCTTGTTAAGTGTTCCAAATCTACAGATAACTCTCAAATCAATTAATCGGAGATATCAAGGGATTTGTAGGATTAAAAAGGATATCAAAAGAGTTGGACGAATATCGAGGAGTTAAAGGGAAGTCAGAGGATCTCTAGACTTCTCCCTTCGTTGTCTTGAAAAGGTTCTGAGAATCCTGGGAAATCCCTGGATCCTGATCCGAAAATTTGGAATATTCGAAAAACAACCAGGATTTTATCAAAACGCAATTTTAAGTTGTCTTATTAGGTATTTTATTAAAAATTTTAAAGGAAGAATTTCAATAAATTTACTTAAAAATTTACTAATTTTTGATAAAATTTAAAATAATTGGTTATTGAAAAATAGAATGACCGCCTCTATTTGAATGACCTCTCTAATTGAATGACAAATTTCTGGGGCATTGAAAAATAGAATGACTGTCATTCAATTAGAATAAATACGGTAGCTTCATTACAGCGATCTCGAACAGACGTTTAACGGGAAACGGTGTTAAAGTATATCATAAAATATTTTTGCCCTCATAGAGTAGGCATAATAATTTTTTCTAAAAATAAAATAATAATAATGAATATCCGAAGGGATTTTAAAAATAAAAAAAATATTTTTTAAAGGCTAAACCATTCCTTCCAATAAACGAATTTAAAGAACCAGGACAAACTGATAGAATAACATTCTTAAAGTATAATCGAGAATTGGTAAATTTTAAATTAATAGTCTTACAAAATTTAATACTCACATAATCTAAATAACTAATTTTTAATTTTAATAAACATAAGCCTTCTTAACATAAGCCTTCTTGCGCGTAACGAACATTACACATTTAAAAATAGGTTTCTGTCTTTATTGAATTTATTCAGGCATTTTATACATATTCCTATTCTGGAAAGATAAAATAGCACAGATAATGCTCCTTAAGTGATCTAGGCCGCTTCTAGAGGTTTGACATCTCTCTCTTACCTCCCAGATTAATTTAATTCATGATGTGTTTATTAATTTTTATCTTTAGCTAACAAATGGATTTGATGTTGCTCCTATGGAATTTAAGAATTTTTTCCTTAAAGAGATTTCAAATCCAATACTTTGGTTTCGTGGACAAGTGAGATACTTATATTTATTTAAAAGCGGTTATAATTCTAGAGTAAATCCTTATGGGTTGTTTTATTTTTATAGGACGTCCAAATGAGTTAAATTAAAAATTAAATTTTCATTAAAAGTATTTAATTTTTAGTTATTAAAATATATCTGGAGAGAAACTGAAAAAACATTATACATGACAAATCTAATTGTTTCAAGAATTCCATTCGAATGTGGTAAATCAAATTAATTTGTTGAATTTATAAGATAGGGATCGTAGTATGTCGAAAACGAGTATGTCGAAAACCAGCTGCCTCAACGGGTTTTACTAACTAACAAAACCTCAACGGATTTTATTAACTAACAAACCCTCAACGGGTTTTCCACTCGAGCTTTAGAAAAAAACTAAACCACTTATTAGTTTTTTCACGCACGGTTAGGCTAGCCCGCTTAACCTTGCTTGGGGCTTCCAGAGTAAAGGTACAACAACTATCTCTTAGTATTATTCAATTAAAAGTTATAATTAGATCCGAAACAATTATAATTTATAATTAAATACAAAAATTTATTAACAAATAAATATATTTATTTTATTGTATTGATGAATAAGATCATCAATACATATCTATCTTCTTCTCTTTTATTCTTTATTCCCTCCTCTCACCGTGCTTGGCTTTCTAAATAAAAAACATTAAACTAATTTTAAAAAAGCAGAAAAGGAAATCCTCGTCGTCGACTAAGAGAAGGAACTTACATTGGCATTCTTTTCCTCGGAAAATCGGAAGAGAATGGCCATGCTCGCGCCGTTGAGCCCCTGTTTTTAATTTTTTTAAGTAAAAAAATTAAATTTTTATAGGCCCAGTTGTTGGTATACATGTTAGAAGAACAGACAAGTACAGAGAAGCTAAACTACAAAAACTTGAAGATTATTTGGTTAGAAGAATAGCTAAATATTTATTTAAAATTAGTTAAGTAGGATTGGTCACGATCAGGGGCCGTATTATAAAAAGCGGTTAGAAATTTACCAGGTTCTCTTACTCGGGTAATAGAACCCCGAGCTGAGGGTTAACCCTTATTACAAAAAAATCAACCCAGAACTCGATGATTATTCGCAGCTGCGGGTAAACTAACCCACAACCCTCTTTTTATAATATCACCCAAAATTAGGCAATTTAAATTAAAAAAAGACTTTTTAAGAGTTTGAAATATTATTTCTCGGTCAATTCTGAGTCGATTTTCAAAATTTAAAAAGATTTTAAAAGTTCAATTTTTTTCTTTCGATAGAATGAATTTTATAATTTTAAACTCACATTTTATAGGTTTAAAATTAATTTAAAAATAAATAATGAAATTCTAAAATGGAATTTTAAATTTTATAGAAGATCGCTAAAATTCTTCTTTATTAAAGGATTTTAGGAATTTAACGATTTAACTTAACGCCTCTTAATCATTTAAATCTAATCCATACTTAAATCACTACAAATCCATCGAGATCCCTCCAAATCCACCAATATCCCTTCAATCCACCGATATCCCTTTAATCCCTCCAATTTTTATACCAATAGATAGAGGAGAGTGTCTTACATATTATAGGCAAAAATCAGAATTTTAGCTTAACTTTCCTATGACTTATAAAATTTAAAAGATGCTTGATTGAAATAATCAAGAAATAACAAATGAGAAAAATGCCTATTGTAGAGAATGAGTCCCTTTTTCGCTCAAAAATGGGGTACTTTGCGCGAAAATTTATAGTAAATTTATTTTTCAACAAAAATTTTTAAAAATTATATCAAAAAATAGAGCACACTCTAATCTATCTAAAAATATTTAATTTGTAATTTTTCGATTGAGTTTGATTTTTAAAAAATTTTTAAAGCGATGCGGGTAAGATTTTAACTGAGGGTTGCATTTTTACCCGCAGCTGCGGGTTCTATTACCCGGAACCCTCATTCTTTAATAAGGGTTAGAACCTGACCCGCAGCTGCGGGTTCTATTACCCGAGTAACTAACCACAGCTGCGGGTTACCCCTACCTCCATTTTGTAATAAGGGTTGTGGGTTAACCTACCCGCAGCTGAGGGTTGGTTAACCCTTACCTCGTTTTTATAATACGGCCCCAGGGCTGGACACACAATATACAATCTTAATTTTAAGATTTGCAGCCACAATTCTCGATCTAAAATTTTTTTCGCAGCCACAGTCCTCAATCAATTTTTACTCGTACACAATTGCGTCCATCCTGTCCCCAACCCACCTTGAAAAACTTTTCTGGGAATAGGGATGTCAATAAATGAACAACCGTGGCTCGCTGACCGACCTTATGTTATAATGCAATTAATTTCTTTTTAGAAATTGGTTGACATTTGGTTTGATGTTAACGAAAGAAATTATCAAAATAACCATTCAATTTCTTCAAAAAATTGTACTAATAAACGGATGTTATTTGTTGCTTCAGATACTCCTGTACTTAAAGATGTAGTTAAAGAAGTAAAAAATAAAGTGGGAAATAAATATGAAATTTATCATGCAAAAATATTTAATAAAACACAATGTACGTTTTAGTTAATGAGGGTTTTGTAATTATTGCTTTCTTAAACTCACACCTAGTAAGCGTTTTAAAAATACTAGCCAGCTGGATCTCTTTTCGTTATTACCCCGCTCCCTTACAATACCCTACCCATTAAACAATTTTTAATTTTTTAAATTGAAATTAAATAGATTTCTCAAAAGAATCTTTTATTGAAATATTAGCCGTGTATCGTATACTCGCTAAATGCCAATTTTTAGTTTGTACATTAAGTAGCCATGTAAGTTAATCTTATATACGATGCTATTTTTAAATTGAATTCTTAATTGAATAGACTTGTCTAATGACTTATGAACTTATGCATGCACTCCAAGGCGATGCAAACGAGAAGTTACATTCCCTAGACTATCTTTATTCCCAATTCTATTTGCAAAATGAAAAAGACTCCTCTATGGAGGTTACTATGGAGGCTACTACTGAATATAAACCAATACATGGTATACCACAAATTATTAAGGATAAAGATATAAATTGTTTAGCATTTGCCTTTTTATTAAATATTTCAGCTAGTATTTTAATCCCTTTTGATTTGTTTTAAATTTTCTAGTAATGTACCGTTGAGCTAATGTACCGTTGAGCTAAAACTTGATTTAAAAGTATTTAATACGGAACTCCACGGTACGGAACTCCACGTTATCTACTTCAATAAGCTAAATCGAACCATACCAGGGCATCCTGGATATAATAATTTTGAACGAAGTTATAGCCCGATAGTACATTGACCTTGCGGTAATTTGTATACTCTCTAAAATATTGTATTAAGATAATCCAACGAAGCTTTGGGCTGAAAAGGGAGACGTTATAGGTAGGTTATAATTAGAACTTAAACTTCATGGGATTAGACCTTCACTGTTGACCACATAGTTGATTATGCATTGGATCCTAAAAAGATTAGCATAAAATAATGGATGAATTCATTAAATAATATTTTTTACAATTAATGGTTTTCTCAAATCTAAGCGTTTTATCAAAAATCTGCCCTTATTGTCAAGAGGCTCAATTCTAAAGAGGGCCATAAACTTGATTTAATTTTAAATTTATTTTATTCTAATTTTCTTTACAGTTGTGTCAGGTCCAGTTAATCAAGATGGAATTGTTCAAGCAACAAATCTTCGATTAAACACTAAAGGAAAATTTCCAATTTATTTTCTTACAAAACACACAAAATTTGAAAAATTCACAGCATTTGCTAATATTATTACACGATAGATTTTACTAACATAAATATTGTAACTTTGTAGACTGTTCAATATTTTTTAATCAAGAAAAGATTAAAAAATAGAGTCTTGGTTAGGAAATGTTCTTAAACTATACGCAATAAATAAAAAAAAATAAAAAGCTTATGAAATAAAGTTAAGGCCTATCACAAAAAATAGCTAGGAATTTATTCTCATTTTAAACTTATCGTTGGTTATTAATTGCATAAGATAAGAGAGCTGAAGGAAAATTTAACATCATGGCGAAGGTTATTTGTAGAATATTATACTCTCAAAAGTATTTAGTATAATATGACACCAAAGAATTTAAAACTTTATCGAGATGAAAATAAACTAAAAACTATGTACATTGTTTAAATAATAGACTACAATTCAATTTAAATTTTATAAAATACTAAATTTATCAATAGGGGGGGGGGGTGGGGACGGGGATGATTGAGACTTTATGGGGCATTATTTGATGCTTTAGGAATTTAGACCTCTAAATTCTCTTTCCTTATTTAATTATAAGAAAAGAAGTACTAACCACGGTCATTCTTTCAATAGCCTTCGACATCTAATTCGGAATTTAGAAAAGGAAATTTGGTAATTAGGAAAAGAATGAAATAATGCAAAAAATATAAAATGCTTTATCGAAATAAAACTAAAATCTACATTCTTTAAAATAATAAAATAGAAATTGCTTTGGATTCTTTAAAGAAATAAAAAATAACTACATGTTGGAAAAGTAAGAAATATTCTCAGAATTGTTAATTCGTTTTTAAATACTAATAAAAATGTAGCAGAGTTAAACAAGCGGATATAATCAAAATCTAAAATGAAATTACCGTATTTCCTAAAATAGTACTGCATGCTAAATTAGTACTGCCCCCTAAAATAGTACTGCCCTTTAGAGGAGTGTTGAAAAATAATACTGCCCCCTGAATTAGTACTGCCCTCTGAAATAGTACTGCCCCCTCTTTTTATTGCCATCAATTAAAAAACCCTATATTAAATTTTAGATTGCATTGCTTGTCTGTTCCCGTTTTAATTTTCTCGTACTATTTAGCTTATTTTATTAAATTTTAATAGTGTAGTAGAGATGGATAATATTATTTTATTGTGCTGTTCATGCAATAAACAACTTCTGGTGGACACTATTGTAAGATTTGCAATAAACCTTGCCATGCGATAGAACTATGCTCAGTTTCTTGTGGAGAAGAAGGCTATGGAGCAAAAGTAATATGTTCTGATTGTTTTATAGATGTTGAAGTCGTGGAAGATAGCAATCACAAGGAAAATGAAGAGAAAATTAAGAAGAATATGGTAAAGCAAAAAAAAACGTCGAGTTTATACAATAAATGAAAAAATTGAAATTCTGGATTTTTCGAAGAGAACATCAATTCATGAAGCAAGTAGAAAATTTAAACTAGATAGAAGTACAATACAAGGTTGGAAAAAGAAAGAAAATGATTTGAGAAATATGTAAGTGTGGCATTGTTTGGAATTTTTCCTTCAAAAATTCAATTAAAGATCAACATACAGAATGGATGGTACATGGACAGAAGCCGACTACATCTTCTGGTAATCTCAAGGCTCCAGCAATTGAAACCTATCTGGAATGGATTTACAAAGCATGGGATTCGCTTTCAAAGGATTTAATAGTTAAGTCATTTGTTGCTTGTGGAATGACAAATGATACTGATGGGAAATTGGATGATCAAATTCATGTTTTCAAGGTTAATGTTTTTTTACTTTTTGATTTTATAGGATTTAAAAATTATAGCCTGCGGGAGCAATTCCTAATGGACTCACTTTGTTACAACACCGCCGTAACGAAACTGCCCTTGAAGAATTAAATTTTGAAGTTGATGTTGAAGAATACGATAGTGATTTTTCGATTGAATTAAACATTGATTTAAATATTTAAAACTTTTAAATAAATTTTCTAGTAGTTGGAATTATATTCTTTTTTTGTTTAAGCTTTACATATTAAGCATTAAATACCTATGTAGTTTATTCAGATAATTTCGAAGGAGTGTTGAAAAATAGTACTGCCCCCTAAAATAGTACTGCCCCCTAAAATAGTACTGCCCCCTGAAATAGTACTGCCCTTTAGAGGAGGGTTGAAAAATAGTACTGCCGGCAGTACTATTTCAGGAAATACGGTATTGATCTGATATATAAATTTAACTCTGCTAAATTGTTTGTAGGGGCGGGAGAGAGTGTTGTTATATAAATAAAACCTTGGATTCAAAATCAAATTTCTTGGTCAAATATTCTTCCGTGGTTCTTACTCTTATCATCATTCTAATGATGTGAAGGACCGCCTCCATAATCATGCATAGAGTAATCACCGTGTTCCGACCCTTTTTGATCATTTCCATGATTGTTTCCAAAATACGAACCAGTTTCATGAGTTGGATGAATTGATGGATGATGGAATAACCCAGCTCCCAGATGATTCAGCTCGTACATAGAATTTCCATGTACATTAGTAGCCAAATTATGTGGCTGAATTAACGCATCATTCTCAGTTAAATCTTGACTTTTAGAGAGTTGCGCATGTTTTTTATCTTGTTTTAAAAATTGTTTATAAATTTCGAAGCTTATATCCTCCTGATTTCCAGTTTCCTTTGTTTTATCTTTTTCTTTGTGTTGTCTTTGCTTTTTATTCAACTCTACAATAGTTCCATAAGTATTAAACAAATCTTGCGCATTTTCATCTAATTTATTCTCATAATCTTTGCGTGATTTTAAGTCTTTTATCTGTTCAGTATTGTTATATAATCCTCTCGTTTCTAGGTAATTTTTTCCATACAACTCATTCAATTCTTGACGCGTTTGTTTGTTCCTCTCAAATTGATCTAAAACTTGCTGATCATGTAGAGACATTGTGCCTTTTAAAGTATAATTAACTTAAGAGCAAAAATTATTTAAATGTAGGTAGTTCAGCAATTTTAACAAAATAATTTCTAAACTAGGAGGGTCTCTGAGAAAGAACGATTTAGATAATATATCCAAGTTTAATTACTAAATTATTTTTATTAATAGAGCCTTTCAAGTCTTTTTTTGACTATTTTAGCTTATTTTGTCTAAATTAGAAATTAATACAGATAATAAATAGCGGAAAACATTTATCTGTAAGTCTTCTTGTATCTACCAGGGATCGCGCCGACCCGATTCACGATTCCCGAAAATCGGGAATTTGATTTCCTGTTGGCGCGTTCCCTGGTATCTACCTTCTTCCGTTCCTTTCCCTTTTTGTCCTACGCCATTATGTCCTACTCCACTGCCTCCAGCTCCACTTCCTTCTCCTTTTGAAGCATACATGCAATTATTCTTATCAATAAAATGCATAAATAAAAGTATAAATAACATAAACGAAATTGTATTTATGTCCATTTTCAAAATTTTTTTATGGAAATATTTAGACTGAAAATTCTTTAAAGTAAAGTTACCTAAGTTTAATATTAAATTGAATTAAAAATTAATATTAAATTTTTAAATTAAACGTAATAAATACATAATATAATAATTTTTTAGTTAGTTTTTGCCATTTTAGAAAATTAAAAATTAAAATTTTTATTAATAATAAACAAGGCTATAAATTTAAATTGAGGGTTGTAAAGAGTGTGAAGGCTTTACTTAATAAAATTTATTAATCAATTATTCATTATTGACATCCACAATTCTTAATGGAGATAGAGATAATTTTTAGAGAATAGTGGAGTTAGATAAAAAAGAAATTTACGTGGAAATGCTTCGAAAATGTGATGAGTGATTGTTGATAGAAATCTTACAACATTGTTTTATTTTTAAATATTTTCAAGCAAATATTCGTCACAGCTATGGGATTAAGTAATTAATCCGGAAATTTAAATCTCAACATGAGCGGTATTCTAAGAACGGAGTAAAGGTACCAGGTGTCGAGAAAATGACGACAAAGAAGGGGAAAAATAAAAATTAAATTAAAAATTAAATTTTTTGTAAAAATATAGAAATTTATATTTTTTATCTAAAATTAAAATCTATAAATTTCTAATAAATTTCTATATCCGCCGGTCACGTGATTTATTGCAACACACATTAAAAATAACCATTTTTATCTAATAATTTTATCTTTTAATAATTTTGTGCTTTTCCAATCACTTTTATTCACTTTTTTTTTGTTTCTTCCTTTCAGATTAATATAGCTAATAACTTTGTGGAAATAAATAAATAAATAAAATTAAATTAATAAAATTTCTAAATTGTTTGAGTTTAAATACAGTAAATTCGCCTAAAGTCTCAATTCGACAAGCTCGTAGTTGGATTTGTATCAACCCTCTTTTATTTCCTTATCCTATTTTAACGGTTAAACTTCTTCGTTCCGTCAACTTGGAATTCCCGACCTTAGAATTTTATCGTTACCAGGTAAACTTACCAGGTTCCTCTTGCTCTGTAATAGAACCCCTAGCTAGGTTGATTTTTCTGGAACCCTTATTCAAGAGAAAAGAACCTAGAACCCGTTATTACCCGTAGCTAAGGATTGATTAACCCCTACCTCATTCTTAGAATACACCCCAGAGCTGTTTCGAAATTTTGATTATGATGATTTTTTCTTTCGATTTACTATTTTCGAATTTATGCTATATTTTCGATTTCAAAATTTTTCAAAAATAAGAATCTCTAGCGCTAATAAGTAGAAATTCAACTTCTAGGCCATCGGAAATTAAAGAATATTTGTCGCAAAATCGAGTTGTGCAAAATCGACCTCATTCTTCCAATCACTTTTATTTATTTATTATTGAAAAATTTCCAAATTAAGAAATTTTATATCGACACTACTGTTATTTAGAATATGTCTAATAAACAAAAAAAACTATAAAACATATCACTCAAACATATCATACCACTCAATTTTTTCTTTTTTGTCTACATCCACTATTTTCAAAAATTTTCAAAAATTTCAAAAACCCTTTTGATGTTTCTTGAGTGAGCATTGTTGTAAAGCTGAAATTGAACACTGTTGTTCAGAGTTTCTGTTTCCTATTCTTTCGCCAGATCTCTAATAAACAAAAAAAACTATAAAACATATATGATTTCAACTTTCGCCCAGCTTGTTTTCATAGTAATTATTTGACATGTCTTACCCGAGAAATAAATTCCACTCAATTTTTTTCTTTTTTGTCTACATCCACTATTTTCAAAAATTTTTATCTCTATCCAAATTAAGAAATTTTATATCGATATTAAAATCGAAAATGATTGATTGACAAGTAAACAGCCCTCTTACATTTACTCTCAATTTAAATTGCCTAGTAGGGCTTAACGTTAAATCCCCAAAAAATAAAAATAAATTTTTAATAGGCAACAACCTAAAAACAAAGAAACAGTTGAGCTGAACAAGACATTTTCGAAAGTTTTGATTTTTTAAGTTGCAAAAACCTTTTGTTAGCCATTATATCTTGGTTATTTCTCGTATTATGTTTACTACATATTATTTTGATTTTAAATTTATCTTATAATTTTATAATTTTTCCAGCTAATTCCTATAAAATCATAAAAAACAAATTTTAAAATGCAAATAACTGCAATTTCAATTGGGATGTTTGTAATTCTGTTGATGGATTTCATTCAGAAGGACAACTGCATGTATACTGCAGCAGGAGGAAGTGGAGGTGGACGTAGAGGAGGAGGTTATGATGGGGGTGGAGGACATAGAGAAGGACATAACAAAAGAAGTATGTGTTATCGCTAAATTCTAGACAGATTTAGTAAAAATTATCAGAAGTGTAATAAAGGCATTTTAAATTCGGATTCAATTTATGGACACTACCGTTATTTTAGAATATTTTGTTAAAAATAAAGGGAATAAGTTAAAAAATAAAGGGAAATGTGGAAAAGTACCCAATATATATACGGTATCTTCTGTAATAGAACATTGAGGGGTTCTATCTCAATTATCCCACAAAGGGAGGTTTTATTAAAGGGAGGGTTAATACAGATAATACAGTAACCGTGCCCTTTGACTAGGATTCTTTTGCGGTTGTTATAAAATTGATTTCTGATATCTCAGATACCCTTTAATATACAAAATAGTTTAGCCATAATTTAATGTTGAGAAGCTCATTAAATTTATTTAAATCTTTCCAAGTTTAATATTTTTTATAATATGTTATAGAAAGGAGAATTGATAAAAAGGATTTAAATGAATTATATAAAAAGAATTTCGAAACTTTAAAAGAAATGAAAGGAGAAATTGAACAAGTAAATGACCCAAAAGAACGTGAAAAAATGTTAAATCAATATAACAAAAATATGAATTCTTTACGTAAGGCTTATGAAAAGTATCCAAATATTTATGAAAAGCAACTAGTTGAAGATGAAAATGATGAAGAGCCTGACGTCATGTACCAAGCGTATCAACTCTTTAAAAAAGAAGTGGAAGAAAGAAGGAATGAGGTACTTGCTAGAGACCAGTCTTCAAATGAAGATGTTCCATCCGTTCATCCAAATTATGGCGCTGATCACACTAATTTACTTGCTAATCCGCTCACGCAGCATCCATCACATCATAATTATGGAGTTGGGTTGCATCAACCAAATTATAGGTATGTATGATTCATAAATTCAATGAAGTAAATGATCCATTATTTCTATCAAGCCATGGAGGTAGTTTCCCACTTGGGCACGATCAAGGAGCTGGTTCTTCATTTGTACACCATCATGGAGCTGGCTTTTCATCTGGACCCGATTATGGACTCGATCAACCTTATGTACCCGACTATGGAACTGATCCATCATTCAATCAAGGAGATGATGATGTGAACAAACGTCATGGAAAGAATATTTAACCATGAGTTTTTTGGAAGTTTCTACATGTAACGTATTTCCTCAAATAGAATGCCTCCTTAAAAATTAAAAGTTTGTACTTAGAATTGATTCTCCTTTGCTAATTCTAAACAACCATATTGATTGTTTCGAATTGCTTTTTCGTTAAGACTTACTAAACTATTTAATTTCTGATTTATATTTTTGTTTTAGAAATTCAAGGAAATACGATGATATTTCACTTTACAATTATCAAAAATCGAGTACTTTGAGAATTTTTCTCCTCGATACCCCCCCCCCAACCCCCAACCACAACCATTATTTTGGTGTACGATCTAGCAGAGTTTAATTAAAAATTTTTTAAAAGTTTTTCTTCAGCATTTATTTAGTTTTATATCTTATTTCTAAGCTTTAATTCTGCATCATTGAACTCTGTTATTTTATTTTTTAGTATTTAAAGATAAGTCAAATATTTTGACAATATTTGTCATTAACTCCCCATCCGCTGTAGATATGTATATATTATTTAGAATTTTATTAAATCTAAACTGAATTGTAGATTATTTTTTAAACAATGTAGCGTTTAGTTTTATTTCTATAAAATTTTACAATTTTTTGGTATAATTTTTTGGTAACTGTTTACCTTTTACCTCTTCTCTCCATTCTAAGAAAAAATATGTAAATAAAATAAAATTCAACTCTCAAATAAAAATTCAACTTTTTTTTCATCTTAAAAAACAAACAATAAACAAATTAAAAATGCTCCCAATAAATATTAAAACAAAAGAAGATACAGAAGATTTATTGCGCAACGATAGCTGTTTAATTTCATGTAGAAGTAGTGAGAGATAAGACGCTCGCCTATTCGATATTGCTTTTAGCGTTGAGAGACCATTAAACTACATTTTTTGTATTAATTAAATGTTTAAAGAAAGTGCAAACTGAATAATAATTATTAAACAGAAAAGCAATGGAATTACTAGCAATGGAAATTCGGGATCATTGCTCCAAGCTGTTGAAAATGCATATTTTCCTCTTTGGACGAAGTTTTGTCCGACAAAGTTTTTCGGTCGAGGTCGTGGCGTTCGACGAACTGCCCTGACACGGAAAATACTTAGATGCCAAAAACATAAAAGCCTCGTACACTATTCACTTAAAAAGCGATAAAAAGATTAATTAATGATAACATTTATTTTCAAAATTTAATTATTTATTATCTATCATTTGCAATCCGCAAGCTTAAAGTTCTAACAAGTCAATTTTTAAAAACTTGAAATTTCGAAACAACTCAGCATTTGACACGTAAAATAAATTCACTCAATTTTATCTTTTCTTGTCTAGCTCCACTATTTTCAGGAAATTTTATCTATATCCCCATTAAGAAATTTTGTATTTCATTAGTAAAATCGAGAAGGATTGATTGACAAGGATTTACGAGAAAGCGCCCTTCACACTCATATACATATTTATTTATTAAGTCGTAATTTAATATATTTTAACAAGCTTTAACGTTAATAATTACCAAAAAAATTTTTAAAATAAAAATTTTAAAGCAAAAAAGACAGTTTAGCTGCCTATCTCGAATTCTTTAATTTCAAAAACTTAAAAATAAAAAGACAAAAATAATTAAGAAAATTATTAATAAATATCAGGGAACGCGCAAATTTGGATTTCTGAGGATTCGAAGGGATATAGGAAGAACAAGAGGTTCCATTGCCTTCGAAAATTCTAAACTTTTCGATTGCGGATTTGTATGGATATTGTGGTTCTCTATTTAACTTTTCTAATAACTCAAATCCTCCAATATACTAAAATTCACCAATTAATTATTCGTCAATCCCTATTATCCCCAAATCTCTTTATCCCTCCTTATTATTCCTTTCTTAGCGTCGTGAATCGGGTCGGTGCGATCCCTGATAAATATTAATCACAGAGTAAAAAGATACAAGTAATAAGGAATAATTCGAAAAGTTGCTAGATCACTCCTAGCAGAAGAGGGCCACTTTTATTTATGTAACCATTTAAAGTTTTAAAAGAAATATCTTGTAAGGGGTACAAGGCAAAAAATAAATGGCGTTACGAAATACGAGTGCGACTACTAGCAAAATTGAAATTTATTAACGCTGTTTATAACTCGCGATTTCTAGAGCTACTAAAATTAAAATTATTGAACAAAACTACAAAATTAATTTTTTAAATAAAACATTTTAATAGCTACAAATTTTCCGGCTAAAAAGGAAAAAAAGATTGTCCAATTTTCCTGAGCCTATAACATTCCGAGTTCTCTGACGAAATATACTAAAGTATTCCAAAAAATCTTATAAAAAATTTAAGATGAAAATTATTTTTATTTTGATTATTTTATTCATTAATGCATTGTTTTGGAGTTTTATTTCTATGGGTGGTTCTTCACGACATGAAGGAGAAGGGTCGTCATCTAAAAGGCAAGCCCAGCAAAAATATGAGAATAAAATTAAAAATAATTTGGAGTATTTAAAAGAGAAAAATAAATGTACAGGTAAAGAGGATAAAGTAATTTATCCAAGCCAAGAAGCACAGAAAGAGTTGATTAAACTTTATTGGGATAATAATGAAAGATTCAGAGATGCCTTAGAAATGGCAAAAAATCCAAATGGAGAACGATTTTTTGATCGCTTTGCAAGTGAGGAATATAAGGTAAATGGGGGATAAAGAGAGTTTCTAAACTTTATTTTAGAAAGAATATATTCGTGGAATAATTGCATTATATAAATATGGGGAAGTGTCTATGAATAACCTTAAAATATATTTAAATATTCAACACCGTTTTGTGCAGTTTGTTTTGGCTGCACATGGAATTTGTGTTTACAAAACACATAACAATACAACGTAAACATTTTCTATATTTTAAAAATCACGGTCATTTCTAACATTTTAATTAATTATAGTTCCTTTCAAGCGCTTCAAATAATTCGTTAAATTAATAACCAAGAAAAACGAATTCTTTAAAATTCCTACTTTCTGTAAATAAAATTATCACCTCACAATTGTAAATATACCGTATTTACTCTAGTAATCCCCAGGAGGATTATTGTTTCAACCCATCACTAGGGTGGGGAATTAATAGAGACTGGGGGATTACTAGAGTAAATACGGTAAGTGAATCTCTTAAAGAATTAAATCTTTTAAAATAAAATATATTTTTATAGCAAAAATCTCGATAAAAAAGAGCTTGATGAGCTTTTAGAGAAAATAGAAAAAAATAAAAATATAATTCATGTGACAACAGAAACTATGAAAGATTTGGAATTATTTTATAGTACTAGTAAAAAGCCCAAAAATTTTGAAGAAACAGATAAGGAAGAATATTCTGTAAAAGAAAATGATTCTGATGAGGTTGAAGAATATTCACATCAATTCCAACCACCTTCCCAAACAAATAATCTGTTTCAGACGCCTGAAGATAATGATCCGAATTATTGGGAGAAATGGAATGAAATGACTAACAATAAGGATGAATAGAAGGAAAGAAATTCGAATTTGCTAGTAAAGGAAATGGAAGTTGAAAAATGGGAAGAATATTTAACATGTCTCTCTTTACTAATTAGTAGGGATCTGGTTTTTAGGTTTTAACTAAATAGGCTGATAAAATATGGAAAGCACCATTTTACCAAAAAAAATTCCGAAAAATTTTCCAAGAAAATTCATTTTATTTTTTTATTATTTAGAAATAGTCGATCATTTTGAGAATTTTTAACCCCCTATAGAAAAATTTATTACCGTATTTGCTCTAGTAATCCCCCAGGGGGATTATTGTTTCAACCCGTCTCTAGGTTGGGGAATTAATAGAGACTGGGGACCGAAGGCCCTGGGGGCCGAGAGACTGGGGGCCGAAGGCCCCCCAAACGCCCCGAATCAACCCACAACAGCTACCAAAAAGCACTCGAAACGAAAAGGGGGCCGAAGGCCCCCAAAATCCAAAGCCAAGGATTCTAAATATATTTAACGTAAATCGCCAAGCAAAAAAGAAAATCTAGCGTCCTTTTAAAGCCGCAGGCTTTCCACGCGCGTCCCTGGACGCGCCCCCAAAGCTCTAGCAGCGCGCGAAGCGCGCCCCAAAGCCGTCAGGCTTTCCAAAACCAAAAAGTATAGTATCAAAGGCTCCCCCCGATAAAACTAAACCCAAAAGCTACACGCCCATTCAGCTACTCACCCTTCAGCTGGTTTATGTGAAAATATCTAAAAGATAAAAATACTCTAAGACTTCCTATTTTTTATATTTTTCCTCTTTCAGAATGTCGTGTCTGAATTAAGGTTGTCGGATAGTTGGAAATCTTCGGATATCCGGATCCGGATCCGATATCCGAACCGAAATTTTCGGATATCCGGATCCGGATCCGATATCCGAACCGAAATTTTCGGATATCCGGATCCGATATCCGAACCGAAATTTTCGGATATCCGGATCCGGATCCGGTATCCGAACCGAAATTTTCGGATATCCGGATCCGGAACCGAAATTTTTATTATCAAAATTTTCGCCTGCGGCGCTGTAAATTTGAGTCCCAATGGATGATATGGAGGGATTAAGATCAATTATGCATGTATTTGTGGAATTAACAGAGGTAATAGTCGACATCGGATACATTGATGGATTAAGAGCTTGAGGTTGGTAATTGTGAGAGATATAGTAGCATTTAGTGATTAATCTCCTATATCCCCTCTAATCCCATCATTCTTGATCTCTCCATGACACCCAATACATTAACCTTTCCTTAAAGTTGTAAACAAGTTCCGCATGTGAGCATTACAAATGTTTACAACTCTTTCCCTTTTGGCGCCGCAGGCGAAAATTTAGAGAATTATGGAGGCCTTAAGCCAGATTTCTTTCATTTTTCAGCGCCGCAGGCGAAATTTTTTGAAGTTTGAAGGTCAAAGGGTTAAGATTTCGTCCATTTTTCCTAATTCTAGGATCCGAACCGAAATCTTCGGATATCCGGATCCGGATCCGATATCCGAACCGAAATTTTCGGATATCCGGATCCGGATCCGATATCCGAACCGAAAGTTTCGGATATCCGGATCCGGATCCGGTATCCGAACCGAAAATTTCCGGATATCCGGCCTTTTTTCGGATCCGGATATCCGGATCCGACAACCTTAGTCTGAATGTTTTTCTAAATAATATAACATTATTAAGGCGCGGATTTATAGGCAAATGCCTTTTTTTTCTGCGAGCTTGGCATAATGTAATACGTTCAAAAAACGTGTTTTTAGCTTGGTCAGAAGAGTCTAGCATGACTTTTATTTTGCCTATTTTTGCCTATTTTGGACTTTTTGTGCCTTTTTGCCTATTTTGGAATTTTCGGTACTATTTTTGCCTTTTTTAGCGATTTTTCCTAAATTTTGCCTAAAAAGCAGTGCAAAATTTAAAAAATCACCCCAGATTTAAAAAAAATCGGTGCCAACTCCCATTTTTAATTTATAGTTCGACGAATTGAGTATTTTTGCTCCGTTGGACATTTTGAGATTAGGCGTTTTGGTGGTGGGACATTTTGGAGTGGGACGTTTTATGGGTTGGGCGAGATTTCCATTTTCATTTATTGACATTTTTGAAAAATTTGCACCATTTTTTTAAAAAAATGATTGAAAATGTCGAATAAATGGCAAAAGATTTTAATAAATAGTTTACAATTCAAAAAATGGTGAATAAATGGTTATTTTATTGTTTTTATCTTAATTTTATAGGTCTGATAACCTTTTTTACTTGCCTATTTTTGTGCCTATTTTGGCCTTTTGGTGCCTATTTTAGGCGCCTATTTAACAGTTTTTACTTGCCTATAAATCCGCGCCTTAAACATTATATTTCGGCTCGATCAGGCAAAATTAGTCAAATTATTTTGGGTTTATAGGGGTGGCAAAAGGTGGAAGATGTAGGGGTTTCCTACTCACGTTGTTAAACTTAATTCTTCCACTCGTTACAGTTAGGCAATTAAGATGGAAATAGCGGCTAGATCAAAGGGAATTATAAGGATTTGGATTTTTTGCTGCCACACTTGTTAAAGTGGTTAAAAGTAAGCTTAAAATATTATTTAAATGATTTGTTTTGTTTGACTGCGTAATTAGGTACAGTTATAAGTAGGGAGCGGATTTTTATTGAAATATATCTTTTTTTTGAGAATACATTTCAACGAGAGAAGCTCAAATATGCCATTAGATTCTCGGTAGTGTGATTCTGAACAAATTTGTATTTCAATATATTTAAATATTTTGCCAATTTTCCCGTTATTTCAATATACTGCAGTTTTTGCAAATTATTTCAATATTTTTGCATATTTTTATAAAATTTTTGGCGTTTTTCATTATTTTAGGAAAAATGTGAAGAAATCTGGCAGTTCGACCTCTAAAATTCTCAAAATTTTCGCCTGCGGCGCTGAAAATGGAGAATTCTGGCTTATTTAATGGGGTAATTCTTCTGGGAGTTGTACTTACACTTTTTGTACTTACACTTAGAGTACGTCGAGTACCGAGTAATTGGGAAAGACCGAGTTCGAGTAAATCGAGTAATTGAAAGAAAAAATATTAGCGCGGGGTTTAGAGAATAGTGGAGTTAGATAAAAAAGAAATTTACGTGGAAATGCTTCGAAAACGTGATGAGTGATTGTTGGTAGAAATCTTACAACATTGTTTTATTTTTAAATATTTTCAAGCAAATATTCGTCACAACTATGGGATTAAGTAATTAATCCGGAAATTTAAATCTCAACATGAGCGGTATTCTAAGAACGGAGTAAAGGTACCAGGTAAACTTACCAGGTTCCTCTTACTCTGTAATAGAACCCCTAGCTAGGTTGATTTTTCTGAAACCCTTATTCAAGAGAAAACAACCTAGAACCCGTTATTACCCGCAGCTAAGGGTTGAAGAATACCTTAGATTTCTTAGAATACCACCCCAGAGCTGTTTCAAAATTTCGATTATGAGTAATTTCTTTCGATTTACTATTTTCGAATTTATGCTATATTTTCGATTTCAAAATTTTTCAAAAATAAGTGTTGGATCTACACGGAAATCTACATAGAAATTTTTCTGGAAAATGAGATGGGTGCTTTTATAGCAAATTTTATGGGCTTTCAGATAGGTCTAAAAGGAAATTTCTAAATATTCCTACTATGGTCAGCTATTGTGCGTGTGGCCATGATCTTGGCAAATAGATATATATTCTTCTGGCTCTGGGATATTTTATGAGTCCAATGAAGAGTTCATCAGCGCACTCAAAATTTTAATGCTCGAGGGCTAAACTAGCATTAAAATGTAAACTTAAACTGTCTGAGACTAGTTTTAATGTTTCTAGGGCTTCAATGTTGCCTTAATTCTCTGAGTATTCACCAAATAATCTGCAGGTATAATTAAATATCGTTAAGAACTCTTCATTAAATTATAAATATTTAAATAAAATATTTTCAAAAATATGAATACTTTCTGTGTTTCCTTTTCATACCTCATTTAAGGAATTGTTAATTTTAAAAAGTGGCGCCAATAGTTTAGTTTTTTTATTTTATTCAGCGAAGCGGAATGAAATTGTTTAAAGAAAATGATGTTTTTTGTGAGTTAAAAATAAGAACATACAGCATTTAAAATAATAAAAGGAATGCTTTGTTTTTTGGAGAATTTAACCAAAATTTTCGGTTGACGAATAAAGACTAGATTAGGATATATCCAGACTCTAAATAGTTTTAGTGGTGTTACATTTTGGTGTTATATATGTATAGGTTGTCTTTTACTTAATCTTTATTAAAAGTATATCCCTTTAAATCCCTTCAACTCCCCAATATCCGTCCAGACTCCATATACGTATTCCACATTTGGAATGCCGGGAGCCTTTAACGTCGCATATTTAAATGATCCTTTTAGGCCTTAATGAAAGCCCATAAATTTAATACAAGATCCGAAAATCTCTTTTGCTAGAATAAATTCTAAACATTTACATATCTATTTTTCACCAAATCTCATTTAATTTGATAAATATACTAATTTCTCAAAAATTATTTACCAAAAATTTTGTATTCAATTAAGTTAAAGGATTCCTAACCTGGATTAAACATCTTTTTTCTCCTATTTTTTGTTTTTATTTTTTAAATCGTTTCAATTTAACCATTAAAACTTTAATTAATTTTATTTATATTTTTGATTATTTTTTACTTTTTAACAATTATTCATTCAAAATCAAATTCCTCTTTATTATAAAATAAAATTTTCACTAAAAATTAATCATTAGAAAAGTTATTTTAATATATTTTGTTTAAACAAACAAACAATCCATCTGTCTATTTTCACCCTCTTCTTTGATTAAAATTTATTAATACATAGCATTAGTTGATTGGTTTTTAATAGACTTTTGTTGCTTAAAATAATTTTAACCAAAACATTAAATTTATTAAACTTTAATTAAATTTTTTGATACCTAACTCAGCTAGTAATTTATTATTTTTAAATTTCTATTAAAATCTAAAACTTGGTAAATTTAAGAAAGTTTTAATTTAGCAACAGAACAATCGTATTTCAAATATTATTTCATTCAAATATATTTTTTAATAAATTTTTTAGTAAAAATATAAATTGTTCAGTGAATCTTAATTACCTATAATTTTGTATATTAAATCAACAATCTATGTTTATTCAACTGTGCTTAATTCGATTAGGTAGTAAATTGCTTAAAACGCAAGGGTGGTGGTCATTTGTTGGGGAAAAAAAAATTAAATTTCCGATTTTTATCTAAATATTGAGTCATTTGAGTCTTTTTCTATTAATTAATTTTATGAATTAAGGGCAAGAATAGAGAGATTCAGAGGTAGAATAACAAAATTTATTAAATTTCGTGAAAGATTAAAAACTAAAAATTGACAATAGATTAGTGCCCCTAGTTGAGATATATCCTTGGATATGATGTAATGTTGCCCGTATAGAACAGTCTAATTATTTTTTAATATTCAAAAAAAAATTTTTGAAAATATTATCCGCTTTATTAACTACATTTTTCGTTCCTCATTTTAAATTTAACTACCCCATTTCTCCAAATTTCTCTCATTCATAATTCACGTTTTTTCAACCACAATAATTTTATGCACCTACATATTAATGTCGCGCATTGTTTTTATTTTTTCACACTTCATTGTTCGTTAATTCACTAATTTTTTAATATTTTTTCAATGTCAGATACTAGAATATAAATATTTTTTATTTAATTTTTCGAATATTTTAAAATTGTTGAAATATATAAAAGTAATTCAAGAAATATATAAAAAAGGAATGGTTTGGATTGAGTAAACTACTATAGTCGGAGTTCGAGTAATGTCAGATAAAAAAGGTTAATTAAGCCTTAATTTGTGGGGAAAAGTCAGGATTTCTAGTAATCTGATCCAGCCCTGCTAATATATGTATATAACCTCGCAAAAATTTTTCTCCTACTAACAATTCAATTTTTAGAGATATAATTCCAAAATTACACTAAACGACCCTTAATTTTCAGTATTATAATTTTTTTATTTTCCTAAAAGTATTTATTCTATTCCATTTTGATAATTTTCAATTCTTTATCAAATAATAACCAACAATTTTCTACAGCTTACCTTTCTATATGTACTAGTTATTAGCTTTAGACTCAACTAAACTCTCAAAATTTCACCATTCCAGCTGGTCAATTCTCTTTGTTTTTTTAATTTCCTTGCTTATTCTTTATCGCAATTGTCACTTTAAATTATTTTATCAAATTTTACTAATTTAGAACCAAAATATCACCTATACAATTATACAATTTTCTTGTTAAAAAATTCGGAAATATTTTCTTTTCTCTTCAATCTCTTAGCGATTTCCAAATTATTTTTCTTTTTAGAGATGTGGTTATTTCCCTCCCTCCCTTTTTTTATTTTCTTTAAATGAGAGTTGATCTTTTTAAATAGATCTTTTAGGTTATTCCCTTCCTTAACCTTAACTACCCTCAATTTGTTTTGGTGCCAAAAAGTCGCCGTCCTTTTAAAGAGTAAAAAACAATAAAGTCTCAACTAAAAAACAACTTCTACTTCGCTCTATTTAATTCAACAACAAAAATAAATAAAAATTTTATAATGCCTCAGAAAATTGTTAAAATTAACAACAAAAGGGTTGATAATCAACTACCCCCTTTTTATTAAATAATGAAATTAAATTTAATTAATTATTTGGCAATTTTAATTATTTTTTGTGATTTTTATGGACAAAATAATGGAGAGAAAATGAGGAGAAGAAAATTGAGACAACACAAAGTCCCTTGCCTAGTAAATATGTGCACAAATAGATTTACTCAACTACTTGAAGAGCATGGAACTGAACCGTCCTCAAGTGTTGATTACTGTATTTTGTTGAAGGTGGGGAATGGGGAGAGTTGGTTTGGTATTTTGTGAAGAATACCCGGAATCTATCCAATATGCGAAGCAAAAATTTTGGAAATCCGGTCCTTAATCATTCCGGTTTCGAAAACTTTAAATGTGTTTTATGTTTTAATTTTTAAAATTTTCTTTTTCTGTTATGTAAAACCCAAAATCTGTGGATAATACATATGGGAAATAAATACACTACTTAAATGAATTGAATTAAGGCAAAATTTAAAATAATTTATTGAATAAAATTACGAGATTTGCGATGGGAAGAATACCGTATTTTCTCTATTAGAATGCCATGGCATTCTATTTTTCAATCACCTTTCAAAGTGGCATTCTATTAGAGACTGGCATTCAACTGGAGAGTGGCATTGTATTTTTCGATGAGTAAATTTTAAAATTTGAAAAAAATTTTGACTAGAACCCCCATTGAATCAAGCTTTAATTTTAAATAAAGTTAGCAAAAATGCTGAAATCTTATTTGAAGTCGAATTCGAGCTAATACCCAAATTCAAAATTTTCGAATTATTTGACAAATACACAAGAATTATAATTATACTTTACAATAATTCAGTCTTCATCGGCAAAAAATTTTTCAAATCTCCAAGTAGCCTCTGTTTTATCGATTAATCTCAAATCTGCTCATATCCTCTTACTCAGCCGAAACTCATCTTCTAATATCCCTCTTAATCCCTATATCATTCTTATTCCCTTGAATTACCGATATTTCCCACCTAATCCTAAAATATCTCTTAATATCTTTATTCCTCAAATCTAATTATATAATTATTGATCACCATAAATTCCCCATATCACCACTCTAAATCCCATTAATCACTTTAATCCACCGATATCCTCCGATATAACTCAAATCCCCTGATATCACTGATATAGTTTCTCGGCTGGATCCCGGTAAATTTGAAAAACGGCATTACTGGATCAAATATTTCTTATAGTTGGAAAATTTTCATTATTAAAAGGTGTCATTCTATTAGAGACTGGCATTCAATTAGAGAGTGGCATTCTATTTTTCAATCATCTTCCAAGGTGGCATTCTATTAGAGACTGGCATTCAACTAGGGAGTGGCATTCTAATAGAGAAAATACGGTATACTACATAAATTTTAAAATAAATTAGGCATTGTATTTACATCCACTTTTCCACCCCAAATACTATGTAAAATTGAAATCTGATTGTAATTAACATAATATCCCTTCAGGATTATTTAAGTTGTTTAAACGATTCCTTCATTACGTGCCTTGCTCAACTTGAATTTCATTCAGCTATAACTGCAGCTAACCAAAATTGGAGAAGATTTAATTGTAAAAAGTTTGAAGGGAAAACTCTAAGCGAATCTGAGTGTCAATTTTGGGGTAATGAACATTTGGAAAGAAGAAGACACAAAAGGAAAGGTGACTTGAGAATTTTTATTTTGAAAAAAATTTGGCGAATGAAATCCTGACTAATGAGAGGAATTAATTGAAATTATAAAAATTAACATAGAATTTGATTCAAAATAGCATTAAAATTTTCCTTTAAGATCATAAAGAGTTTTGTAAATTATTTATGAGAGAACGATTGTAGACTTTACTCAAAATTTCGAATATTTTTCTGAATCTTATTAGTAGTTTTTTCTTTAATTTTTACAGACGAATATGACGAATACGAAAATAATTTTTATGACGGAGATAAACCTGAAGAAGAGATGGAGTATATTAACAGCAGAAATTATGATTATAATAGAAAATGTGCAATATTTGGACATGTTAGTAAAAATAATTTCTAAATTAATATTTCAAAGGATTCTTAGAAAATCTTTGAGAATCCAAATCTAGATTTGATCATCTGATTTGATTAATCTTATTTATGTAATGCATATAGCTATTTAATTCCTAAGGCTATGCAGTAGGCGGCGTGGTGTAAAGGCTAACACATCAGTCCGGTCTGCTAAAGATGCTGGTTCGCTCCCAGCCGTCGATTAAACTTTTGCACTAGCTAAAGGAGAGAAATAGCTTAGCCCATCTGCTTTACTTTTAAGCTTATCTCATTCACTTGATTTCCTGGGCCGATTCGAATTAAGCTTCAAATGATATAGGAAATGTTTATGATTTAATACGTAAACGATAAATTTTAATTTTCACACTAATTATGGAAAATAACCACAAAAACATTGTCTCTATTTACAAGTTCCGAAAATTTAATTTGTTTCAGTTACATTTAAATCGCTTCCAAACTAATGTGCCTGAAAATTGTGCTATTACTGGAGCTTATCCTCTATTTGACAGTCGGTTTTTATTAGTGCAAGTTACAATAGACGAATCAACAGAAAAGTTTGATGGAATAAATGGGCAGTTTATCTCAAAGGCAGTTATTTTAATTTTTCAAAATTTTTTTCTAAAATTTTAAAAATTTTATGTGTGAAGGAAAATATAGTTAATAATTTAATTAGAGGGGCCCACCCTAATTAAAGGAGAGAAGATGTTGATGGAATGCGTGCGGTGAATAATTGCCAGAGGTAGCGTGAGCGAGCGGGGTAAATGATTGTTGGTATACCACTTGGTCAGGCTCTAGGCCGACCGAACACTAGGCCATTGATTAATGAAGAACTAAGTTGGAATGAACGTCAACTAAGCCGCTTATCCTTATTTTCCTTTAGCTTATATGCACCTTCCTTCTAGGCGGGGTTTTCAATAGTTTCTCAAGGATTACACTTTTAAGCCTTACACCTCCTAACCCACGGAAGACCGACCCTGGTCTTTTCAATTTGGATTTTGACAAATTTTAATTATTTTTTAATTTATTTTTCTACCTGTCCTACAGTTCCTCACCAATCTCAATTCCTCCTGCAGTCCGTTGTCAAATGCCCAAAGCCTCCACATCGCATGCATTTTCTTCCTCCTCTTCCTTGTTGTGCTTTTTGTTGTCGGGGTTCTGCCATCGCTGCCTGTATTGTCCAACCTCTTTTGTCTTGTAGTACTCCACCGGCACCTCTTGACGGATTCTCAATCTCCATTAAATCCAAATATTTTTCCCCAACTATAGGTGTGTGCCTGCTTGCTTCTTCAATAAATCGGCGCCACACTTCTCCCTCACTTATGGCGCTAAAATCAGCAATAACCACCATTCCATGCTGTGCACGGGAAATTGATACGGTGGCGCGACCGCTGTCTTTCAAGAATGCTGAGGTCAGGTTGCCTGCGGGAGCCTCTGTGGAATTCGTTCGCGTCGTTACCAATACAATTAGCTTTTTCTCCTGAGCCTGAAACGCGTCCGTCGTATATATAGGCACATTTAATCCCACTTCTTTCAAACTTTGTTTTAGTCTTTCTGCTTGGAATGAATATAAGCATATGACGACTGTGCCGCCAGGATCCCTCTTTTCGAATATTTCAACAATTTTCCGCGCTGCGACAGTTTGTTCAGGGTTTTCAATGCTGAAAGAGGCAGGATCAATTTCCGTGTGCCCACAAATATTTAAGAGAATGAGTGGAATGTCCGAAACCGGAAGATTTATTCCCAAATCAGTAAGTCCTCTTCTCTCGGTGGCTGCAATTGCTGGAATAACTCTTTCGTTATGCTGTCTGTATGAGGCATAGTCGAAACACTGAACTAGAGTTGGATGTGCCCTATAACAATAGATGAGAGTAGTCGTAGAAATGCGAGGGCAGTGTTGAATTTGCGTGGTTAACGATTCAAGCCCAAATCCTTCATGAATTAGGTCTGGGAGATCATTCAGATGTGTGCCAATTTGACGTCTGTCCCCCGTAAGGAGGACAGACGCAACATTTGGCATTTGGCATAGGAGATGAACCATTGAGGTAAACGAAACTTGGGTGACTTCATCCACCACTAGATGCGTTGTTGTAACGTGGGCTCCCGGTATACTTAATGCCATGTGAATTGTGGCAAATACGACGTTCCTAAATTCAGTTTTTTGAAGAACCGCTCCGACCTTTCGCTCTGCTGCCTGCTTTGGATGTTTCTCAATTTTTTCTAGATAAATTTTAACGTCTCTTGCTTGTCCTGGCTCTAGTTTGTTCTGATACCCTTCTTTATTGATTTTGGTAGCCAAAAGGTGATTTTCAAGTAGTGCTATGTGTTCGCTGTAGCGTACCTTTGCCATACCACTAAAGAATGCAATCATGTCTTGGTCGGGAAGGGTGCGGGCCGCCTCTTCTGTCAATTTACTAACGGGCAAATTCGATCCCGATGTTGCCAAGACAGCACAGTCAGGATTTTGGTGAACAATTGCCGCTATGCAAGCCGCAGCCACTCTGGTTTTCCCGGTACCGGGCGGGGCTTGTTGAAAGTGCACCCGCCCGGCACCTTCGTTTAACCAGTTCTCTATTGTCTCCTGCTGCTGGTCGTTTAGCTGTTGGCGCCATTCTAATTTAGATTCACCCGATTTGCCTCCCTTCACCTTTTCGTCGGTCCCTCGACGGGCAAATAGAGACTTGAGGATTTCAGCTCGTTTAGACTCTTCTCTCTCCATTATTTGTGAGGCCAAATGGAATCCTAACGTTTCAGATTGTGCTCTTAAACCACCGCCCCCTTCTGAAGTTATTATTATTACGTCCTCGCCTTGGATCATTGCTTCAAAATCGTCTTCTTGTTCAGCTTCTAAGTGCGGAATAAGGAATATATCTATTTCAATAACGATTAAATTGTCTTCAGTGCATTTCTTCATAATTTCCTTAATTACTCCCTGCGCAAATGCTTTAGATCCATAATTCATTTTCGCGGATATAGCTGTATCTTTGGTCCATACATCACAAACTTTTTTGCTGAAACTTCTGTCAGTTGTTTCAAAAGCTATATAGAAATTTCTTCTTTCTTCTTTTGTGCGTAACCCTAACGTGCCCTGGAATAAAGTTTCAATTCTGGCCGTTTCGTCAATTTCACTAGCAACAATGAGAGCTGCTGCCATAATGTTTTCTGCGAAATCAATTTCTTCATTTGTGTATTCTGGCGTTATGGGAAAGAATGTTGGTTGGCCGTTTGGGGTTTTAAATCTCCAATTTTCTTTGTGCAGAGAAGCTACTCCAAGAACATGTGAATTTCCACTCGCTATCATTTCTGTGCCGTGCCTAAGGTATGAGCCTGGAGGGAGTATATATCCAGCTGCTATGAGCCAGCCTTCAGGTATGTGCGCCAACTGTAAGTCGATTAGTTGACCTCTTTTAAGTTCTGACAAATCAAAGTCTAAGCATTGTCTCGTAGTTAGAGTTGCTCCCCTTTCTAGCCCAAACGCTATTACTCTTGCTGACCCTATCGATTTTGGTCCCGAGCCTTCTTTCTTTCTTCTTTTTAAATCAAAAGTGAATCCAGTATTCTTAATCCAAGGGGCTAATTGTGTTTCAATAATTTCTGTGGCAGTAGCTTGGAAATTGATTCGACTTTGGTACATCCAAGTGTCCATTTCTAAGTGTCGTCGGTTCTCTATCCATTCAAAGTTTGTGACATAAACACTGTCCCCTAGATATAGTGGCCTTTCAGATTCGATTTCTAACGAGTCTGGAATTTCTATAAAGAAGGGCCAATTGCTGCCTACATTTGGACTTGGAGCCACTGCAATTAAACGTTTTTCTTGAACTTGTGCTATCACAAATCTTTTCCCTTTACTTGGTTCTTTTCTATCTTTTTTAGCAGAAGTCACAACATCAAAAGTTTCTTTTAATTTTTCTTTATTTTTCTTCTTTTCTACCATTTTAAATCCTTCATTTTCAAATTTTGGAGCTTGTGAGCTTCCAGGACCGCTGTCCCATGTGTCTTTGGTTCCCCATTCATCAACTTCCATTTCTTCTTCAAGTAAAAGTTTTTCCATACTTTCAGTAACCTGTTTATGAGTCATTTCTTTCTCTTCTTCAGTTTCTTCTAAAAGCTTTTCTACATCAGTTTCTTCTTTTCTTTTTCTATTTAATGCCGGAGCACTAAAATTTTGTTTGTTTGATGCCGAAGCACCGAGATTTTGTTTATTTAATGCCGAGGCACTGATATTTGATTCTTTATTTAATGCCGAAGCACTGAGATTTGATTGTTTATTTAATGCCGAAGCACTTAGATTAGGTTCATTATTTAATGCCGAAGCACTAATGTTGTCAGTGACACCAGGAATTTTTGTGAAAAAGCCACGGCCTTTTCTACGAATAGTATTTTCTTGCGAATTATTTTCTGTCATCTAAAAAAAATTGAAAGTTAATTAAAAATTATTTAAAAATAATGAAATAGGTTACACGCGAAATTTTTAAAATGGTGGTAAGATTGGGGAGTTTTTATGTGAGAGAGAGAAAGAAAGGAAAAAAAATTGAAATTTTAGGAAAATCAAAATAAAGATGGATTTGTTTGTAGCGTACCAGAAATGTGTGTTTGTGTGTTTTTTTTTGTTTTACTAAATTACCCGGGCTGATTAGTCTATTGATAATTTTCTAGGCTTGGGATTTACTCTGAGATTGTAACCTTTTTGCCTTGTAGGTAAGGTTTTTTCTTTATTTTTGTCTGGACTTGGTTCCCTTGTATCCTTTTCTTTAACCTTCTCGGAATTCTCGCTACCTTGACTCGTAACCTGTTCCTTTTCTTTTCTTTCATTTTCTGCTTTATTTAGACTTTCTATTTCTTCATCGAGTAAATTAGGACTTGTACAAGCTGGTGTTAGTTCTTCAAAACACTTCTTTAATTGATTAATATGGACTATTCTAGTGGGCGCATTCGGTGAGTTACAGCTAGTTATAGTTACATGTGGACTTTCTATTTTTATTGCCCTGAAAATGCCTTTCCACGGCATGTGAAACTTTTTTGAAGTCCCAACTCTCCCGGCATAATTTCTTAAGAGTACTCTATCCCCTACAGTTATGGTGGGATTCCTTAACAATTTGTCATATTGTTCCTTAGATTTTAGTTGAGCTTTCTTATTTTCATCTGCTGCTATTTCCCAAGCTTTTCTTAGCGATGTGACTAGCTTTTGCTTAAATTCTGATATGTCATTGGTTGCCATTGAATTTATTGATGGGTCAAGGATTTGGTCTATACAAAATATCGGATCTCTGCCAAACATCAAGAAAAAGGGTGTTTCCCCCGTGGAAGAGTGAATAGAAGTGTTATAGCAGAAACTCGCATAATCTATGAGTTCATCAAAGTCGGGTTGGTCTTTACTTATATATTTGGAAATAATGTTATGAAAGGTTCTAAAGGATCGTTCAGTGACGGAATTTCCTTGTGACCAGTGAGGTGTTGCATAACTTTTATTAATATACAACATTGAGCAAAAATCTCTGAAAAATTCGCTCGTAAATGCAGAAGCATTGTCTGTTATAAGTTCTATACATCCCCCAAATTTCAGATAGCAGTTTGCGAGAAATGCACGAGCTAGAGTTATTGCTTTCGTGTCAGGAACCGGAATTGCTATTACATATTTCGTAAACCAACAAATAATATTCATTAAATGTTTGTTGCCTTTTTGGGTTGTTGGAAAAGGTCCTGCCAAATCTAGTCCAACTTTCGCAAATAAAGTGTTAGATGGGACCATGTGCATTTCAGCCCTATAGGGTGGATTGGGTGAATGTCTTAGCTGGCAAGTTATGCAGTTGCGTGTCCATCTTAATATATCAGAGTGCATTCGTGGCCAGTAGTATTTTCTAGATTTTTTGAGTGTTTTCTTTAAGTCCATGTGCCCTCCTCCTAACTGGGATGAGTGAAAAGAATCAAAGATGAGTGCCCTGAGGGAAGCTGGTATGAAGAGACGAGGTTTTAGACCCTGAGCTCTCTGATAAAGTATTCCGTTGGACATTTCAAGGTTTGCTGCTACTATTGTAAAATTTTCCTGTTCTAGCGGAGGAATTTCCTTTGGGATTTCCCCGGATGTGATAAACTGAATAAATGTTGACGATTCGAGATCGTCTGCTTGTTCAGATTTAATATCAATCGCATATCTTTGACCATCTTGTCGTTTCAGTGTTACTCTTGGTATATGGTCTTCTATATTGAGGATTTCTTTTTCTTGGAGGTTAAGACATACCGGAAATTCTGCAATGTCTTGGAGCTCTTCGTTATTTTCGTTTTCTTTGCCTGCGTGTGCGGAATTTCTTGAGAGCGCGTCAGCTAGTAGGTTTTCTTTCCCCGATACATGCACTATTTTTATATTGTAATTTTGAAGTTCAATGAGCCACCTAGCTAAATTCGGATGCGCTTCGGCTTTTTCCATAAGGTATGCTAGTGGTTTATGGTCCGTGTGCAATTCTACTTCGGTCATGTAAATAAATGGACGAAATTGTCTTAGAGCATAAATTATTGCGCCTAGTTCAATCTGTACCGGAGGCCATTTGCGTTCGGAATTTGATAAAGTTCTGCTGCAGTATGCAATTGCTTTAAAAATATTTTTCTCACTATCTTTTTGCATCAAAGCGCCTCCTTGTCCCGTTTGTGAAGCATCTGTGAACACATGGAATGGTTTGTTGTAATCTGGAAAGACTAGAACCGGTTCACTACTTAGAATCTTTTTAACCTTTTCAAATGCTTTCTGCTGTTCTTCTTCCCATTTAAAAGTGGTTTCTTTTCGTGTTAGCCTGGTCAGAGGCTCAACAATCATTGAAAAATTTGGTATATGCTTCCTGAAGAAGGAGGCCATTCCTACGTAGTGCCTTACTTCCTTCAGGTTTGTGGGAGCAGGTAAGTTTGTAATTGTTTCTACTTTACTTAAACTGGGTGAATATCCCGATGAGTTTATAGTATGCCCTAAGAAATTCATTTGAGTCGATGCTAGTATACATTTCTTGGGACTTACTTTGAGGTAATATTTTCTAAGTCTATCAAAAACTTGTCTAAGTGCCTTAAGGTGGTTATCAAATTCAGGATCTTTTGTGAACACTAAAAAGTCATCAACATATGCTATAACGCTGTCTTCTAGTCCGCTAATTACATGAGCCATTACTCTTGCAAAAGCGCTTGTAGCATTTTTTAGACCAAATGGCATATGGGTCATTTGATAAATTTCATTTTCGGTAATGAGTCCGCATTTGCGCGAAGCTCTTTCAGTGAGTCTGATTTGTAAATAGCCGCTTGAAAGATCTAAGAGCGAATAAAAGTTGCAACTCCCTACTTTTTCCATTATTGTTTCAAATCTAGGTAGTGGGAAGTGATCCGGAACCGTTATCTCGTTGAGCTTTCTAAAATCAATACACGGTCTTAATCCCCCGTCCTTTTTCTGTACTAGAACAATGTTTGATACCCAAGGTGTATCTGATTTAATCATTACTCCAGACCTCAGTAGCTTGTCTATATGGTCATGAAATTCGTCTTGGTATTTGAACGGGACCCTATGAGGCCTTGTGGAGATTGGTTCCTCTGTCGTGGTAATTATATCATGTTCCCCTACTAGACATGAACCTAGATCATATTGGCTTTTACTAAAAATGTCTGAAAATTCTTCGCAAAGCTCTTTTAATCTCATGAGGTCATACCCTTTTACAGAACTTTTGGAGAAATCAATTACAAAATTTGGGTCTATGTCTAAAGAGTTGACTAAGTTTTCTATGTCATGTATTATGCTGGGTTGGCTTGGTCTTAATTTGTCAGTTTCAGTGAGCCACGGTCCTTCCTTACTTTCCTTAAGTTCATTTACATAAGCTATGTGCATTCCCTTACAGATATGCTTGGGTGCGTTTGTTGGATTTGTTATTAACAGGCTTGCTATTTTATCAGATGCGTTGAAAACTGTGCTAATAAGGCCTAGATTGTCCTCAATTAGGCGTTCATCTAAAGAGTGTGAAATTGCGTTCTCAAAATTAAACGTAGTCTCTATTTTTGCATTAATAATTTTATTAGACCCCGGAGGTATTGTTGTGGGTTCAAGGGTTGCTACTCTAACATCAGTTACTAGTGGTAAATTTTCCGCACCTAAATTTAAATATTTATCTCCAATCCAAATTTTTCTATTGGTAAAGTCAAATGTGACATTTGGCAATGTTTTTAATAAATCACATCCTAATATAATTTGGTAATTGCGTTTTTCAAGTAATTGTTTGTCCTCTACTAAATTAATTTTTGCGGTCTGTATGTGTCCACCTAAATCCAAAAGTACTTGCATTTGTGCGTTCGCTGAAATCTCATGTCCTGAGGCAGAAGTTATGCTTATGCTTGTGGGTTCAATGTTTGCATTTAAAAATTTGGCAATTGATAGAGGAGCGATAGAGATGCTTGCCCCGGTGTCTACTAAACAGTTTATTGGTTGATTATTTATTTTAATTCTTGTTACTGCCGTACTTGGGTAAGTAAAATTTATTTGGTTGTTTGAGGCCGAAGCCCTAAATTTTGGTAGAGGATCCACGGTTAGCATATTTATGACCTCTTGACTTGTGTCTGGACTCGGAAATCTGGAAACTTTAGGAATCCATGACTTAGGTTCAGGTTTAACTTCGTTCGCTTTTTCTTTCTGTGGGCTTTGTTCTACAAATTTTTGAACTTTATTGCCAGTGGGAGTAGCTCTACGAAATAGCATTCTGCCTAACTGTCCTTCACCTAAATAAACTTCAAGTATTTTTAGTCCCCACCTAATTGCTAGGTCTAGGGTTAGAATTGATATAAAGATGGTTACTATTATTTTCCAAGCCCAAGTGTAATCCCCAATTATCTCTTTTGTCAAACTGTCCCCAGCTTCTTTCCACTGTTCAGATAACGTTTTAGTTATAACCATGTCCTTATTCTCAAGTCTGTACGAAAGTTCACTTACTTTGATTAAGTTGGTCATGAACGTGTGCGTGTTAAGATCTGTTAGGTTTACTAGAATTAGTTGGTGAAAGGAATGGGCCTTAATTTCTGGTATATCAAATGCCCTTAGTTCCTTGGTTTTCAATGCCCTTGGATGGAGCTTGGTTACTTCCCCAGTGATTTGGTCAATCTCAATAACATTATTGTCTAATTCCAATGTTATTCTTTGAAACTGACTACAGGGTGCTTTTCTTGAAGTCGGCTGTATTATCATTGTTGTTGGGTCTAGGAAAGCAAGATGTTTTTGTTTTTCAGTTGTTAGCTGAATTGGTATGAGTTCAAAACATTCACTCAAGTGGGTGGGTACAAAACTAAATTCATCTTCGTTAATTTTAATACATGGCCAAATTCGTAGTAGTGAAGAGCCTTCTCGTTTGGCCACTACGTAGTCATTTCCAAATATTATTCTGGCAAGTCCAATAGGATTAGACACAAGAGAATTTAGTGCCCATCTTTTAACTTCTTCTAAATGATCACAGACTGCCTTAAGGGAATGAGTAAATGTGAATGTTAGTGTTTCAGCTAATTGTGTGTCCAAATATGTCAGTTCAGCTGCTAGCTGCGGTGATGTTACTATCCCTAATTTATCTTCATTTAAACTTCTTTTGTGTCTTGTCGCTTTAATACTTGTAGCAAATCCTTGCTCTGATATTTCTAGATCATTACCACAGTCCTTTACTTTATGAGGCGGTTTGCTGAAGTGTAGTGCTAGTTGAGCGTCGTCTGAGAGCCATGTGTTGTCTAAAAGTTTCCCTTCAAACTCCCAAAATTTAATATATCTACAAAATTGGTCTTTGTTCGGAACCCATTCTAGTACTGTCTTATCGTTTAATATACAATTCCCTTGTGAATATGAACAATTAGTTGTACCTCCCAAAGGAGTTCTAATAACCGGTTCACCCCAGTGAGAATTTATTTGAACATTAAATAATAAACAATTTTGGGTTGACACTTCTGTCCACCAAAAGGAGCCTAAAAGCCACATTTTTGGACTTATATCTAATTTATTTTGTGTTGTCCAAACTTCATTTTCTTTAATCATTAAACCTAAACTGCAGCGTTTTTCCTTAATCATACGTGCGCATTCATTTTTAGATACACCTAGCATTTCCGATCCTATTGGTTCAGTCACTGGTACATTTGAGAGAGACGTAAATTTTCTTACTGATTTCTTGATTATTCTACATGCCCAACCTTCAGTACTATATTCTAAGTCATTCAATATGTATATGGACCTAGTTTGCGGTATGGGTGTGTGCGAGACATTATTTATAAGAGACGGGCAATGCGTGAGTAAAGTCCAAAGTGTAGATTGTTTCTCCATTTGACAGATCATTGGCATTCTAGGTGTTGGGACGCTAAATGTTGCGCTACTGGACGCTATTAGCGCAATAATCATTAACATTGGGAATAATTTTGGTCCTAACGATTTAGATTCCCAGGAGGAAATTTTAATTTTACTTTGGTCTCTGTTACTAATGACACTATTTTCTTTTACTTTTTCTTGATTGTGGTCCCCAATTTCAATAGAGTTCAAATTTTGCTGAGAGGTGCCTGTTTTGTCTTGGGACCCTGCTTGAAGATTACGTATCCCCGTTAATATTTCTTTTAAAATTGTATCACTATACCTTTCTTCATAGCGTTGGTTTGAGGAACTTTGTGTCATGTTTGAATTTCCTTTCTGTTTATCCACATACTCAGCCATCCTTGTTCTACAAGTGCTTGCGAAGTGTCCGACCTTTTGACAGTAATTGCATACAGGTCTGTTGTTCCAACGTCGTTCATTAAATGGAGTTCCAATTGATTGTCCACGACGATCATTTCTCTGAAAATTTCTAAAATTATTTTGGTTTCTTGAGTATCCGGTTGAATTGTACCTCCACCCATTGCGAGGTTGTTCTCTGTTCGGATTTGTATGATTTAAAGATTGAAACTTACCTGGTTGAATCATGTAACTTGATTGAAGTTGTTGCATAGCATTGAGTTCCGGATAGGCCTGAGGCATAGGAGTAGTTCCACTCACACCTGGTAACATTATTTCAACTTCTCTAGCATCCATACACAATTGTTCAAAGCTTCTGCCAGTTTGCGTGAAATTCAAAAGCTTCATGTAAAATGAAATGCTGGGTTTGAGCCGTTCAAGTAATAATTCGCATAAGTGTCGTTCAAGTGCGGGTCCTTCATAGTCTGTTGCTGTAGCTAATGCAATTGGTCGAAATCGTGAAAGAAAATCTTTGACTGTTTCATTTTCATGTTGTCTACAGAATGAGAGAGCTTGTCTAGAGAGTACACGTCTTTGTGGTGAATCCAATTCCTTTCGTATAGCCTTTATTGCCTCTTGACATGTTGTTCGATCTGCGGGATTAATTTTCTCTAGAATTTGTTTGGGAGTGTCCTCTAAGAAAAGCGAAAGTCGATTAAGCTTTTCTTCTTCTGAAAATTTTGCCCCAAATACTTTAATTCGTTCTAAAAATTTTTTACTCCATTTGTCAAACGTTACCAAATTGTCTTCAGAATAAATTTCTAAAGGTGGTATTCCTTCGTGATGTAGCATGTTAACTGTGTGTTCTGAAATTTGATCTTTCTTATCATTATTTGAGCTATTATTACTTGACTTTTCCCCAGAGAAGCTTATTATTTGATTAATGGGTGAGCTTTGTGGTTTCCTTCTAAAAGATGTATTTATAGGAGACAGGGATCTTGACTTTTCTTTACTTCGGGACTCAATTCTTTCTGCACAGCTTTCTATTTGGGCTCCCAGAGTAGCAAATCCGTTATTAACCTCATCTGCAAGTTTGCTTACATTTGTGGAATTTTGATTAACTTTGCGATTTATGACTCGGAGAGATCTATTAAAACCTTCTTCCAACCTAATCGTATCACTGTGAACTTTCTCTAAGTCCGAAATTTTAGCTTGGTTAGTCGGTATTTTCCCTGACATTAATAGCTTGTCTACTACACTGATAGAAATATCTTCAGCCGGAGCTGAGGAAGTTGTTTGGTTAGTTGATGCCGAAGCACTAAGTTGGTTAGCTTGTGCCGAGGCACTTGCTATATTGGGAGGCTGCATAAGCTCTCAAGAGAATAAAGTAGTTTTGTTTGTTTTCAGTAATATAATAATTATAAATGACGATTTGAGAGAAGGGATAGTGCCTTATATTTGCTTCATCATTAACGGACTTTCCTTCTTAGACTTTCATCCACTTTTCCTATTCCCTTTTTCATTGTAATGTTTGGGAATATTTTCTACTATCCTAATGGCTTAAACGCTTTATCAGCTTTCTAACCGCCACTTTTCTTAAGTTTTACACTTTCTGATCGCGACTTTTCTTTCTCAAGTTTTACACTTTCTGATCGCCACTTTTCTTTCACAAGTTTTTCACTTCATTACTTCCCACTTTTTCACTTTACTACATGAATGGGAAATGTATTTTTCAAAATGGCTTTAACTTTGACCTTTGACTTTAAGTGATCTCTTTGTAAAAAGGATTAAATTTAAATTTTTAATAAATTTAAAATATTTTTGGTATATTTTTTTTTGATTAAGTGGAATCGAATTTTACGGTACTGCCTTTAACTTCTTTTTTTTTTGAATAGAGAGTAGTTAGAAAAAAACAAAATTTCATGGGGATTGGAATAACACACTTCTGGTACTTTTATAATAACACTTTTTGAAACGTGGGATAAATTCGCGAAATTGTAAAAATAAATAAATGAAATTTTTAAATGTTGGGATATATTCGAAAAATACAAGAAAATTTCACGAAAACGAAGTTTTCAGTTTTTGTATTTAATAAAACAAAGCGCGATCAAAAAAAAATTAGTGATAAAATTGAGAAGAATTAAGTAATCGACTTAGAATTTTAGAAATCAGACTTTTTAATTTAATCTTTTTTTTTTTTGATGATGTAGGGAGTGTGGAGTGTGCAGAAAGAGATTTATAAAAATAAAACGCGAAGGGCAAAATTAAATTTAAAAATGAAATGCAAAACGCGAAAGTAAATTTAGAAACGAAACGCAACACAAAAGTTGAAAATTCTCAAAAGGAAAATCCTCGAAAGGCGAAACTGGCACACCCTGGTTCATACTGTAACCTGGATATAATATTCATTTTTATATATATTCATATATAAAGATATTTACTCATTTTTCGAGAAAAATCAATCAAAATTCCTGTATAAAGTAAAACCATGAAAAAAAAATTTTGTTAAGAGCAAAAATTTAGTTGGGAGCTTATTTAACCTTAATTTAATATGAAAATTAATTTTGTAAGGCACCAATATAGAGAAAGTCCTTTGAGAAGCTCGAAAAATTATTTTTGGAATCATACGAACAGAAATCTCGGTATTTTGAATTGAGTTTTGTGAAATCTGAGAATGAAGAGAAAAGTAGATCGCGTCAAAAAAATCAGAATTTTAAAATCAGAATCCCATTTTTCCGAATTATCAGGTATAGGAATTTTAAAGCAAAACTGAAATCAGAATTCTTTATTAAGAAGCAGAATTTACAAAACCCAGAATTTTAAAATCAGAAATTTCAAAAACCTAATTGAAACCAAAATTTTTAACCAAACTTTCGGGGAATAAGATTATTAAGATCCAAATTTCTCAAAACCAAAAATTGACCGAAAATATTTCTTTCTGATTGATTTCTAGTTTCTTTTTGTTTTTAATTTATCAAAAAGTTACGTTCCAACAAAGTGCAGGTAAGTGAAACATTAAGGTCCTGAACATTATGATCCTGAATGGGCACCCAATAAATATTTTGAACATAACAATAATTGTCACTGTATTGTTCCACAGCATTCGTAAAATAGGATGGCACAAAACACCATTGGATGCCCGCATAATTTTGCTGCTAAAATCATAGTTTAAAAAATCAGAATTAAAAACATAATTTACAAATCAGAATTTGAGGAAAAATCATAATTAAACAAGAAGAAAGAGCAATTGTTAAAGGGTAGGGATAGCTCTGAAAATTAAAAATCAGAAAATTCTGAAACAATTAATAAAGTCAGAAATTTTGATTCTGTTTTGAAAAATAAAAATCAGAATTCTGGTAAAGATTTCCCTTTTTTTTTTTTTAATCATAATTTAATTTAAAATCAGAATTAAAGGAAAAATCATAATTTATAAAATCAGAATTTGAAAAATCAGAAAAATCTATTTATAAAATCAGGATTTGAAAAATCAAAATTTCAATTTAAAAAGGGAGCTTGAGTTTTTTAGAATCAAAACTAAAAAGTATATTTTTAAAATACAGTTTTTGAATTGCAAATGAATAACAATATAGGCAAAAATGTGAAAATATTCATTAGAAAATGTTTAGTTGGGGATTGTGAATAATGCCCTCTCTTTTCAAAGAGAGACAATGAATCAAATGTAATTTTTCACCCTTTTCTCCCCTTTTTTTTTTTAATGTCTTCTCTTCTTTTTCTTTCGAAAAATGGTTTATTTCCAACCTTGTCTTTTTTTAGAAAGATTTATATCTCCCTTTTTTTGAGGGAAGAAAATGTTTCTTTTTTTTTAGTACCAGACGATGAATAATCTTTTTTCTTTAATGGGAGAATGCAAAAAAAAAAATAAAATTTGTCGGTGACAAAGGGTGTGTATATCGTTGACAAAGGGTGTAATGTATTAAACAATTTTTAGAATGTTTTAGTAATTTTAATGGGTCGATTATAACTCCAGAATTTTTTTGATGAAAAATTCTGAAATTTCTGGACCAATAAAAATCAAGTAATTTGTTGAATTAAACAATTAAATGTATATACCGTATTCTCTACTCTTTTCTCCTTTTTTCCGAATTATGGTGAATAATGTCTTCTCTTCTTTTTTTTTGAAAACAAAGGTTTATTTCCACCCTTGTCTTTTTTTTTATAAAGGATTTATTTCTCCTTTTTTTTGTGTAAATGGTAAAAAATGTGTAACTGGTTTTTCACCTTTAGATCGAAAATAGATAAAAATAAAATTTTTCCTTACAATTAAAAATAAAATATTTTCTTAAAATTGGTAGAGTTACAATTAAAGATCCAAGTTTTGCAATGTTAATCTATTGTAGAAATTGAACTAATTGAAGAATTAATAGAAACTCAAAAGAATGAAAAATCAGAATTTGTAAAAATCAGAATTTGAAACATTATAATTTAAAAAAATCAGAATTTAAAAAAAATTATAGATTGAAAAATCAGAATTTGAGAATCAGAATTTTAATTTAAAAGGAACTAGAATTTTTAGAATCAGAACTTCAAAATTATCTTCAAAAATACAGTTTTTCTAAGTATAATCTGGAGAAATTTTCAAAATAAATTGCAATTGAAAAGGGATCGTCTGAAAGTGTGAATCATTTTCGGGAAGTGTTTTTGGAAGTGTTGCATAATTTATATTTTTATATAATTTATTTAGGTTATTTAAGGCCAAAGCCCTGATATTTTTAAGACTTCTTTTTTTTTTTCTTTAGACAGGAATTTTCCTTTAGACTAGAATTTTCTTTAGTCTTCTCTTTTATTAAGTAATTGATGAAGTATTTGTAGTTTTGATGAAATTATTGAATAATCTATATATAATTTGTATTTTATTTTATTTATTTAAGGCCATATTATATTTTATTTATTTAAGGCCGAAGCCCTAATCATCCCCCGCCGCCTCCCGGACCAGTCAGCGCGCATTGAGCTGGTCCAGGGGAAGCACGCGAGATAGACCGTCATGCGTTCAGCTTTCGCTGAACCATCCGGTGCTACCAGTTAATAATTTAATTAGAGGGGCCCACCCTAATTAAAGGAGAGAAGATGTTGATGGAATGCGTGCGGTGAATAATTGCCAGAGGTAGCGTGAGCGAGCGGGGTAAATGATTGTTGGTATACCACTTGGTCAGGCTCTAGGCCGACCGAACACTAGGCCATTGATTAATGAAGAACTAAGTTGGAATGAACGTCAACTAAGCCGCTTATCCTTATTTTCCTTTAGCTTATATGCACCTTCCTTCTAGGCGGGGTTTTCAATAGTTTCTCAAGGATTACACTTTTAAGCCTTACAATATTTAATTTAAGGTTGCTGTAATTGTCAGGCCTCGTGAGGGATGTGTACCCATTCAGCAAATATATTTAGCCGATGCTAGTGACTCTGGCCCAATTACTGGGACATTTCAAGACGGGACAAACGAAATTGGGGAACACCGTAATAAAAGGTAAGAATAAAAAATAAATGCATTTTTATAAACATTTTAAAGTTTGGGGATTGCCTGAGTTATGTATGTCTTTTTGAAAATATGAAAATGAAGAGTCGAAACAATTAAATTTGTTTATTAAGGATTCTAAACTTGGGTAATTAAACCCTTAACTACTGTATTTCCTTTAAAATAAGCCACGGGGGATCCTTAGAGGGGGCTATTAACTTGAAAATAAATAAAGCGCAGGTGAAGGAAATGTAATTAAATGAAGAAGAAAATACACAGATAATATAGAGCAAAAAATAGCTAAAAAACTTAATGCCTGAATATCTTTATGAAACAAATCTAAAATATTACACACTTTAGTTAGATTCAGTTAGGTAATAGGAAAATTTGGCAAGACAGACAACCTATTATTCCATATAAGTATGTACAATAACATTTTATTACTGTTCACGTTTTGCAAAGCGGCATTTAAAGACAAAAAATAATAGTTTTAACTAGAACTAGTTTATTTAATACATTTAGAAATGATTTACAAGTTGTTAGAATAAAATTGTCGTTCTTCGTACAAAAAAAATTTTCAAATTAAAAATCAACTTATATTTACATATTATCACAATTTCTTATCCAAATAAGAAATTTAAATTATCCAAATAATAATGTCAGACAAAATCTAAGATAATCCAAATCATTCATTTCGTCTAATTGTTCAACATTTTCCATTTGAACACTTTATTTTTCATGAGCGTTAACATTACCGTCTGTTTGTGGATTAACAGATAAATTTCCTTCCTCATTATGGGGAAGGGACTTTTGAGAAGATCCTTCATTTAAATGATCGTTCACTTCACAAACAATAGGATTCTTTCCTTTATTTACACATTCATTCTGTGAAGTTCCTTCATTATTATCTGATTGAATGTTAGTCAAATTCAGACAATCCTTTTGTCCTTTTTCATTTTTCTTTTTTAAACGGTATTTTCGCTGATATTCTCTATGATATTCCCGCTTTTTTCCCTTATTTTCGATATAGTATTTTCTAATATATTCTCGCCTTTTTTCCTTATTATTTTGATTATACTTTCGCGTACACTCTTTTATCCTTTTTTTATTCTTTTGACGGTAATCTTTCATATAATCAGCTTTCCTTAGTCTTCTTTCATCCTCATTCTTTCCTTTCAAATCCTTTTTTGTATGCTTGTTTTGAATTTTATCGCCTTTTTATATTTTTGACTTTGAGGATTAGTCGATGATTCAGCCTCCTTGTTTAATTTCTCATCAAAATCAACTAAATTCTGATTAGTTTCTTCAATTATCTTTTGATCTTTATTATTTTTCACAGAATTAATTGAACCCCATAATATATATTAAAAGGATTAAGACATTAATAAGATTCATCTAAACTAAATCAAAGTCAAACTTATTAAATTTTATCTTTTGAATATAATAATATGACTTAAAAAACTATCAAAATTGCTTGATTAATATATAGGAGTGAAAGTAAATAATGATAGTTTCGAAATGAATTAATGGCAGACAATTGATGAAATTAAAAAAACGATTGTACTTTCCTTGTCAAAAAAAAAACTTTAAAACAAATCGTTGAAAGAAAAGTACATAGACCTTTAATAAATTTTTGTTTGTTAAATTAAGAAATTAAAAAGTAAGTTTATTAAGATTATCGTGAGAATGTGGAAGAATAAATTTACTATTTCTAAAAAAGCCTCTAATTTCTAGTCGTCAAGAATAAATCAGGTTAGACTAGTGTCACATGCTATTGCCATGCCAAAAATTGAAACTATATTCCTTTAGCTTTTGCTCATTTACTATTCTAGTTAAAACTCAAGCTTATAGCTAATCAAGCTGATGTAAGCGACAAAATAAATATCCAGCTGGTTAGGATTTAAAAAGACACCTATAATTATTAAGTTGTTAATAAATTCCGATCGCATGTCCAATATTAAATTAATTTTAAAAATTAAAAGGAGTGTCAAAATACTTGTTTATGAAGAAGGAATTCGTGCAGATGTAATACTTTATCACTTGGATACAACTGTAAGAATACGAAAATTTGGCAATAAATTTCTTAGTGTTTTTATCGAAGCTTCTACAAAATTATTAGAAAATGTAAGAGAGGAAAAATTAATAATTAAAAATTAATTTTTAAGCAAAACGATCATCATCAAATTTGCATACATGGATGTAGACGGCGAAATGAATTTAAAGGAGACACTAAAATTGACCAACCTTGTATCAGAGAGAGGAGTGAAATTGAAGGTAATTAAAAAGTACCTAGTATAGAAATTTGTATTTTACCTAATTAAGTTATATCTGTTATCGATATTCTAATTTTAATATAGAATAAATTGCGTATTCAAATGATAAATAACCAAGATTTATAATGTTTAGGATTAGGAGATGTAAAGGAAATATCATATAAGGCATGTAACTCTTTAATTTTTAGTAGCCTTTTTCGAATCAAAGGCATTATGTTAGAAAATAAAAATAATTAAAATTTAGAATATACATAACAATTAATCCCTCTGGGATTTCACGCTACAGCGAAATTTGTGAATTTTTGAAGGCCAGAAGCCTTTTTCTTCCTTTTTCAGAAAAGATCAAAAGGTGGCAAAAAGGAAGAAATGTAGGAAAAGGGAAACTGGGACAAATGTCTCCCAAATTAGGTAAAAGGTTCACCCTGGTATTGTCTATTTAATCGTTATATATTTTTTCGTCTTTTATTTAAGCGTAATAATCAAGAGTATAAATTAAAATTAATTAAGAACGTTGTCAACAACAATTTTCCTCATTAAACAAAGAATGGATAAATTTATGTATTAGAGAAACATCAATTCCATCATTGGGAATTGAACAACTAGAACGATTTAATTCATTACAGAAAACAGTATTTGATCTATTTGGGCCTACTAAAAATAATTCTGAGAAAATAGAATCCTCATTAATAACTTCAAAAAATAATTTTGAAGAATTTAATGAAGGAAATGAAATTTTAAATAATTTATTTTTATTAAATTGTTCAAACAAACAAAATATTTCTTCAAATTTAGCAACAGAAAAGTTAGCTGCCTCATCTTTTATTAAAATAACCTCGCCTAAAATAATTTATTTAGTATTATTTTTTTATTTTATGAATATTTTTTAATGATTAATTAAAGAATTTATAAAGAATAAACAATATATTTGAAGCTAATTTGCATCATATCTAAGACTAATTGTAAGTTGCACATCAAGAAGCCCTTCCATTTTTTGCGCCGCAGGCGAAAATTTTTGGAAATTTTGGAAAAACCATTACTCAGAAATAAATTTGTCGGAATTATTTTCCGATTAAAAATTGTCGGAAATCGGAGCTGGAAATCGCCGATACCAGTATCGTTTTGATCAACTCTAATTTATTCTTATTAAAAATGCTGAATTTATTTTTATGCTCTAATTTAATTTCTAAAGTTTTAGTATCGGACTTTAGGATCGAGTTATTCAATTTTAGCTTCTACATATGTAATTAAATGAATGAAAAATCGAAAATAATTAATCATTTAAAGAAAAAACAGGAAAACTTAAAAATTTGAATTTTTCTTTAAGTAAACTAATTGGAAACTTTCCTTCCTTCTTTGTTCTTGTATTTAATCCCCCAATAAATCCATTCAATTTTTGTTTTTTAAATACTAAAATTTAAAAGAATTTTTTTGAATTATTAGAATATTTACTAATAATGTCTCCTTCTAAAGCATCAATTTCATCTTTATTTTTTGCTTTATAATCAGAAGTTGATATCATTTCTTTATCTAATTTTATTTAAATCAAAAGAAATATGAAGAGAAAAGTGTGAACTTAAATTTTATACCGAACTCTTGATATACTCAAACAATTATTATTTTATGAATAATTTCTTACTTACGCTTTGGAAAGATTTAATAATAACTTCAAGTCATCCTTTATAGCTAGGGTTAGTTAAGATATTTAAATGCATATCTCACATACTGTATTTCTTCTAATTGTACGACCGGTCGGTCTATTTTTCAACCTTCCTCTAGGGGGTCGGTTTATTAGAAGGGGTCGGTCTAATAGAAGGAGTCGCACTATTAGAAGAAATACGGTATATTCGGATTTAAATCCTTTCCCAGTGGCACATTAATATACCGTATTTATTCTAATAGATTCACAGTGGTTCTATTTTTCAACCCTCCAATTTTGTGTGGTTATATTAGAGACTGTGGTTCAAATAGAGACTGTGGCTTTATTTTTCAATCTTTTTTTTTGAAAAATAGGAAAAATATTAGGAATTTTCTTGCCATATTCTCCAAAAATTACTTTAATTTTTAATCAATTTAGTGGTTTCTCTACTCAAAATTCTCTAGATTTTCGACTGCGGCGCCGGATTTTTCTAGGATGTCAATTTTCTATAATAAGACTTAACGCTCAACTCGGTTTCCTGGTAGGAAAACCGGGTAAATTTATCAAATACTCCAACCTCGATGTTGTATTAGAGTCATAGAATTTGGGATGGAGGCGTTATAAAGGATATAGAAGGATTTGAAATGATATCGATGGGTTTTAAACAATTAGAGTTGATACACTGGTAGAGCAAGAGAATATGATTGATTACTATTAATTTTGAAAATTTCCCAACCTCTTAAGTCACCTTAATCATTCTCAATCTCCTAAATCCTCGTATTGATCAAATTCTCCTTATCTTCTTAATCCTCCCAAATCTTATAATCCTTCACAATTCACTTTATTTCATTTTCCTCATAATCCCCCGACACCCATAGCTGTCATTAACTCTCCTAATATGTCATGGGCTTTCCTGGATTTGCTAAAGTAACAAGAATTATAGTTTATCGAAAGAAGAAAATCAGTATTCCTATATCAGTATTCCATTCACTTGTTTAAAAGTATGAGAGATATGTGGTTATATTAGAGACTGTGGTTCAAATAGAGACGTGTTTCTATTAGAATAAATACGGTAACTAAGTGTATTTAAGTTAGGTGTATGAGAGGTGTATTAGATAGCCTGAGGTGTATTAGAATACACCTAATGTATTAGATATTAGGTGTATGAGATAGCCAATAAAATATTGTAAAGCATATAGCTATAATAAGCCGCCGAATAACCTTTTGCAATAGCTAAAGGAGAGAAATAGCTATAGCCCATCTGCTTTACTATATTTTAGTTTTAAGTCTTTTATTTTTAATTTTCTTTTATCTCATAATTTATATTTTCACATTGTTCAACACCCGGGAAGAGGGACAAACGGAAAATTAGAAATGTGTTTAGTGTTGGATCCCAGTTCATTGGAAATTATTCTTGAAATTGGATATGGCAAACTTAACACTGTCACTGATTTACTACAAGCTACTCTCTGTAGAGCATGGTCTTTTTAGTTAAATTATCAAGGGTCGGTTATTTAATTTTTCATGTAAAAATTATTTTTGATAACTTACTATACCAATACTCAGCATAATCATAATCAATAGAATAAACATTATCTCCTGCATAACCTCTATAAGCTTGCATAAGTTCGTAAACAAGACGGCAAACCTATAAATATAATTATATGTAGATTTTAAAAATTTTTGGCTCTGGTTTAGGATATCCTCTCAGTATTTGTGTCTATGAGAAAAGAAAATGTACCATTTTATAAAGTTAAGCTAATAAATATCCCTAAAATGATAATTACTGGAAGTGATGGCGCAGAAACTAGGGTTGCACGAGGTATTTATTTTGTTTTACTACGGTATTTATTTAACTATTCATTAGCCTACATTACTTGAAAATGTACAAACAACAAAACGACACTTGGCAAGAGTCCGAATTTCAGCAAATATGGCTAATAAAGACTTCTCGGAACGTCGCTGTGGATCATAGTATCGGTTTCCATCTTTTTAAAAAAATTGAATTATTAATTAAGAAACTAATTGATATTTATAAACAGGGATTCATTCATGTTTTTAGTAAACTGCAGTAATCACCGCTTATCCATTATTCAATAGAAAAAGCATACTCTAGTCTATCATCCAAAAAAAAAAGAAATTAAACTTCAAACTTAAAGACTTCCCAAGTTATACTTTATAGAAAAAATATTATCAAGTGTGCATAAACTTTTGCACCACAGTGTAAACAGTTTTGGTTTTATTTGTTTAAAACCAGCTTAGTCATTTCGAAATTTTACTTTCTTACAATTTTTAATTAGGAAAATTAACGTTTTAGCTTTTAAAATAGGAAAACATAAGAGAACTCCGGTTTGATTCTGGGGCCTAAAAAGCCTGTAAAGGGCTGGATCTAATCCACTATTTAAGAATAATTTGACTAACAAGAAGCATTAATTTTGTTGTGTAAAAGCTCATATTGACTTCCCCAACTTTTCCTCAATTCTTCAATAATTGTTTTAGGTTCATCAGTTGCAATAAACAATCTCCGTTTATTTAAAGTTTTATTTTGTTGTTTTGTTGAATTTAGTTTTGAATTTTGGATTTTGATTTCTTCAGAATTATACCAAAAATCTATCCATTTCTAAAATTAATTTATGATTTGTTTTTGATAATAGTTGTGAAATTACAACTACATATAATTAAAAATTATTAATTACAATTTAATTTTTTTAAAAATCTTGGCAAAATAAACCTTATATGTATCAGAATGCTACAAGGGACTAAGGGTTGCATCCCATTGTACCGCGAAACCAATGTAGCGCCGAGCTGTAACTTTGTTCAGAATTGTCAAATCCGTGGCACCCTGCTATGGTTCCATTCAGTTGGTCAAGCCGCATCGAACCATACCAGGGCGCCACGGATTCGACAATTCTAAACAAGGTTATAGCTCGGCGGTACATTGGGCTCGCGGTACATCGGGGTGTACCCGTAAAAAAGCGAATGTTTCATTTAAAAACGGGCTCTTAAAAAAGCTCTATGATATTAGCCAACAATCAGTTGGCTAAATTGTATTTTGATTAATTCTACTGCCATCAATCAGAATTAATATTATTTTTGAGAGATTATATTTAGTAATGGTTAAAGTATTTATTAATGGTTACCATATAATCTTCCAGACCTCGGAAAGGTGATTCATCTCTTTTGTCCGTTCTTCTCACGTGAATACCAGTGAAAAATTCTTAAATAGAAAGAATAAATTTATAAGTAAGTTTCAATAATTGGTGATACACAATTGCATTTACGGATTTTATCAAAAATCGGGTTACTAAATGTTAATTTTGACTAAATTATTACATAATGTTTTATAATATAGTTAAATATTTATATCAGACTTGGTAATAGACTTCGATTTTGTTATCCGTATCCGGATATTTACGGCGGAGAAGACGGATATCCGCAAGCATTTTGAAATTATGTGTTTCCATACCCGTATCTTACCAAGTCTGATTTATGCCCTTTTTGAATAAAATATTATTTAAAATAAATATTATAACCATTTCCTAAATTAAATGTTGCCTCTACTTTGTTAAGTTTAGCAGATGTTGTCTGATTTTCTCTCAACACAAATTTTATTATCTAAAAATTAATAGGTTATATCCTGAGTTACTCTATACATATTGAATGTTCTAACAAAAAATACTGATTTTTTCTTGTTAAAGTTGATTAGGCTTATATTAGAGTATTTTTGCAAACAGATTTAAAATTTTGAAAGATAATTAAATACCTGTCCCATAAACCAAGCTGGAGGGTTTGTGTGATGTTCGGTTAGAATTTCTTTAAATTCTAATGGAGCTATTTCAGGACTATGTGGTATTTTAAATTCCCACTCAATTTCAAATCTTCTACGAAGTAAGAGAACTTTGTCTTTTTGATCTATACTTTTATATTTTGAAAGAGGAAGGTAGGGGCGGACCTGAAATTATTTTTTTAATAAACAAATTCATAAGCCGACTTCAAATTCATAAGCCGACTTCAATGTTCGAGGGGACTTTTGTTCTTCAAGGGGACTTTTGTGGCAAGAATTAACTGACTCCGACCGGGCAATTAGAATTCGTTTCATGAATTCAAATATTTTTAGCTTAGAGTGGTGATATGCTAAATTAACCCCAGGATCATAGAGATTGAAGAAAATGAAAATGATCAGTTTCCGGATCAAGTTCCTTTCCATCTGTTGCTGTTTTCTAAAATTGGTTCGGTTTTTTGAATTACATAAACTATAATATTGTTTAAAAATTTGGTCCAATTTACATGTTTTTCATATTCGCAATTTGTAAGTTGTTCAAAAACATCTGCCCATTTAGCACTATAATACCATTTCGAGCCATCATTTTCCAAAACCAATGTTCGGTTAGATGAGGTTGATATATGTAAACAAAAACTGAACAGAAATTTCAATAAAAAAGATTTTAATTTTGAGAACCTAATTTGCCTCGGATGAGGCAAATTAAAAGCTCATAATCAAACAAAATTCTATAGATAAAGATTGGAATTATCTAAGGTTGTGATTTTGGTATGTGAAATGTTTATATAAATCGTATCCACTTTTGAATTCGATTCAAATGATGTCGAAATGAGGCATCTTTTTTTTTATTTTTTTACTGATTTTCATATAATTTATTTTGTATGACTTTTTTATTTGTATTACTTGTATTTTTTTTCACCACTATAATTGCGCAAATGCGCTAGTGGTTTGCTCAATAAATAAAGTAAAAATCTTTAAAAAACACTTTTGACCCCTTACAGTTAATTTAAATTTTGATTTTGGGATTATTTGCAAACACTTGAAATTTGCTGCATAATCAACAATCTTATATTTCAGAAAAAATTAGAGCCTGGCAGGAGAGGTCGGTCGATATTTTTCGATAAATAGCGAACAAATATCGTATCGAGCCGTGCTAACTAGCACTGAATCGCTAACCTTGCATAACCCTTATAAACTAAAATAATAAAATTGCCTGATATGGTGAATGATACAACCAAAGCCACAATTATCTAGACCCATCTAAATTAATTTTTAATATTTTTTTGTTAATTTTATTCAAATAAAAACCCCACATAACAAACAAGAAGTCTTCTATTATTACAATCATTTGGGTATTGTAATTTATATAAAGTATTGTTTATATGTTGAGCCAACTCATCAAGTACTTTTTTATGTGTATCTACATTTGATTCAATAATTTGGTCAATTTCTGATAGTAAATAGCCAAACTATTTATTGAGAAAATAAATTTTAAAAATTTTATAAAACAGGTGCTTTAACAATCTATTTATTAACTTAATATTTTTTGAAATAATTTTGATAAAGAATCTGGAAATTTAAATTAATTTATTTTAAATTAATTAAATTAATTTAAATTTAATTTACTGGAAATTTAAATGTTAAAATTCCAACATTTTCAGATTCGATTCTAAAATTTTAATAATACCCAGATTATAATCTCAAATTGTATAAAAAAGGGAATATTTAATTCAATTAAAAACCTGTTTTCCCACTAATTCACTTCTCGAATCCTTCAAATTGTCTTTTGTATTGTAGCTAAAAGAATTTCCCAATAAATCAAATAAATTTCTCAGTTTGTGTCTAAGCTCATTAGTTGTTGATTCAATCTTATATAATTTAAATATTAATTAATTACTATATACTTATGTAATCAAGTATCCTGTCGTCTTGATTCCAGAAAAACGGGAATTCCCTGAGTTTTTGGTCGAGAATTTATTTTTACGGCAGACTCGCTTAAGCTTCGTTGTGGATTTGAATTAACTAACATTTTTAGGGTTGATTTAGATATCCATACTATTCTCCCAAGTCTTATTTAATTTTTACAAGAAACTATCAAAAACTTATAGGAATAAGCTAATGATGATCCTGATAAAAAAATTTTTTTCTATCCCAACAGCCCATATCCAAAACTCAAAATATAACAAAGACAAAACTATCAAAATATTTTTTGTATTTTTCCTATACGTATATATATTTAACTAAATTTTTATTTATTTTTTACTTAAAACAAACATTTTGTAAATTTAAACATTTATTTTTTTCATTAATTGTTAAAAGTATATTTGAATGGAATACAAATTGTTGATTAGTTAAAAAATAAAAATAATGAATATATATTGTTAAAAAAATAAAAATTGAGCCAGAAATATAATAAATTAATTGCATTTGGAATTGGATTGTTTGTTTAATTATTTGTTTTTATTTAAGTTAAAGTGCAGTAAACCTACAGAGTTAATGGAAGTTTTCTAAAAAATTTTTCAAGCATTTAAAAATTTTTAAATTTAAAAATTTTCCCTAGCTTTGATTTAAAGTTTCCTCTAAATTTTTCCAAGACACAATGAAAGTTTAAAACCCGATTACGATAATAATCAGGGATCGGATTTCTAGGGTGTAAAACCCTTAAAATTGGTAGCTACCTAACTAGCTAGGTTGTATCAATGCAAAATAGGTAATATTGCATTAATTCTTTTCATTTATTTTTCAGAAATAATTTCATTTAAATTAACTTTAATTTATTTTGGTAATTAATTAGTCAAAATAATTTAGAATGAAACTTTATAAGGTTTTAATCTTTTTAATCTTCAATTTAATATTATGGAGATTAATTAATTCTGTTAAAAATAATGAACTTCAAAAAGATTTAACGAGAGTTTAGGAAACTTCAAAAGATTTAAATAAAGTATTAAATGATGGGGCTGAATCATCGGTCAATTCTCAAAAAAAAAACTGAGGAAAAAGAAGAATGATTGAAAATAATCGAAATTTGCGTTTAAAGAATAAAGAAGATGAAACTTAAGGAAACCCACAAATAATATAAGAAAATATAGCAACAAAAGAATAAAGAAAAGAATCGAGAATATAATCAAAAAAAAAAGAAAATGTACAAAATAAAATTTCATTACTAAGAAATGTTCGTTTTGATTATTAAAAAAACTTGTAATATTAACATGCAAAATCAAGATTTTATCGATAATGGTATACTTATTGCTGATTATTTAAAAAACGAGTATTAAAATTGAAGAAGGAACCCGTTTTAATCAAGGGAAGGAAGAATGGAGTACATAAAGACGAAGTTTAAAATAATACTGATGAACAAAAAGTCCATGTTGTGTCCGCACTTGAAGAAAGAATATAAATGAAAATAAATAACCCAACATCGGTTGGAGTGACACAGTCGGTTGTGCTTTCGGTTCGGGCCCTTTCCGTGATGGTTCTATTCCATCTCCCATCCACAATTTTTCCAGAGCATGAACATCGTATATAATTCAAATTGTGGTAGAAGGTCATTTATGAAATAAGTCAAGTTTGAAAATGATACAAATTTAAATCAAGAGAGAGTTTAAAGCTTATCAAGAGTTAAAAAAGACAATGCGTGCACCTAGTGTTGAAAAGAATGGATTTGAGTGTGAGGAAATAGTAGTCTATTTAAAATTTAACTGGGGGATTCGGTTAACCGAGACGAAAATCTTGGTACCTGACATAACTGGCTGTTTTCAACCCTAGTTATAATCAAACTTGCACACGGATACAGATCTTGGTATCCGTATCCGGATATTTACTTTGGATACGGGCAGATACAGACGGATATCCGCAGGCATTTTGATATTATTTGTATCCATATCCGTATCCGTGTGCAAGTCTGGTTATAATCTAGAAATCCGATCCCTAGCAGGGGTGAGCGCAAGAGACAATCTCAAAAAACGCAAGACGCAAAACGCAACGCAAGGCCAAAATTTAACGCAAATAACGCAAAACGCAACAACGCAAAATTGGGAAAAAAATTTTTTTAATTAAGTATCATACATTTTTCAGACATTACTATAAATTAGCGAGTCCTAATTGATTTAGTGGTACATGTAAGTTGGATGGGTAATGTTTTGGAGAGAGATAAAGGATTTAGAGGGATTATGAAGGATATCAGAGAATTTAGAAGGATCAAGGGGTTTAACGAAGTGGTGATTACGGAGATTATCATATAATTTGGAGCGATCAAGGAAATTTAAAAAGATACCATGGGATTACTGAAGGATGTCGGGTGAGTTAGGGAGATAACAGAGGATAAAGGACTATCAGTATTTGTAAATTGATTCCGGGGATATCAAGTGATTTGGAGGATATTAGAAGATTAGAAGGATAACAGGGATTTGAGCATATAATGTTCCATTTTCAGCGCCGCAGGCAAAAATTTTAAGAATTTTGGAAGGCTAAGTAGCCAGATTTCTTCCTTTTTCGCGCCGCAGGCGAAAATTTTGAGAAATTTGGAAAGATAAGAAGCCAGATTTCTCCAATTTTGTCCTCAGATTGGGTATATTTTTTGCGTTAATTTCATCGAAAATAACGCAAAACGCAAAAAATGGCCAAAATTTAACGCAAATAACGCAAAACGCAATGCGCTCACCCCTGATCCCTAGTAATAATGAACGAAAAAATTTTACAAAAACAATTTTTTATTGCTAATATGTTTACTAAGAAATGTGTAAAAAAATTTAAAATTAAAACTGAGTTTTTTCTAAACGTGTGATTTATTTGTTATAAGAGAAAGAGAAAGTTTTGTTAAAAGAATTTCTCGTTAAAATATTAATAAAAAAAGATAAATTGGCAAAAGCGTTTGCCTTAAACAAACAAATTAGAATGGACAAAAATCGTTAATAATACGCACAGATCTACCAGGGTGGCCTTTTCCAAACCACTAAAATGGGGCGCGGCCACTCAAAAATGGAGAAAATATAGGGCGAAATCGGCCAAAAATAAGTCAAAAAATAGGGAATTATTTTAAAAACATAAAGATAATTAAAATTTTAAATAAAAAGCTTTATTCCGCATGTTCTCCACAAGTTTAACTAAATAGAGCAGATCAGGATATTTCGATAATTGTAAATCGATAAAATACGAATATCGAAATTGAAAATATTATAGTTTCAAAAATCTTTGAAATCAAAAGTCGACCGAAAAATAACCTAGAAATTCGGAACCGGGAGGCGAACAGAAAGTTCAGATTAGAGACATGACTGGGAGTGTCATACAAAATCGTACGAGATATCTAGAATCTCGAAAAACTGAACGAGATGTCCGCCGACAACTAGATGTCGGCGGAAATTTTTTCACTTTTTAGATTTCTAAGAGGTCAGATTTCTTCCATTTTTAGCAAAATTTTGAGAATTTTGAAAGGTTAAGAAGCCAGATTTCTTCCTTTTTTAGCGCCGTAGGCGAAAATTTTGAGAAATTAAGAAGCTCACGTGTCAAATTTCTTTGTTATTTTCGCATTTTATTTAAAAATGCCAAAAAATTTGAAAAATATTTCAAAATGTTAGAAATAGGGCAAAATATGGCAAACTTATAAAATAGGGAAAATCCTATATAAATAGGGTAAAAAGGCCACCCTGAGATCTACATAGTATTAATGTAAATTGTTATGCATGGTTTTTATTTTTTTTAATTTTTTTATAAAAAATTTTTTCTTTTTTAAAATTTAATGTGTGTTTAAAATATTATTTTGAAAATTATTGATAAATAAAAGTGTTTTCAAGATTCAATAACAAATAAAAGGATTATAAAACAAAAATATGTTTTGTATTAACTTTTAAATATTAGATATACAAAGGTTTTACATAAAGTAAAAAATCAACAGAGTTCTAACAGCAGTAAAAACAATATAAAAAATAATAAAATTAGGGTTGGGGGTTTTGTGTCGGGCCGAGGTTCGAGTCATTTTGTTCGGAGTCTTTTTCAGGCCAAAATTCGAAGCCCGACTCGATCATTCGGACCGGCATGCCCCAAACCCTAATAAAAATAAAATCATTCAGTATCATTCAGTATTTAAAGAAAAAACAGGAAAACTTAAAAATTTGAATTTTTCCTTAAGTAAACTAAGTGGAAACTTTCCTTCCTTTTTTGTTCGTGTATTTAATCCCCCAATAAATCCATTCAATTTTTGTTTTTTAAATACTAAAATTTAAAAGTATTTTTTTTGAATTATTAGAATATTTACTAATAATGTCTCCTTCTAAAGCATCAATTTCATCTTTATTTTTTGCTTTATAATCAGAAATTGATATCATTTCTTTATCTAATTTTATTTAAAAATTAGAAATATTAAAAGAAATTTTGAACTTTTACTAACTCTCGATATTGCCAGAAAATTATTGAGGGGTAGCAAATACATTTAAATGAAAGTATAGTATTCTGATATACCTTGAATTGAACTATTCCGCAAATAGATTCGAAAATTTCCGATTCACAAGAATGGGTAAATCCCGACGTTTTTAGGTCGAGAATCTCAATTACCAAAATCGGTAAATAAAATTTGCTTGCCCAAACTGATTTACGAAATTTATCAGAAAAATTAGGAAATTTATAATTTTTCCATATTTCGAAAATTATTTTTATCATTTATCAATTTGTTTGCAGAAAAGATGAATTTCTTTATTATTCAAAATGCTAGGAAGCCGGAATTTTTCCTTTTGCGAAAAATTTCCCAAAGGATTTCGTTGGTTCGTGTTGGTTGTGGTTGGGGTTCGGGCCGTAAATTTACAGGTTTTTCGATAACAATAGTCTCTAGAGTTTTATTATTGAGAGTCGGACTATTTTTTAAACTACCTCCCCATTTCTCTGCATAACCATAATCTAATGAATAAACATTATCCCCTGCATAGCCTTGATATGCCTGCATAAGTTCGTAAACAAGACGGCAAACCTTCAAATTATAGCTTTATTGCTGTAAAATTTTTTAAAAATTTTCTTCCATATTAAAAACTCAAAATCAAATAATATTTTTATTAGTTTCATTTGGATAATATAATAAATGGTCTTATATTCCATAAAAGTACAAGTTCAATCGCTGTAAATCATTACAGTAAATTAGTGATGAATAACTTTAGATTCCTCAATGTTGTAATTCTTTATATCAACTTATTATCTTACATTTAGTGACCGGTAAAATCGATTTTTCCGGAACCGGATTCCGATTCTTGGTTGGAATTTACAAATTTGCTCCTACATTCGTACAGGCCTTTCTTTACCTCGTACTCGCCAATTTTTGAGCATTTTGGAGTCCAAGGGTCAATATTTCCTCCAAGGATCCTCTTAATCTTAAACCCCTTCCCTGCGTCGCAGGCGAAAATGTTGAGAATTTTGTGGTCCTTAAGTCAGATTTCTTCCATATTTTGCGCCGCAGGCGAAAATTTTGAAGGCCATGAAGCCATATTTCTTCCATTTTTCAGGATAAAAAATTCAATTGTTAGAGCCGAAGGCAAGAATTTACCGGGGAACGGAGCAGTTCAACTGAGTCCGCACGATTGAGTCCCCACGATTGAGTCCCGGCACAATTGAGTCCCCACGATTGAGTCCGCACGATTGAGTCCCCCTTGTATAATTTTTTGTGCCTACGTAGCAGCACAAAAAAAGTTTTCCATCGAAGATTCAGTTGATCATAATTCTGTTCAATATCATCCAATCGAGCTGATTTTGGTATCATTCAACTCAGCTCGTCGAGTCCTTTCGAATGAGCTATTTTTTTGTTTATTAGTACTTGTTCAACCATGTTGATTTTGGTGTCATTCTCACCGATATCCAGCTTGATCCCTCGTTGTCGCATACAAGTCCCCTGATGTTAACTTTAATCCCTCCAAATCTCCAGATATCCCTCTTAACGGGGACTCGGTATATACAAGGGGGACTCAATCGTGCGGACTCAATCGTGGGGACTCAATTGTGCCGGGACTCAATCGTGGGGGCTCAATCGTGCGGACTCAATCGTGAGGACTCAATCGTGCGGACTTAATTGAGGTGTACCGTTCCGGGAACGATTTTTAGAAGGCCAATAAAGAGGAATGGATCCCTTTTCAGCGCCGCAGGCGAAAATTTTTTAAAATCAGAAGGCCAAGGGTCAAAAATTCTCATTTTTTATAAAAAATACAAGAAAAATTGGGAAAATTCCAGAACCGTATAAAATCCCAAATCCGGTACTCAAAATTTGCCGGATCCGGATTCCGGATTTGCAACTAGAGCCGGACCGGATCCGGCCGGATTTCTCCGGATTAATCCGGTCCGGTTTTAATCCGGAAATTTAAAAAAAACCCGGATTTGGGACCCGGATTCCGGAAAAATCCGGCCGGATCCGGTCCGGCCCCGGTCACTACTTACATTGCTTGAAAATGTACAAACAACAAATCGACTTCTTGCTAGAGTCCGAATTTCGGCAAATATTGCTATTAAAGACTCCTCAGATTGTCGCTGTGGATCATGAAAATGTTTTCCATCTTTTTAAGGGAAAATTTAATTATTAATATTAAATCTAATTATTATTTCTACCAAATATTTTGAGGTGAATTGCTCAAAAATTAGTAAATTAAGGAAGCTGTATTGTTAAAATACATATGTATTATGTATAGGCACTTAAACATTAAGGTAATACATTCAAAGGTAATCTTAAGGAAATGATCAGTTTTGGCCGAATTGTGTTAAAAGTATTTCAGAAAATTCATATCAAATACCCCTCAATCAACAAGGTCATGAATATATACTTTTACAAATTTGTGATTCTCTCTGTTCACATTTTCCGAAGCTCAATTATAAATTTCAAAAAATATTTCAACTGACAAGAGGCATTAATATTGTTGTGTAAAAGCTCATATTGACTTCCCCAACTTTTTCGTAATTCTTCAATAATTGTTTTAGGTTCATCAGTTGCAATAAACAATCTCCGTTTATTTAAAGTTTTATTTTGTTGTTTTGTTGAATTTAGTTTTGAATTTTGGATTTTAATTTCTTCAGAATTATACCAGAAATCAATCCATTTCTAAAATTGATTTTAAGGTTTGTGAGAAATTACTTTTATTAATTGACAACCAGTGCTGGGTATTGGGCATTTGATGGTTCCGGCTCTGGACATTTCATAATCTTAGATCCGTCTTCGGAATTGGGCTCGGTAGCTAGCTAGCTCCCTGAGTAGGGTTGGGGCCGTTACGGTTCGAAAGTTCAACCGAGCCTCGAATTTTGGCCAAAAAAAGACTCGAACGGCCCGATTCGATAAAAAATAAGGCCCGAAACAAATGACTTGAAAAAATAAAGCACGATTCGAATAAGCTCGATAATATTTTTACCAAATTTTTGGACGAAAATGGAAGAACTCTAGCTTCCAAAATTTTCGCCTGTGGCGCTGAAGAGGGAGAAAGCATGAAATATACATAACATAGGATATTACTCGGAGCCAAAATCTCCCTTCAATCCTCCGATATTTATCCAAATTTCAAGATATTCCTCTGCAATCCCCTTAACCACTCCAGGACCCTGATATCACGAATCTCTCAAAATTAATTATCTTCAAACCCTTATACATATCACAAAATAGTAGATACATATTATACTCAGTCACATGCATTTTTATTCATTATTATTGATTTTTGTTTAATATTTTTGATGAAATTTAGACCCGAAAAAGTCTCAAACGGCCCGGTTCGATAAAAATGAGGTCCGAAACAAATGCTCGAACGTCGGCCCGGTTTGATAAACCCAACCTTATCCCGGAGACATACTCAGCACTGTTGGCAATGTTTTAATTACCATATATTCTATAAGATTTTGATGTGGTGCTTCACCGATTTTATCTGTTCTTCTCACGTGAATACCAGTAAAAGATTCTTAAATATAAAAAATATACGAAAATTTACTAATGATTATGAGCAAGATTGTTGGTTCTTTTTAGCGGCCATCGCAGCTATCCGAAAAATTAATTTTATCTATCTTTTATTAATTTAATATATGTATGTTAAAAAATCTGGCGTTTTGCGCCCATTCTTGGCCGATTTTGGCGTTATGGCGTGTTTTAAGAATTTGAAGCCATGTATTGGATCAAGGCAAATTGTCCATATCTTTTGTACAACAATACAAAAATTTAACCATTTATAATAGTACAAATATTCTACCTTTTCCTAATTTAAATGTTGCCTCGACTTTGATTAGTTTCGCAAGAATATTTTGATTTTCTCTCAACGCAAATTTTATTATCTAAAAAGTAATTTAATATTAATTAAGTTTCAAATGGTTGACAAATTTAATTTTTAACAAATAAAATTAATTCCAACCTGTCCCATAAACCAAGCTGGAGGGTTTGTGTGATGTTTAATCAGAATTTCCTTTAACTCTAATGGAACTGCTTCAGGTCTATGTGGTAAATTTCCAACTTCCCATCTTCCTCTGAGAAGAACAACCTTTTCTTGTTGATGTGTATTTTTATATTCTGGGAGATGAAGAAAGGGGCGAACCTGGGATTATTTATAGAGCAATCGAAATATGTATATCAATGATTAAATGTAAACTTCACTTATATGCCCTTTTTTCCGTGACGAAACAGGCCAAGCGTTCCAATAATCCTCCGAGAGGCCATTCTATTAAAGTGGGCCATTCAACTGGAGGGGTCCTTCTATTAGAAGAAATACGGTAAGTGAAGAGACCGGTTGATTTATCTGTCTATTGAGGTGTGAGTTAAGAAAGAATTGGGAATTTGTTATTATTATGTATTATCCTATTGACTCTATAACTCATAATATACAAAATTTTGTAGTTTACATGTTTTTCATAGTTGCAACTTGTAATTTGTTGAAAAATATCTGTCCATTTAAAGCCATAATACCATTTTGTGCCATCATTTTCAAAAACCAATGTTCGATTAGCTGCTGATGCAATATATAGACAATAGCTGAAATAGTTATATTAACAAATAAATTCTTAGAAGAATTTATTTGTTAAGACTTGTCCTTATTCGTGTGCATCAAATCCTACAAAAAATTAAAAAATTGCCTGATATGATGTACAATACAACCAAAACCGCAGCTTAAACTGATCTAAATTGATTTTAGATTAATAATTTATTGGAAAATATAAAAATAATTTTATTTAAAAAATTATGTACAAATTTGGGGTGCGGTAATTTCTCTAAACTCAACAAAAATTGATAATTCTTTTTTTATTTTATTCACAACACTCTGAGTAAATTTTAGATACCGAAATCTCCTTTATATTTTATAATTTACTTTGATTTATCTTTTCTTAAATTTCTAGCAAAAATTTTTGTGAAAAGTTTGATAGCTTTAAGACTATAGCTTGATATGGGAAATTTATATATCATTCGAATCAGCTGCTTTATCCGATCCAAATTTGCCGCACCCTGTATATCAAAAAATTAACTTAAAAAACCCTACATAACAAACAAGAAGTCTTCTATTATTACAATCATCTGGATATTGTAATTTATATAAAGTTTTGTTTATATGTTGAGCCAACTCATCAAGTACTTTTTTATGTGTATCTACATTTGATTCAATAATTTGGTCAATTTCTGATAGTAAATAGCCAAACTATTTATTGAGAAAATAAATTTAATAAATATATAAATTTATTGAGAAAATAAATAATAAAAAATTTAAAAAAATTCTGGTATGAAATTTTCTGGGAAAATTTTTTCATAAACTTATTTAGGGAAGTAGTCATAAATGTTGACTTTATAAAAAGTGGAAGAATTCGATTAGTAGTTACACTCGAGAACGTGAGCAAGGTCAAACTCGGAGTATACCCCATTCCATGGGTTTCACTGAGATAAAGCACTATGAAAAATGTTTTGGCCGGAGAATCGATTCGTTTTATGGCTTATAATAAACTAGGACTCAAGCCCTATATTCTCAAAAAAGCACAAGTTTTTTTTAAAGAAATATAAAGAGTAAGGACCCAGAGATACACGTACCCTCTGTGGCAGTTCGCATGTCAAGTGACACTTTATTCAGCTGAAAAAATTTTTATAAAAGAGACATGCCCAAATCGCAAAAATTAAATATATTGAGCCCCAAAATCTCCTCTTTCTAATGCACTTGTTAGCAATTCACATCACCCCTCTTCCGTAATGATATGGGCTATTATTTGAATAAAGGTCAATATTTCTGGATTTTCGTGAATCCTGGGGTCAAAATAAGTAAAAACTATTATCTACAGGAAATCACTAAGGATATTTTGCAGCCGTGGGTCCAAAGCTAATTTTTGCATAGGGATTGAATCTTTCAGCAGGATTCATCCCATGTTCACATGGCAAAAGATTTACAAGATTGTTGCGCAGCCAATTTATCCAGTTGTAACACGTCTCAAGAATGACTACCGTACTCACCGGATTTAAGTCAGATGAATTAATCTTTTAGGTATTTTAGAGGGAAGTGTCTGCTCTTAATAACCCAAAAGTTTTGAGTCGCTCCGATAATCTCTTGTTCGGGAATGGAAAGAAATCACGCCTGAGTAGGTGCGAACTTTTGCCTAGAATTTTTCCACGCACCTCCGACTCTGTATCCAAGAAAAGGGTGGTTACTTCAAAAATTCTTTATTATATCTGTTACTTATTTAATTCTCTATTATATAAGCTTTGTTTGATCTAATTATCTTAAAAGAGAATAAAGTTATCTCAAAAAATAAGGTGTGCAGTTACTTTTTTGTCACCCTGTATTTATTAACTTAGTATTTTTTGTAATAATTTTGATAAAAAAAATCGCAAATTTAAAGGAAATTTAAATGCTAAAATACCGATATATTCAAATTTAATTCTAAAATTTTAATAATGCCCAGATTATAATCTCAAATTGTAAAAAAGGGAATATTTAATTTAAATAAATACCTGTTTCCCCACTAATTCACTTCTCGAATCCTTCGAATTATCTTTAGTATTGTAACTAAAAGAATTTCCCAGTAAATCAAATAAATTCTTTAATTTGTGTCTAAGCTCAATAGTTGTTGATTCAATCTTCTAATTTAAATATTAATTAATTACCAATCCCTGCCAATTTGGATTAACTTTTCTTCTAAATATAAAAATCCTGCCACATTAATTCAAGAAAATTTGGAATCCCCTGAGTTTTTTTGCAAAGAAGTACAATGTACTTTTGAACGGCAATGTACTTTTGAAATAGAAAAATAGTTCTGACTTCCTTTTTCGATAAAAAAAATATCAAAAATATAATGTCAATTTGGATTAGCTACATAACATTTTTTAGATCAATGCTATTCTGACTAGTTTTATTTAATTTTAAATAAAACTATCTAAAATCCAGAGGAATAAGCTGATGATGATCCCAGGAAAAACATTTTTTCTATCGCAAACATAAAAGAAAAAACTATCAAAACATTTTTTATTCATTTCCCATATTTAACTAAATTTTTATTTATTTTTTACTTAAAACAAACATTTTGTAAATTTAAACATTTATTTTTTTCATTAATTGTTAAAAGTATATTTGAATGGAATACAAATTGTTGATTAGTTAAAAAATAAAAATAATGACTATATATTGTTAAAAAAATAAAAATTGAGCCAGAAATATAATAAATTAATTGCATTTGGAATTGGATTGTTTGTTTAATTATTTGTTTTTATTTAAAGAACAGTGGACCTAAAGAATTAATGGAAGTATTCTGGAATTTTTTCAAGCATTTAAAAATTCTTAAAATTCAAAAATTTTTCTTAGCTTTAATTTAAAATCTCCTCTAAATTTTTCCAAGACACAACAAAAGTTTAAAACCCGATCGCGAACGCTAATAATTAGGGGTCGGATTTATAGGGTGTAAAAACTTTAAAACAGGTAGTTACATAAAAAGGTTGTACAAAATCAGAATGGAATTGAATAAAGGCGAAGATGAAAATGTTACGGATGAACAAAATTAAATTGTGGTATGTCAAGTTTGAAAATGACATAAATTCAAATGAGCTTGATGCTTATCAAGACGATTTTAGAAAAGACAATACTTGCGTCTAGTATTAAAAAGAATGAATTTGAGTTGAGAAAAGTGTAGTACGAAAAAAGGTAGTACGAAAAAGGTTTCTACGAAAAAAGGTTACCACAGGGAGTCAGCGCAGCCCGCGATAATTTTACCTCTCCATAAATGATCCATGTGGATCCAGGAGTTTTATTTTATTGTTTCACATTTTATTTATTTGTGTTCGATAAAGAAAAAAAGAAATAGTAAATGAATTTATATTAAATATTATATAAATTTCGTAAAAATTATATTTGTATTGAAAATTTAAGTGAATGAAATACAAATGTAACCAAAAGCCGGTTTCGGTTAACCAAAAACCGGGGGGGGGGGGCAATCAAAAATGATAACCAAACACCAGGGGTCGAAGAACGGTCATAAACGAACATCTTTGTACCTGACATACCTACTTGTATCCAACTCTAGTTATAACCTAAAAATCCGACCGTACTAATATGTAATGAATGAGAAAATTTTCTAAAAACAATTTTTTATTCAAAATATGTTTAAAAAGAAATGTGTTAAATATTGGTATAATTTAAAATAAAAATTGGGTTTATTCGAAACGTGTAATTTATTTGTTATGTTATAAGAGAGTAGAGGAGTAAAGCTATTAATAAAAAAATAAATTTGGCAAAAGCGTTTGCCTTAAACAAACAAATTTGAATGGAACAAAAATCGTTGATTATAAGCATAAATCTATAATGTAAATTGTTATGAATGGCTTTTATTCCTTTAACTTTATTTTATAAAAATCTTTTTCTTTTTTAAAATTTAGATTTAATGTGTACTTAAAATATTATTTTAAAAATTATTAATAAATAAAAGTGTTTTTAAGATTCAATAACAAATAAAAGGATTATAAATCGACAAAATGAATATTCATAATAGATAAAAACAAGACAAAAATATGTTTTGTATTAACTTTTAAATATACATATACAAAGGTTTTACATTAATTAAAAAATTAACAAAAAGTCTAACAGCAGTAAAAACAATACATATAAAAAAATAATAAAATTAGGGTTGTGGTTTTCGTGTCGGGCCGAGGTTCGAGTCATTTTTTCAGAGTCTTTTTCAGACAAAATTCGAAGCCCGACTCGAGCATTCGGACCAGGGATAATCGAAATAAAAAAATTTTTTATTTCGAATCGAAACGAAATAAAAAAATTTCTATTTCGTTTCGGAGCGAAACGAAACGAAATAAACGAAATAAAATAAAAATTAAAAAATATTTATTTTTCAGCTCATAGAAGCTTTTAATCGATATTTAAATAATAAATATGCAACCCAAGAGCTAGATTCGTGACAAAAGCATACCAGAAACAAAAGCGAACACTACAAATCTTCCGATATTCACCTTAATTCCTTTAAATCGGAGGATATCCGCCTTAATACTTCTATATCCTATTAAAATCCCGCGATATACCCACTTTGGACCTTAGATCTTATTCATTCAACATCTTTATTAATGTCCAAATCCGTTTGCTATTAGTCCTCAACTGAGCCAAATACAAGGGAGGACTAAAATCCCACAAAATTTCCTAAAAATCTAAAAAAATTTTCAAAAATTGCCGTCGTTAGGGGTGTATTTTTATTTCGTTTCATCCGAAAATTTTGGCTATTTCGTTTCGAAACGAAACGAAATAAAATTTTTTCTGTTTCGTTTCGAAACGAAACGAAATGGAAAAAAGGGCACGAAAGAGCGAAACGAAACGAAATTTCGATCATCCCTGATTCGGACCGGCATGCCCCCAAACCTAATAAAAATAAAATCATTCAGTATGGAAGGAATAAAAAATATAATATAAATTATGTATTTGATAATTAAAATTTAAAAAATTAACAAAAAATTAATCATTGAATGAAAAAACGGGAAAACTAATAAATTTGAATTTTTCTTTAAGTAAACTAATTGGAAACTTTCCTTCCTTCTTTGTTCGAGTATTTAATCCTCCAATAAATCCATTCAATTTTTGTTTTTTAAATACTAAATTTAAAAAAAAATTTTTTTGAATTATTAAAACATTTACTAATAATGTCTCCTTCTAAAGCATCAATTTCATCTTTATTTTTTGCTTTATAATCAGAAGTTGATATCATTTCTTTATCTAATTTTATTAAAAATATATAAATATTAAAAGAAATTTTGAACTTAAATTTGAACAAACTCTCAATAAAGTCAAATATTTTACATAAAAATAAATTTTTTATTGCCGTTTTGGAAGCTTTTTAATAAAAAATCTAATGTCATCCTTTATAGCAAGGCTAGCTGTTACGTATCGACTTGCGGTTGTGTCCGATACTAACAGAACAAGACTTGACTAACAACAAGGTTTATCACAAACAACAATTACAATAGAAATAGGCGAGACTATGCGTTGCTGCGACTAAGGATTGACTCGGTAACTGACTGACTCCCTGACTACTAAAAGGCTTCGCCTTTTCTACTAAGCACGCCACCCTAACACCTCCCTTCTTTAATTAAGTCGGGACTTCGTTTCCGACTTTTCAACTAGACTTGGTGGGCTTACAAAACTACTAGCCAACACAAACAAAACATTGAAAATACAAAGGGCCAAAAATACAAGGTGAGCAACAAAAGGGGGAGATACAATAATTAAAACAAAAATTTACAATAACACTATTATCACACATTTATTTATTTACATCTCATCTATTTCCGAACATCTCCCGTCTCATTGCTCCCGTGCGTTGGCTCATCTGCTGGTTTCTCTTGCTGTTATCTGACTGCGCTATATAATTTATGCCAAATTGAATGGGCTCTTCTCTGTAATACTTCGACTTTGTGTTTTCCACTACTAATCTTTTTGTCGGCCTAATTATTCTTTTCCCTAACTCTCTCGGACTTGACATATTTCTTTGCCGAATTTGTATATTTCTTATTGGACTAACTACATTTCTTATTGGACTAACTTGTAGTGGATTCTGAATATTATTTTGTTCCGAATTTCTCACCCAAGTGTTTACAGACTGTTGTACTTCGCCTTGGTTTAGACTTAATGGACTTATAGCTCTTATCTGATTAATATGTCTAGTGACTATAGCCCTTAATCTTTCAGACTGAATCTTCATTACACTCCTTTTTGAGTTACTATGGTCCCGACTAGCCACTCTTTGTTTTTATTTTTGCTATAATTTGCAAACTGGACTTTATCTCCTATTTTGAATTTCCTGACTCGGGCTCCATGATGTTTATCGAACCATGTCTTCATTCTACTACGAATTCGCTCCCTTTCAGAATCATTTGCATTTGGTCTTTCTGGGTAGACTAATGCCAATTTTGTTCTTAACTTTCTACCTAAGAATTCTTCTGCAGGTGATTTGCCCATTAATGACTCATGAGGCGAGGCTCTATAATTGAATAAGACTTCTTCAACCCAGTTGGGTTTTCCCCAATTTTTCATCATCATTCTTTTAAAATAATCAACGAATCTCTCGAAATGTCCGTTTGACTGTGGGTGATAAGGTAGACTGAATTTTTGACTTATTCCTTTACTTCTACAATAACTCTTAAATTCATATGATTGGAATGGACTTCTGTTATCTGAGACTATGGTTTTCGGGAATCCATAACGGGTAAAAGTCCAATCTAAATGCTTTAAAGCATTCCTTGCGCTGGTTGTGGTGTTACCGAATATTTCAGGCCACTTTGAATACGCGTCAATCAGAATTAAATGTTTTTCCGTCCTTACATGGGCCTGCTAAATCAAGGTGAATTCTCTCCCAAACTTTACTTGGTACTGGCCACGGACTTAACTCAACCTTGACTGGCATTTTTGCTGCTTCTTGGCATGCCTGGCAATTTACTGCCATTGCTTCGATCTCTTGACTTATTCCTGGCCAATAAATATATTCTCTTGCCAAATTTTTCATTCTGACTATCCCTGAATGGGTTTCATGTAGTGTCTCTAGAATTTCTTTTCTCAATGACTTCGGAATGACTACTTTGTTTGCAAACATTAAGCACCTTCAACTATTTGTAGATTTTGTCTTCTCTCTGACCAAAATTTCAATTCAGAATTATCGACTTTCTTTGGCCAGCCCTTACTAATATTCTTCATGACTTCGCTCAGTACTTGGTCTTTTCCTGTTTCGAATTTGACTCGACTACTATCTATCGGAATTTCCTCCAACATAACATGCAAGACTTCTTTAACTGTTTCCTCTACTTGACTAATTTCTTGGGGAGGTCCCGAATCTGTTTCGCTAAATTCTTCGACTATGGCAATTACTTTATCTTCTGTGTCGTTATTTTTCTTTATTAGTCTTGAAAGACTATCTGCCATCCCCATTTTATCTGTACTTACAAACTCAATATTGAAATCGTAATTCGTCAGAATTAATGCCCATCTTTGTAATCTAGAGGCAGTTTGGACTTTTATGCCTTTCTTACTCCCAAATATGGCGACTAACGGTTTATGGTCCGTTCTAAGCCTGAATTTGCGTCCAAATAACATTTTGTGGAATTTTTGGACTGCAAATACTAGTGCAAGACCTTCTTTCTCAATTTGTCCATAATTTTTCTCTGACTGAGTCAATGACTTACTTGCATATTCAATTGCTCTTTCTGATCCGTCTGGGAATTTATGGGCAATCATTGCTTCTACTCCATAATTTGAGGCATCTGCCGTGACTATGATTTCATATTGAGGGTCAAAATGCGTTAGCATAAGCTCCGAACTTAGAATTGACTTTACTCGGTTGAATGCTTCTTCTTGCTTATCTTGCCATTTCCATTCTTTACCCTTTTGGAGTAACTCATCTAAATGTCCTCTTATTTGGTGTAATTCCTTTACAAACTTTGAATAATAATTTATCGAGCCCATGACTGACTTTAGCTCTTTAACATCTGTGGGTCTCGGTAACTTCTGAATGATTGCTTTCTTTTCTGGGTCAGGTTTTATTCCTTCCTCTGAGACTATATGACCCAGGAATTTCAATTCCGACTTGAAGAAATTACATTTCTCTAACTGAATCTTTAAGTTATAATTTTGAATTCTTTCGAATAACTCTAACAATGTCTTTTTATGCTCCTTTTCATTCTTTGAGACTATTATCAAATCGTCTAAATATGCGAATACTCCTTCCAAACCACTAATTAGTTCATCCATTAACTTTTGGAATATCGCTGGCGCTGACTTTACTCCGAATGGTAATCGTTGGACTTCGAATAAACCTCGATGGGTATTAATATTCGTTAATTTCTTAGATGCCTCATCTAATTCGACTTGAAGATAGGCATCTCGCAAATCTAATTGCGAAAAGACTTTGCTACCGTGAATTTCTGACCAGATTTCTTGCGGAGTTGGCAATGGGTATTTATTTAACTCTAATGCTTTATTTAAGCCTGTTGAATAGTCAATACAGACTCTGATCTTTCCGTTTTGCTTCCTGACTGCCAGAATAGGAGCAGCCCAATCCGCGAATTCGATTGGTTTAATTGCACCAATATTCAACAATCTATCTATTTCTTCCTCAACTGACTTTTTGACTCCGAGAGGGACTGGTCTTGCTCTAATAAAGGCTGGTTTTACTCCTTTTTTCAAATGGAGATGTGCTTTTATTTTAGTGCAATTGCCTAGCCCTTGATACTTGACTAAATTTCGCTTTCAATTCCTCCTCTATACTTTTTTTACTGTCATGGGCCATAAATACTTCATTTTCTTTTCCGACTATGTCTGTAGGTTCAGCTTTGTTTAGACTTGTAACTATCGGGAATCCTAATTTGTTTTCGAATACGACTATCCATGGCAGACCAAAGAGATTCATCTTTGCCTTCGTTACATAAACTACCATCTTTTCTTCGACTTCGTTAAGTCTGACTGTGCATTCAAAATTCCCAAGAATTGTAAACTCATGACCTGTATAACTTTTTCCAGAAAATTCGACTTCTGACAAAGCTGGGCTTCCGACTAATTTCCATGTATCTTCTGTGATACAACTAATTTGTGCCCCCGAATCAAGAATAAACTGTTCCGACTGATAGGATTTCTACTGTTTCTTTCCTTTCGAATTTGGACTTGTACCACTCATGAATTGTCTTTACAAAACTCATTTTGACTTGGTGGTTGACTACTCGACCGCGCCACTGTTACGTATCGACTTGCGGTTGTGTCCGATACTAACAGAACAAGACTTGACTAACAACAAGGTTTATCACAAACAACAATTACAATAGAAATAGGCGAGACTATGCGTTGGCTGCGACTAAGGACTGACTCCCTGACTATAAAATGCTTCGCCTTTTATACTAAGCACGCCACCCTAACACTAGCCAAAACATATACCTAAGTGACTGTTTTGTTTTCGAATATACCCTAAATTGGACAATTCCACAGTTTTCCCAGAAATTCCCAATTTTCGAAAATCGGAAATCCGAAAGTTTTTTTGAGTCGAGAATCTCAATTACCAGAATCGGAAATTAAACTTTACCGAAATTGTTCAAGAAATTTTTCAGAAAAATCGGGAGATATTAATTATTTTCTTTTATATTTCTCCAAAATCATTTTTATTATTCCATGGAAAATTTAAGGGTTCGGATTGAAATAGTAAGGTATTTTAACCGGCAGATTCCTGGTCCTTACAGTTTTGAGAGTCGGGTTACTTTTTTCTATAGTTTACCTCCCCCTCTTTCAGCATAATCATAATCAATTGAATAAACATTATCCCCTGCATAGCCTTGATATGCTTGCATAAGTTCGTAAACAAGACGGCAAACCTTTAAATATATAGATTTAAAAAAAAATTTTTGGCTCTAGTTTAGGATATCCATAGAAAATTACCATTTAATGTACCATTAATTACCATTTAATAAGATCAGGCTAATATGTAAATATCAGTTAAATGATAATTATCCAAAGTCGGGCAGCCCGGGTATTTGAAGGAATTAAAAACAATAAAACATTTTGAAGAATTACAGTATTTATTTAACTATTCATAGACTTACATTACTTGAAAATGTACAAACAACAAAACGACATTTGGCAAGGGTCCGAATTTCAGCAAATATTGCTAAGAAAGACTCCTCAGAACGTCGCTGTGGATCATTGTATCGGTTTCCATCTTTTTAAAAGAAAATTGAATTATTAATCATGAATCTAGATTAAATGCATCTTTTGAAGCAAGATGTTTTACGTAACAGTTCGTACATATTTTGTATTATATAGTCAAGATCGAAAAAGAAATAACCATGAAAATAGAAAAAGCTTTAAAAATCGTAAACTAAATTTGAACGATTTAGATCTAGGACCGATACATATTACACCTTTCTCTTAACCATAATTCTGGGCATTCAGTAAACATCCCCAGCTTACACGTATGCATAAATTCTTGTGTTTTCGGGTTCAAATTTTTTTGCAAAAATTCAGAAAGGATCGGCTTCAAATCTGGCATTTCAGGTAATGGCTCCTATTTTTGCTTTGAATGATAAGGAGCCAAGTTTTGTCTCGGTCGCAAAAACACCAGTAGAACGAAAATATATCATTCCCGCTCCTTTTTGGCAATACAAAAAGAAACAGAAAACAAAATTTATTTCGTTTTCTGTGAGGAATTGTTGAAAGAAATTTAACTAACAAGAAGCATTAATTTTGTTGTGTAAAAGCTCATATTGACTTCCCCAACTTTTTCGTAATTCTTCAATAATTGTTTTAGGTTCATCAGTTGCAATAAACAATCTCCGTTTATTTAAAGTTTTATTTTTTTGTTGTTTTTTCGAATTTAATTTTGAATTTTGGATTTTGATTTCTTCAGAATTATACCAGAAATCAATCCATTTCTAAAATTAATTTATGATTTGTTTTTGATAATAGTTGTGAAATTACAACTATAATAATTAAAAATTATTAATATGGATTTATATTTTTTACATAAATCTTGTGATATTAATGCGATAAAGATGTGTAAAGAAATGACTGGTTGGTAGCTTTTACAAGGGCCGCCAGATGTTTTTTCATAATTTTTGTCATCTTTTTCAAGCTGTTCATTCAGACAGTTTGCTAACTAAAGCAGTTGATCCCCCAACAAAATAGGTAATATTTGTGAAATATTTTTCAATTACCATATATTCGTCCAGTTTTTGAAAAGGTGCTTCAACGCCCTTATCCGTTCTCCTCACGTGAATACCAGCAAAAGATGCTTAAATAAAACGAATTAATGGTAAATTTGGATTTTAGTATTGAATTTTAATATAAGTTTTGTCAAATGATAATGTATCGTGTAAGATTTCTCCAGAGTCTCTTACTATCTCCTTGATTTTTCCGGTATGAATTAATCATGAAAACTGTTCATGATTTGAACTCGCTTGCAGGTGATAAAACACTGAGCTTTAGAGTTGGCAACATTATTTTCTTAAGGATATTACGACTCGCTTAAGTTTTGAATGCAGCAGGATAAATCCTCATTAATAGTTTTTATTATTCTGCCTAATGTGTTGTTCGATATCTCAGTTTGAGATAGTATATCGAAAATATTGAAACAGCAGCACTTAAGGAGTTTTAGATAGCAAAATTTATTCTTTTTGGATAAAATAAACTAAATTTCTAACCATTTCCTAAATTGAATGTAGCCTCTACTTTGTCAAGTTTAGCAGATGTAGTCTGATTTTCTCTCAACACAAATTTTATTATCTAAAAATTAATATGTTAGGTATATGCTGAGTTATTCAATATTGGATGTTGTGAAACTAAAAATATTGAGTTTGTCAATGTTAAAATTGGTTGGGGCAACGAGATTTTTCACTTCCCTAGATTATTTTTTACAAACAGATTTAAAATTTAAAAATAAATAATTAAATACCTGTCCCATAAACCAAGCTGGAGGGTTTGTGTGATGTTCGGTTAAAATTTCTTTAAATTCTAAAGGAACTGCCTCAGGACTATGAGGTAAAATTAACTCTCTCTCAACTTCATATCTTATACGAAGGAGGAGAACTTTGTCTTGTTGCTCTGTACTTTTATATTTTGAAAGAGGGAGGAAGGGTCGAACCTGAAAATATTTTTTAATCGCAAGCCCGACAATTTTAAACAGAATTATAAAAAAACTCAGTTCAAATATACCGTATTTCTTCTATTAGTGCGACCGGTCGGTTTATTTTTCAACCTTCTTCTAGGGGGTCGGTTTATTAGAAGGGTTCGGTCTAATAGAGACAGCTGCACTATTAGAGGATATACGGTATTAGGTAATCTAAATATGCCCCTCTCCGTTCCTTCTAACTTAGAGTATGTTAACTTGAGAATCCACATTAATTAACACGTCCGGGCATGGGACAAAAGAAATTTTCAAAAACTCGACTCAAAATCAACAGTTTCCTTGGAAATTTTTTCATGAAAATGAGAAAAATCTAAAAATAATTCCGGCCGTTATTTAAATTAAAGTCAATTTTTAAATATTAAAATATTCATGTAGGCTACATGTTTTTCGTAGTTGCAACTTGTTATTTGTTTAAAAACATCTGTCCATTTAAAAGCATAATACCATTTTGAACCATCATTTTCCAAAACCAATGTTCGGTTAGATGAGGTTGATATATGCAAGCAAAAACTGAACAAAAATTTTAATCAAAAAAGGTTTTTTAGGTATTTTAGCGATTAGTTTTAATATCAATAGAAAAGCTATTCATAAACTTTCTTTTTATTAGAGTTCAGCGGGATCGGGATCCCGGTCGGGATCGGGCGGGATTATCCCAGGTTTTTCAAATCCCGATCCCGATTTTTCTGATCCCGGTCCCGAAATATATATCCCGATCCCGGCCAATTTCAATCCCGTGCCGGGATCCGGGATCGGGATCGGGATGTGCATCAGATCCCGATGCAAATCCCGATTTTATAAATTGATTAGAAGTCTGTAAAATAAAGTTAACAGAAAAGAGGAGGCGTGAAAGTAAGAAAAATTTTCGCCTGCGGCGCAGAAAATAGAAGAAATTTGGCAGCTTGACATCCAAAATTCTTAAAATTTTCGCCTGCGGCGCTGAAAATTGAAGAAATTTTGTGACATGGCACAAAACATGGCACTTTTTGTGACTTGGCACTTTTCGCCTGCGGCGCTTAAAATGGAAGAAGCCCAATCCCATTTATCCCCCCCCCCCATTACCTTATCCCCCCTTAATCCCCTGAACCGGAAAGTAAATCATGCGTCTATGAGACCTAAACTAGATAGTTAGCACCGCAGTGGAAAGAATTATGTATATTGAGTCTATGTGAAAAAAAAATTTAAATGTTTTTAAAAATTTTTTTAGTAAATCCCGATCCCGATTTTTCAATCCCGGTCCGATTTTACTACATGAATATATCACTTAATCCCTCAATCTGTTTTTAATCGTCCATATTTGAACGTAACGCACTTAATCGTATAGACTTGAACGTTTTGACTTGAATGCCCTTGGCCTTCCAAAATTAAAAAATATTGCCTGCGGCGCTTAAAAGGGAGGAAATCTGGCACCTCCAAATTTTTCAAAATTTTTGCCTGTAGCGCTTAAAATAGAAGAAGCCCAATCCCATTTAGTCCCCCATTACCTTATGTCCCCTTAATCCCCTGAAACGGAAAGTAAATTTTTCCCGATTTTTCAATCCCGGTCCCGATTCGGGATCGGGACCGGGATCTCCATTCCAAATCCCGATCCCGATTTCGGCCAATCCCGATCCCGTGTCGGGATCGGGATCGGGATCACCATTCCTAAATCCCGATCCCGGGTTTTTGTCAAAATCCCGATCCCGCTGAACTCTACTTTTTATCATCCGTTTTAACGGATGACATAACCCTTATAATTAAAATTAATAAAATTGCCTGATATGGTGAATGATACAGCCAAAGCCACAAATAGGTAAATTTATCTAAATTAATTTTTATAATTTTTTATTCAAAATTTTCATTTAAATAAAAAACCCTACATAACAAACAAGAAGTCTTCTATTATTACAATCATCTGGATATTGTAATTTATATAAAGTATTGTTTACATGTTGAGACAAATCATCAAGTACTTTTTTATGTGTATCTACATTTGATTCAATAATTTGGTCAATTTCTGATAGTAAATAGCCAAACTATTTATTGAGAAGAATTATTCCAGATTTTTCCCAGAAAATAGAAAAAGATTTGAATGTGGTGTTAATTAGAAATTTACCAAAAAAAAAGTCAAGGGTTGAGAATTTTTTCTTTTATTAACAAAGTTTAGGTAAATAACCGTAAAATTTTTTAAAAATTTAAATGTGTTTCCTCGACATTTAAAATTTAATTCCAAAGTTTGATAATTCACCAATTACAATTTCAAATTATTTACTATTTACAGTTACGTCAATAAGTATTTAATTAAATAAATACCTGCTTTCTAACTAATTCACTTCTCGAATCCCTCAAATTGTCTTTAGTATTGTAGCTAAAAGAAATTCCCAATAGATCAAATAAATTTCTTAGCCTATGATGAATCTCAATAGTTGTTGATTCAATCTTATAATTTAAATATTAATTACTATATACATAGGTAGATTTGTCGGTTTTAGACCGAGCAGAAAAACGAAGAGTTTATTCATTTCTAGAGTTTAATTATTTTTAAACCAATATTCAATTCCAGAGGTAGGCGGAATTCCGATTTCCGACGTTTTTTCCCTCCTATTTCCAAAAATTTAGGCTGATTTCCAATTTCCGACAGTTCCTAGGCAACTTCGTCATTTCCAACCTACCTGTTTAATTCTTAGAGGAAAATAATCAAAAATTTATAGGAATAAGTTAAAGTACATATAATTTTAGGCAAAGTTTTTCGATCGTGATCATCCCCGATTCAAGATTTTAAAAAATTCAAAAAAAAATTATTCCAAAAATAAAAACAAACATTTTGTAAATTTAAACATTTATTTTTATCATTATCTGTTAAAAGTATATTTGAATGGAATACAACTTGTTGATTGTTTGAGAGATTAGAATAATAAAGATATATTGTTATAAATATTAAAATAGAACAAGAAATATAATAAATTAATTGCATTTGGGGCTATAAAATTAAAAAATTTTTTTACAAATTTTAAAAGAATTAAATTATTTATAAATTTTGTTGTTCTGTTAATGATAGCATTTAAAATTAAAATTTTTGGGCAATAATTTCAATGATAATCTAAAATATTTTTTATTTATTAGCAAAAAAACATACGTATAATTAAAGAAAAACGTTTCCGTTATTTAATAGTAATCATTTTAAAAAATCACTTTCGGATTTCGAAATAAGATTGATACAATCACCCCCATTTTTGTTCAGTTTTATTCCACTTTATTTTTTTTATGAGGTTGAAGATAGTTTTGGATCGAATTTTTTACTCGAATTTTCCCTGGGGTTTTATTCAAAATTTTTTCCAATAATTTTTTCTAGATCATTGGCCTAAACACCAACAAAAATACCACAAACGATCTCAAACGCTAGTGATCAATGTGAAGATTTTATAAGTAAAAACAATTATTTCGATAAAATATTTCGATTATTCGTGTTGGAATATTTTTATTCTTTCTAGTTTGGCTGTTTTAGTGTTAAACATTTAAAATGTAAAGTGAAAATATACGAAACGTGTAATTTATTTGTTTATTCTAAATTCAAAAATTTTATTATTTTTTATTTGAAAGAATTTTCATGTAAAATTATAATGATAAAGAATAAATTTAGCAAATCGAGGGAAAAGCGCTCGATAAATTCTTAAACAAACAAATTTATGAGAAAGCTTTTTACAGGAAAAGTTTTTTACAGGAAATCCTTCCAAGTCCGTAGATTTCCACCTCAACCCTAATTGATTCTTTGCTATCATACTCAACTTCACGACATTAACTTCAAAGCTGTGCTTCCTCCCACTTCTGTGCCGCAGGTGAAAATTTTGTAAATTTTCTAAGACACAGAAGAAACTCCTGACGCTAGAACGCCAAAATTGGCTAAAAATATCGCTAAAACGTCATGACGCACAGCCCTGTTATAGAACTTAGAGGTCTATAACTTTTGCGATTTGTTTGGAAATACATAATAGTGAAAAGAAAAGGAATCTCTTCAAGCTACGACAATACCAGAAGATAAGTATTGTCGGCAAAATTTACCCCTAAATAATTCCCTCGAATTAAATTAGAAGTATTCTTTAAATAAATTTAATATTTATCCAATAAAATATTATTTTAATAATAATAAAAGCTTAGGAGAAAAATCCTAGAAAAAATGACTGTTCAAAGACAAGTGAATAATAATGGTTTGGCCTAGCGGGCGGAGCGGCCAAGCGGGAAAAGATGAGCCGAATAGGCGATAAAGAGAAGGAACATAGAAAATAGGAAGACGGAAGCGATTGGAATGAGTGATTAAGTGTAAAGCCTGGGAAAATTATAATAAAAATATTTTAATAAAATAGAAAAATAAAATAATAATTAATAATTTTATATTTTATTTTCCTCATTTCCCCTTGTTTTCACAACAATAGACTATTAGTGAATTAACACAATAAATATTTATACATATTTTTATATCAATTTATTAATAAAACGGTTCTTGACAACATTCTACTCCTTTCTTAAAATCCAAATTTTTATCTAAACTTGTGCCTCTTTGTACTTGATATCTAACTTTTGTTCTAGGATGATCAGCATGGAAATGTGGAAGAAAGTTTCTATCTGAAAAATTGGATTATCAATAATTTTTTTGCTAGCTAGAAAGGGGTGAATTAAAATTATATTTCTGCATATTTTAGTGTTTTGGAAAAGGCCATCCTGCCCACATTTTTGAAATTTGTCTCACCATTATTTAAGACATAACGTTGATACTCGTTATTAATAGTGAGAAGAGCAAAAATGCTTTGATCATATCTATAACACGATGGAATAGAAGAAGCTTCAGGACAGCCTTGTTTTGAACCTTCGGGAGTAATACATTGTTTAGTTGCTGCACAAAGAAGAGCCCTTTTAAAACATTAGTTTTACTGTGTTTTATATTTTTATGCGTAAATCTGCCCTCTCATATCCCTTGGAGGATAAGGTACTTGAACTTCAACGCCCCTATTAAAATTTGAGATATTAAAAAATTCCTTTACACCATTTTAGCAGCTGTCTTGTATACTCGCTTTTATGCATTATATTAAAACCAGCGGCGATCATTCTTTCGTCCCATTTATCTTCAATTCTAATCAAGTTGGACACCAAAGGGATAAAATTATACATTCCTACGAATTAATAATAATTTAAAATTTCAAAAAAATAATATCACTCACTTACGTTTGTTGCAAATTGTACACTATGGGGAGGATCTAAATTTTAAATAGAAAATCTTTTCGATCCTCTGTAAAGGTGTTGACCCGAAAAGTCTATTTAGATTAAAGCTACCTGCACTTCCAGGAAACACAACTTCAGAAATTGTCGAATTTTCCATCCCATCAAGAATTGAATTTAACGAAGCTCCATTTTCAAGTACTATAGCAGAGTCCATCCATACAAAAGTATCATATTCAGAATATATTTCCTTTTAATTAAATACCAAATAATTAATTATATAAATTATGTAAATACTGCTAAAATGTATATTTTCCATGCATAAACAAGGGGTAAACGGAGATCCGCAGACATAATGCTCCAATTAAATTTTCGCCATTCTAGTCCACAAACTGCATTTAATTCTTCCATCTTTTTTATTTAAAATTATTAGAAAGGAAATTAATTTTTAAGTTAGGTATATTAATGTAAAGCATATAGCTATTAATTTCCTAAGGCTGAGCAGTAGGCGGCGTGGTGTAATGGCTAACACATCAGTCCGGTCTACTGAAGATGCTGGTTCGCTCCCAGCCGCCGAATAACCTTTTGCACTAGCTAAAGGAGAGAAATAGCTATAGCCCAGCTGCTTTACTTTAATTATAAACTAAATAGCGACATTATTATATCAAAATCACCTTGTTTTTATCCTTACTAACACCCCCAAGATCATAACCAATAATTTTTTGAGAACACCCAAATTGTTTTTTCAGATCAAATATAAGTTTTTTCATTGTATTATAGTATGGGATACTCGAAGCAGTAACAAATGTGAACCCTTTACTTCCTGGCCTTCTCAGCTTTAAAAATTTTTTAATATTAATGTTAAGGTAATAATTTAATTGAGGAATAAGAAATACTAAACGGTAACCCTTTTAATCTCAATACACTTTATTTCTATCTAATTTAAAAAAATTTCATATCTATTCAAATCTATTCATTATCGAAACAAATTTTGACGATGATTAAATGATTTATAAGCAGAAACAATAAAAAATATCCGGTAGCGGGGATTTGAAGGGATATTGCCGATTTAAGGACTAATAAACCTTGTTATTCCTCAAATCCCCTATCACATTTATTCCCTCAATATTAGAGCCCGGACGGAGGGCTCGGTCGATATTTTTTCGATAAATATCGAAAAATACCGAATACCGAAAAATATCGAAAAAACCAAAATTTTCTCGGTCGATATTTTTTCGATAAATATCGAAAAATATCGAAACCGAAAAATATCGAAAAAAAAGTCTCGATATTTGTCGATTTTTCAAAAAAAAAATTAAAAAGTTTATAATAAATGAATAACAAAATTTTTATAAGCAAAATATTTAATCAATATTTATAATTAATGATTGGAAGATTCCTATTGAGGAATATTAGCATCTCAGCCTTTCGGGGATTAAGACTTCTCCGACGATATGTATAAGTATCACGGGCAGTAGAAAATAACTGTTCGGATGCAATGCTACTAGCAGGAATACAAAGAAATTTCTGTGCTTCTTTAGATAAAACTAAATTAAAAATTATTAGAAAGAAAAAGTTAGGTTACTAACGTGGAAAATTTTTAGCCCTTAATTTCCAAAAATCTAAAGGATCTTCATTTGATTGAATCAAATTTAAAGTGCAATAATCTGTAACTTCCTTTTCAATATCTGGTCGTCCTAAATATTAAATTAATAAAAAATTCAATAGAACCCCCACTTATTGTTTCATCATTTGAAGAACCAGCAAGAGCTTGATTAAAAAAATCTAACAATCCTTTAGGTTTTTTGCTAATTGGAGAAATTGGCAAAATTTGATCTTCATCTATTGTCGTTTCAGGCATCCCAGCAAAATGTAAAAAAACTCGACGACTGAAATATGAAATAATTAATTTTATTTTTTCATTTTATGTACCGCAAAAATTCAGGAAATTCAGCCATCTTATCCTTGAACCTTGGGTCGAAAAACATTGCTAATTGATGATCGCTAAATCTATTATATACTAATTTATTTATTTTTACAAACGTGTCTTCCTTATAAACAAAAAATTTTGTCCCCAAGCCAGAGATTATTTGATCTCTTATTTTATTTACATCAGAATTTTCAAATTGTAGAAGTGAAATTTTTTGAATTACTAATTTTGCATAAGGATATTTGACAGAAATTGAAGAAGTTTCACAACAAAAAAGTCTAGTTAATTCTTCCAAAGGTTGCAATAATTTAGTAAGCTCATGTAATAAGATACTTTCATTGGCATCAAAAGTAAAATCAAATTTTTTGTTTTGTATGGCATATTGTGCAAGTGCTTCTTGTTGTTCTGCAATTCTTTTTATCATATTATATGATGCATTCCAACGACACGGCATATCCTATAAAATCTTGGATTTACTGAATTAATAATTAACCTGTAAAAGTGTTCTAGTTGGTATATTCAAATCCATTTGAATTTTTTTCAAAATGTTGGAAGCTAGAGGAGAATGTTTATAATGACCAACAATATGTCGACATTTTGCTAAAAGATGGTGATCTCCGATGGCATTTATTTAAAAGATATTATAAAAACAAGACTAAAACATACAAAAATTAAGCAAAAAATAAATGTAAACAGAAATTTCAAAATGTTAACTAAAATAAACAAATAAGCAGCCTTTTTGGCGCCAAAAATTCAAATATTTGTAAAAAATGGCGTTCGATATTTTTTTCGATTTTTTATCATTTGGTCGGTCGATTGTTTCGATTTTTAAATTTTTTCGATCGATATTTTTTCGATAAATATCGAAAAATATCGAATACCGAAAAATATCGAAAAAGTCAAAATTTTCTCGGTCGATATTTTTACGATAAATATCGAAAAAAATATCGAAAAATATCGATAATTATCGATGAAAAATCGTATCGAGCCGGGCTCTAATTAAAATCTAAATAATTGTTACATTAATAATGTAAATTATCATAATCCCCATTAGTAACTCAATCTTTATCACTTGATTTAAATTTACCAAAGCTTATTCTTAACTTTAGATTTATATGCTTATTATTGACAAAACTTTTATTAACAATATAGTATTATGAAGATGGAAACAAAATCAGATAAAATTTAAATCTAAATTTAACAAATTATAAACTAATTATTGTATAATTCCAAATAATTCTTCCTTCTTTTCATTTTTATTCCTTAATTGGCCCCACATTTTTTAATTTTGTCCCAATATAAATCTGTCCTAGCTGCAGTACATCCATTAGGTCCTCCATTGTGTATGCGAGACCATTTTTCACAAACACTTGCATTGGGCCTTTTGCAAAGGCTGAAGTAGCGATTCATATAATTCTTAATGAAACTTGAGATTTTGTTTAAATTAAAACTTTATTACTGTCATGCATTTATAAGCACAACTTTTGTTGAGTGCACAACGCTTCCATCCATCTTCAACCTTTTCCCCCTTTTTAAGATCAGGAGTACCGCAATCCTTGTAGTAGTTTAGTTTAATCTGTGTGTTATATTAATATTAATTGTGAAATTATGTGTATGCTGAAAAATTATAATACATATAGTATTTATTATCTCTTAGAATGGTCCTTTCCTTTGAATTACCCATCTAATAGAATGACCTCCTGAAGAATGATTGAAATTTAGAATGGCGGTTATTCTATTAGAGATGATGTGTTAATTATAACAATGGATCCTTAAATACTCTCAATAAAATTGTAATTTTTTCTTTTCATTTAACAAAACAGACTGCATGAGTGTACATATCAGTTTAAAATAGAGTTCGTCCGAGTCGGGTCGAGTACGAGTATACCCGACTCGATCTCTCGACTTTTTTACGACTTTACTCGTACTCGATACTCGACGTCTTAGTACTCGGCATTGCTCGTACTCGAAAACTTCATACTCGACGTACTCGGTGTAAATCGAGTATTTTTATGCCCCTATCTGCGGCGCAAAATGGAAGATTTTTGGCTTAAGGATCTTCCAAATTTCCCAAAATTTTCGCCTGCGGCGCTGAAAAGGGAAGAAATTCTGTCCTTGGCCTTCCAAATTTCTCAAAATTTTCGCCTGCGGTGCTGAAAAAGGAAGAAATTCTGTCCTTGGCCTTCCAAATTTCTCAAAATTTTCGCCTGCGGCGCTGAAAAAGGAAGACTTGTGTATATTGGAGGATGTGAATGGACTTGGGTGGATTTTAGTGATAGTCGGATATTTCAAGCGAATGATCCGGCCTTCCGGAACTTGGGTGTTCCTCTTGGCCTTCAGAAATTCTCAAAATTTAAGCCAGCGGAGCGAAAAGAGAGGGATAGAGCTACGGATCTCGTGATTACCTTTCGACGACATACCTAATCCGACGATATCCCAATTAATATCTCGAATTTCCCAGATTTTGCTCTTAATACACCCAAATCCCACAATAATCAGCCCAAATCCCGCTTAATCCCTTGATATCCATCTCATTCCTCTGTTATCACTTATATCCGCATAACCTACACAAATCCTCCGAAATTACATTATCCATTGATTTTCCACCCGAAGCCCGGAGACAACATGAATCTTGGGCGATATCATGGAATTTCGGCGGATTAAGAGGGATATCGGCGGATTAACGAAAATAACTTGGATTTGTATGATGATCCCCTGCATCTCTGTCAACAAATGCCCACTACCCAGCATTTATGATGAATAAAAGTATTGTTTTTATTAAAATTATTTTAGAATACTGTTTTATAAAAATTACTCGTTTTACCCGTTTTACTCGTACTCGTACTCGGCCTAATAATTGAAACTCGTACTCGTACCCGGACTTTTCATACTCGGCTTTACTCGTACTCGGGTTTTTCCAAATTACTCGTACTCGGACGAACTCTAGTTTAAAATAAAAAGATATTTATAACTATAGCGCCAAACTGTAGAGAAAAGGGTTGGAGTCATAAGGGCGCGGGGCCATTAGGGCGCCAGCACTAGAAACTGGCACTTAGGCGAAACCGAAATTTATGAAAATTTTCTCAAATTTCTTTAACATCATTGACTACCATCTCCAGAAATTTCAGAATTTTTCACCGAATATTTCTGAAGTTATAGTCGATAAACCGCGAAAAATTAGGGTTTTTTTCGGAAAATCAACATTTTTGGCCACAATTTCCGAAATCTTTATCAAAAATTCTGAAATTTTTGGAGAACGTAGATTAAGGCATGAGAGTTATTATTGCAAAATTTTATCTTTTTTGATAAGCAACTCACTGTTTTATAAGCTCGCGCCCTTATGGCCCCGCGCCCTAATGGCCCAGTCCCTAGAGAAAACTGTCAAAAATAAAGTGATTAAATGTCTGACAAACTATTCGTGACCCTATAATTGCAATAATAATAGTATTATTGTTCCCGTAATTATATGTCTTTAGATTGAAATCTCAACCTTTTGAGGATTTCATTTAAAAAATTAGGTAGGTGTACATAAACATAATATATCCAAACTTGTAAATATCCACAACTAACAGCATCATCATCCCATTTACATTTAAGAGGCTTGCATTGAGACTCAACAAAGCAGATACAATCTAAACATTTTTTATTTGGTACAAGTGCTTTTTGTGATTTTATTACAACAAACAACATAAAGGGGATTAATGCTTTTAGGGCAAACATTTTTTAATTTAAGGATTTTTAGGGATTTGAGGGATTTAATGAATTTTTAATTTAATTTTAACATAAAATTAAATCCTTAAATAATCCAAGTTCTAGACAAATATAAAAGCTGTTTAATTAATTAATAGACATTTTTATAAAAATATTTTTAAAAATATTATTGAAGAAATATTTTCCATGTTGAAAAGTTTATTATTTTGTTTATAATTTAACTAAATATTTTTAAAATTAAGTACGATGTAGAACGTCTGTGTAAATATTATAATTATATTTTTTATTAAGTGCAATTGACAAAATTATGTATACCTTCCGTTTTATATCTTTAATAAAATTTTTAAAAATATTTTTAAAATATATGTCTTGAAATCGTTATAAAACAATTTTTATTGCTCACCGTTTATCTGAATAATCCGATTTTTCAAATTAGTTTGGGGTTTTATTTAAGTTCGGTTATCTTATTTTCCAGATTTAAATATCTTTAAATTAAATCCCTGACATTATTCAGTAGATATTAGAAATGAACCAATAGTTTGATACAATTACATTTAATATTAACTTTCAAGACTCCTGGTTTTGGGTGTTGGGTCTTGATTTTTAGTTTTTTAGGTCTTGGTGGTGAATTCTGATCGGGGTGAACAACTTTAGAGTAAAAAAGGATCATTTGTAATTTCATAATATGTCCTTCCATTAATCTCGCAACTCTAGTTGTAATGAAGGTATTGAAAAAATTTAAAAGAATTTTTCTAAAATTACATAGTCTGAGAAGTTTAATGTAAATTTAACAATTTTTAACTGTTTTATATGTTAAAAAAATTCTTAATCTCACAGATAAAAACACAAACAAAAAATTTTTTAAATTTATGTATAATATTCTCAATATTTCAATTAAATAAATTAAAATTTAATTATAAAAAATCTAGCCGTGAGGTCTATCTAATGTTGTCAATTCTCGTTGCAATTTGTTATATTCCTATTAAAATAAAATTATTTTTAAATTTAATTTATCAATAAAAATAACTCAAATAAAAATATACCTTCAAATAATAGGCTAATGTTTTTGTCAATCCTTGTTCAAACGGAACCAAACATTTCCATCCCAATTCTTCCCGAATTTTATTAAAATTCTTTAAAAATTTAATAAATTTTTAATTAAAAATTTAATTAAAATTTACAATAAGATATCGTCTGTCATGATATGGACGATCAGCAATGGGGGCAAATTGAATTTTGGTGGCTTCTCTAAAATTAATAAGGAATTAAAAAATTTTCTCAAGAAAGGAAAGTTATGGAATTGATGGAAAGTAATGGAATTGAATTCTCATATATGGCTCAAATTTTGACCAGTCTATTTCTGATTGTTTCTGATTGAAGAATAGAAATTAAAATCGGTTGAGTTCATATCGAAGAATAGCAAAGAGATGGAATTAAATCTTTTGATATACAAAAAAAGATTTTTTTAGAATTTTAATTTGTAAGTGAAACACTACAAGAATACATATTTGTGATATATTTTAAATGGCAAAATTACCTATTCATCAACTTTTGAACTTTATTGTGAATCATTTCTGTCTAATATTTAAAAAATTTTTAAATGTTTTTTTCTGTAATTTAGAAAGACCAGGTTAATGTTGCACTTTTCAAAGTCTGTCCCAATATTGTAAATTTGAGCATTCTGGCCATTTTCTGTCTAAATCAGGAAAATTTTTAATTTCAAAATTTTCTAACCACAAGTCTAATAGCTTCTGCACAATCATCTACATAAATCCAGCTTCTTAAATAGAAGCAATTTAAATCTTATATTATGCAAATAACCTCTTGTGTCTACCATCTCCCATCAAAGGATAAGGCTTGCCTTCCAAGGCAAGCCTGGTAAATTTTGGAATTAATTTGGAGTAAGCTTGTCTAGGACCGTAAACATTGTTCTGAAAATTATTTATAATTCATTATTTTTCTACTTTTTGTAGTATTTTTGTAGTATTAATTATAATTTAAATTGGTTGATGGTTGAATGCCTTAGTAACAACTTTTGTAACAGAGGTATATCTTCTGAATTCGTGAATATAAAGTTGTACCCTATTATTTAAAGGGCATCAGACTGAGCTGTTCGCAACTTAAAATAGTTGCAGAAACGATCTGCGGTTGTAGACAGCTAACTGTCCAAACTATATTTTTATTCAGGTCATTCCAGGCCCTAATCGCTATTGCTAAATTAAATAATTTTTCTTGCAAAAATTTATTTTGCTTACCATCCTGACCATCACATATGGCAGCCTATAGGAGTGCTGAAAATTAACTGGATTTAGTTTTATCTCTGAATTGAAATTTGAAATTGTAAAAATTTTCTTAAATTTCAAAAAATTGATTTATTTAATTCGATAAATTAATTCATAAATTATTCAGAACAAGAAAAAATGTGAATTTCAAAAAATACTCACAACCCTCACATACGTAATAGCTTCGGACAATAACTTCACAGGCTGCTTTACTAGCTGCGTATGGATTTGTGGGGTTCAAAGGGGACTCCTCATCCTTGGGTACATTCTCATTTACTGAGTCACCATAAACTTCATCTAAATATTTGAAAAATAACTAAAGAATTTTTATTAGTTCTACCCGTGCTTATATGAACAAATCGTTTAATCTGCCCATGCGTGTTAATCGCCTCCAATAATGTTGTTGTGGCGATTACATTTTCTTGAATAGTCCCAACTCGGTCTGAGTAAGACTCGTCTACGTGTGTTATTGCAGCAAAGTGAATAACCTTAATAAAAATTCGAAATTTAGGGAAACACTTTTGGGTAGTGATAGGATCGGACCGAAACGGATCTTTCATCGGACCGTTCGAAATTCTCTCTATAATCGAGAAATCTACTTTTGACCAATCCTCAAGTCCGGTATCTATTTTATGCCACCATTCAACACTAGTTTCCTTTTAAACCGACCGTATCTATCTGATAAAGCTTCAAAAGACTCTCAACTAAAGGCTGTTCCAGCAATGTACCATGTACAAAAGTATAACGACCAGACTTTCTAACTTCAGGGATGACATGGTCTGCTGATGCTCCAACTGCCAACTTGTCGATATTGATAAATCTGTCAGAAATATGGTTTTACGATTTATTTTCTCTTTTCAAGGGTCCCTTTGAATCGCAGGGATTAATTTTTTTATTTTTTTTACAAATATCTGTGAATTTCTACAAAAATGGTCTATTGCCACACACTTATAAATTAGGTAGTTAGAATGATTTTCTTCAAATGGTATGAAAGAATTATTGTTCTGAAAAATATGTTGATAACTTTTAAGGCAACAATAATAAAATATTTTTATAAAAAAATTACTTTACTTTGAACTAGGCCATTTATCAAAAATATAATTGATAAAATTGGAGCCAATAAAACCACAACCTCCCGTTATCAAAACGTTATAAGGGCCTGTATAGTTGTTTTTATTTTTGCTGGTTTTTGAGAGTTCAGGACAATTATTATTCATTTAAAATTAAATATAATCCAAAAATCTCTCTCAATAAAAAAATTTTTTTTGAGTGAAAGGATGGAGATTAATACCAAATTTTATATAGATGAAGGAAAACGAAAGTTAATTATTTTGTTGTTCACTCCCGCTAATAAGCTTTTTGCCGATGGCAACGAATGCGAGGATTTGATGAGAGAATTTAATTAAAGAAGATTTTTATTCTTTTATTTTAATGTGTAAATATTTCTTGATTTTAGAATGATGCGCCAACAAAATTAAACAAGTTTTTTCTGTTGAGAGACGCTTCTCTAAAAATTAGCGCTTTTTATTATAAATAAAAATATTTGGTTGGCAACTTGAAACAACAACAAAAACGTAGTTTAAAAATAAATCGAGAGAATGATTTTAAAACAGGAATATTTTTATTTGTTTGATCCAGGGAAAGCTTGGTACTGACTGTTATTTTTATTCATATATTTTTATTTCTCAAATGAAAATGTTGGTTCAAGGAAAATCTTAGGATAACCTGAACCGAACCAAGGAACTGAACCAAAAAATCTCTGAATCCAAAACGCTTTTCAGAAAATAGGAAGAATATTTCTGGGTCTAAATTCTTCAGAAATGTCCGTGATCTTTGTAGAAAATAGTAATACATATGTATAATTACTTGAGTTTAACATTAGATGATAATTTTTTGAGATTCCTTCAAGATTACCGATTATAGATGAAAAAAAATATTAAGAGATTTGGGGATTTTTATATCAAAATAATATCGATGTCTTATCTCGTAAAATATTATTTGATGAAACAAATAATTTAGAATATTTTAAAATTAGTGATCGTGGTAATTAGACAGATAAAAAATTTTAAAAATTTATTTAATACAAAATTTTTAAAAGGAGAATATTTGTGTTGATATATATTTAATAAAAATTAAAATAAAATGTGATTTTCTCGTTTTATCGATTTAATCCAATAATTTAACGATAATCACCACAAATTCATTATGACCTGCTTTTTAAACGAGAAGGAAGATAAAATAAATAAATGAAAAAGGAAAATTAAATATATAAAATCCTTAAATTTTTAATTTATTTTTAGATTAATTTAATTAAATTTAAAAAAGTCTGAAAAAATGTTTTTGGGAAATAACTTTTATTTAAATAAAAAAATTTTTAAATTTTATCATCTTTTAGACCGGCATGGTGACATTCCAAAATTGGTTGTATCAAAGTAGAGCAAACTAAATGTTGTAATCCTAAAAGTGAGAGTTTCTCTCCTGTACAGAATATTTCACATTGTTGGGCACTGTTTTGAGCTATTTGTCTATGCCTACAGCAATTTAGATTATTCCGGCCTTGGGAAGCGCATTCCAAAAACTGAAAATAAAAACGTTTAAAAATCTGCAGTGCACGGACAAATCTTCAACTATTATCTGAACTAAATGATGAGTTTAGTGTTATCTTACAGACTTCTTACATTCGCTCCGGTTCCTTTTCATTAATAAAATTTGTGTATTTTAAGGTCTCTAAAGTATATTTATGGATATCCGATCTAGTAGATGACCTTGGACGGGGAATAAATGAAGAGAGAAGCTACATAGACATAAAAGTTCCGAACACACCATTATCCCATTCCCAATGACCAATGTTTCAGAAACCGAAGAAGTTATAAACCCAAAAATATACCTTAGAAATATATATTAAACCTCCACAAAAAGTTTTTTTTTAAATTTAGTGAAATAAAAATAAATTCAAAAACATACAGGACTAATATTTAAAATCCCACATTGCCCCTTTTCAAAAGCCATTTTAATTTCCTCTCTACTAGTATCATATCTACATAAAGGAAGACATCCAATAGGCATTAATCTTTTAACACAACAAGAATGTAATTGAACATTGGCCTTTTCAAGGGGAACACAGGGGATAAATTTGGGAGGAGTAGAGCATTGTTCTGTGTATTCTGTTGAAGAGGAAATAATTGCTGGATTATTTTCTGAAGGTTTTATGGTTCCGTTGTTTTTATTTTTTAAATCTTTAATTGATACAACAAAGGAACGAAGTAATTCTTTGTTGGTAAAGAGACGGTCAACAATGGAGTCAATTTCTGATTAAATTTGTAATTTAAAAATTTTAAATTTCCTTAATTATGATAAATTAAGGTATTCTGAAAAATTAAGACAATAACTGGAAAATTAAGGTATTTTTTTGAAATGTTGCATTGCCACAAGACGGGAAATTATCTAAAACTCAAGACCAACTTTTTGGTCTCAAAAGGCAAATTTATCTCCAATCGTTTAAAGACGAAATTTTATATATGCGTCTAAGATTTTTATTTTCAGCATCGCAGGCAAAAATTTTTGAAATTATTGTGACAAAGGAATGAAAATTCACACTTTTTGTGACTACTCCGTATTTTTATTTGACAGTTACTTTACGACGGGTAATCTATGATAAATTCTCACCTTCTCCAGATGCAAATCTACCATTTAAATCCAAATCCACCTTCTTACTTTCATTCCCTTGTGAAAATTCCAAGGCTGCCGGTTGCTTAAGAGAGCTAGGTTTAATTTTAAAACTCCAAAGCTGGTTAGCTGGTGGTGGTGGAAATTCAGAAAAATTTTTAGGTGGTAATTCTGGCAATTTTTCCGTAACAGTAGTCCTTGGCTTGTGAGGTTCCAAAACTGTTAATAAATAGAAAATTGAAATAATTTTGATTAACTTCAAATATTGTTAAATAATTTCATAATGATTATCGCAAAATAATCTCGACATGATTATCAAGATATAATTAAATGTTCACTAGATAATAGAGATCGAGCTGGGCCTGGACCAAAGCCTGGGTTTAGCTGTACGCAGAGTCCAGTCCCTGGCATTTTTTGACATTCCTGGACATTGCTTGGGCCTGGGTTTTTTCTGGACTACAGGTAGAGGATCCGGCCCAGGTTAATGAATCAAACTCGAGAGTTTGATTCAGGCTCTACAAGAATCTCGATTTCTACTACCTAATTATATCTCAATTTTCCTTATTATTGAAGGATTTTAAATCACTCATACCTTCAGTAATTACAGATCCAGAAACTTTTTCATTTTCTTTAACATCCTTATTTTCCTCATAATCACCCAATTCTTCCAATTCCTTCATTAAATCAGTTGATTTTAAAGGGCCATTCTTCGTTCTATTGTTTCCTCTCTTTCTATTACCAGCTGTCCCGTCAATAGCACCCCCTTCCGTTTTTATAATTCCAACTTTTTCTTCACTATTTCCTACTTTTTCTAGCGCTGAATCTATTGAAGCTGCAAAATTTTCTTTAATTTTAGCCGTTGTTTGTGGACTAAAATTTTGAGAAAATTTAGAGTTTTTTATGATTGAGAGTTAAATTCATTAAGAAAAGTAACAAATAGGGCCAATTAAGATTTCCCTATTTTTATTATTTTTTAAAATTTTGTATAAAGAATATTGTCCTCTCTAGATCTGGTCTAATCCTAACATAGAGCTTCTATAGGAAAATATTTTAATCTTAATTATTTTGAAATATTACGGTATTAAAGTTGGAAATTGTGTCGATTCAACAATAGCAGGTTCCACTCTAATTTGCTCCGTTCTTTCGTTAGAGTCCAAATCCTCTATAGGAACGGGAGTGCCTTTTGCATTAGGTGAATCTGGTGGAGGCAGAATTAATTGAAAGGGAGGTTGGAAGTTTGGAATGACTAGAAATGTTGATAAAAATAAATTTTAATTATTTTTAGCAAGACTGTCCGCAAATATTGAATATTCTATTGTCTAATTTAATTCTTATTTTACGTAAAAGCTATAGTTGCGTACAGTCCTGGCTGGAGGTTACAAGAATATATATGAATAATATTTTTGGTTCTAGGAAAATTAATTTCTAAGTAATCCCCGAACAATACCAATTTTGAACACCCACAACTAGGTCCTTGCTCATTTCTTCCATCATTTTTGTCAGTTTTTTCAAAATTTCTAAAGCTTCCCTCGGTTGTAGGACGTTTATTGTTTCCTCCAAATACTCCAAAAACTTTTCATCCGGAGTAGGCAGATTATCGCCAGGGAGATCGATGGAACCTCCAAAAGAGGTTACTGATGAAGGAATGCTAGCTGGGATGGATGGAGAAGGAAAGTTCTGAAAATTTTTTAAAATAATTATAAAGAGTGGAATAATTGTAGATTTTGCAATGAAACTTCAATTGTATGACAGGATCCCTGTTCATGAGCGAACATCATTTAACGCTTGAATATTATAAAATAAAGCTTTCAAATATTATAGCACGGGTATATGTCAATTCCTGATCACCATAGTATTGAAAGAATTTTTAGGCTAATGACATTGGAGCGGCCGGAATTCAATAATTTTAAACGAAGTTATAATTCTACTGGTCGCGGCACATTGACATACTCCCTCTCCCTCAGGCTATTAACGCCATGACCGATGTTACACAAAAGTTTGTTCCTATGTTAATCCGTTTCAGTTTTCCGTAAATGTTCTCAATTGTCGGCAAGTTAATTTAAAAAATAATAAAGCCTACCGTCGGTACTTTTGAAGAACTAGATGAAGGAAATGCTGAGCTTAAACATGAGGCAGTTGAAGTTGGTAAAGACGCACAGAGCTGGGCACAATTACTCCTAATTCGATTTGAGCAGCAAAAACTCGAAGGAATTCTATGACAGTCTAATTGAACTCTTGAGAGCTCTGGAGGAGGTGGAAGGGCCATACAGTACAAGAAAATATTTATTATAATAGGTATAGAGGGAAATAAAGAGCAAAAATTAGAAAATAACATTTAATAACTTAAAATTTAAATTATTATTTTTTTTTAATTTTTTGTCAGAGGATATACGGTGCTCTGTAGTCTCGTCAGATGTTAGTTTCGTCAGAGGACATTTTCGTCAGAATCAGTTTCGTCAGAGGCCTTTTTCGTCAGAAAACAGTTTCGACAGAAGGTTATTTCGTCAGAGATTAGTTTCGTCAGAAAACCTTTTCGTCAGTAATGCTCCCTTTTTAAAAATGAGATTAAACGCCAGTATTGTCACTTATACTAGGTTATTTGTTTCTGTATCGATTTGGGCAAATGAGGTGTCATTCGAAAGAGCTATAAAAACTGAGTCGAATTAGTTGTGGAAGAAGTTGATCCGACACTCCGGGACCGAATTACAGACTCCTGAATATTGAAAAACCGTGTTGGGAGGCTCAGTTCGTCGAACCGACTCAACTCGTCGAGCTGAGTAGGTTGATCAGCTTTTCTAAGCTCTTTCGAATGACATCTCATTCGCCCAAATCGATCCAGAAACAAATAACTTAGTACAATTCATAATAACGCGATTAATTAGATTTTTAAAAAGGGAGCATTACTGACGAAAAGGTCTTCTGACGAAACTAACCTCTGACGAAAAAACCCTCTGTCGAAACTGTTTTCTGACGAAAAAAGCCTCTGACGAGACTGATTCTGACGAAAATGTCCTCTGACGAAACTACCTCTGACGAGACTACCGGACACGGGATATACGGATGTCCTTAAAGAATAAATTTAAAAATAAAGAAAATATTTAATTAAATATAGCTAGATTATTTGACATATATTTCATTTCATTAAATAAAAGAATGAACAAAAATTGCTCGGTTCAGATCGATTATCCCCTTACACGATTTATGAAAAATGGCCTTGGTTTTTAAACAAAGCTTTAAAAAAGTGGCGAAGGCCGGTTTTGTTTGTTTATTTTTTCTTTACATTTTTGGGGAGTTGATTGACGCAAATAAAAGGAAAGGCTGGAAGTATGTGGAATTGTTGTTAAAAAATAAAAGAAATAGAGAAGCATTTTTTGTTAGAGGTGACTCATTTTTATAGCCAAAAAAATTAGACTCTTGTCCAGTTTATGCGTCCAATCGACTTTTATGCGTCCAATGAAAGTTTATGCGTCCAATCAAAAGAAAATTGGATTTTTCTTTATATTTTGAAGTTGGGGTTGGGTTCTTTAGCATTTATTCATGTTCGGGACCTACGCCCACTGGGTTTGGGACCGTTCCTTGCCCTATACCTCGAAATTTCTGAAGGTTGTAGCCAATTTTTAGAAATTTCGGAAAAACAATTATAACTTTCCGAAATTACGAGAGATAGGGCAAGGAACGGTCCCAAACCCAGTGGGCGTAGGTCCCGAACATGAATAAATGCTGAAGAACCCAACCCCAACTTCAAAATATAAAGAAAAATCCCATTTTCTTTTGATTGGACGCATAAAAGTCGATTGGACGCATAAACTGGACAAGAGCCAAAAATTATTTAAAGGTACCGTATTTATTCTAATATAACGACAGTCTCTATTATAACGACAGTCTCTAATATAACGACACCCTAGAAGAGGGTTGAAAAATAAAACGACACCCTTGTAGAGGAAAGGCTCGATTCTCGGTCCAGGTTTTTCTACCAAGCAAATCTTAGACTAGTTTCTTCCAACCAAAAAATACTTCAATCAAATTTATAAAGTTTATTTCCAATTAAAAAATGGTAGCGTCAATACAAAGCCAAGAACAGTGAAAGAATAAGAACAGAAGGAAGCCCAGAACAGAAAGAAGCTAACAGAGGAAGCAAGCTAGTACGAAAGCTAATTGGGGTTTGGAGGGGGAGATTATATAGGCCAGAAAAATAGGCGGGTAGACAGAAAAATATTTCGATCATTAAAGGCATAATAGGAACGATTAAAATAAAATGCACATATTTTGAATAATACAAAAGAGTGGAAAATTAAGTTAAGTTTTAGAACAAAAGAGCTAAAAATGTAAACAGAGTTTGAATAGATGTTTACAGCAAAAAATGGTTTTTTAGAAGGGTAAAAGTCCGAAAAAGGAATTTGCAATAAATGATGATTAATTTTAGAATAAATTAAAATTCAAAAATATATTTATTTTATTTTCCTCATCTTTAGTCGCTTCGCGACATTCCGGGCCGCCTCTAAAGTTTCATCCTCGATTTCTTTTTTCCATCTTTCTAGTATTTTCTTTCTCTTCTTGATCTTCGGCACATCATCCATTGCACCTTTTCTGCTCTCTTTCCATTCATGTGCCCAGCCATTCATAACATTAACAAAGATGGCGGGAAAGATCCAACTGGGGTTGATCGCAACAACGGTGGCAAAGAGCGTTAAAGAAAGCCAAGACCGGGTTTCAAGAGTCAATTCTTTTTCCATCCTTTCATTCGGTTTACATTTCCAGAGTTTATTGGTTGCGCGAATAAACATCCTCAAAGCGTCTTTAGCGCCATCCAGGATCATAGCAAAAGCGGCAAAGACAATCATGAACATTTTTATATCCATCCATGGGCAGCACAAGGCATAGAAATCTGGTGGTTCCAGTCTCTCTAGTTGCTGGCCATTTTTGTCAAGCAATTCTCGATTAGTCTTTTGAAGGGAATTGATTCGCACTCGAGTTTGTTTCAGAATTCCTTTTCTATCATCAATCTTTTTCGGATTAATATCACCATTCTTTCTCAAATTAGTTTTATCTAATAGAACTTTCAATCGCTTAGCTTTTTTGGATTCCTCCTCGGATTTTCTGCGTGCCAACATCAGCTCAGATATCAATTTCGCTATCTTTCTATCTTTCTCTTGGAGAGCCTTTGTCTTTTCATCTAACAATTTTTTAGCTTCAGACATCCCAGCCTTCGGTTTGTTTTGATCGTTCATAACTGTTGATACCACAGAGTTTTCCTTCGGTCCCTGTTTTGTGGGTTCTTCCTTCCTTTCATAATTGGGCATGGGAGGTTCATTTTGTCTTTCCCATATTGGATGGGCTTGTGTCGGACGTCTTGGCTTGAAAACAGGTGCCGGAGGACGCGACTGGAATGAGCTCCTTTGGTTAAATTCCAACATTTTCGGGCGGCTCTTAGGTTTGTTGGCTCGCGAAAAACAAACAAGAAAGTGGTGCCGTCCATGGCAATTGCTGCAACGACGGTTATTCTGACAATCCATAGCTCTGTGACCCTCCTTTAGGCAATTTATGCAACGGTTTTGTTCTTGCAAACGATCCTTCCTAGCCTGAGGGTTGTTATATTTCGGGCATTTGCTTGGTAGATGGTTTCCTTGGCACAAAGAACAAAAGGGTTTCCTCGGTTGACTAGCTACCGGAAAAGAACGGGTTTGCTCTGGGTTTGGCATTGGCAGTGGGCGTCTGTCCCTTCGTTGGTGCCAATCAGGCACCGTTGCAGGAGGTCGAGGCCTCGCCGAGGCCGAGGTTCTTGCGCATTTTGCAATCTCGGTCTCGGATTGACTGGTCTCGGAACCTCGGTCTCGGTCCCCGCCAAGAACCTCGTAGAGGAACGACTTTTGGATAAAATATGATTTATAATATGTAATTTAAATGATAATGCTAGAAAAATATTTTTTTGTTAAATCTTTAAATCACTAAATAATTGTTTTATATTTTAATTTTATCAAGCTTGAATTTTCTTCTTTCACTATTAATATTTACATAGTCGATTCATTCCATTTCTCCCAATAATCATCATCCTGATCTTCGGGCGTTTGAAACAAATTAGTTGGTTGGGTTGTTTGGAATTGATGTGCATCTTCATCAAGCTCTTCAGAATCATGTTCATTATCAGAATTTCCTTCCTCCTCTGTTTCGCCTTCAGAATTTTTATTTTTCTTATTTTTTGACTTAATAGTATAAAATGATTTAATTTCATTAATTGTTTCTTTTGTCACATTAATTGAAGTAAAATTATTTTCTATTTTTGCGATAAGCTTCTGAAGATCCACATCTACAGATTTCTTGCTATAAAAAACATAAAATAATAATTATAAAAAATTTGTTTTATATTGGTTATTAAAGGAAGGAAAATCTCAGCTATCTAAATATACGAAGATATTCATTTTTGTATTAGTCCCAGAATAAAAATTGCGTTTTCGCATTTCTGACCAGAATTTTAGCAATGATTTTAAAAAAAGAGAATATGTTTACGATGTATTGCTATGATTGTTGTAAATACAAATTCCATGTGCCGCCAAAACAACCTGAACAGCACGGTGTTGAATATTTAAATATTTTAAAAAGTTATTCATAGACACTTCCCCATATTTATATAATGCAATTATTCCATGAATATATTCTTTCTAAAATAAAGTTAAATAATGATTTATTTTTATTAGAGAAAACACCCACAGAATAACTCAAAAAATGCCAATAAAATTACTGTGTAAATCTCCTTTTACTTATAAACTTCTTTCACATTTACCGTAAATCCTCTAAAATAAGCCCCTTACCCAATAAAATTTTTAATTGTTGATTACCTAATTGTTGTGTCCACTCAGTTGAGTCCCCATGGAGGGATATAGAAGGATTAGAAGTGATTAAGAGGGTATTTGGGAGATTAACATATCTCCTTTTTAATCTAACAGACTATAGAGACTCAATGGGATATATACTAGGGAGATAATAATGTAATACATTTTTGACTTATCTCCAACTTTAAGGCATATCTAAGCTCTAAAATAAGCCCCCTCTAGATGTCGATCGAAAAAATAAGCTACGGGGTTTATTTTAGAGGATTCACGGTACCAAATATTCCTCATCTTCAATACGATCAAACCAGCGTTTTATTTTTGGATTTTTTGTCATATTTACAGCATCTCTGAATTTCTCATTATTATCCAAATAAAGTTTAATCAACTCTTTCTGTGTTTTATCACTTGGATAAATTACTTTATTCTTTTTAACAGTACATTCATTTTTCTTTTTTAATTCAGCCAAATTATTTTTAATTTTATTGGTATATTCTTGCATGTATTGTCTTCTAGACGACGACCCTTCTCCTTCATGTCGGGAAGTGCCACTCGTAGAAATAAAATTCCAAAACAATGCATTAATGAATAAAATAATGAAAATAAAAATTATTTTCATCTGAAATTTTTGTTTTGTTTTATATGGATAAAGAAATTTTTTGGGGTATAGCTGTCGTGAAAACGAGGGAAAATATATAAATAAAATTTATTTATTTTATTAATTTTATTTATTTATATTTTTATTAATTTTTAATATAATTTTTTCCCAAACATTACACAATTAGTTACTTTGCTCTTTCACGAGCATTTCCGTTCTCTTCTCTCTCTTAAATTATACACCTTTTCTGTTTGTATAAAATCCCCTATCTTATAACAATATATGTTCTTTTCAGTTCTTTTTAGTTCTTCTAAAGCTTTTTAGCTCTATTAAGCTTCTTCTTTGTAAAATTAATATATTTTATAAATAAATCTTTGGAAATTGTTTTCAATTTGTATTAAAATTGGGAATTAATTAGAAGTTTGATTGGTTTCGCCAACAAATACTTATCTTCTGGTATTTGTTGTAGCTTAGAAAGAATTATTTCTTTCAGTGGGGGCTCAGCGCTTTTTAAAGAAAAAAGGCAAGTTTAAATTTTTAAAGAAAAAAAATTAAAATTTTTAAATTGGGAAAAAATTTTTTTAAAATTTCCCTTAAAAAACTTAGAAATAAAGACTTTGTCATTTTCTAAGTAGACTGTTAGCAATTATTGTTAACAGCCAGTAACTTGTTTTCTGGGAAGTGGGAAAATTTTTAAAGGTAAAAATACATCCAGCAGCTCAACAGAAGACAAGTCAACGATGAGTAGCCCTTTGGAACAGCGGCTACAAATTACAATCAAAAAGATTGTCGAATTATTGAAGGCAGACCTAACTGAATTTGATTTAGATCGGGTCTTGGAAATGCCTTTAGAAGAAGAAATAATATATTTAGAGAGTTCAATAGAAGATTTGGACAATCTAATAAGAGGCCTCTGCGCGGCAAAAGATGAAATAAATTCGGTCTTTGAAGATTGGACTGAATTAAATAAAAAGGCATCAGCAGCAGAAAGGCCAGAATTCGACGCTTTTTTTAAAGCGTTCGAATTAAAGCATAGGCCAAGTCAATACGCGGCCGACGCAGAAAAGAAATTGACATCCTTGAGAATGTCAAAATCAAAGTTAAGTCGCAAATTGCGACTAAAGAAGCTTAATTTAAGAAGAGAAAATGCTCAGATTGAGCAAGCGCCACAAGTAACTCCTGCCACGCCAGTTCATTTTGAAATAAGGCATGAGGCGTTGAGCATAGGCAAATTCCATGGCACCGATCCAGACCTTTGGCCTGATTGGTGGGAGCTCTTCATGTCAATACATGAAGATAGTGGTTTATCGACCGAAAGAAAATTTCTTTATCTTCGGTCGTTCATTCCACAGGAGAGTCCTGCCGGTCTTTTGATCGACGGGTTCCAACCTAGTGAATATGGGCAAGCAATCGACTTGCTTAAGCAAAATTATGAAAATAAAGATAGAAGAATTAGAAACTTGCAGCAGCAACTTCTAACACTTCCACATTGTAACACTCTGGAAGATGTAAGAAAATTCTATCTGAATTTGGAACGAATCTGTCGCCAATTGGCGGGTCTTGGAAATGACACAGATTCGGACTTTTATTACAACCTGCTGGAAACCAAATTGACGCGACCAATGTTAAGAGAAATTTTGGTCGTTAAAAAGGAAGCTGGAGATAGTTGGACAACCAGCAAATTCAGACTCGAGCTAAAGAGGCTATTAGAGTCTGAAATGGAAATCTCGTCTATCTTAAAAAAGATGGGCGATGAAAAGAAAGGCGAGGAGAAAAAACAATTTTCCAAGCCAAAGGACGAACCTCATACGCCGAAAAGGACAGGCAATGAAAAAAGGATGAGTCCAAGGAATGAGGATGATTCATCTCCTCCGACAGTCGCTTGTTCGACTGTTGGAAAAACAAATCGAAAGGAAACGGTAAGAGAGAAAAAAGAAAAAAGATCTCTCTACTGTTATTTTTGCCAGAAAAAACACTGGTCTAATGAGTGTAGAAAATACTCAACACTTCAGGCGCGAAAAGAGCGTATTAAAGAAGACATGCGCTGTATTCGTTGTTGCAGACTCGGACACGAGGCAGCAGACTGTCAGCACCCATCGAAATGTTTGGGATGCTCAGGGGCACATCCGTTAGCGTTGTGTCCGAACCAGAAAATTCCACAACAGCCGAAGTTTAAACAATCGGCTGGCGTTGGAAAACAAAACGGGTTTAAGAAAAAATGGACTCCGAACAAATGGACTACGAAAAAATGGAAAATGGACTCCAAAAGAGCAACCGAGCCGGAAACCCAAGCAATAGGTTTCAAATACTGCTTGTTGAAATGCGTACAAGCAAAGATGTTCAACCCAAAATTGGGGAGGAATAAAAAAGTATCCGGAACAATTTTTATTGATTCTGGAAGCCAAAGTAGCATGATCTCGGAGAGACTTGCAAAAGAATTAAAGCTCAAGCCCTATTCCATGGAAAAATTGGAATTGAGAGGCATAGGCCCTCCAGAGCTTACAACTCCGTCTTATTCGGAGATGGTAAAAGTTGGACTTGAAACTAGTCAAGGACCAATGAACTTGGAACTTCTTGTCGTTCCTAGTGAACACCTGCCTCCAATGGTAACCGTTAAAATCGACGACCAAGATAAATCAACCTTGGAAACAAAACCATTGGAGGTGAAGCACGGAATAGAAAACCCCGATGTACTAATTGGGGCAAAATATTTAAATGAATTGGAAATAGCAAAGATCCGCCAACTTCCAAGCGGATTCTGGCTTTCCAAATCAATTTTAGGTCCACTGCTGGATAGCGAAGGAGAACTAATTGCTTCGGCAATTGTTTCACAATTGCCGGAACTAAATTGTGTTTGTCCTCAAATTGAAGCAAGAAACGAGTGCCTTCCAAAAAGAAAGGTAGAAGTTATGACAAGACAGGAAAGAGCAATCCAAAAATTAAACAAAAAATGGATTGCAGCCCAAAAACAAAAGGCGACCAAAAATAATTGGTCAAATATCCAGCCCGGTGGAGGGAGGATCGTCCCTATTGAGGACGAGTATGCGCCCCTGAGCTTTTGGCGAAAGGGGTGGAACAAAAAATTCAGGGAAGAAGAACTCCGTACCGCCAGACAAAAAATTGCGGAATCGGATAGAATGGGGAAACAAACCCATAAACAGCTCTACCCAACCGAAATCAAAAGAGAAGGGTGGAAAAAGAGAAATTTTATCGGATCAATAAAAAAGAATTGGGCCGAAAAATTTGCCACGAGACAACCGAACTGGTCCACCCCCACTCGGGGCTTTGCACTGAGTGGGGAACAGTCAGACCAGCTTGTCGACTGGAGGATAATAGCACCGGTCGTTTCAGACCAAGGGCTAGCTGTCAAAGTAGCACAGCACAATCGATTATTGGGTAGTGGCAGTCGAAGCCTGAATGACCCAGCAGCAGCAGGCACGGTCGGTTCCTTCGGAACCCTTCGTGAGTATGACCACCCATTAGCCTCAACATTCCGAGGCAAGAGGGAATCAAGCTTTAGGGGGATGAAGCGGCACTCCAAACTTTCATCAGCGCTGGTGGCTTGGAAGCTTGGATCTGCTGGATGAAGAGGACAAGGCATAGGGCCGAGCACTTCACACATCAACCCCGGTGTTGGGAGTGTCGTGAAAACGAGGGAAAATATATAAATAAAATTTATTTATTTTATTAATTTTATTTATTTATATTTTTATTAATTTTTAATATAATTTTTTCCCAAACATTACACAATTAGTTACTTTGCTCTTTCACGAGCATTTCCGTTCTCTTCTCTCTCTTAAATTATACACCTTTTCTGTTTGTATAAAATCCCCTATCTTATAACAATATATGTTCTTTTCAGTTCTTTTTAGTTCTTCTAAAGCTTTTTAGCTCTATTAAGCTTCTTCTTTGTAAAATTAATATATTTTATAAATAAATCTTTGGAAATTGTTTTCAATTTGTATTAAAATTGGGAATTAATTAGAAGTTTGATTGGTTTCGCCAACAAATACTTATCTTCTGGTATTTGTTGTAGCTTAGAAAGACTTATTTCTTTCATAGCGATCTGAATGTGATTATCGAACATTTTCTTCCCGGAGAAGAAATCTCGAAAGTTTACAAGCTCCAGAAATTGGAAACCCTTTATTTCTGATTTATTCGGACACAACTACTAAAATTCTGTTCCTAGCATCTTTGCGAGTTAATTAATTATTTTAAATTTTTTGTTTTTTTAAGGTATTAATTAATGTAAAAAAATTTCATAATAAATTAACGTAAATTAACGTTAACGTAAATCCCTGACAATCAATCATTTTAGATTGTACTACACGTTGACATATAAAATTTATTAATAGGTATAGAGATAAATTTTTGGAAATAGTGGAGGTAGACAAAAAAGATAAAATTGAGTTGAATTTATTTTTAGTGTTAATTAACGTGTCGAATCAGTACACAATGTTTGCCCTCGTCCAATTGGGCCCGTATATTTTGACATCGGTTGTTAATTCTTCTAAAACAATATTTTTCTGTTGTTTTTGTTCTGAGGTTTTGCTCTTTTGCTTTTTTTCTCTTAGTCTGACTAAACATATAGGACTAAGGGTGATATCAGTAGATTTGGCGATTAAACAGGATTTGAGAGTGCAGATTTGGAGGAATCATGCTCACTAAACATTTACACCGAATCGCCTTATCCATCAATATCCCTCTTAATTTCAATCCAACAATATCTTCACCAAATCCTTTTAATTTCTTGATTGTCAGATATCATTAATATTAGAAATAATTAGAGACTTCCAGCACTCTTGGTCTTGAGTCTTGACTCAAGACTTTTCTTGGATTTTTTTCGGTCTTGGGGTTTAGTCTTTGGTCTTGAGTCTTGGAAAATTTTTGGTCTTGGAAGTCTCTAGAAATAATGGTACTTTTCCGTTATCTCCCCCCATTTTCCCTTTCCTTCTTTCTACTTTCAAAAGGTCAAAGGCAAATAATTTTAGTTAGGGAAAAGCTTAGGTTGTAATATTCCAAAATATGTTTGAATATGAGATATGTTCCGTGAACCTAAGATGTTCAAAAAAAAATACATACATACATATAAAATCTGCTATTTTTTATAGTAGAAGCTGAATTGCAGCTTTTTTAGCTTGCGAAAACTTAAAAATATTCATTGATCAGAAAACAAATTTAAAAACAAAATAAAAAATGAATGCCCCTCTCGTTTTTACTGCCTCTTTAAAATAATTTAATACTTTTTACTGACCATTTTGAAAGTTAAAAATAAGGAAATGGGGGGAGTTAACGGAAAAGTACCGAAATAATAACTAAAATTATTTACAACAATTTAGAATATTCTTTTAAAATTTCGCGTACAAATTATGGATGGGCTTCTAATAGAGGTTGCTTATATTAGAGTATATTTACATTAAATATTAATTTAATCAACATTTTTTGTGACGAATATATTTAAATGTGTTGTTACTTTTTTTAGAAGAGAAAAAAATAAAAATTCCGACGACAGATAATATTATCCTATTTACAAAACGAACGGATATATAAGCAATTTCCTAAATTAATTTCAGTTTTTGGTCTCGTTTTATTCATAAAGTACACTAAAAAAGTGTCTATTTGAGACAAAATATGTTTTTAATAATCTCTGCTTTTTTGTATTTTTATTTTTAAATTATTATAGAACAATAAAATATGATTTCGTGTATGTTAATTGTTTTATATTTTTAATTTGAAATTTTGTTGACTGATAAAATTAATTTTTAATTGTTTTCAAACTTGATTGGCTTTTGAATTTTATTAGTATTTTAGTTGACAACTTTTGTTATTATATTCTAAGATAATTACCCTGGGTAGTTTTTGTTTCAAACTGTGGCTAGTCAGAGGGTAATTAATAGGGAGTGGAGGGTTTATTTGCGAAAGGGCAATTATTTCAGCATATACGGTATATCTTAAAGATTTTCTTTCGATAAAAAATAATTGACATTTGTTGTGTCTGTACTTGCTTATAATAATACATACTAAATAAATAATCGTTCTGTAATTTTGAATTTTTATTTATTTTTTTTGCTATGTTAGGGATGAGGTTTGCGAAGATTTTTTTGGATCAAATTTACAATCATCGACTTAAGAATTAGGAAATAAATTAAATAAGTCTAGGAAACTTTTTCTAAGCTAAGGATTTATTTAAGAAAAATTATTCCCTTTATTTAATACCTACTAAATGGGTAAGTTTAATTTATCCCCACTATCTTTATCTAAATATAAAATGTGTTTATATTGTTTCTATAAAATATTTTTTATTGTAAATTTTTTATGAAATAATTTTAAACACTCAAAAAATTTAAAAAAAATAAAGGCAAATTTTCTGGATTGCTTCACATTTATTAAATAAAATTTATAATAAATATTATAAATTTTAATTTATAATAAAATTTATAATAATATTTTTAAAAAAATTTTCCAAAGTAAATTTATTGAAATTTTAAAAAATTAAATGTTGATATTTAACTAAATATTTATTTCCTTTTCTCTTTTTAAATAATTATTTTAAATACTTAGGGTGTAACATAAGTTTTGATACCCGAGCATTGTTTTTCGATGAATACTTTATGGATATGGATGTTCTATATACCATTCGAAAGCTTAATTCGTATCTCGTTTGACATGTTTCAGCGTTTTTTAAAAAAATTTAAAACTTCTTAGATATACACTGATAAATGGAATATAGTCGGATATGCCAAATCCGGATCCGGCTAAATAAATTTTTTACAAAAGATCTAACATAAAATGATTATTCACAATAATTTTATAAGCCAGAATCAAAAAAAATCAGGGACAAATCTTTTTCCTAACCCAAGATATGAATTTTTAAAAAACGGGAATTTTTCACTTTTTTGTAAAATTATTTGGTCGCTAAGAGCAATTTTTCTCATTTTGTCACATTTTTGACAAAAATGTTAAAAAATATGTGATTTTCAAAAAATCATATCTCTGCTCAGACACAAAATTTTTAAATTTTGTTTTTTTATCCCAACTCAGAAAAATCCACGGAATAGTAATAAATTAATACATCTTTTGTAAAAAATTTATTTAGCCGGATCCGGATTTGGCATATCCGACTATATCCCATTTATCAGTGTATATCTAAGAAGTTTTAAATTTTTTTAAAAAACGCTGAAACATGTCAAACGAGATACGAATTAAGCTTTCGAATGGTATATAGAACATCCATATCCATAAAGTATTCATCGAAAAACAATGCTCGGGTATCAAAACTTACGTTACACCCTAAGTAATAAGAAAGAAAAAGACAAAAACAATTTACAGACAATATACATATACTATATCCTTATTTTTAATTTAAAAAATCCCATAGACCCCTTTCATTTCTTCTAATCGTGAGAACCTAAAAATCTCATTTCTGCCCCCTCTTTATTATTATCCTCTCCAACTACCTACTCATTTACACACACCTTTTCGCGCAATTCAACGCCCACTTTCTAAGCTTTCTTTTTGGCACACATTTCCGTGACTTGGCAGCGACATTTTTAAGATAAAGAGAAAGAAAGGCTAGTTATGTCCCCCTAATCAAAAAAAATTTCCTTTATTTTCTTTCAATCCCCCCTCAAATAAAGCGGCGCTTTTACCCACGATATGTGGGCATAAGTGCGTGTAATTTTAATGAGTACAAAATTATTTTATTTTCTTCCAATTTTTATTTTCTCAATTCTTCGAATCAACAAAACTTTTCTTTTATTTTATAGAAAAAATTTTTTAATTAGGCCAAAAACTAATTAGACAAGTTTATATTTATGGAAAGACACGCGATTGGGCACATCTTTTTATTTAGGGGGTGTTGGAGAGGGAAGGAAGGAGATTATGGTAGTAAAAGAAAATTCTCTTTGTGTTGGTTCACTTCTTAAGAAATTTAAAAAAATTATTAGAAAATTAAATATTTAATTTTTTTTATATTTTAAAATAAATTTCTAAAATTTAAGAAAATTAGATTTAAAATAAATTTTTCTCAAAAATTAATAAAAAAAATTTTTTTTAAATTTTTTCCCCAAAATTTATTTTTAATAAAATGGAGACAGTGTAATTAAAAGTTTAGAATTATGAGGAGAATTATTAAATCCATTTTGGCACCCTACTTTAATTGAAAATAATAATTTCTCCCTTTTATTTTTCCCGTTCTCCCGTCAATTTAATAATTCTCCTCATAATTTTAAACTTTTAATTATTTTGAAAAATACAAAATTTTTAAAAAATAATTTATTTTGTATTAAAAAAACATTTATAAATCCAATTTTCGTTTGTTTACATTCCCGCAAACAAATTTTTGTAGACAAAACTATAAAAATATAAAAATACAACTTTTCCCCTCAAAATTGTAAATTTAAATTGTCAACTATATTTCTATAATAATTGTAGAAAAATACAAAAATTTTGTACGTTTAAAAATAAAAACATAAAAGTTGCTTAGTTTTAATTAAACTTTGTTTTAGAGAAAGAAAAAAGTTTTAAATGGAAAACAGAATAAACAAGGAAATAAACTTTAAATAAAACTTGTTTGTATTTATTCTGATAATGTTTTCTTATTTTAATAAAGTTTTTAACTACCAGAAATGTATTTTCTTTTTACCTTTTATGTTTGTTTAGATATTATTCTGATTTTTATTCTGATTTGTTTTTTTATTTATTTTGTGTTTAGAAATGTTTTAAACATTTTTATGTTTTTATGTTTCAAACTTGTTTTTAAAAATTCTGATTTGATATTAATCCAACCTTGATTACAACATGTGTTTTTGTTTTTTTCAACTTTGTTTAGTCAGAAATTTGTTTTTGTGTTTTTCTGTGTTTCCGCTAAAACTTGTTTTTATTACAACATTTGTTTGATTAATGCTTCAAAACATTTTTCCATATTTTAGTCATTCCAACTTTTTCTTACAACTTGTTGTGTTTATGTTTAATCAAAACAAGTTTGTTTATGTTTTGTTACCGTATTTTAGTTGTTGTGATTGAATTAAACTTTTATTTATTTTTCAAACTTTGTTTCTCTAACAAGTTTGTATTTTTGCTCAACTTAAAATAAATAAACTTTTTGTGTTTTAGCTATACAAAACATTTGTTTAATTAAATGAACACAACATCGCAAACACAAAACAATAATTTATCGCAGTTTTGGGCTACCGGACAAACATCAACAATTCCCCCCGTCACTTCTCCATTAGGTGTTTCTCATGTTTTTTATGGAGCACCAAGTTCACTTAAAGAATCAGAACAAAACAATTCACCTCAACAAAGCCAACTTTTTCAAGCATTATCTTCAACCAGAATTAATTCTTCTGAAAATGTTGAACAACAAAAACATTTAAATTCTCTTGCTTCAGACTCTTCTTCTAATTCTGTTTTTAATTCTGCTATACAACAAAATAATCAACAGATTGTTTCAAATAATTTTTCCGGAATACAAAATAATAACAATAATAATGATATTTCTGTTAATTTTCGTTCTCCTCTTTCCGGTAAATTTTATTAAATAAATTAAAAAGGTAAATACCAGAGATGGGATTTCTGTAATACCAGAGGGGAATTTAAAGTACTATTAAGTTAGGTATTCCAACTTACGACCTCGTTGAAAATTTTTCTTAACATAAAACTTTCAATATAATGAGTTATACCTAGAGTTGGACAAAACGATACTGGTATCGGCCAACCCGAGACCGATATTGGAAAAAAGCCGAGAATCTCGGTATCGCTCTCGTCTTGTCCAACTCTAGTTATACCGTATTTATTCGATTTATTGCCCTCAATCCTGCAAGAGTTTCAAATATTAATTACCAAGTGTGCTTAATTAGATACGGTATACATTAGAGACAGATCTGAGATAATCATAAGAAAATCGAGATCGATTTTGTCTTGTTTCATATCTACATATTCACAGAAAATAAAAATAAATTATGATTTCTCTAGCAAACTCAGCGCCATTTGAATCAGCTACAACCAACTTTGCCCGCCATTTCCCAACAAATCTACTCCCTTCGAGTACTTCGAACCTTTCTTCAGTTGTAGCAGCAAATTTTGATTGTATGGGCCTTATGAATTTTGGACTTTCTTCTAATGGTGGTAATTCTTCTGTAATTGGACACAATAATCCCTCCTCACAATTCACCGCTTTTTCTCCAACACTTCAATCAAATACCTCCGCTGCACTTATGCCTTTTGCTATGTGCAACATTTATGCTAATAATGGTGACAGTATTAGCGGTGGAGGAAATAATGGAATTGGAATAAATAATTCTTCTTTTATTGAAAAACCTACCCCCAAAATAAATCAAATCCAATTTTGTTCAAATAATACATTGACAAATAATCAACAGGTGAATAATAATATGTATAATTAAGAATTTTTTGAATTTGGGGAAATACTTAGAGATACAGTGGTGGTCATATGTTTATGGACAACAACGATTTATTAATAATATCCTTTATAACAAAACTAAATAAGAATTAATCGAAAACAAAAAACGACAGTTCAAATACTTAGTTCATTTGCTATAGAATAGCTTAGTTTCATTAAAATCCACCATCATTTTCATAATTAAAATCTGGTCCAAATCTCCTCACCCCTATTTTTAACGCGTCCAAAATAAATAAATCCAGAAATATACTCTAGTAATTACGTAACATATCTCACTATCTTAAAGCTAATAAATCCAAAAATATACTCTAGTAATTACGTAACATATCTCACTATCTTAAAGCTACCAGTCTTCGAGTTATAGAAAAGTTCATATTATTGTTAAGGAGGGACCTCATTTTGTGTTTGTGAAGTCAATTTAATAGTCTAGCATATACGAAGAGTAAATGTTGAGCGCCCGGACAGATCAAATATGTAACTGAACCACTGATCTGGCACTTGAAATAACCTTCCTCACCTCGTTAGGATACCTCTAACAAATGAGCCTCTACCGAAACACATATTTTCCTCTTATAGTAAATCTTAAAGCTTTAAATAAAATCTAGTTGGTGGATACATTCACTTCCTTACAATATTTTTATTCCTTTATCTATCTATAATAATATCCAAAATTTAAAATAAAAATTTTTTAAGAACGAATCCCAATTACAATTAATGGATTTGAGTACCCGAACAGTATCAAATAACTCTAGTAGAACCAGCAGTTCTGTCAATTCTAGTGATGTCTCAAAAAATAATGGAAACGATTTTATGCATCCACATTTGACAACTATAAGTAAAAAATAATTTTAATAAATTTATTGAATTAAGAAAAAATTTGAGAAATTTTTTGAAAAATTTTTTGAGAAAATTGAAATAAAAATCCCGAAAAATAGCAAAAGAGCTTTCAGAATCAAGATTATCATCCATAACTTTTGATTAAATGGGAAGCTTTATGGAAGCTCCAACCAAATAGGAAGCTCCAAAAATTAATTTTTCGCTAATTTTACAGAGCTTGAAGGTGAAGGACAACAAAGCGCATTTGGAACTTTTAATGGAGAAAAAATAAAACAAGAAATTATTAATATCCCAAAAGAGTGGGTTTTTTGGAAAAAAAAATTTCAAAAAAAATATTTGTTAATTTCCTTCAGAACAACAATTCCTTTGGAATCCTCTCACGAAGCTACATTCTCCACTACCTCTGAACGTGTCCAAACCCAATTATGTTGTCAAGTCTGCCATCTGGCTGCTTCAAATGGCCTTCACTTTGGGGCGCGGACATGTGCTGCTTGTGCGGCATTTTTTAGACGGTCAATAAGTGACCAAAAAAGATATATTTGTAAAAAATCTCAGCGGTGTGTGATAAGACCGAGCGATATTGGAAGTTGGAAAATTGAAGATTTTCAAAAATATTTTTTTTATTTTTAGCGCAAGGATATAGAAAAATATGTAGAAATTGCAGGGTTGGTATATTTTTATTTTTAAATATTTTTCTGTATTAAATATTGTTTAGATGAGAAGATGCTTAGATATTGGCATGCTTCCAGAGAGTAAGTAAAAATATTTATAAAAATTAATTTTATTTAGCGCTTTTCTTTAAATAGAAGTCCATCCTGATTTTAAGCCCCACTTTAAATGCTAATAAAAATGCAGCTTTAACACCCCCTCCCTCCCTCATCCTCTAAATCAAAAAAGGTCAGTCAAAGAAAGAATAACTACAACTTCAATTTTGGTGAATGAGGCCTAAAAAATTACCTAAAAATTTTTTATTCTCCTAAGATATAAATCTAGATAACGTAATTAGTATATTGTGCAGTGTTAACGAAATTTATCTAATCTAAAAACGAAACTATAGTTGATTTAAATTCATTAAATGTATTTTGAAATTCACTCCCCTTGAGTTAAAAGTATTGGATTACTCCTCAATTTTTTATTCTAGATGTACAAAATAAAAGAAATAAACGTGATTATTTCTTTGCGGATACATTAAGCAATGCAATCCAAAATAAAGATATTCAACAATCACCTACTACAATGGAACAACAAAATAAACTTCAATCCTTGTCTAGAACAGAAATTGACAAACTTCTGGGACCCCATTTTAATAAATTGACTGAACTTAATGAATCACAATCATTTACAGGTGAGGCAAAAAGGGTTGGTATTACTCCAATATTGTCTTCTCTTTGCCTCTCTTCTCATTGCTAATCATATGGTTGTCGATTCTGGATATCCAGAACAATAAATCCAGGCAATCTCCGGTTTTGTGGTCCCGACAAAAAATATGTTTAGGAATCCTGTAAAAATCTTTTATGGGTTAATTTCTGTGCTGATCACGAATCTAAACTCAAATTCTAACTGACGTTTGAGTTTATCTATTTATTATGTACTGGATTATCAATTTAAAAATTCTCTAGAAATACCTAAAAAAAAGTAGAGTTGATCAAGACGAGACCGATACCGAGATTCTCGGCTTTTTTCCAATATCGGTCTCGGTTTTTTCATTCTCGTTCTCGAAACCGATACCGAGATTCTCGGTCCATTTCTTGGCGAGAAACGATACTGACTCAAAGAAACAATATCCTCAATATTGTCCAGGTTTTCGTCCATAATTTTTTCGGATATCCGTCCATAACAGAGAAAGTGAATTTTTTTCGAATAAGGTCTTCTAAAATTCAAAAATTTTCGTCTGCGGCGCTGAAATGTTGAATTTTCCGAGCCCTCGGGTTAGATTTTCAAGATTTTGATTACAGAGCCTTCCGATTTTCGGCAACTGTTGTTCCCACTAGTGGATTAAGGGGATTTAAAGTGATCGGAATCAGGGATGAGCGCATTGAGTTTTGCGTATCTGAGGGCAAAAATGTGAAGAAATCTGTCGACTTGCACTTTTAAGATTCTAAAATTTTTGCCTGCGGCGCTGAACTCAATGGTTTGGTTAACCGAAATTTTCACTTCCGCCATCCGCGGATACCCATGATGGATATGCCTCAAAAGTTGTACGGACATAAACGAATACGGATGTTGACCTCACGGACATACCTATTCGGATACGAACACAAGAATTTTTATCCATTGCCAAGCCTGATCGGATCCAGATGATGTTGAGTATTTATCAGATGATTTGGATGATGAAAATAATGAATAAATTATTTTTACACGTATTTTTTGACATAAAATAAAAATTTTTGTTAGTCTCGGTCAGTATCGTTCTTCGGTATCGGTCTCAGCTCAAAATGTTGGTATCGGTCTTGGTATCGGGTTCTTGAGTATCGGTCAATCTCGGTCTCGGGTTGGACGATACCAGTATCGTTTTGATCAACTCTAGTATAAAGCAAGAGAAATAATCGTAAAAATTTAGATAAAAACTAAAAATCCCAAGAGATTCCAACAATTTCTATTATAAGGACTTACATAATAAGCCCCATTTTTAAAATAATCCCTCATGCGGAATTTGGAACTTTTTAAATTAAATTCATTGGACTCAATATACAAGGGGGACACAATCATGAGGACTCAACTGAACTGCTCAGAATCTCAGCTCGGAGCAGTTCCATAGACGTAACATAATTTTACACACATTTTCCGATCTGAAAATGTATAAAGGATTTTTGAATTAAATTTACTTTTAGACTAACACACTAATATATATTCACTTATTTATACAGTTCCAACACAATTTCAATCACTAACTCAACAACAACAAAACTTATTGACATCCACATTAATAAATGAAACTCAGAACCCTTTGACTAATTTAGTTTGAGTCAACAAGACTAAAAAATCAAAATTTCATTTTTTGGAATTTAAGAACCTCGAGAAAGCAAAAATAAAATTTTTTTCAAAATAATTCCAAAATGTTTATTTTTCTCAAAATAAAATATAAATGTAGTCTAAAAATAAAATTAGACACCAGAACAAAATTTTGCAAAAAAAAAGAGAAAAAATCAAATAATTTTATTTAAAAAATTTTTTTGACTAAATATCAAATAATTATATACCTCAAAATTCATTTTTTAATCGCTTCTTGCTTCTTTTTGTAATCATTAACGGCGGCTGATATGGCGTCCGCAGCCAACACTTGAAAGAAAAAAATTATTTTTTAAATTTTTTAAATAACTAGTAGTAATTTTAAAAACTGCCCCCCCCCCTCTAAACCCTCCCTCATAGTTCCTTAATTTTTTTAACAATAAGTCTCAAATTTTTAGAATGTTCGGGCTGACTCATTGCCAGCTAGGATAGACAAGTCGTATAATTTATCACTTATTGTTAGTTATCTCAACCTCGAAAACATGCTGGCGAAAATATGAGGGGGAATTGTAAAAGTACCAAAGATTCATGGAAATTTTAAAAAGCTCTCACAATATCATTTCTCAAAAAATGCAAACTTAAACATTTAAAAATAAAAATACAAACTGCTGCAGTGTAATTTAACAGGCGGAAGAGAAAGTTCTTTAGCAATTTGTTGATTCTTTATTTTTGCAGCAAAATCCAAATGTTGTCCCTTTATCATTTCTGTAGCCAGAGAAGAACTTGCAATTGCTGATCCACAACCAAAAGTTTTGAATTTGGCATCGACAATTTTCCCATTCTCATCAACCTAATAAATAAAGGGGAAAATTATATTTTTAATAATATTAGATAAAAAACTGAAAATTAAATAGTTCTAAAATTAACCCAAAAATGGCAAAATAAATCTCGATTGTACGTTGACCCACGGGATGAAAACGAAAAACGTACAGCCGTTTAGATATAATAAAGGATATCAGTCAGTCAGCTACACCAATTTAGTAACTTCCCAAATAAAAAGAATGTACGCAAAAGAGAACATAAATTTGGGTGTACGTACAACAACCGAGGCAGACTTTATAAAAAAAAGATTTAGGAAACATCCCTAGATTTTTAAGATTACAAAAATTCAAGAGAAACCCCGAAAATATAAGACTTATTTATAATTTATAAACCTTTATCTGCAATTTCATAACATCCCCACAGGCAGGGGCTCCAACTAATCCCGTGCCTATTGTGGGATCATCTTTGTCCAAAGAGCCAACATTTTTCGGGTTCTTATAGTGTTCAAGTACATTTGCATGGTAGAAGGAAGTTGCTTCAATTTTGTTGAAATTTTTAATTAGATTTAATGATGAACGTAACATTATTCTAAAAATGAGGGAAATTTAAAGAAAAAGCACAAAAAGAAAACTCGAAATATATAGGTTATTTACTCGAAAAAACAAAAGAAATGCTTAACATTTCTAATTTCAAAATATTTTTTTAAAAAAAGTGAAGAAATTCCTTAAATAATGAAATCACTAATTTCTTTATTTCTCTAATTTATAATTCTTCACACTCTCTCACATAAAATTAAAAACAAATAATTACATAATATCTAATTTGAAAATGTCACATAGGGCAAAAATTACCTAATGATCTTTATATTTCTCTAATTTGCATTAATTCTGTGCTCTCTTACCTAAAAATGTAAAAATTTGTAAAATACAAAATATCAAAATTTAAAATGTCCAGCACGACGAAAATGACTAATACAACAATCTTTAGTCTTTAAACTTTATTCCGACGAGCATCCGTGATTTTTTATTTTTATAAATACTTTTGACTCTTGACCAATTGTTTGCAGTCAGTCTACTTTGGGTGGATGGCTGTTATTATTTTTTGTGGAAATAATAGTCTTTCATTTCAACCCTTTTCCTCAAATCAATATTCTTTTTAATAATTTTTACAATTTTTTTAGTTTTTCGTAATAAAAATATAAAACAAATTTTTTAGATTCGATTTTTTAGCTCTCAATTTAATCTCTAACAATAAAAATGCGTGAGATTGTTCATATCCAAGCTGGTCAATGTGGAAACCAAATCGGGTCAAAGGTATTTGGTTAATTTACTCCCCTTTTAAGGCGTATTTCTAGTATAAATGCTTTTAAGTTGGATTTATACACCCACACAATACATATATAATTAGGTTTTTTGTTAAACTAAGACCAACTAGCCAGTCTAATTCAATAGATTTTAGTTGTTGGAGTTATCAAGTTTATTGACTCATTGTCTATCATTCTTAATGAGCTATCATCTATATATATACTTTGAAAAAGTAATCTTTGGTCAGCAAAAATCGTGTTTTTTTTTGAAAATCGATTTGTCCAGCGAGCTCGGAGTATTCAAGACAGGATAATATTAGGAAAAACTGCAAATTTCGGGTTTTTATGAATGTTTTTTCCTTAAATTTGATTTTTTCCCTAAAAATTCATTAAAATATTCAAAAAATAAATTTAAGTTCTGGGAGGTCATTTCTGACGAACATGGCATTCAACCTGATGGAACGTACAAGGGCGAGTCTGATTTACAACTTGAAAGGATTAATGTTTACTACAACGAGGCTCACGGTTTTTTACTTTTAAATTTTTTTAAATTTCAATTTTAGGAGGCAAATACGTCCCAAGAGCTATTCTCGTCGATCTTGAGCCTGGAACAATGGATTCAATCAAGGCCGGCCCTGACGGTCAACTTTTCCGTCCTGACAATTTTGTTTTTGGTCAGAGTGGTGCTGGCAATAATTGGGCGAAAGGGCATTATACTGAGGGTGCTGAATTGGTCGATAATGTTTTGGATGTTGTCAGAAAGGAGGCAGAAGGATGTGATTGTTTACAAGGATTTCAGCTGACCCATTCGCTTGGAGGTGGAACTGGTTCTGGAATGGGGACTTTGTTAATTTCGAAGATCAGAGAAGAATATCCTGATCGTATTATGTCGTCCTTTTCTGTTGTTCCGTCGCCAAAGGTTTTTTTAAGTTTTAATTGATTTTGAATTAATCTGAATAAGAGGGCATTGGGGAGAATATTTACCTCACAATCAGTTTTAATTACATTTTTTACATTTTATTATGGATCTTGGTTTTCCTTCAGCTTCTAAAGTCCTGATCAATGCATTTTAACTCCTCACCTCAAGACAGATTTTTTCGGGTTTCCTAATTACTTATCTTGTTCGGATCCTGCCTTTCAAGGAAAATCTGAGAAACTCATAAATGTTAATTATGGGGTTTGGACTCTTACTTATACCTCTGTGATACTCATATATGTTTTATTAGCCTTGATGAGTCACATTCAAAGCAGCATATTAAATTCTGATTTTATTTTAATTCATTTTAAGGTCTCTGACACCGTTGTCGAACCTTACAATGCTACTCTTTCTGTTCACCAGCTTGTTGAAAACACGGATGAAACTTATTGTATTGACAACGAAGCTTTGTATGACATTTGCTTCCGTACTCTTAAATTGACAAATCCTACTTATAGCGATTTGAATCATTTAGGTTTGTTTAAATTCTTTTTCTTATATTTTACCGGTTTTAACATATTTTTTACTCGGTCTTCGCTGAAATTTGTTTATCGGATTTCTTTTCTCACTAGACATTCAAATTTTAATCAATTTTCAGTTTCTATGACCATGTCTGGTGTCACCACTTGTCTACGTTTCCCAGGCCAATTAAATGCTGATCTTCGAAAATTAGCTGTCAACATGGTTCCATTTCCACGTCTTCACTTTTTTATGCCTGGATTTGCGCCTCTCTCTGCTAAAGGCTCTGCTGCTTACCACGCTCAAAATGTTTCTGAATTAACTAAACAAATGTTTGATGCCAAAAATATGATGGCTGCTTGTGATCCTCGCCATGGACGCTATCTGACCGTTGCAGCAATATTCCGTGGCCGCATGTCAATGCGTGAGGTTGACGATCAAATGATGTCAGTCCAAAGCAAAAATTCTTCATATTTTGTTGAGTGGATACCAAATAATGTTAAAACAGCGGTTTGTGATATTCCTCCGCGTGGTCTTAAAATGTCTGCTACTTTTATTGGAAATTCTACTGCAATTCAGGAATTGTTTAAACGAGTTTCTGAGCAATTTACAGGTTTTTATTTTTCTCATTTGTTTGGTTGTTAAATTTAGATCAAGTTATTATCAGTAAAAGGGACTGGGATTGGACATCTCGCCATACTGAACCCGAACTCCTGATTTTGTAAGACTCGAGCCGTAATATCACTGGAAAATCACAATTCTTATTTTTTTGGCCCGGAGGTTCATTGTGCAACCCTATGTTGAATTATTAGATTCAATAAATCTTTAAAATTTCTTTTTCCTTAAGAACTCTTTCCTTTTCGAGGATAAAACTTGCGGATATCTAATTATTAAAAATTTCATTTAAAGCAATGTTCCGTCGCAAGGCATTTTTGCATTGGTATACTGGTGAAGGAATGGATGAAATGGAGTTTACTGAAGCTGAATCTAATATGAATGATTTGGTTTGTATTTTTTTCTTTAGATATTCACACTTTATTAAATATTTAAAATTTTATGGTTTTTCTGGGGAATTCTAAGAATTTTATTTTCTTAAATTAGGACTGTACTTATTTTTTTATGAATATTAGGATTGGGGTCATTTATTCTTTTTGACTAGGATGCTTTAAGACTTGAAGAAACATTCTCTTGGGAATTTCTTTGCCCACAATTTATTTGAGTTTTTTAAACTTTTCTCATTTAAGGTGTCAGAGTATCAACAATATCAAGATGCGACAGCTGATGATGAAGTTGAATATGATGCTGAAATAACTGAACCGTTGGTAAATGAGCAATAAATACAAACATTAACAAATAAAAATACAATTTTTGGTTTTTGTGCCTTTTATTTATTTTACTACTATTTTTAAAGAAAAGCTGCCTTGTTGTTTTTGTTTGTTTTTAAGTCGATGAAAATAATGAGACACCAGTTCTATTATTCTTAGCCATTTTAAGTTAAAAAGTTTTTCATTGTTGCACGCCCACATGGTCTGTGACCGTTCCGTACCCTATTCCATGAAATTTCCGAAAGTTATAATCGTTTTTCTGAAATTTTTAAAAATTGGTTATAGCTTTCAGAAATCTCGAGGGATAAGGTAAGAAACGGTCCCAGACCAAGTGGGCATATTCAGCAAATGCGTTACCCATGTTTAGATTTATATCATAAAACCGTTTGGTTTTGATTTCGTATGAAAATTAAAACCAATTTTGTCATACTCATATCATTGTTTAATTGTCTACCTAAATGTATTAAAGTATAAAATACCGTATTTCCATTATTAGAATGGCCCACTCTAATAGAGTTTGCCTAATTTTGTGATTTTTTGATAGGACGATGACATCCAAAATCCTCAAAATTTTCTGCTATGGTGCAGAAAAAGGAAGAAATCTGTCCAAATCCGTCGATGCTCTTCATATCTAACATTCAATTAGATTATAATAAAGGAAATTCACAGAAGGATTGTGTAGATAAAGGAAAAAATCCGATAGTTTGCGAAGAGAACGATCATTTAAATCAAGGCTTTTCTCAAAAGTTCCCCATATTGAGGAAGGAAATTTATCTGTTAATCCACAAACGGATGTTAACCCTCATGAAAAAGAAGATGTTCAAATGGAAAATGTTCAACAATTAAATGAAATGAATGATTTGGATTATCTGAGATTTTTGTCTGATATTAATTATTTGGATAATTTAAATTTTTTATTAGATAAGAAATTGTGAGGATATGTAAATAAAAGCAAATTTTTAATTTGAAATTTATTTTTATTTTAACAAATTGTAAATCATTTCTTAAATGTAATTATTAATTAAACTACTTTCTAGTCAAAAGGATTTTTTGTCGTTAAATGCCGCTTCGAGACACGTGAACATTAATTAAAAATCATTGTATATGGAATGATAGATTGTCGGTCTTGCCAAATTTTCCTATTAACTGAAACGGAACTAGAGTTGTACACCAACTCCGAACCCCATATATTTAGCCTCGGTCCTCGGCGAGGTTCTGGAGAGAGAGGTTTTTTGAGAAAGAGAGGACCGAGACGAGGTTCCAGATCAGCAAAATCGAGGTCGAGGTTTGAACCTCGAGGTCGAGGTTGAACCTCGACCAACTCTATTGGAAACTATAGGTTTGGCTAATCCCTTCTAAATTTGAAAAGATCACTTTGTTAATTCATCCTTCCCCAATTACTTCTAAATTAGACACTTATTTTATACTCAAAAATCGGCCAAAATTACTGATCATACAAATGCCCTAATTAGAGATCGGTCACTAAAAATCTCGAATTTTGAGTCTCTCTCTCTCCCTCTCTCAGTCCAATCTCTTAATTGTTTCCATACAATTATTTTTGACTAAATTTTCTCTCCCAAATACAAAGGTCAAATAAATTATTTCCCAACCATTTTAAAATAACAAAAAAAAATAAATATATTTTATTTAAAAATGCTTGTCATTTTTAAAATGAATCATTTTGTCATTCTTAAAAATTAAAAAAAAATTGGCTAGAAAAAATAATATATTCCCCCTCAATTCCCAATTTATTTTTATTAGCCCCACACATTTTTCCCTCAAAAATGGTCCTAATTTACAAAATTAACCTAATTTTATTTTTTAATTTATTGCCTTTAATTTTTGTTTTTGGTGAATTGACAAGACATTTTAGGGAATTTTTGGACAAAAATTATGGGAGAGGTAGAGAATTAAAGTTTGATAAGAAGTAATTTAAAATAAAAAATTTCTTTAGAAGTTGGGGGACAACTGAACAGGATGGATATGGGTGGATATTTGTATGGAAGTTTTGGAGGAAAGGAGGGGGATAATGATACGATTATAAATGAGGTAGTTTTTGAGAAATGGGAGAGATTGTTTAAAATTTTACTCAAAACATTAAATGTTACATCTTCTAGTAAGTAGAGCCGGGACCAATTTTCAATTAGATAAAATTACCTAAATTTGCATGGAAATATTAGTGAAACTATTTTGTAAAAGCTAAGAGAACTCTTAAAGACTGCTACTCTTTTATGTACCTATTATCAAGTACAAGTTGGAAAGATGACTTGTAATTGGGAAGATTGGATTCAAATCCAGCTTTCACAATTGAATGGTGCTCCCCAAGTCGGGGGTTGTGGGGGTAAAGTCTTCGGGGTTCGGGTCGGGTTTTAGCCAAAGGGTGTGGGGGACGGGGAGCTAGCCTAGCTAGTATTGCTTTCTCGTTGATTCTAAAGCTTTGTGCTACTTATAGTTGGACAACTAATTAAGCCCGTTTTTAAATGATGAATCAGAAAATGGCATAATTAGATCCATTACCATATTCTCATTAATAAATTAATATTATTTATACTTTCATTTTCGAAAAATTTATTTTATTAGCCAATTATCTTCGTTCATGGAGTAACTTTACGGGCTGGCGTTTTTGTTTCACATCGAAATTATTTTTTAGGGAAAGGATATTCTACATCTGAGGCTAGTTTTGACACAAAATTTTTAAAAATAATAATTCTAAAGTTATACGCGACAACCTACGCTGATGGAGGCCATACTCCATTTTATATGAATGAATTGGAATGTTCAAGTGTTAAACAAATAAGAGAGTTTATACTTGCTGTACATAATTATACTGAAAAAACTGGTAGGGATAAACTAAAAAATATTCTCTTTCCTTAAAGTTTTTCTCTCAATTTGAATAACGCTTTCCAGATAAAACGTTATTTAGGGAGAGGGACTTTAAAAATTTGACTATCCTGATCTTAAGAGTTTATTGAGAAAGAATGAATAATAAATCGGAGAAGGGCGAAAGAGAGAGTTAAATTTAGCAGTTAATTAAAAGCTACAAAATAATTGTTCGAATAATAATTTTTAAATAACATTCACAAGTTTTTAGGACTGATTTAGTGTTTATTAATGAAAATTATCTTTATAATATTCAAAATATCTTTTATTAATTATTAATAGAATGTTACCGGTTCTTAACAAAATCTTCAGATATTCGGAACCGAACCGAAAACCTACTTAGTAAAAAATCTACCCTAACTATTAATATTAACAATAGATAGATGATTTTTTAAATTAAATTACCAATAACAAATTCTTTAGTTGATATAATTGCCTATTCAATGGGTGTTGCAATCTCGAGAAAATCAATTCTTGGAGGGCATTGTGTGGATACCGGTGAATTTTTAGGAGAACCTCTAACTGAATATATTGATACTTTTGGTAATTAATTTAAAAAAATTTTCTGAAAAAAAAAAATTTTTTTTCAAAGTTTCGGTTGGCGGGGTTGCCTACGGAATGGAATGGTTATTAAAAAAATTAATTCAAAAAAATTTTTTTAACAAAAATTAGGTGCCCCAAAAATCTCCCAGCCTGTAATATGATTGATGGAATGGTTTGTGATTCAGAATATATGATGGACATTAATCAGGCAATGGCCCGTTATGAAGGAGAAAATTCTTTTGCAATTTATAGCAGGTAATTAATTAAATTATTTTTAAATTTTGTGTTGCTCTTAATAATTAATTTATTGTGTTTCCTAAATTATAAACTTAAAATTCTGCTTATTCTCATTTTAATTTTTTTGTAAATTAAGTTATACAGGCATAGGGTTGCCAAAATGAAAGGATGAAAGATTGAGTGAAAGACTCGAACTGAAAGATCGAGTCGGACATAAGATATTTGGCCAGAAATGACCCTACCGGCCCGACTCGATAAAATCAAGCCCAAAAAATGGCTCGGAAAAGTTCGGCCCGACTCGAAACGTTACCCGATACAGGCAGAGAAATTCTGACTCTATCTTTAATAGAGTCAGAATTTATTTGAAGATTTAAATATAAAAGCCTCAGAATTTTAATTAATAAATGTAATCACTTCCCAGAGTCCAATCAGATTTTAAAATTTGACTTAAAATAGATAGGTAATATATTGTATTGGGTATATTTACAAGGGAATATTCTACATTTATTAATTCTATTTTTTAGAATTCCGTTATTAAATTAATAAATGTAATGTCTTAGTCCATTTATCTATCTCACTATCAGTGTTAAAATTTTGATTATTGTGTGAAACTTCAAAATAAATTTTTTTATTTTCTATTTTTTTTTGTTTATTTTGATATATTTTTGTTCTTATTTTAAAGTGCTTCTCTTTAAATTTTGAATAATCTCAATTATTTAAGTCAAAATTATATTATTATTTTTTAGAGATGATTACATTGTCGGCCAAGTTTGTTGTGGCCATCCCTGCAGTGAACTAAAAAATGCGAATTTAACTATAGCTATGCGTTATCATGACCACGTCACTGTTTTTACAAGAACAATGCCTTTGCAATATTCGTTGGTTACCAACCATAGCGGGGCGGATTATTGAAATAAATTTAAATAAGAAAATGTGATTTTATAAAAAAATTGTAAAATACCTATATGATTAAATTAAAATTTTTGTTTATGTATACTCTAATATTTAAAAATTATTTTAAAATTAATTATTTTAAGAATAAATTTTCGCTTGCGGCGTTAAAAATAAAAACATCTGACTTTTTATTTTCCACTTATAATTGCAAACTTTTCGTCTGGAACACCGAAATATTAAATTTTGTGAATGAAATGTTTAATTTTGCTACTCAAAAAATTCCAATAGCCTTGTTGAACTTTTAATTTTAAATTTTATAGTGAAACCCCGACACCAGACCTCGGATATGCCCTTCACGGTAAATAAAAAAGATGTATTTTTGCAGCCTTGGGCCCAATTATCACTCGAAGCGGAAGAGGTGTTCTTCCGCTTCGGGTGTTCTCAGCGGAAGAGGTGCTAACTATGGTCCCAGATTTTCTTACACGCATTCTTTGTATGCAACAGGGATCTAGCAAAAATTCAATTCCCAATTTTCGGGAATCGGGACGGCTAGATCCCTGGTATGCAAGCAAATTCTTGATTATATTTGTTCAATATTTATTTACTGTCGGGCTCTACTCATATGTAGGTACGATGCTCAATTACTTTTGGGTCATCTTTAACATCAAAATTCAAATCTATTTAGTAAAAATCGGTTCTATTTTAAACTTAATTTTAGCCTTATTAACCTTAATTTTATAAAATAATTATTATATATAATTTCATAATAAATATAAAAATAATAATTTCTTTTTTATTAGACCGGCATAATGAAATTTAGCCAGGGTTTCGATCTCGAATTTTTAAAAATCCGCAAAATTGATCGAAAAAATCCGCATTTTATATCAAAAATCCGCAAAAAATTATCAAACCCAAAAATTGAATTAAAATCACTTTATGCATGGTATTTTTCGTCTTCTACAATTGAATTAAGCAATTTTTTTATTACTAACGATCATCTTATGAAAATCCAACAACTATCTGAAAAATCACACTTGCATTTTTGTCGCAGAAGATGTCGCAAATTTTTATTTTTTCCATTTTCTAGCGCCGCAGGCGAAAATTTTTTAATTTTGGAAGATCCTTGAGCCAAAAATCGTTCATTTTTAGGCCAGGAAAAAATTTTGAGGATTTTGGAAGATCAAGGACACAGATTCCTTCCTTTTTTGCGCGCAGCCGAAAATTTTGAGAATTTGGGAAGGCCAAGAAGCCAGATTTCTTCCATTTTCAGCGCCGCAGGCGAAAATTTTGAGGATTTTTGAGGTCTTAGCGGAAAAATAATGACATTTTATGCTAAAAACCACAAGAAAATATAAAAAATCCTCATAATCTTCAAAAGACCACAAAAATCCGCAAATCCGCATTTTTAAAAATAATCCTCATCGCCCTATCAAAAAACCACAAAATGAGGAAAAATCCGCAGATATCGAAACCCTGAATTTAGCACTTTATAAAAGTATAATTTGTCAATAAAATTGTCAAAAAATCTAATAAATATTAACTTTCATCATGTTAATAAAAAAGAAAATACTTTTATATTTAATATGAAATTATGTCTAATAGGTAATTTATTTTAAAATTAAGACTAAATATTTGCCTTTATTATTTTAAAGAATTAATTCTGTTAAAATTAATTTTATAATTAAAGCGTTCAAAAAGTTACAGCATATTTTAGTTTGTAAGAAATTAAAATAAGGTATGTTTCAATAGGTGATTCCCGAAAATCGGGAATTTGATTTTTATGTCGGCTAGATCCCTGATGCATAGGTTTATAAAAAAATACCTATGAATAGGAAAAAATAAGTGAATCCACAAAATCCCTTCCCTATAAATCACATCCACATAAATCCCACCCCTATTTGGCATAAAAAATATTTTTTGATGCTTTTAGAAGTTCTAATGGGATTATCTTTAATAATCTATGGACAATATTTCTCATTTTTGGCACCAAAAAATTTTCTCAGAGGGTTGTTAATAAAATATAAAAGAATTATCAATTTTTGTTAAAGTTGAAGAGAGATATGGCCAAAACAAAACGCGCGTCCAATTTGCCCCACCCTGTATCAGCTCTGTAATCCTAGTTTACTTATGTATTTAGGTTGTTGTTCTCGTTATCAGAGGTGGGTCGGAACAGCCCGAGGTGTCGAAAATCGGAAGAGCCGGAAATCGGAACTGGCTCAAAAGTCTGAACTCGTAAATCGGAAATCAAAACTTTTTTCGGAAATCGGAAGGACAAAACACCGGAAATCGGAAGTTGGAATTCCGACCCACCTCTGCTAGTTATGTATTTTCAATTAAATAATATGTTTAGATGAAACTTTTTCTTATTTTAATCTTTTTAATATTCAATACAATATTTTGGAGTTTAATTAATTGTGTGGAAAATGATAAAAATTTAAATGAGGGGAGTAGTTCTACGAGTAAAGAAGTTTTAGAGAAATCAAAGGAAATAGCCGAATCGTCGGTTAATCCTCAAAATCAGAAATATAAAGAAATGCTAAAACCTAAGCGTAAAACAAAAGCTGAACCTAATAAAAAGCATTGCATTAATAATAAGGATAAAATTAGAGAATATAATCTAACTAATTATAAAAATAATAAAGTAAAGAGGCTAGAATATCAACAGAAATATTACCAAAAGAACAAAGAAAAGCAGCGAGAATATGACCGGAAGAAGTATATTAAAAATAAGGATAAAATGAAGGAAAATATGAAAAAATATTATCAGAAAAGGAAAAATGAGAAAGAAACTCTTCAAAAAGAATTAACAATTAAATCGGTTAATCACGAAGGAACTTCCAATGTACATCCAAAAAATAATAATTGTGAAGGGAAAGGAAAAGAGACCTGGGAGGAGAGTTTTCAATTGGAAGGGGCGCCTCATGAGGAAGGAGGTGAACAATTGGAAGGGGCTGAGAAAAATAATAAGGAAGAAGAAAAATTCATTTAGAGACATTGATTTAAATGTGCCAGTTAATGAGATAGATTTGAATAAGTATCCGTTTGATTTGAACGAGGAGCCTGAGGATTGTGAAGAGATATGAACTTTAATTTTTGAAGTAAAATAAATTCAATTAAAGAAATGTTCTTGTTTCCAAGAATACTTTTGCTAACTAGAAATATGTATATTCCTATCAATAATATTTTCTGATAATTTAAAATTTTATTTAATTACTGAAATTAAAAATAATCTGTATAACTATAAAATTTTTGGAGAATTTAAATATATGTTTCAAAAAGTCTAACTAGCTAATAATTTAAAGAGAGTGTCAAATTAAAAGTGACTGAAGATTCCTTTTTCTTTTTAAATGTTAATAATATTAGCGATTGAAATCACAAAAAATTTATATTAAAAATTATGATTTTATCCGTACTGTGCCTTCTTTAAGACCTCTTCTGTTTTTGTTATTTATTTGATAAAGTCCTGCAGCTGACGGCAATGGAAGTGATCGTAGGGGGCAAGGGCAATAGTTCTTCTCTGCTCCCTCTCTCCCAGGTTTTCCGGGCTGGGAACAAAAAATTAAATGCATAATTAAAATAGTTCTGACCTTTCCTGGGGTTCCTGGCTCGCCCGAATCTCCTGCTGGGCCAGGTTGCCCTACTAGGCCAGGAAGACCATCACTTCCTGGTTGACCATCTAATCCTGGCAGGCCCTGATCACCAGGAGGGCCAATTGGTCCCGGCGATCCTTTCGGGCCAGGAGTGTTAATGCTGAATTAAAGGGAGATATACTTGAAAATACTAAATATTTTTACTATTTTATGATCTTTCCTCCACCGAGACCAGATTCTCCATTTTTACCAGGAGGGCCTGAAAATGAAATAAATACTTGAATTTTGATATTTTATTATTACCGAGGGGACCACTTTCACCAGGCGGTCCATCATTTCCAGGAACTCCATCATTTCCCTGTCTCCCATTCTCACCCATTTTTCCGTCCGGACCAGGGGGACCTGAAAATGTTTAAATATTTACTTAATTTATTCAATAAACCTTGCACCCCTGGTCTTCCTTTTGGACCAGGTTCTCCAGCTGGGCACTTCACACACGGTGGTTTAACCTTTTCAAAGATAAAAATGCCTCCTTTTTCGCCTGGCTTGCCAGGTGGTCCGTTCTGGCCCGGAACTGCAAAATTTTGAGGTTAAGGGAAAATTTTTCTCTTCTGATAGACTTCATCAGAAGCTATCAGAATCTAAATTAAAATTCCCTCTTACTTCCTGGTTCGCCTTTTTCTCCATCAGGACCCGGAGGTCCTTTAGGGCAGTTTTGAGCACTTGGAGCACAATCTGAACATTTTAAAATTAATATAGAATCAGAATAACATGGTCATAGCAACGTGTTTCGACTTTCTGAATCAACGTTTAAATGGGTATTATAACGAGGTTTAATACAATATAAGCATAAAAAACCTACGACAATTTGGATCAGTAGCACCCCCATAAAATGTTTGCCGTTTATTTCTTTGGAATTTTGGATCCAAAAGTAATTCCCAAGATTTATCAGTTATTAACTAAAATAAGAAAATGAAAAATCTTTTCTTTAATTTAAGAGACCTTAAATTCCATTTTCTCTTGTCTTAATTCAGCATCCATCTTTTCCAAATCAAAAAATAAATTTAAACTTAACATTAAGGCTCCTATTGTAAAAGCAAAACAAATTGAAGATAATATTTGAATAGGAGTATTTTTGTCAGGCATAGTAAACATTTTCTAAACAGAAAATTCTTGGTTTAAATTTATTTTTAAATTCGGTTATTAATAAACTTTGATTTTTTGTTTTCCGTTAATTATGCTGATTTAATTGATATCTAATTTGTATAAAGATAGAATGTTCCGATCAGGTAGGGGACGGGTTACAGGATCCGAAAGACTGAAACCCTAACCGGAATTCAAACCCGTCTTTTTTCAACCTGTCCCATCCCTGATTCTGATATTGACAGGTGTAGAATTCATGAAACAAATTTAGTTTTTCATAAAACTAAATAAAAATTTTTCTTTTTTACATATTTTCTGTTTACTAAACTTAAGAAATATACATATATTTAAAAACTAATATAACATTAAGGAGGAAAATTAAAATAGAATCTCTTAGTATGGCCTGATAACTGAGAAGGAAATAATTCTATGTTTAAAAAAAAATTTTTTGTTGGAAATATATTTAAAAACTAGTTTTACTTTATTAGTTTATCCAATCAGATACATATTTTCTGTTTACTAAACATAGCATAGAGGTTTATAAAAAAGTAAAATAATAACAAATTATTTTGTTAGGCCAACAAAATAATTATAAATTTAAATGGTTTAAGTTTCATACTTATAAATTCCGTTATTTTCTAGATTTGTCTTTTGTCCAAAAAATCTTTTTTATTGCTATTTCCTTCTATTTTTCTTATTTTACAAACCATTAATTTGATATTAAGTTTTGTTAGCTTCTTCAAAATAAATCCAAATGTAAACCTGTTATCGCATCTTTATTAGAGAGAAACAAGAATTTATTTTTAATTTTATTTTATGTGATCGTTTTTTGAATGTTTTTTTGTTATTCGGACAAAAAATCTTTTATGGTAAGCTTATTATGGAATTTAGATGGAGGAATCATTACATGCAGACAAGAATTACAGCTACTATAGCCATAATAAATTATTTTAGCTACGAGAATTATGAAAATTTAGAATTTTAAATATAGGTGTTTCCTTGTTTTATTCATAAAAATTATTTTTTAAAGTTTGAAAATAATTTCAAAGAAATAAACATTTTATTTACTAAGCAAAAATCAGAAAGTTTCTTTGTTGAAAGAAAAAGTTCAAACATCCCAAAATTTTGGATCAAAAAATTTATTATAAAAATACGAATTATGCCTAATACACCAGTAAGGTTGTCGGATATGTGGAAATCTTTGGATATCCGGATCAGGTATCCGAACCGAAAATTTCCGGATATCCGGGGATTCGGATATCCGGATCCGACAACCTTATTCACCAGCACAAACTCAAAGAATAATGGAGAAATAAAACTAAATTTTCTAAAAATATTTTAAAGGTATGGGTTTCACAGAATGCCGGGTTACAGGCTTTATAGCTATTAGCACTTCAATTATTGTAGTTTACTTAACATCATTTTATCTACAACAAATGTTAATACAAATTAATAATATTCGAAGGGAAGTGGATGTCGGAATGGATGAGTTCAAAACATTACAGGTAAATTTTAAAAAATCTGTCAAAAATTCTTTAATATGCCAATAAAAATTAAAATTATATTTGAATTTAAAGGGAAATCTGTGGACTGATTTGTTAGTTAATACGAAGAAAAGATTTTCTGTCCTCTCATTTTCTTCAATGACCGATGGAAAAATTAAAAAACGACAGGCTTCAAATCCTAGCTGTGATTGTATTAATACAGCACAGTGCCCACCAGGTCCTCCTGGACCCCCAGGCCAAGCGGGACTTGATGGGGAACATGGAAAACCAGGTGAACCTGGACCTGTGGGGGAACAGGCAATAGCATCACAAACACAGGCGCCAGTCGAAGAAAGTTGTCGTAAGTTGTAAAATACAGTAAAGCTGTCCGAGAATTGCTTTTGAATGTTGCCCCATGATTTTTTCGATTTTCTCCTTTCGAGATTGGTAATAAAGTACTGTCTCGAGTCATAAAAATTTTAGTCTCATTAAGCTATTCAAACAAATATAAATTTAATTTTCTAATTACCAATAATTTTACTTAAATTAAACAGGTGTTTGCCCACCAGGACCCCAAGGTCTTAGAGGATATCCTGGACCTGCTGGCCCGCCTGGAGCTCCTGTAAGGCTAATATAATAATAAATAATATAAGACTAAATAGTAAATAATAAATTAATTTGAGGGCGGCTCCGGATTGCCTGGACTTGCTGGAAAGCCTGGCCATCCTGGACAGAGTAATAAAATTTTAATTTTTCAATTCTAAAAAATTAATCATTAAAAAGTTGGATCACCTGGCGAGATGGGTCAGCAGGGAACGGCAGGCAAAGAAGGATTGCCTGGCCCTCCTGGATTGGAAGGTGTTAGAGGAACAGCTGGGAGGCAAGGCGAGCCAGGATTGGCTGGAATGCCAGGGCCAAAGGGGTATAGCGGGTCTCCAGGTGAATATTATAAGGAAATAAAATTCAAAATAATTTAAGGCCGTCCTGGTATGCCAGGCTTGCAAGGGATGAAGGGAGAAGCTGGTCAAGAAGGTCCACCTGGACAGCCTGGTAGATTATAATAAATTATTTAAAAACGTTTTATTAAAGGCTGGGATGGAATGCGTGGACAATTTGGGGAAAATGGGCAACCTGGCCCCGATGCGAGGTAATATAAATAAAATAAATTACAACAATATAATTAAATTCATATAAAGCTATTGTAAATGTCCACAACGTTTATCACTTACTGGGGAGGCACCAACAATAAGTAGCTCGAAAAATACCGCCAGTATTCCAACAAATCCTTCCCCTCCGTCTTTTGGACCGAAGGAAACAAATGCTAGTAGTTCTACAACTGAAGAAACGAGCTCAAAAGAAAAGGAAGAGTATGTAAGTAAAGGTTATGGGAAGAAATAACAGAATATTTAATCATTAATTATTTTACACGTAGATGACGGAAAATTTTATACGACGGTAAAGCCTGTTTGGGGTCATGTTGACCCAAGTGCTATTTTAGAAATTTATAAATTTAACAAAAGGAAAAGCAACTTTTTTTCAACAATTTAACAATATTAATGCATTATTGAGCACAATCTTGAATATAATCCCAATGTGCTTTTTACAAATAAAAAACCTTAAGGGGGCTAAGCTATTTTTGGGGGTCAATAATTCGATTAACAAATGTTAGCTCATTCAAAAGAGCTAGACGAGCTGAGTCACTAGACTTCTATGACTAAGTACCAGCAAGGAATAAACGAACTAAGATAGTAACTAACAACTTACAATACACTTGAGGCGTGGAACTTCAATTCCCCACTTTTGCCCAACTTAATTGACTAATTTTCCTGGAATCCAAAATGTTTTGCCATTTTTGTTTGTGTTTATGACTAACACTTCTTCATTATAAGCGAATCGGCTTCTCCATCTTTTTGGCGTTTCTTCGCTTTTGAATATATTTTCTTTTTCCAAAATGGGCTTCCTTCATTCTTTTTATTTTGGAGAATGGAATACTTCTTTTGGAATAAACCTTGCTAGAATACTAGAATTTGTGCCGAATTTATTCAAATTGTCAGGCCCAGTAGATTTACGTCTCCTTTTACTAAATGGAATTCTTCTTCACTCGTGATTGCGAATAATTCCACAGTTGCTTTAAATTTTCCTTCAATGTCAATTTGACTTCCCAAGGCCAACGCCCGAATAATTAACTTTGAATAATTCTGGACTGCCGATTTTTGTCCAAATCTCTTCGTTAAGAATATTTATTTGGCTTGCCGAATCAACAACCATTTCAACTAATTTGTCGTTTAATTTCAATATTTTAGTGATCAATTTTTATTTGATCAGAATAGAATTTGTATCAACAATATCCGTAATATCACAAAAAGGGCCTGAAGAATCTGGATCAATTGAAATATGATTAATCTGTAGTCGGCTTTAACCAAACTTTTGGTTTACGGCAATTACGTCCATAGTCCCAATCAGAGCACAATTATAACATTGAATATCTTTTCTGAATCTATTATAATTTGAATAATTATTGAATATTTGATTTTCATAATTATGGTTGAATTTCTTCTTTTGGTAATTATTTCTAATGAATCTATTTTCAGAATCGTCATCCACAGCAATTCACACCTATTGGTGAGTAATTTCTCGTCAAAGAATCTGGCAGAATTTAAACTAAATCATATAAATCTTGAGTAATTTCTCGTCAAAGAATCTGGCAGAATTTAAACTAAATCATATAAATCTTGAGTAATTTCTCGTCAAAGAATCTGGCAGAATTTAAACTAAATCATATAAATCTTGAGTAATTTCTCGTCAAAGAATCTGGCAGAATTTAAACTAAATCATATAAATCTTGAGTAATTTCTCGTCAAAGAATCTGGCAGAATTTAAACTAAATCATATAAATCTTGAGTAATTTCTCGTCAAAGAATCTGGCAGAATTTAAACTAAATCATATAAATCTTGAGTAATTTCTCGTCAAAGAATCTGGCAGAATTTAAACTAAATCATATAAATCTTGAGTAATTTCTCGTCAAAGAATCTGGCAGAATTTAAACTAAATCATATAAATCTTGAGTAATTTCTCGTCAAAGAATCTGGCAGAATTTAAACTAAATCATCTAAATCTTGAGTAATTTCTCGTCAAAGAATCTGGCAGAATTTAAACTAAATCATATAAATCTTGAGTAATTTCTCGTCAAAGAATCTGGCAGAATTTAAACTAAATCATCTAAATCTTGAGTAATTTCTCGTCAAAGAATCTGGCAGAATTTAAACTAAATCATATAAATCTTGAGTAATTTCTCGTCAAAGAATCTGGCAGAATTTAAACTAAATCATATAAATCTTGAGTAATTTCTCGTCAAAGAATCTGGCAGAATTTAAACTAAATCATATAAATCTTGAGTAATTTCTCGTCAAAGAATCTGGCAGAATTTAAACTAAATCATCTAAATCTTGAGTAATTTCTCGTCAAAGAATCTGGCAGAATTTAAACTAAATCATATAAATCTTGAGTAATTTCTCGTCAAAGAATCTGGCAGAATTTAAACTAAATCATATAAATCTTGAGTAATTTCTCGTCAAAGAATCTGGCAGAATTTAAACTAAATCATATAAATCTTGAGTAATTTCTCGTCAAAGAATCTGGCAGAATTTAAACTAAATCATATAAATCTTGAGTAATTTCTCGTCAAAGAATCTGGCAGAATTTAAGGTTCACTTGACTTTATGAGTAACAGCACTTCACACCTATTGGTTACAGCAGTGGACGAGGAAGAATTGATCAAAGCCCTCAAGCCAACTGAAGAAAAGAAGGGAAAGTCGTACCAGGCAACTATGGAACGCAACCCATGATTGGCACAAGAAGCCACTATCCTCCAGGCACAAGAATTTGCTTTGCAACATTGTCCTTCGCCGAACAGGTACCCAATTTATTTCCAGGCATAACACGTCATTTTGGACGAAAGTGGGCAGGCTCCCTACTCCCAAGTGCTCTCCTTGATGTTCAACATGCCGAACCTGAAGAAGATGCTCATAACGGGTGACCGGAGGCAACTGAAGGTTCATCTCTTCATCTCGAGTCTCTTCCGGGGGCAGTGCGAGTTGGCTTTGGATTGGACAGTGTGATCATCAACTTAGATGCCTCTGATGGAATTGCCAAAACAGCACTTTAAATCGGCTACAGGTCACATCCACACATTGTTCAGTGCATCAAGGCTGAATTCTACCATCCCCATGGTGAACGACTCATTGCTGGGAGGCAACCTGAAGAAAGGAATATGTTGATAGCGAGGCAACTCAAATTGCCATAATATGCTGACAGCGAGTCAACTCAAATTGCCAAAGGCAGGTAGTCCTTTAATTTTAATCCACCAGGTAGATGAGGCAGAACGAGACGCAGTCCACATGTCTTCATACAACCAAGTCAAACTTGGACTGCTCTTCGAATTCTATGGCGCTTGATCAACGTTCTTCCACCTGACTCATCAATCAGATGCATATGCCTCTATGGAACGCAGGCTAACGACATAGAACGAGAAGTACAAGCCGCAGAAGAACTTAATGGACGAGTTTTGGTCACCACCGCCGACGCAACTCAGGGCCACAAGGCAGACGTAACGGTAGTTGTAGCAACCATTTCTGAATTTCAGAAAAAATCGGGCGAAGGAAAAGAACCATTTTGGTGTGATCCAGACCGATTGAATGTCAGCCTTTCAAGAGCCCGCTATGAATTGGTTTTGACTGGCAACCTTCACATTCTTGAACAAAAGAAAGGATGGGAAGAGTTCTTGGCAGAAGCAAAACAAAAAACTATTGTAGTTGGCCAAGACTACCTGGACGTCATTAGAATGGAAGGTGCGCAACACAACCATGAAGGTGAACTTGCAACAGGTAAGTTAGTGCGCTGTACTCCATACTACACTGAAGAAGGACGTCGCTATGTAAGTTGGGAGGGTACCCTCATTATAACACTTATTTTTATAGAAACGAAGAATTCCCTCAACTTGGTGTGGCCCATCGAAAGGAAGCGGAAGAAAATGAACAAGTGAAGAAAAGAAGCTTTGGAAACGAAGGAGAAGAGTTTTAAAAAAATGTAAATAAAAATTTAAATTTTAAATAATTTTAAAATAAAGGGATTTGTTGTTCTAAAAATTATAATTTTCCTTAAAATTCACTCACCATTAGGTCTCCTCAGCTCACCCATCTCTTTAAATCTCTCTTAATCCTCATCCTCTATCATCTCTCCAATTTGGCAAAGGGAATGAATCCGGGGACAAACACATGAGAGACCAATGCCTTCAATTCTGAGCGGACTGAAAGGGCATATCGATTAGGAGATGCGCGGAGGACTGCCATAACATCAGTGGGCAGCACCCACCAGTCGGTCCGGTTTACCTACACTCCCAGTTCGCAAAACGAGTTGAAGCACTTGACCGTTAAATTGCGGAAAGTCAGGTATGGTCACAAGTGATGTTGTCGAAGGAGGAAGCCCAAAAATGCCAAAATCTTTTAGTTCAAAATTCTTTTTGTTTTCTATTCATTTTAAGATCGAGGACGACCTTATCAAAGGGAGGAGCTGTAAGGAAGACTTAAATGGCCTAATATTAAATTCCCTTACTAAGATCAACAAAAGTCAAATCCTCGATCATTATATTTTATAATTAATCCCGCCTATTTTAATCATACATAATAAGTTGTATTTCCCAGTTTGTTAGTCATTTGAATTCCTATTTTATTATTATAAACATAAAATTGTATTTTGAAATGTAACATAAATATTAGTGACAGTCTAGTTTTGTTTATGATTATCTTTATCTCTTTCGGCAACGAAAGAATAATTGAGTTGATCCGATTAGTGATGAGTGCGCTGGCCACGCACGAGCATCCCTCTGCCCCAACATCCTTCCGACTTTACTATATGTTCTAATGTGCTTTTTACAAATAAAAACCTTAAATGGGGTTAAGCTCTTTCGAATGAGCTAACATTTGTATGTATAAACAATTTTTTTCTGCAAAAACAGCTGGCTTCCCCTTATGGTTTTTTTGATTTTCGGGGGCCTATATCTCTGCGACTTCCAGTTTCCCGCAAAAAATTCTTACATATTTGAATTGAAAATTTTCTTAATTTAAAATTTTTATTAAATCAATTTTTATCAAAGTTGATAAGAGATAATTAAAAATAATTACGAAATTGTCATTTCGATAAATATTATGCGTATGAAAATTTTAATTAAAAAATATTTTCTTTTAAAAATCGTAGATATTCAATTAGTCTTTCGAGTACTTAAATAAGTCTTCAGCTTCGGTTCGGCATAAACCTTGGCCACAAAATCAGTCAATTCCTTGTATTTCCCAATAACTTCAGGCTCGATTGAACGAACAGCTTCGAAATATTCAGCCAATACAAAATCAACATAAGTTAAGCCAGAAGAGCCGAAAAATCCGGAACCAGACTCAGCCAACAATTTGACAAAAAGCGGAAAGACTCGCTCTGCACAAGGCAGAAATACAGTCTTTCGAAGTTGATCCTAAAAAAAGTGGGAAATATGTAAAGCCTAGTTTTGGGCCTTTTTTTTGATTTAAATTATATAGGACCCGACTGAAATACCAAATATTTCAGATATAAGGTTAGTTTTTGCCGTAGATATCGAAAAATTAAAAAAATAATCATTAAACCCCAAGAATGGATAATCCTTCGTTTTATGATATAGGAATCTTTTCTAGGATAGTTTTCTGTACCGATCACGAATCTGAACTCAGATTTTATTTAACACTTGATTTTAAATGATTTTTTCATGGGGGGGATTAAAAAAGAATAAAATCCTAACCACATCGCCTTCACGAACACCCCATTTAGCATAGTTATAAGGTGCTAATTCATTAAAAACATCCCTGTAAAAGTCAAAAATTTCAATAATCTTAGCCTTCTCCCAATCATCCTTACCGGCCAGACCTTTGAAGGAACAGAAAAATTATAAAACAAAAAAAATAATAACCAAATTTATTAGCCAAATATTGAAGAATTGCACCAGACTGGCTTAATTGCTTTCCGTCAACTTCTAACACAGGAACTTTTCCATAGAAAAATTCTTAAGATAGATAGGGAAATTAATTTTAGAAATTCTCGATTATTCTCCAAAATTTTCTCAATCAATTTAACCTTATGATTTTTACGAGAAAAACCCCAATTTCTAATTCTAAACCGTTGCCTTTAAAGTTTAAACTAGTGTTCGGCACGGTATGGTACTCCTTCGGTATTCCCGAAAGTACCGAATTGGGATTTTCGGTACTCCCGGAACCGGAACCGTCCCGATGAGATTTTGGAAAATTTCGGTACTCGTTCGGTACCGGTACTTTTCGGTACTCCCGGTACCGGTACCGAAAAAATCCGTTTGCCGAACACTAGTTTAAACTACGTATATTTTATTTGGGAACACCGATAGAACAATTCCTATAAAATCGAACAAAGGCCAAATATTCCCTTTTATTAACTTATTTACTATTTTTCTCGGCTGGCCACTGTTCATGTGTAAAACGTATATCTTCAAACTTTTCACCAGCATAATGAAAACTAAAAATAGAAAAATAGTAACTAGGGTTACAGAAAAATTTTTTTTAATGGTACTCCTTCGGTATCCATTAAAAACTACAAACTAGAAGTTAAAAAAAACTACAAACTAGAAGTTTTCATCCTACAAACTAGAAAGACTTCACCTAAACCTCTTATATCAAAATAATAAAATTTATATTGAACCATTTTAAAAAATAATTAAGAATTTTCAAGTAAATAAACAAAAATGAGGTATTTCTGCCTTAAAAATATTTTTATAAATAATTGCGCGGAGTTAGTCCACGCGGAATAATCTGATGTTTTTTAATTGATTGGAATGGATAGAGTGAAGGTTTTACTTAAAAAACAAATGCTGTTGAAGGTTACACATAAATGTATGTGAAGGGAAAGGTGAATTAATAAAAAGAAACTACAAACTAGAAGTTTTCATCCTACAAACTAGAAAGACTAGAAATATGTATGTACGTAGAAATTATAAACTACAAAAAAATAATTGTTATTTCTTAAAAATGTTATTTTTTAGATTTTATTTAAAAAGATAAACAGTAATGTGCAAAAGCTTATGCCAAGGATTAAGGATGATTATTGGATCTGGAATCAGAAACACAATTAAAAGATAAATTAATGAGTGATTGATAAATGATTATTTTGAATAAAACTGAGAGTATAAAATTTAATTAGTTGTGTAAGTTTCCTAAATTATTTGTTAAAACTTCACGTACCTAATATGTACATTTTTATACCACAAAATAAAAATAAGATAGTTTAGTAATAGATTTTTCTAGTTATTTTTTGATCTAAATTTAGACAACAACACAAAAGTAAAAAAACAAAATGAAAAAAATAAGAACATAAAAAAATTAAATGGCAAAATTTTTAAAAAACTCTTTTTTCTGATAGCATATCACGACTCGTTACGTTCAGAAAAATAATCCGCACTGAAATTTAGCAATTTTGTTTGGCCTTTTTTCGCCTCTTTGTTCTATTTAAAGCTAATTCAGTAGAGATACTTGAAGAATTTAACAATCCCTAAAAGTATAAAATTTAATGTTTTTGCGCCAAATTTGGGAAAAATTTTTCTCGTACAACGCTTAGATAAACATCTCGAAAGAGATGCTCGACGAAAAGATGCTGGAGACATAAAAATAAGCAAGGCGTCTTCATCGTCCTTGATAAGCCGAAAACTTTAAGTAAACACCAGAGGTGGATCGGAACAGTCAGAGGTGCTGGAAATCGTAACTGGCTTAAAAGTCGGAACTCGGAAATCTGAATTCATACCCACCTCTGGTAAACACCAGTGCTTTTAAATTTCAGAATTGCTCGCACTCGTACCACTACATTTTTTGACGTCGTACCAATACGAACGTCGAATCACTGGTAAACCCATAGCAGCGTATCGTCGCCGAGCATCTGACGCAAGACGCTTGCGATTTCCCCGTTAGCGATGCATTAAAGGTATGGAATTTGGCCGTAATCCAGGTATAACTAAAGCGCCCCCAATCAAACCCTACAGAATTTACATTATTTAAAGTTTTTTGACTGTTAACAACACTATTTTCATCATTTTCTTCTTCAACTTGAAATTGGTCATAAATTTCTAAAATATTTTCGTTTAACATAAAATGTCGTTCATTTCTTTTTCTAGAAGAAATGTTGTCTTTTGGAGAAGAGTAATTTTGTTCTTTACAAATTATTGAAGTTTCAAAATTATTTTTTTCGACATTTTTCGAGGAACGCCCCGAAAACCCCCTTTCAGTGAAAAAATCTTTCAATACAAGGCAATATGGTATTTGGCTCGGAATGAATTTTTATTGAATCACGCATCCATGAAGGGAACATATTACGATCCATTGTTGCATATCTTTATTAAACAGAAAATATTTTTTGACCAAATATTAATTGATCAAACCTACAATCTGCCAAAATGACAGCACCAAAATCCTGGAAAAAAATTTTCAGAAGTTATCGTTTTCAATTAAAAATTAGTATGCTTTTCAATTAAAAACAAACTTCTTTATGTCTAATTATACGACCAAAAGCTTGATTAACAGTACGTGTTCCTTCAACTTTATACCATTCATCTGCACTCAACAAATAATTATTTGAATTTTTATTTTTAGTGTTGACAGCTTCTAACAAATAACTTTTCTTGAGAATAACACGAGGATCAAATAAAGGAGGAAATGGAATGCCAACAATTATTAAACTTCTACAATGGCTATCAGCAAAGTCAATGCCTTCGCTCAACTAATTAAAATTAATTTTAAAATAATATTAGTTTAGCATAAGCGAGTTTGAAGTAGAGTTGCTGGATTCTGAGAAATCCCAGTATATCCGGATCTTATATATAAATCTCGGAGCGTTAGTTTAACGGTGACAGGAAATGACTAAAGGAGCGATCCAGATTCGCAAAAAGATATCTCTCGACTTTTTTACGATTTTTAAAAATTCGTGGACGAGATCTAGTTTCAGTCTAGTTCTTAATAATGAACATAAGTCGGTGACACAAGTCTTCGAAAAATTAGTTTCAGGCGGTGAAAAAAGTTTCGGGCCGGATACGAATCTTTATTATAAAATTTTTAATTCTCACTTTTCCTCTGCAAACAGCAAAAAGAAGAGCTCCTCCAACTGACCCATGAACTGCCGAATCAAAATCCTTTAACAAAATTGGGATGTTGATTTTATCTTTTTGTTCAATAAAAAGTTGTTTTTGACGTTCTAAAAGAGTCCAAAATTGTTGCCCATTTGCCAATTTTAAATTCTATAAATTCAAAAATTTTTTTTAATTTTTAAGTAACTCTTTTACCTTCCAAAATTCTACAAATGCATTCATTTGTGAATAAGAAGGGAAAAATACCAACATCCCTTGAGGTGTAACACTAGCCAATTGAAGAATTAATTCACCAATAGTTTGTTTATAAGTAGGGTTGTTTCTTTTTTAAAAATAACAATTAGAAACTTTGAAATTAAATAAGAGCTCTGCCAGACCAGCTCTGTCAGCAATGCATTTAAACATGGTGTTAGCAAAGCTCCTAGTGCTAACAATTAAGAGGTCATAGGTTCGATACCTTATGGGTGCCAGATTTTTATTTAACATTCTTACACCAATAAATTTCATAAAAATTCTTATTTTTATCAAAAATAATTTTTAAAATGTTAATTTTGAAAACTTTTCCCCTATAGATTCCTCACCTATTTTGAAAAGTCCCCAACAAATCAGTTCCATTTGATCCCTTTCTTAATGCACCAACAACTAATTGATTTTTATTTGCACAATGTTTAGATTCTAATATAGCTCCAAAAGGTCTAAAAAAATTTCTTTAATTTTTCGAAATTCTCTTCACATACATTCCCATTGCGCTAATGAAACTTGGTAAAGGTGCCAATGTTCCAGAAGCAAATATTATTGAACGCGTATCTCTAGAATTGAGGAAACGCATTGCTACACCTGCATTGAAACACCTTGAAGTTGAAGAGAAAAAATTATTTTGAACTAAAAATTTTTGAAAAAAATCTTGGGCAGATAAGGGAACGAACCTTTAAAAATTAAAACAGTAGAACGACAAAAAAATTTCGGGAAAAGTTTTTTTTCAAGGAGCAACAAATTAGTCCTGCACTTTTATTTAAGCACGGGAATAATCTCCGTATTTAGAAAGAACATTCACTCAACCTTTACCGAATCTCTCTTATTCCCGACTTTGGTAATTTAAGATAGGTAAATGAAATTAAAGAGGGCACACAAATTTTTAATTTAATAAATTACCAATAATGAAGTGTAATCCCAACTTTTTCTTTCAAACAATTTTCTTCCACTAAACCATCAAAATTTGTTTCCTCATCATTTAATGAATTATTGCTAAAATATTTTCCTTTTTCAGTTTTATTTTGTTCAATAAATAATTGAAAGTTATTTGAAGCTATATTTTCCTTAAAATATAAAAAGTATTAAAAAATAAAGCCAAAATTATTAAAGAGAGGTTAAAGTTTGGCCTTAGGCAGTCATTGAACACGCAACCTCCTGTTGCAGTTATTGATAGGTGCTTTTGTGTTCACCACTGTTCAAGTGCTCAGCCGACTGCTTCGAGCTACTTAGGCGCTTTTCACCTTTAATTTTAACAGATTTCACGCCTAATGAGCGTTTTAAATGCTAGCCAGCTGAATTCCCCTTCCTTATAAGACGGCTCTCGTCAGGAAGAAAACTCAATTTAATTTAATTTTAAAAATCCTCCAAACCTCTTGTTGTGAAGACAACAGATTTCCATTGAATAATTTCCCATTCTGTGTTAGCATATTTTCAAATGTATCAACAAAAACTCGAGAAATAAGTGTTGAAAAAGCAGACAGTGAAGTGCTTCTAACCGCCCAAATACCCTGATTTTGATCAGCTTAAAAAACAAAAAATTTTAGTAATCTGACAATTCACCTAATATTTAATTTAAAAATTTTTTTTTCGATTCATTTTTGTACGTAACAGCTCAATAATCCCCAAATATTGGCCGCCATAAGGACATTTTTAAGTGAAAATTTTTCGAAAAAATGTCGATTGGACTAGAACAATTTTAGTAAAATGTCAAAAGTACATTCAGTAAAATGTCGCTAAGAATAGGAATAAGGAATGTTTCAATGTTTTAAATTGCTATGAAAAAATAATTTTTCCCTTACCATTTGTTGCCAAAAATAACCCAATTCTATCAATTAAAAGGCAAATATTTTCTCTTTGTTGTCGATGAATACCTGCTGCCTAAAAAATTAATTTTTCTAAATTAAAAAATAAACAAAAAAACCTTCAAAATTTCAACCATTTTATAACCTGGAAAAACCCGTCCAGGCAAATTTGCCAATTCTTTTCCATCTTTTTTATTTGAATTTAAAGAAATTAATTGTTCTTCTAATGATTGAAGCATCTCTAAAAAATTGAATAGCTAAATTTAGGAGATATTTGGGAACATATAGAGAGGAACTCAAAAAGTATAAGGAGCAAGGTGGTAGACAGAGGGTTGTTCCCCGACGCGGAGAGGGTAGTGCCACGGAGATAACTTTTCGGGGAGGCAGCGACACGGGGGCGGATAGGGGGACGGGTAGGGATGTCTCTCAAATTCCCCGACTTTCGGGGACGGGGAACATCCCTAGAAGCCAAGGGGATTTGCTTCCGCAACAATTGGATGTGCGCCAAATACGAAAATCGAAGTTCCGACCCCCCTTGTAATTTTTAATAAAATTCCATCGAAATTTTTAAAATTAAAAAAAACCTCACCCAAAAGAGTAGCAACATCTTGTTTACTAACTTGTTTTTCTTTATCCTCTTCCTTTTGTTTTTGCCTTTTTCCACCTCTTTTATCCATTAACGAAGAAAAACTTGGCCCGTGATCATCCTTAAAAAATTTTTTAAATTATTTTAGAATAAATGAGGTAATCCCGAATTGTTAATGGGTGTCCGCAAACACAAAACACCATATTTTGAGTCAGAAAAAGTTGAAGCTGAGGTTGTTGGTTCCGGATATACAGAACCAAAAAGTCCGGGTATCACAAAATTTTCAGTTCGAATTTTTTTTCCGAGTTTCCGAGGATTCCGAGTTTCCAAGGAAAAATTCCGAGTTTCCAAGGATTTCCCAGAAAACGCCAATCACATTCAGAGGTCATTAGTAGGGATCGGATTTTTAGGTTATAACCTATTTTTTCTGCGAAATAGTCCTGATGAATTGAGCTCAAATCCGTTGTTATTTTTTGAAAATCTTTTGTTTACAGGGAGTTATTATGACCTATTTGAACCTATTTTGGCGTTTTGCAACCTAAAATAGGTTGTAACCTATTTTGGATGTTTTTGTCATTTTTTCACTTTTTGTCACCTATTTTGGGCATTTTTCATAAAATTTCGATTTTTTAACAAAAATTTTCTAAATTTTTTGAAAAAAGATTTAAATTTTTCAATAATTTGATCAATTTTTTTATCAGCCCAAAAATTTTTCTTTAATTTTTTTGAAAAATATTTCCTCAAAATTCAAAAAATTTTTCAAAATTGGAATTTTTAAAAATTTTTTATGATTTTTTCACTTTTTTGCCTCCTATTTTGGGCATTTTTCATGAAAATTCGATTTTTTTCAAAATTATTTTTAATTTTTGAAAAAAATTAAAAATTTTTCAAAAATTTTGTCAATTTTTCTTATAAGTCCAAAAAATTTTCTTCAATTTTTGTGAAAATATTTTTCTAAAAATTCAATATTTTTGTAAAACTAAAATTTTTCAACATTTTTGCCTTGTCGCTGAAATTTATGAACTAAAATAGAAATTAATCGTCATTTTTGCCTTGCTTGCCCAATATGTCGACCTTTTTTTGCAACCTATTTCTCTATTTTTACGACCTATTTGCCTATTTTTGTCACCTATTTTAGCATTTTATACAACCTATTTAGGTGCCTATTTTAAGGTTTTTACGACCTAAAAATCCGATCCCTAGTCATTAGGATAGATTTGGCGGCTTGCGAAATGGAAAAATGCGCATTGTTTATACGAACGAAAAAAGCAATAAAAAAAGTCCGCAGAAACATAAGTGTCATAATTTTTGCCCCCACCTCTCTCATTGTCAAAATAAATTTTAAAAAAACAAAATTTAAAAAACCATTTCTTTTCTGATTTTCTCTTCTTCTTCTATAACCATCTCCAAAGTTTTCTTTGCCTCACGAATTGCAATACTTAAAGTTTTTGTTGAAAAATCAATCGAAACGGACTGTTCAGCTACCGATTCCTTTAAAATTAAAATTCCAAAATTTCAATTAAAATTATTTTTACAATATTGTGAGCTTCGTCAAAAATTAAAATATTCCCTTTAACTTTGATTTCATACATTTCTCGAACTTTTGGATCCAAAAGGTAATTATAAGGTAATAGAACTAAATCAGCTTGTTCAAATTGTTGACGAGCACGATAAAAAGGGCAATGCCTTTAAATAATTAATTTTTTTAATTAAAATTTAGAAGAATCAGACCTCCCATTTTTATAGATATACCCATGGACGAGAAAATTTTATCTTGGACAGAATTTATCTGTTAAAGTGCATAGTGCCTAGAGGAAGTTACCCTCATCAAAGATGGCAAATAAATTTAAGAAACGTATCCTAAGTAGAGGTGAATCTTATCGGAGCTTCGTTTATCGCCTAATTTCGCGTTTTAAAATCAGTTTCGGCACACTCTTGGCATCTAGTATAATATTGGGTGTATCTATAAGTGAAATTCAACTGCAATAATAAACCTGAACTTCCTAGCAGTGCTCAAAAGGTCTTCAATATCCAAAGCATTGCCATCTAAAGCACCAGAATACATCGCATCCAAAGAATCGGCATCTTCTAAATTTTTAAATCAAAAATTTTTGAAAATTACATAAAAATTCCAAATTTTGGAAAATTAAAAAAAAAATTTCCTAAATTTTTTTTCATAATTTTATAAAAATTCCCTTACTTTCAAGAGTATTATAAAAATTGCATTTTCTCGCCCTTGTCATCGATCTGCAAAGATGCCCTCTTACTTCAGAATTTTGTTCTTTCAAAACCCGCTCATTTAAACAAAGTTTGTCTCTTCCGGCTAAAGTTACTAGACGAACCACTCTTTTTAATTTTAATTAAATTTTATAAAAAAATATTTAAAAAAAACAAACGATTTATATTTTGTTTTATTTAATTCTCTAACAACTTGCTGCAACTGGCTATGAGTACGTGAAGCATAATAAATACGAGGGTAGAGTATTGAATGGTTTGGTGCTGTAAAATAAGAGTTAATTAATGCTGTGAAATTTAGGGAAATTAAAAAAAACGAAAATTCCAAACACTTTCGAAATTAATTAATGAATCTTCGTTATGGGATAAAATGTCACCCTCACATATTTTCCCTGTGGGTTTTTCCAATTTGAAAGGGGTAAAGAGTAGAGATCGGCCTGGATCCAAACCTTCATTTTTTCTGAATCCAGACTCAAAATCTTTGCTTAAGTGATCCTTGATTTTTTCAAGACTCGAGGACAAGAATCTGGTCAAGGTTTCTTAAAATATCCAATTTTTAGTTTCCCACAAAAAATTAAATTTTTCTTTTATTTTTTTTTAAATTTTACCATTTGAACAAGGATTAGTAAGTCCAGTATTGTTAGCGAAAGTTTGTGGTTTTAATCCTTCTTTGTATTCTTGAATCCAAGCAATGGCTGAACAAAGCAAAGACAGCGTTTTGCCTTAAGGAAAATTTTATCGATCAAAAATAAAAAAAATAAACCTGTCCCAGTAGGAGATTCCAAAGCAGCATTTGAACTCTAAAAAATTGAGAAAAAATAAAATTAAAAAGCTAAACCGATTGTAATGTTTCCAAAATTTTCTTCATAAAATCGCGTTGACATTCATAAGGTGTATAGGGAAATTGAACATTAACTCCGTTAATTAAAAAAACGTCCCCACAAGAAGCCGCCATCTTTAATAAATTTACGAATTTTTTAAAAAATACTTTTCAGATTTTAATTGAGTTTAAAAAAAATTTTAAATCCGCAATTTTCCCGGAAAATTAAGAAAAATGACATTTTGTCCCAATTTATTTGAGTATTACTCTACTAAATAAAAATTAAAAATTTTTTGTGAATTTCGGGCAAGGAATTTTATTTTCTTGATTAGAAAATTTTTTAAAGTTATTTGCTATTAATTGAGCTAAATATTTATTTTAAGCGAAAATATTTTTTGAGATTTTTAATTTCCTGTTCAGACTCAAATAACCCTTTGAAAATAAATTTTTTTGGAATTTTCTAATTTTTTAGCTTGCTTTCTTAAATTTTTTTTTTGTTTTAGAATCAAAAACTTTCTTTAAAAAGTTGAATTTTTCAACATTATGAAAGGACAGCCATCTTCTAGCGCCCAAATAGCTCAGCGTAATTGGATGTTAGAAAATAGTGTTGCTGATTCGATCGACGCAATATTTAAATATGACAAGGAGGAGCAGCAAATGATTAGAAATGTTAAGCCGTGGGAAAAGGATCCACATTATTTCAAGGTTTGTTGAATTTTATATTCTGTTTTTTGCAGTTAATTTTGGGTGTTTGACTGTGGCCTATAACTTTTTTAATTTCTGGGTCATGGCCAAAAAAAAGAAAAATTGACAATAGTAAACCGACCTCGCTCTATACAATGGCCTGTGTTACATCGCAAAATTTTTGGGTTATAGTTTGAGATCCTTTAAAATTCTCATTATGACGAATTCACCCAATGTGGCTTATATTGCCTTTCTACTGACCCCACACCATCGCCTCTATTCATATCTAGCGAAAAAATCTCGAAAACAATTTTCATTTCCCACTTTTTTAGGAAGTCAAAGTTTCTTCTATTGCTCTTCTTAAAATGGTTATGCATGCACGAAGTGGTGGAAATATTGAAGTTATGGGTTTAATGCAAGGACGTGTAGATGCAAATACATTAATTGTTATTGACAGTTTTGCACTTCCTGTAGAAGGAACTGAGACGCGTGTAAATGCACAAGCTCAAGCCTATGAATTTATGACAAATTATAGTGAAGGTTGTGAAGCTGTTGGACGTCTTGAAAAGGTTTTTTATTTTGAGTTTAGAGTCGTAGACTTTGGCAAGGGAGTAGGGAAAATAAAAATATATTTCAAAAAAATTTGGCTACGCAATGGATCCCAACGGCCTTGGACTTTGGGATCCAGTTCAATTCAAAAAATTTAATTGTTCGCAGTTTAAAAATTTTGCCGATTCCAGAATTCTGGTTACTGACATTTCCAAAATTCTCTAAGCTTTGGGAATCAGAATCTTGTTTCTGTAACCGCTTTTGGAACCGAAACACTTTTTGTAATATTCCTATAGTTTTCTTAAGAGGTAGAGAGACGCTTTGATTAGTTGATAATGAAGAATTCTTTTTAATTTCGTAAAACAAGATTTCAGAAAATTTATAATTCAGCATAAAATCGTTGAAAAGAAATTTGGAAACTCCTTTCAATTTGTCTAAAATTATTAAAAAATAATTTTTTTTCTATAGGTTGTCGGTTGGTACCATTCCCATCCAGGTTATGGATGTTGGTTAAGCGGAATTGATGTTAGCACGCAAGCACTTAATCAACAATTTCAAGAACCTTTTGTTGCCATTGTGGTATTTTTTACAAAAGAAATTTTTTTAATAATTTTAAATTTTTAGATTGATCCAATTCGGACGATTAGTGCAGGGAAAGTTGACATTGGTGCTTTTAGGACTTATCCAAAAGGTTTTTTGATAAAAATTTTTTTTAATTATTTGATTTTTTTAAAAAATGCCCTTAAATTTTAAGGGAATAAAAATTATTTTAAAATTAAAAAACGGGTAAAGCAGGTCAGCTATAGGGTGAGGCATGTCTTTCTACTGGGAATTGTGTCCCCAAACTCATTAAACTATCAGACTCATTAATTTGATAGGTTTAGACCTATTCAAGTATACTGAGCTTGTCGAGGTTCAAATTTTGTAAATTGAAAATCTGAATGCCCAGGATTAAACTTTTACCTCGCTCTTACGTTCACTGTCCGTAGAAATTGGGATTCACCTAAAAATAGAACGGAATAATTAATTAAAACCAGACTAGGACATGGATATGGATACAGATATTATAAAATGCCTGCGGATATCCGCCGTAAATAGATACGGATACCAAAATCAGTATCCGTGTCCTAGTCTGATTAAAACTGACAATCGATAGGAAATTATAATATGACGGGAAAATTTGATTAGATCGTTAAAAAAAGTTTTTTTGCTCGTTATCAGGATTAACAATAAATACTCAAAAAATTTTAGGATATAAACCTCCAGACGAACCTCAATCAGAATATCAAACAATTCCTTTAAATAAAATTGAAGATTTTGGTGTACATTGTAAACAGGTTTTTTTCTTTAGGTTTGTATTACATTAATTTTATTTTTTAGTATTATTCATTGGACATTACTTATTTCAAATCTTCTCTTGACACAAAAATATTTGACGCTCTTTGGAATACTTATTGGGTTTGGAAAAATAAATTTTTTAAATTTTAATCTAATTTTTAAGTTATTCGTGTTTAAATTTTTGGGTTTTAGGGGAGATTATTGATATGAGAATTTAAAGCAGAAAATTGTTGGTTTCCGGTGCCAAATTATTTAAAAAAATTTCCAAAACGAGAACTGTATTTTGTCTTCCAAAAAATAGGAAACTTTAAATCGACTCAAATTTTGGAGATATCGGTTGTGTATGGACTAATTTATTCTATAGTTAAAAACTCAAATTTTCTATTGTAAAATTTTATTTTTTCAATCAAAAAAATTTTTTAATTGAAAAGATTAAAATTTTTTCAATAAAAAATTCTTCCATTGGGGTAACATACAAATTTCTTCAATAAAAACTTTTTCTTCAAAAAAAATTTGAAAATTTTTAAAAATTTTAAATTTAATTTAAAAAAAATTCAAAAATCAAAAAATAATTTCCAGGTAAACACTTTATGTTCTAATCGTTTAATAACCAATTCTCATTATATAACTTCACAAGTTTATGATTTGGCTGCAAAATTAGAACAAATTGGAAATAAAAATTCTTCAATGTTTGGAGAAAAATTACAAAAGGCTGTTAAAGATGGAGAAAAATTGGGTTGTGAAGTTTTACATGGAATGATTGTACATGCTGTTAAAAATAGGTAACAAAAATATTTTTAGATTAACATAGTAAGGTTTTTGTGATTGTCTTGTTTTCGTGAACCAAAAAAATTTTTTGAAATATTTTTTATCACAATTTTTTAAATTTCTCTTTAACTTCTGGGAAAAAATGTATTCAAATGTTTTCTAATTTTTGGAAAAAAATTTCTCAAAAAATTCTTTGGCCGACGTAAACTAGACAACCCCTAAAATACACCATCATTTTAGGAAAAAATTTTTCCCTAAAATTTCTTCAATAAAAAATTTTTTTATTTTATGTTGGTTATACCATTCATCACAGTGTTAGACTTTTAACTTAGGTCCCTAAAGCCAAAAAATTTTTAATTTAAAAATTGTTTCTTTTTTCAGTCTCTTCTCTTCTTGTTCAATAGCTAAATTAACGGGAAACGATCAAACAAAAAATTTAGAAAAAGACCAATCGGAATCTAACAAATTGGAAGTTATTTGTGATCAAATACAATTGCCTGAAATTGTAGAAAAAGAAGAAAAAATAATTGAAGAAGAAATGTCAGCAGAAAATAAAGAGAAAGAAGAAGGGGGGATTGATGAAATTAATAAAGGGGATTGCTCAAAGAATGTTGCTACCCCAATGGAAGAATAAAATAATGATGATGCAACATTTATTAAAAATTAAATTATTTTTTTAAAAATTAATTTTCATTTTTGTTATAAAATGAAAACAAAAATATTTTTTATTTTTTAGAATTAATTAATTTTTGTTCTTCAAACGAAATCAATTTATAAATACTTTAACAATTTTTTGTTTAAAGTAGCAGCTCTAAGAAAATTTTTTTCTTAGCTTTCAAAAACGCAAACGACCCTCACTTTAAGGTGAACCCTTAAGTTTGAAAAAATTTTTATGTCTGAAAATTTTTTAGCTTATAATGGGGTTATTTTAAATAGAGAGTGTATCGACATCTCCCTCTCCAAGTTAGTTCAATTTTATTTGACGTCCTCTGTTAATTTTCGCCTGCGCAGCTCAAGTGGAGAATAATAAGAAGACATTGAGCCACCAAAGGCGAGAATTAACCGGTCACCAACAACACTAAGGTGTATCTTAATTTAGAGAGTTTATCTTCTAGTGAGTTCCGATCATTCCTCAAGAGAATCCAAAGTCATCCTCCTTCCCCCTCATTTTGAGCTGCTACTCTTAAATTTAATTTCTTTCTATAAAAGTTCCTATAATTTTAGAAAAATGATTAGAAGAGTTTATGATGAACCAAACCCTTTTATGCCTGAAATTAAAAGGAAGAGAGAAAATCCAGCTAATAAACCTTCAAGTTCAAATAATACACGACAATTTAAAAGCAGAGCAATACCTCCTGAACAAAGGTGGAGATTTGAAAAATATTTAAAAAATATATTTTTGGTGAATTATTTTGTATTATATGTATTGAGTGGCTGAAACTTTGGCCTTTCTGGAATTTTTTGTGCAATTCCTATTTGAATTTTGAAATGAACCAAAAGTTTACTCAACCCTTAAATACTCGCCGTGTATTTAGGGGTTGATGGGTGAGACCAAAAATTCCCCAAGAGAATCCAAAGTCATAGCTTCACTAACTCGGTTCATTCATGCATCTAAACGTGTCTTAGCAATAACTCAGAAGATAAAAATGTGCAAGAATTATTCAAAATTAAAATTTTTTTACCAGAATAAAGACACGATTGCAAGCAGTTGATGCTTATACACGACATAAAATGATGATAAATAATTATGTCACATATTATAAAGGATCTACAACAAAATTGCAAAGAGATACTAGCAACGATAAAAATGATTTTGATATAATTAGGGTAAGGAGATAAAAAATTTTTTAAAACAGCGGGTATTCCGTCAAAATGCCTAACATCTTCCTTGTGGTTGTAACGGGTCCGGGGGTTTTGGTTTCATTTTACCCCTTAGACCACCAATCTCTTCAAATAACATCTAAATCATTTTCGTTCAAGATTGGTCACTATTCTTTCAAAAAAGTTTTAGAAAGGTGATACAATCCGAACAAAAAGCTCGCTTTATTCCCTTGTAGCTTTATTCCCTTGTCCTCTTATTCCCTTTCGGTATCATCCTGTTCCTTGAGGTCTCCCTCCATAACGGGTATCCTGATCCCTTATTCAATACAAGAATTTTCTCCATTTTAGGAAAATCACCGTTTCCTTTGGTCAGATACAGAAATGACCGAATCAGAAGCGAATTGGGGAGCTCGATTAGCTAAGCGCTACTATGACAAATTATTTAAAGAATATTGTATTGTTGATTTAACTAAATACAAACAAAATGTTTATGCAATGCGTTGGAGAACTGAAAAAGAATTATTTTCTGGGAAGGGACAATTTGAATGTGGAAATAAATATTGTAAATCTAGAGAGCAATTGTCTAGTTGGGAGGTGGGGAATTACAAATTTTTGATCCAGATATCTATTGGTCATAGTAGTTATACCAATTTCTCCTTAATCCTTAGAATTTTAAGGGATTATTCCATTCTGACTAGGGTTGTCAGTTTGAATCAAGCTGAGAGTTCGATTTAAGATTGTAGTGTTGGGCAATGGGTTAGGTTATAATCGGGACAATCAACAATAACCTTCAAGGATCGTCAGTAGTTAGCCCCCCCCCCCTAGACCGGTTTGATCAAAGTACCCTTAAACCCTTTGGAAACCCCTTGAACCTTTGACTTTGACGACGAAGTTGTCTGTCTAAACGAGCGTGTAATTAGTGGGTTAGATGGTTAACTAGCTGTTAATCTATCCTGTATTTACATAAGTGTAAAGACATCTAATTTGGTAAATTATGAACGGGCATAGAAAATTGTTTAGGGTTGGCGGATCCATATTCGAAAAAAATCCGAATATCATACAATTATCGGATCCGGTTTTTCTAGGATCTGATATCCGGGGATTTCTCAGGATTCTTCATCCACTATTACCTTCATTATTCAATTATACCTAACAAAAAAATTTTAGGTAAATTTTGCATATACCGAACACGGTGTTAAAAAGAATGCACTCGTAAAAGTTCGTTTATGTCCTGAATGCTCGGCAAAATTAAACTTTCACAGTCAAAAAAGATTAATAAAAAAAGAGAAAGCTTTGATTAAATCAAAAATAAAATCAGAAAAAGAAGAGGAAAAGGAAGAAAAGCGAAGAAAGAGAAGGGAAAGAAAAAACAAAAAAATTAAAAAATATTTGAGTAAAACAGCAAGTTCGTCTTCTTCATCAGATGATTTTTCTGATGATGAAGAAAGTGTTGAGGAAGAAGACAAAAATATTCAAGAACAAAAATTGTCTGAAGAAGAAAAGAGAAAAATTGATGAGGAGGTGGCGAACAAAGTAAATAATAAAAAATATTTTTGGAGGGTCTAGGAACGAGAGCTCCTTTACGAGAGTTCCTTTTGCCTATGAGACGAGAGCTCCTTTTGCCTCCATTCCTTCAAAAATTCTTTTTAGCATTCTTGCCTTTTTTAGGGATACTTCATAGCCAACAAGTTATGCCCTTAAAAATCCTCTCATCTTTACCTACAATGTTTAGTATAATCACTGCTAGAGTATATATAAGTTTGTGATACACACTTGTCCTTAGGAAGTATAAGGGAAAAAGAGGGCAGAAAAAAATACTCAAAAAAGATCAACGGAAATAACCGTTTCACTATAATTTTTTAAAATTTTCTAGGCTTCGGCACAATCTGCTTCTGAAATTTGGAGTAGCAAAACTGCTGTTCTAGAAGCTGAAAAAACTGCTGATGAGGAATTTGATGAATTTATTGATGATTTGCTTTTGTGAATCTATTCTTTAACCTATTTTTTTCAATGTTTTAGGAGGCGAGATCCCCTTTGTCTTTGGAAACCCAGGATTTCGGAACGGGGATCTCGTCTATACCGAGCTCTATTTTAGCTCCTTTCCTTTAATTTTATTTTTTTTATTTCAAAAATATTGAGAAAATATATATAATTTAAAAACAAAATTATTAGGAAAAATTTTTAATCATCATCAGCTCCACTATTAACGCTAATTAATTGTTTTTGTTCTTTTCTTCTTTTTCTCATTTCACAAAAAACAATGATAAAAAGTAATAAAAATACCAACAAAATAATTACACCGAGAGGTAAAAGCCAAGAGAATTCACCTGAAATTTCATTTTTTAAGGAAGGGAAGAGGGCCTTTTAAGAGGTTTTGGAGGATACAATTCCTTTTAAGGGTGGAAAGGTCTTCGGATCTCAAAAAAGAGTGCGGTTTAAAGCCCTCAAGATCTTTTGAATTTCTCCTCTAATTTCCCCCTCTAAAGGAGAAGAATAATTTACTTTAACTAAAATGAATTTTATTTTCCCAATTATTACTACCAACTTTTTATTCGTAGATATCTTTCAATGCTTACAGTAGATTGTACTTTTTTATTTACACTTGAAAATCGGTCTGTAATTGTGTTGACTGCTTTGCAGGTATAAATGCCATGATCTAGATAAGTGACATTTTTGATTAGCAAAGTGCCGTTATTGTCAACGTGTATCCTTTCATCCTTCTAAGATTTTTAAGAATTTAAATGAAAATTTTTTTAGAAGTCTTAGAATTATTTTAAAAATCCGTGAGCAGTTACAAGGAATCGGGAGAACCATGATTGATAGGGCCCGGATTTTTAAGGGTTTTTGCGAAATAGTCCTGATGAACTGAGCTCAAACCCTACCCTCAGGATGCCTTTTGATCTTTTGAAACTCGTTTCGGGATCCTGGGATTGCGCTTTTACCAATATCTAACAGATGTTCCTGTGCCTGTAAGTTTTTGAAAAAAATTTCAAAACATCTGTTCGGGATTAATTGTGATTTTCAAAAATTAATTTTTTTTAAATAATTTCTACCCCAATATCTTGTGCTCCTTTAAACCATACAAATTGAACTTTTGGGTTGCCATATACTGGGCAAGTCAAAAGAACATCACTGCCACGAATAACACTTTTAAATGAATTAGAAAATATTTTTTAAATTCTTATTTACGTTTTAGTACTTCCTTCAAATTGAAATTTTTGTTCTGGAATATCGTATATTCTTAACCGTGTGTTGCTTAGCACAACTGGACGAACTGTTGAAATAAGGAAAAAATTAAAAAAATATTCAAGTTTTAGGCTAGGCATTAATACTAGAAAATTTCTACAGTATGCCTCGTTGAATTAATTTTCTATGGGAATCTCGAAGCTAGAATCATCGTGAAATCGGTCTCGATTCTAACAATCATACCAATCCTGTTTCCAGTGTCATTTTGGGACGAGGTGCATAGGGTTGGGGCACGATTCGGCACGGTCCGAAAGATCGAGTCGGGCATCGAATTTTGGCTTGAAAAAGACTCGTTCGGGCCGGCCCGATAAAAATAAAGGCCGAAAAATAAAAATAAAGCCCGGCTCGAAAACTCCAACCATAAAGGTGAACAATCTCCACAACTACAGTAGTACCACAACTACATATAGACCTCAATTTAAGATAAGCTTTTCTTAAATCTTAGTTGACCAGTGTGAAGGAGGGGAAGCTGCTTAGTTGATACCTCCTTCTAAAATACACCTCTTCATGAGGTATGGTTTCTTTAAATTCTAAGATTGAATCCTAGATGAGGTTCAATTTTATTTCCGTAAAAAGGACAGTAATAAACACCCACTATAAACAGTAATTGTGCCGTAGACAAGTCCGTGATCTTTAGTTTTAACATGACAAGTCCATTGCCCTGCATGATCAACATAAACCTTTAAAAATTAAAACATGCCAGAAATCTGAGTAAAAAAGAACACAAACTTCAGTAATGTCAAGTGTTCCATTATAATTGCTTCCCTCACTAAAGTTGGCAACATGGGTTTTCCCATTGTGTGTAAAATCTTTTTTGTTAAAATTTTTTTTAATTTTTTCGATTTGGTTCTTTTCCTTTATAATCCAAAAAATAAAAAAAATTCCATCTATTCTGCAAATTTTGTCCGCAAGTCATATTGCGGACAAAATTTAACTTGCGGACAAAATCTGCAAGTTTTTTTGAAAAATTTTATAATTTTTCTGGGAGCCTGAAGGAGAAAAAGAACTTTTTGATTTTTTTTTTAAAAATTTAGTAATTTACAAATTTCTTCAGCAGGCAAAGCTGTAACAGGAGATCTTCTATTACTGTTAGATATTTCCACTGCCTGACACCACAAGGTTAAAGGTGTATCTGTTTCTAGAAGGCCTTGTTGTTTCACTAATCCATTTTTTACCCAAAAAATAAATTTAAAAATTTTCAAAAAAATTTCAAAAATTTTTCTTTACTAAAATTGTGACGCCCACAGATCCCTTAACTTTAACTTCACTTTTTTGTGACTGATTGGTTGTTGCTCTCTGTTTTTGTTGTTGAGAGTTAATTAGCGAAAGATTAATAATTACTATTGATAACAAAAAAGATGGAAATAACATTTATATTCTAAAAAATGTTGTTTGGGCACTTGTGAAGAATGTGGAGGTAGATTTGCGGACTTTCGCGATTAAATTTTTGCGGACTTTGCTTTGCTGATTTATTTTGCGGACTATTTTTGCAGGCTTTTTCGTATTGGTCTAAAGCCTTGAAAAATATTTGGTCTTGAATGTCTTTATAGATTAAATTAATTATCTAAAAAATCCAGAGGGAAAAGAATGCTGTTAATCTTTGAGCTCCTTAAACACTAAGGAATTTAGATAGCATTAAAAAGCTACTAATAAAATAACATTATTTTGGGAAGGGAAACACGTGACTAATAAATTGTTATATGTAATTATTAAGTTCAAAAATCAAGCTGTAACTTATTTAAATAAGAAAGATTAGTTTTCAGCAGAAGATAGTTCTTGAGGGATTCGGTGGATCGGTGGAATTCCGGGGTTCGGTGGAATTCCGATTCCCGATTTCCGATTTTTAGCCATTTCCGATTTCCGACAGTTCCGATTTCCGGCACCTTCGTCATTTCCGATTCATCTCTGATGGAAACCTTGGTACTACATATTCCAAACTATTTCTTGTGACTGAATGGGCCCCCAGCAGAAAATTACTTCCCTGTCAAATTGTTTCTAATTAAAACCTTGAGATTTGTTTTATTTTTAAAATTGGCTTGTGATATCACAACAGCTTTTAGCCTTGTGATTTTTTAGATTAGAGAGAAAATAAATTTTTGGATTAGTTTAAAAAAGACTAAATTAGTCAAATGGAGTGTATTAAAAAAAGAAAAAAAATGTCGAGGGAAGTAAAAAGCATTAAACTGCAAAAAGTGCTTTTGGACATTAAAAGAAATGGAGATGGATTAAACTTTACAGAGCTTATAAAGTGATCGATCAAGAAAAAGGAAAGAAAAAGGGATTTTAAGGGGAGGATTATTTTGGTGTTTAATGGAGACATTTTGTTGTTGTTTTCAACTTTTTTTTAACTCTTTTTGCTGTTAATGAAAGGATATGAAAAAAACTTTAATGAAATGATATGTCAAATAACTATGTAGCTATAAATCTCGTCAAATTGATAAAAAGTTAAGCAAAAGTTTAGGTACCGGGGAGAGCTAACATAATTATGGCAATGAAGTAAAGTCATGTCCTAAAAACGAAGGACGTCTGCCGGAAACATGGAGTAAAGCAGCTGGGCTATAGCTATTTCTCTCCTTTAGCTAGGGCAAAAGGTTAATCGGCGGCTGGGAGCGAACCAGCATCTTCAGTAGACCGGACTGACGTGTTAGCCATTACACCACGCCGCCTACTGCATAGCCTTAGGAAATGAATAGCTATATGCTTTTACAATGGGTGACCATAACTTTTCTTTAATTGTTCAATTTTGATGTTTTTTTGTTTATATCGAGTTTATTTTCTGAAATTAAAAATAACATTTTACATTCTTTCAAAGAAAAAGTAACGCCAAAATGTCATGTTCTCAAATGTCGAGTAACCGAGAAAATAATTAAAATAAATATTTAATTAAAAGTCTGAATAAACAGTTTTATTTTTACCCCTTTCCCCTTCTTTTTTAAAACAAAATACTACAAATAAAAATGTGTGTTTAATGCCCTCTTACACTGTCAGATTTTATTTTAGCGCGGATATGCCAAGTGCCAAAGGCAGTAAAAAAAGGCGTGAAAAAAAAGAACAACAATAAAGGCAAAAACAGTTGTGTGTGTGTACTCGATTCCCCCCCCCCCCTCCCTCCTTTCCTTTCTTTGAAAACATTTCCCTTTTGGGACTTAACTAATTCAATTGAGCTTTTTTTAAAAAAAAGAGCCGCGGAAAGGATAAAAAAATTGTTTAAGTGTGAGAAAAGTGAGAAGGATGGGGAAAAATAACAGGAAAAGCTTGAGTAAAATTATAAATAAATATATTAGTTTCAGATTTCCCAAGGGATGATTTTGATGGAAATTACTGGGATGAGTATTTGTAAATTCTGATAAACGGGTAATTATAATGTTGCTTGTGTCTATGAGATGCAAGAAACATGGAATAGACTGCTTGGCAGCAGTGATGGAAAGGTTTCAGTTCCGGTTCCGGAACCGATGAAATTAAAAAAAACCGGAACCGGTTCCAGAGAAATTTTGGAAGTTTTCCATCACTGTTTGGCTGGCACATAAAAATTACTGTAAGAAAGTAAATTTACGGCTAAAATTTTTATACAAATCTAAACAAGGAATTATAGAATAAAAAATAGTTTTTGAATAGGGTTGTCCGTAGTGTAGCTAAATACAAAGAGTTCAGCGGTATCGGGCTTTAGAGAAAAAATTGGTATTGGGATTTTTTCACAAAATTTTGGTAAAAATATGCAAAAACATTGAAATAATTTGAAAAAAGGGCTAAATACATATTGAAATAACGGGGAAATCTGCAAAATATTGAAATATATTGAAATTTAACTTCGTTCAAAATTATAATATCGATAAATTAATGGCATATTTGGGCTTTTCTCGACATAAAATATTCAGGAAAAAAATAAATTTCAATACAAATCCGATCCCCATACATAATAAATAAAAACAAACTTTTAATTTCTAAAGTTTAAAAAATTTTTGAAAGTATTTTCGATCTTTAAATTTTCTCATTTTAATTTTCTTCATTTTTGTTTCTTCTTCAATCACATTCAATTCGGGATTTGGTTTCCATTTGGGGGTAACCTTCTTCTCGTCAGACTTTTCTTCTACTAACCAATCTTCTAATTTAATATCACCTTCACTTTTTTTGTTAATCTTAATTTCAAACGCCCCAAATTTGAATTCTATTCCAGCAGAATTTAAAACATCTCTTGACTTTGGCAATACATAATAAACACAAAATGGATATAACTTTTGTAGTCTCCCTCCAAATGAGTGTTTTAACGTAGCACAAAAGTGAAGTATATGAAGAAATTTAGTTACTGTCTCAAAATCTTTTTCCGTTTTCTTAAAATGTAATTTTGTTTAGTTATTATTTTATTAAGAAAATTATATATAATAAATAAATTTGAAGCGCGGGAAATTGTAAATTCATAGGGAGGAGTTAGCTTTATTCAATTCGATGTGATTTATGCTAGGCTCTGAATGATTCAAGAAGAATACATAAAACTTTTGTTGATTTATACATAATAGTATTCTGCTTAAAATGTTTTTGAACAAGTTCACTTTCTTCAAATGCTTAAGCCTGAATTGAGGAGAAATTCTCCTTGTGCGGAAATTTAAGGATTTTAAGGAGGCATGTCCAAGAAGCATGTCTTAAGCATAGTTATTTAATTCTTAAGGGATGTACGTCTTAATGTAATGGATAACAAATCTAAATTTAAATTAAGGTCCAGCCTTATTCCATTCTTTTGCCTTTGAGGCCAGAATCTCCGCATTCATGGAAACTATGAGATAAAGTTGGGTTTATGTCTTTTAGAGTAAAACGTTCCATTAACTATATACGTGTTCTTTTTTTATTAAAATATTTAATTTTAAATTAAAAACCAAATTATCAAGAGTTTTGTAAAATTCCTTATTTGAATTCTTAATATCAGCGTCTTTATATATAGTAAATTAATCTATTAATTCTTTAATTTTTTCTTTTTGATCATCTTGTTCGAAACTATTTTCCTTCACGTTTTCGTTTAAATTCTTCAATTTAATTATTAAATTACTTTTTTCATCTCTACTTTCAAACAACTTTCCAATAAACACAATCCATAAAAATATATATTAACGAGATTTATGTCCCAATTTATGATATTTAAATTAAAATATTAATTGAGAATTGTTATATGATTTAAAATAACATGCTTGGAAAAGGTAAAATAAAACAAAATAAAATGATGAAAATATTTAAAAATGTTTTTCTTAGCCTTCCAAAATTCTCAAAATTAGATTGGATTTTGAGAATTTTCGTAGATTAGAAAAAAATTTCTTATTTGTTCTTTTCTTTTATGTTAAAATTTTTAGTAACTAATACAAATTTCTAAATTTCGTAAAATTCAGCATGTTTGATGAATTTATATGTATTCAACTCATAGCACAAATTAAAACATTCTGTCTAGACAGTTATTGAGAAAATCAAAAAAGATGGTAAACACAGCCCAAATTTAACCTCAATTTGAAAAAACAAAAAAAATTATCCACATAATTAAAATTTAATTTTTATTAATCATCTTCACTATTTCGAATAATACAAAAAATTTCAAATATTGTTTTGATTAATTAATTAATTAATTAATTAAAATAATTAAAAAATAAAAACTACATAAACAACTCGTTGTGACAACTCATTTATTTATTTTAAAAACATTTCCGGCCATTTGTTGATCTTTAAGGCTGAATACGTCTCTTAATACATTATTTATTAAAAAATATTTTTTAAAGGACATCATAATGTTTAAGCATTGATTGCCAAAATAAAAATTTTTTATTCTTGCTTTTTCTCTAATATGTAAATAAAATTAATTTTGCCCTTTTAAAATTTTCTTTAATTATTTATTTACGTAAATAATTTAAAAAATTTTTATAATTACCGTATTTATTCTAATAGAATGGCCGGCCATTCTATTTTTCAATCACCTTCCAAAGGGCCATTCTATTAGAGACGGCCATTCTAATAGAAAATTTACGGTAATTTAAAATTCAAAAATGAATTTAAAGTTTTGTTTGTTTTCATTTTATTCTCTTTTTCAATTTTTTCCTTCAGCTTCCATCTTCCGCTTTTAAAAATTAGAAATTATACAGCCCTGATGCCAACTGAGAATTATAACTCAGCAAAAAACTGTAAATTATTTTCCATATTATCTTTCAACTTTTGAAGTTTTTTTACGATTTTCCAGGTTCTTTTTCGATTTTCGATCTTCGAAGATTTTACAGTTAATAATAATATTAAATTTTATTAATATTAACAATTTACAATAATATTGTGTTTGATAGAGTTATAATTTTTTATGTGATATTTTAAATAATTTAACAGTCGAGTCCAATTTTAACTATTTCTGTTGACTGAAAGATGTGCTGAAACCAGAAGCCCTTAAAGAATTAAACATAAATTTATTCAAATAAATTTATTGTATTTCCGCTACTAGAGCCCGACCCACTAATATAGCCTCTGTCTGGAGGATAGTTGAAATATACAGCCCTCTGGGGTAGTATTAGAGGAGATACGGTAATATTAAATAAAATTTAAAAATTTTAAGTCGTAAATTTATTCAACGGCTAATTAATCAATCTGCGCGGCTATATTCCCTCTAAAAATTACCCTTTAAAGCATTGGCGAGCGTTAGTCTACGTGTGATTAACCAAAGCCTCTTTCTTAAGTAAAACCCTTCTTTAATGCCATTCCTCTTAATTGTATAATTTTTTAGCCTGTCTAATTATTTTATTTATATTTTTATAAAGAAAAATAAAATTCATTAAATTTTTTATAAAATAAATAGAATTTAAATAAATTTAAGAAAACTTTCTCTAAAACATTTTTGTTTTTGACTGTGATGCTTTTACAAAAATTCTTCTTGATTTTTATTTTATTTTTATTAATTTTAAATTATGCTGAAGGAGTAAATGGTAAGAAAAAGGGAGAAAATGTTAAAGAAAGTGGGGTGAAAAAGGAGAAGGAGAAAGTTGGAAAAAGCGTTGGAAAACAGAAATGGATAGATTCAGCATTTTCCCACTCAAAAAACAAAGGACAGCCTATGATGGGATATCAAAATAAATCTCCAACTACTTCAAAATTCCATCAGACAAATCCCCAGAGTTCTCCAGGCATAAATATCGGTGGATCAAAGACAGGCAAATTGATATTTAATTTAGTGGATAAACAAAAAGTTAAATAAAAATTTTTAGTTTCCTCAAATCCTCATAATTTACCAGGTAAGAAAGAAAGTGGATACTATGTTTAAATTCTCGGAAATTTTGATTTTACGTATACTCATAATTCACAAATCCCTATATTTGGCCTCCTACGAATTTTGGAACTAATTATTTAATAGATTTTTTTAATAAAATAATTTAAAAATTCGTTGTTTTAATTATAAAATAAAATTAAATGAGAGAAAATACACTAGATATAGCAAATCCAACTTCAAAGCATATTGCTAAATCATCGGAAGAATCTTCAGAAAGCCAAAAGACTTTCCAGGAAAGCAGTACGGAAAGTGAAGGAAAAGATGAATTTGATTTTAGATTAAGAAGTATGAATATTAAAATTCTAAATGATAAAATTGAACTAGAAACTAATTCCGAATCGAGTATTTCAGAGAATTTACTTCAAAAAAATTTATTATATCATAAAATAATTAAGATGAAATTAACTTAAAAAAAGTTTTTTTAATTAAATTATTTTCCAATAAAATAAAATTAAAATTGGGTGGATAATTTAAGCAAATCTCCCCTTTTTATAGGATTAAAATATTAATTTATTTTTCATTTAGAATATGCAACTAATTCTGATACTCCTAATAGCTCTGATGATGGAAGCTCGAATTCTAATGCAGACCAGTATAGTTTGCCTGAAATTCCTCAGATGGTAATTTTTGATATTATTTGGGAAATGCGGAAGGTCCTATGCTAAGTGCTATTGAAAAAAACTAAACAGCTGAGATAAAAGGTCAAGCACGATAGGCTTAGAAACCTTAAATATGTATTTTTAATTATTTCAAATAAAATTCTAGGTATCAACAAGAGTTGGCCGGTACCAGAAGTCTTTCCAGGAAATCGGTACAGAAAGTGAAGGAAAAGATGAATTTACTTTCAGAAAGCTCCCATCTGTTGATGGAAGCTTGAATCATAATGCAGAACCGTATAGCTTGCCTAAAATTCCTCAGATGGTAAGATTTTTGACAATTTGTGTTATATAAACTATCATTACGAGGAATTTAGGGAGTTATAGGTTAATTTTATGATTAAAGAAATTTTTTGGAATCAGTCTGGAAATAGTGAAGGACCCATGCTTTGTGCTATCAAAATATTAAACAATAGAAATAAAAGGTCAGCCACAACAAGAACTCCTGAAGATCCTTATCCCTTAGAGAAAATAACCTTAAAAACCTTAAATATTTATAATTATTTCAAATAAAATTCTAAGGTTTCAACTGATGGAATTTATTCTCATCAAGCATCTTCGGCAAACACAACATTAAGTAAAAATTTTAGTAGCTCAAAAAGTGTATGTTTTCTTTTAGATAAATACGGACTTTTGGAAAATAATGATTTTGTGAAAAGCAGCGTAAAGATTTAATTAATTTAGTCAAAAATATATAAAAATATTCAATTATTTATAAAAAATAAGAATTAATTTATTTTTTAAATTTTCAGATACCCGACCCAAATTTAAGAAAAAATCAAAGTTTATTTTAAAATTTAATTTTAATTATATACATATAATAGTTTGAATCCTTTCGCTAAAGCCTTTTATCCCCAAGCAATTAAACAAAATTAAATTCCCCATTATGGATCTTGCCAAATTCTCTATATGAAGGTCGAAATCAACAATTTCAACAAATTTTTTGGTAAATATCTTTTAATTAGAAATAATTATTTAAAAAAATAATTAACAGGGCAAAAATATCCGTCAAACGAAAATATTGCATCAAGCTCCAACATGCACATTAATTACCACAATCTTGAATATCCACCAACTGGTCATTATTTAATTTTTATTAAAATAATTATTTTTCACCAAGATTATGCCTTAAAGGCATATTATACATTTAACGATCATATTTTGCTGAATAAACCAACAGACATCTAATTACCGTATTTCTCTTAAACAGCCTCAAAGGGCATTCTATCTATCCATTTCTAAAGGAGACTGTTAGAAAAATACTGTATTTTGCCTTTTATATTTTTGCCTTTGCTGCTGCGGAGGATGCCAAGCTTGCCAACTGCAGCGATAATAGGACCCTAACGCATATAATCTTTATAGAATTAAAAACCCTGTTTTGTTCTGTCCAACCTTGTAAATTAAAAATACACACCCGACATACATTCCCCCAAAAATTCGAAATACAACTAATCAACATCTTCTTAAAATAACTAAAAGTTATTTTTTATTTTCAGATCCAAATTCGTTTTTTTCTGACGGTAAATATGGAGGTTATGTAGGACAATAATTTCTACCCCAAATAAGGAGATGGGAGAAGAAATATGAGAGACGAGATGTAAATATTATATATTTTTAAAAAAACGAGTTGATATTTCCCCAACAACCATTAAAGTAAAATCCAATTTCATCCGAAAATGAGTCCCAATTTCATTCATATAACCAAATCTAAACATTTTGATTTTAGAAATATAAAGTTATTCTATTCAAACTATATTCATATTGCATAAAGTATATCGGGGATAAAAGGGGATATCTTGGCATTTGAACAAACTACAAGGACTATCAATGGATTTGGATAGAACATAGTGTTACAGAATAAACTTTTCGAAATTAAAAAACCCCAAAAAACGTTTTTATATTAACTAAAATATGTTTAAATATTTATGAATTGTCACAAATGTAATGCATAAGACAAAAAATTTTAATCAAAGAAGTTCATAAAACTAAACAAATTTTAATATTTAATTGTCCGATTTAATTGTATTTTCTTCTCAAATTCTATAATTTCATTATTCGGATTCTAAAGCAAAAATTCGATCCCTCTTCACACACTCCATTGCAAAAGAAAAATCTCACTGTTGGATTGTGTTTATTTGGCAATTATGTATTTTGTATATTTTACACCATAGGACTGTTCAACTTCAACATTTTTTGCGTTCTCGTCCAATTTAAAATTTGATAATGAAATATAATTTAAGATAATAACAGGCACCATTTTTGTACAGTCTTTGGATGTTTTTATATGCTAAAATTTAAATTCATTTTCACATAACTTTTTTAACTTAATAGTAACTTACCTCAACAATAAGATCATAAATACGTGACATCTCAAAACCTTTGTTACTTTTTAAACAAAATTGAGGTAATTTATTTCCTTCTTTTGTTAAAATATTGAATAAAATGCTGATCTAATGCTCTAGAATATGAAGTATATTTAATTTAATATAATAAGCCTATTTTTCTTCCTTTTTATTGGAGGTTCTTGAGTCATTTTGGAGGTCCTTGAGTCAGGTTTCGTCTATTTTCAGCGCCGCAGGCGAAATTTTGTAGTTTTGAAAGGTCCAGGAGTCAGTTTTCTCCTTTTCCTGCGCCCAGGCAAAAATTTTTTGAAGTTTGTAAGGCCTAATGGTTAGGATTTCTCCCATATTTCCTAATTCTAGGATCCGAACCGAAAATTTCCGGATATCCGGCCTTTTTTCGGATCCGGATATCCGGATCCTCCAACCTTATTAATGAATACAATTTATAAAATAAATTTTAATTTGAAAATTTTGCAAAGTAAAATATAAAAAATTATTCATTTCAATTATTTAAAAAAAATAAATTGCTTTGTTGTTTGCCAAATTTCTTAGTGATAATTTTTTGTGAGTCATACTTATTTATTTAGTAAATTATTATTTGAAATGACTAGCTAACTCTATTTCCTTTATTTATTTTATATCTATAAAAATTTAACTTTTTAAAGAAAATTTAAAAATAATTTTTAATTATTTCAATTCAATCATTTTAAAAAATTACCCTCAACAAAAAATATTTAAATGTCACAACAACAACAACAATGCATAACAGAACAACCTCAATTAACAGGATATGCCAAACAATTAGACGATAAACAAAACGAGAAAGGAAACAATTATGATTATAATAATTGCCCTTTAGATTGTTGTTTTTGTCCAGATTGTAGTTGTTCTGACTGTGGTTAGAATTTTTTAGATTAACGAATATTTTTTAAGAAATAATATTATTTTATGATTTGGTTTAGTGATGGAATCGTTGTCTTTTTACCCTATTGAGGATTTATCCTATTTTTGATCTTTTCGTCCTATTTTTCCCTATTTTATAAATTTGCCATATTTTGCCGCCCTATTTTTGACCGATTTCGCCCTATTTTTTCCCAATTTTTGAGTGGCTTCGCCCCATTTTAGTGGTTTGGAAAAGACAACCCTGGGTGAAATTCTTATTTAAATTATAACAAGAAAAATTAATTAAAAATTTCTATTTTAGCTGATTGTTGTAATCATTGTCTCCCAACAGATTGTATGGAATGTTTGGGGCATATCTTTTGTTGTTGCTCATTAACTTCTAATCCAAATTCTGGGTGTGACTGCTCTGGTTGCGACTATAGTGGATTAGATTGTGGAAATGTTGATTGTGGGGGTGATTGTGTTATTTGTTGTTGTGCATAATGAAAATAGTACGTATAAAAAATTTAGTGTAATTAGAGCCCTGGGCGTCTATTTTTCAATAGGTCACTTATGGTTAGTTTATATTGGATATTGGCTCCTATTAGAGAAAGGGCGATTATTTTTCATTAGTTTGACATGGATCACATTAGTGCTGATAAAAATTATCAACTATTACCTTATATTTTTTGTTCAACCAGTTAGGTCCTATTAATACTATTTTATTTTTGCAGTGATAAAGGGGAATACTATATACTGTATACTCATTATTATTGTTTATTTTATTCTTTTTCTATTTTTTAACATAAATGATCAATTAAGAGTACTTAATTGTTTAATTGTTCCATCATCTATTCCCTTTTATACCACGTTTTATGAGATTGTTAACCTTTAAATATCTTTAAAACTAATAGTTAAAAATTACTCATTAAATTATTATTGAATAGTAATGTAATAATTATTAAAATATATATGTAGTATAGACCATATATAGACCATATCATTAGACCATATCAACATCACCAATTATTTCACGTACTTCGAGATGTTGTGTTTCACCTAAAGCCATGAGGGCATTGTTTTCTACATAGCAATTGTTTTTGACCGACGAATGCTTGCATTTCAATTTTAATTTGCTCTAATTCGTTCATTTTATAAATATTAAAATTTAATAACTAAATATAATGTACTTAAATAAAAAAATTTTCAAATTATATTTTTAATTTTATTAATAATTAATTTTATTGAGAAAATATCCTATTAAATATTATATTTTAAACAGGCCCGTAGCCAGGATTTTTTTTCGGGGGGGAATTGTAATTGAAAAAAAATTTTTTTAGTTTTTATTAAAAATGTGTATTAATGTTTGTGCTATCTATTTTTTTATTAAATAGAAAGAAAATGTTTGCAGGTGGTGAAGCTGAATAAAAAAAAGGAGAAGAAATGAGCAAAATATAAATATCTTTGAAACTTAATCATTTTTATTCACTTTTTTAAGTTTTTGTTAATTTATTTTATTTTTAAAACATAAATTGCTTTTTAAAAATGTGTTCTTTTATTTTTACATTATTTCCTAGGTTTAAAATTTTGTAGGATTATTTTGAGTCAATGAATTTATTAAAAAGACCGAGAACCGAGACTAATGAAGCATTAAAAGAAGAAGCTTTAAAAAAACCAGAGGCGTTACCAGATGAATATAAATTCCCGCCAGCCGCAAATGATATTTGTAAAGCGGTGGGAAATTCATGCAATTTTGATGAAAAAAATATATTTGTTAAACCATTTTATTCCTAATAATAATTTTATTTTCCACCCGGTGTTTCAAGAAGGTCGCAACAGGTATAATGTAAGGAAATCCTAAAAAGTTTATTTACAGATATGTCCAAAAACATTGGTTTTGGACAGATCCTAAGATTTTAGCATTCTCCCAGAAAGAACACGGATTTTTTTGTGTTCCGTGTGTACTGTTCGGGAGTAAAGAGGTAGGAAAAGTGCGGCAATCAAAATGTTGGAAAGTTTGTAAAAGAGCCCTATCGACGATTCAAGGATCTTACTGAGGATTGGGCAAACCATAAAAAAACACAATACCATCAAATGGCTTTCGAGAAAAGAAGTTGTTTTTTGCAATCCCTTGAAAGTGGTTCCACTGTGATTGATATTGCACATCAGGGAAGAGAAAAGGAGAAGAATAAAGGGAAAAAAGGTGTTAAGTTAGATAAAACTGAATCCAAGTTAATTTAGATTGGAGACAATAGTGCGAGCAATAATTTGGATAGTGCAACATGAACTGCCTTTACGTGGAGACAATGATTCTGGTGATTTTAAAGACGTACTGAGTGAAGGAATGTTACGCTCAACAATTAGGTTAATGGCTGATTCTGGGGATGAAGGGGCGAAAGATTTAATTTCTGGTAAGTTACCGTAATCTAGTAATAATTTTACATTTCTTAGGCGAAGTACCACGAAATGCCACCTATTTGTCTCCCCAGATACAGAATGAAATTATTTCCATAATCAGTCGCATGCTACGCGAAAGAATCTCGGCCAAGTACTTTATCCTTATTTTTTAACATATGTAAATTTAGGATAAATGCCGCAAAAGGATTTTCTATTCTTTGTGATGAGACCATGTCTCATAACAGAGAATTTTTGTCTATGTGTATTCGTTATATTGACCCATTTTCTTTTGAAATTAAAGAAGATTTTGTTGGTTTTGTACAGATTTACGATTTGTCTGGAGAAGGAATTGCAAGGAATATTTTAAAATTTCTTAATAATTTGGAAATTGATCAGAGATATCTAATAGCACAAGGTGATTTTATATCAGTTTAGATAAACTAATAACCTCTAGGCTATGATGGAGCAGCAGCTATGGGAGGAAATTTTCGAGGCGCTCAAAAATTTATTAAAGATGAAATTTCAAAGCTTGGCGGTACAGTACCTGAGTATTATCACTGTGCTAGCCATAGGCTTAATTTAGCAGTATCGTCAGCTGCAGGGACCCCACAAATTGAAAGAGCCTTAGCTAAAGTCAAAGAAACAATAGATTATTTCCATGGAAGTGCAAAAAGAGCACAAATTTTGGAGAATTCTATAGAGGCTCATAATATTAAAACTAATGCTACTACTAATATTAAACTTAATCCAACACGTTGGACTGAGAGATATGAAAGTTTAAAGCGGTTTAAACTTTTAATAGAGGTAATAATAGACATTAGATAGATATAATGATTACTCTAGCCCACAATGGATGCATTAAAAAGTGCTGATGAAATTGATACAGATGGGACTGCAGAAGGGATTTTGACAGCAATTTTAGGATTTCCTACACTATTTGCGTTTCAACTTGCTCTACGCGTATCTGCTATTTTACATTGTTTAGCTCAGGTAAATAATCTGTAGCAATCATAAATAGTTAATTAGGGATTGCAAGCTAAAAATATTGATCTTATTCAACTGGTTAATTCCGTGGAAGTGGTTATCGAATTTTTAAAGGATTTTAATTCTGATAAATTTGAAGAAGTATATAATGAAACTAAAGAAATGGCTAATATTCTAGGAGTTGAAGAAGTTTTGAAATCACGAAATTTTCATGGCCCTCTGAAGGATTTCTTAAAAAATAATATATTTACCCCTTATTTGAAAAAACTTGCTGAGGAATTAAGATCAAGATTTGGAAACTCGCAAGTGGATGTTTTTAGTTTTCAACGTTTGATACCACACCAAACAAAAAATTTGGACAATGATACAATTAAAAAACTAGTTGAGGTGATAAAATATTTTGATAAAATACTTTATAGAATTAAAGATTGCAAAGAGATTTCCTGTAACTATTGCAGAATATGATAAGGATTTACTTGAAGTTGAGATTAGACGTTGTAAAAAGAAGTGGGAAATAGATTATTTTCAAGGAAATACATTGCCGATGACTATTGAAGCCTCAACAAAAATATTTTTATCTGGAGCAGACAGAGAATCATATCCCTCAGTCTATTCCATGATAAAAGTATAAATTTGTAAAGTAAAGTAAAAACTAATCATAGGTTCTCGGAGTTTGCCCTGTAACAACCGCTTCAGCAGAAAGAAGCTTCAGTTTAATGAATCGCATTTTTACTAAACTTAGATGTAGCATGGGACCAGAGAGACTGAGCGATTTAGCTTTGTGCGCATATTATAAGCAAGAATGCGGAAAACTTGAAACTAAAGAAATTATCGAAATATTCGATAAAATATCAAATAGAAGATACAATCTTTACTAAAAGAAAGAATTTTTTAAAGAACTAAAAGAATTTTTCCTAAAAGAATATCTTAAATACTAAAATAATTCCTTAAATACATTATGCCAGAATAAATATTTAATTATTGCCAGCTGAGTCTTCCCCCAAAATTTTTAATTTCCCATTTTCACTTTATTTTTTTCCAATTTTTGCCCTGAAATTTTTTTATTTTTCCCATTTCGGGGGGAATTTCCCCCCTACCCCCTGGCTACGGGCCTGATTTTAAATATTATATCCTATTAAATATTAGATTATTATTTGACAATTATAGTCCTTTATTTGTTGATTTATAATGCATCCAAATTTTGCGTGTAATTCGTTGATTTTATTGGCAACAACATCTCCAGTTTGATGCACTTCTTTAATTGGTATCGCCCCAAAATAAGCCAGGAAAGACGCATCTCATATATTCACTATTGTCAATTTTTATTGTCAAATTGTTGTAATTAATTATAGAATTTCTAGCCCATTTGTAGTTCATTTTTAAAATTAAAACAATTCTTGATTCTTAATCAGCAATTGTTTTATATTTAATATTATATTTAAACATTTGAACAAATTCTGATCTTCATAACCGTTTATGTGTGCATCATGTAGAAATTACTTTTTATAAAATATTTTATGAAAAGACATGTTTATATTGTTATACGTATCATAAAGGCTTCTAAAATATTTTTAGTTAAACAATTAATGAATAATCAAATTGGAAATGTAGTATCTTTTAAAAACATTTTTATGTTTCGCAATTTATTTTAGGTACATTTGTATTTTAAATTGTTTAATTCAATTTATAAAATAGGAATTAATATTTTCTTAGGAGTTTTATTTCTACATCATATTTTGTTTTGGTGATTTGTTTCCAAGAGTGTTAACTTTACAATATTAATTATTTTAATTACTTATCTCATTCTTATATTTTTTTCGTTTTATATTTATGAAAAGATTAATTTTTTAAATAAAATTTGCTTTTTCAAAAAATATTTTCCTCTTCATTTAATAAAAATTATATTCTAATTCATGAATACTAATTCTTTTCATCTTTAAGTAGATGTTTCAAATTATACTGGACAAATGGAAGTTTTAATGAATTGCGCAAATCTTCGATATCTTAATTATATATTATAAATTTAAGCTTATTATATTAAATGAGAAATGAACTTATTTAAATTTATATTATTTAAATGTTACGGTTAGATCTTCATTAATTTATTTAACTTCCTCTTTGACATTATAATTTTTGATGAAATATTTTCCATAACAGTAGAATTTTTACGTTTAAAGGTTTTATTATAAATTTTTATATCTTAATTTGTTGTTTACATTTTGAGTAGTTTTAAATTCATTTTTTTATTGTTACAGCATAGTTTTCTAGTTGTCTTAATTCTTTGAATTTTACCCCATTATTATTATTGTTTAATTTATTCTTTTTACTATCTTTTAACATAAATCATCCATTAAGATTAATTGTTTAATTGTTCCATCGTCTATTCCCTTTTTTTATATCACGTTTTATGAGATTGTTAAACATTGTTTTAAAACTAATCGTTAAAAATTACTTATTATTAAAATATTTATGTAGTATAGACCATATATAGAACTTATCATTAGATCATATCAACATCACCAATTATTTCACGTATTTCGAGATTTTGTGTTTCAAATAAAGCCATGAGTGCATTGTTTTCTACATAGCAATTGTCTAATGATCGACGAATTGTTAGCATTTCAATTTTAATTTGCTTTACAATAATAAATTTATCTTTAGTAATAATTAAGTGAATATGTATTATTATGTATAAGTATTATTGTTGTTGGTGTTGTGAGCAAACAATTCAATAAGATTTTTCAAAATTTTCCAATAATTTAAATAATTCTTGTAGTGAATTTAAATGTAATTAAAAGTTTTTATTTTTTTTTTATTTAATTAAACTACCAGTTAAATTGAAGAAAATAAATTTTATTTAGAGTAAATTAATCAATTTTAATCTTTTAACTAAAGTGAAGTGAAAATTGATGTGAAACTTCTTTTAATTTCAAAATTCAAATTACACTCTAAGCATTTCTTGTTTTTTACTTAAGCATTTCTGGTTTAAGCATCTTCGATTATAATTTTAATTTCAAATTTACTATTTAATTATTGGAAATAATTTATTTATTTATTTAATTATTTATGTATATTTAATTCTTATCTATGCTATTTATTTATGTCATTTTTAGATTTGCATGGCCGATTTTTGGATAATTTATACTCCTTAGCATCAAATGTAAATATGCTTCAAATAATCTTTATTTAACCACCTTTATATAGAGATACTTTTATCAATTTATTAATTAAATATTTGCCCAGAAGCACCATATTATATCCCAGTAACTATGCTTGATAATATAATAATAAATATATTATATATTTAAATTCTTTTTAATGTGTAGGAGCGATCTTAAATTACCATCGTCTATCCAAATATCTAAATAACTAGACAATCGAATTAATTAACACTTTAATTTTAACAAAAATATATTATTATTTCTGTAAATATAAAATATCTACTTTTTTAAAATTATTTATGAAATTACAAATTTTTTAAGAAGTATTTGATTCCATAGTTATTTGCTTTGATCAATTTAATTATGTGAACTTTTTGTTTATATATGTAGTAAAAGTAGTTTAATAGTTTATATACATAATGTAATTTTACATTGCTGATTTGGTGTCGCGAAACGCGAAATTTCTTTAAATTAAAATTTTATTTTTAATTCAATTTATTTTTGTTTCCTTTATCTAAATACATAATCTATATATAATTTTCCCATACATTCTTTGTTTTCCTACATATACATTAATGTTTGGCCTTATACTTATAAAATTGGTTGTTCTTTTTCTATATATGTTTTTTCCTAGCATTCATTCTAGAATTAATCAGTTTTCCTCTTACCTAGCATTTTCTATTATGCTTTTTTTCCGGCTTTAATTTTAATTGAATAACTTCCTGTTATATTTATTTGTTTTGGAGAAATAAAATATTTGTGTTGAGATATATAGTGTTCTCGCTGGATTCAGAATTCCCTTATTAGAGAATAATCCCATTTTTTCTCTACAGTCCTACCCAGATCGAACCTTACTACCTACTTACTATTTTTACTCTTTTCGTGAAATTATTACTCCTGTTATTTTTTTGTGTTTGATTCATATTTACTATTTTTCTTACTGATTTCTACCTATCTTTCAAACTTTGTACTAGGAATGTCTTTCCCCTTTAGAACCCAGATTAAAAGCCTATATCCGGAAATTACCGAGATTTTGGAGGCCAATAAGACTTTTCCTGTCCCTCTTCGCAACCCGGGACAATCGGATCATATTTACTTCTCCCAGATCCGTGCCTATATCCGAGAATTGGATTTTACGCTTTCCGAGGCTTCCGACAACCTAACCGACCTTTCTACTACCCATGACCAATGGATGGACCTTCGCGCAAAAATGACAGGTACTGAACGTACCCATGATAATGAAGTCTATGATGAATTTACGAAAACCTGCCCGTACCCTTCCCTTATTGGAAAACTCAAGAAATACGTCCGATCCTTAACTGCTCAAAAGAATGAATTAACCGCTATTTTACCCGGTAATAATTCCAGTACCTCTCCTCCTACCGCTACTACTGCCTCGACCTCTTTGGCCCATCTTCCTAGAATGGCCTTACCGCAATTTTCAGGAAATTGTGTTGAATTTCCCTCATTTTGGTCCTCCTTCCAGGCCGCAGTCGGAGATTTACCGAACATCTCTGACTCTGTAAAACTTTCCTATCTTAAATCCTGCCTCCGTTCGGCTCCCTTAGCCGTTATCGAATCCTTCCCTTTGGTGGACCAATCTTACCCTCAGGCTGTCGATTTATTAAAACAGAAATACGAAAATCCTACCGAAATTTCCCGTTCCTTATGCCAATCTCTCAAACAACTACCAACAGTTAGAAAAGGCGAAAATTTCTGCCGTGATTTATCTTCCCTAGTTAATGAATTTGAAAGTCTCTTTTGCCGATTTACTCAACAAGGAGAAAATGCTGACAACATACATATACAATTAGAAATAGAATCAAAACTACCCACTTTTGTATTAGAAGAAATTTACAAAGCCAAAGAAGAAAATCCTGCCTGGACAACAGAATTACTAAAGCAAAAATTGAAGGCCATATTAAAAAGAAAAGAAGATATTGCAGCAATGAACGACAGCCCTCCAAAACCGCAAGTTCAAATCCACCCTCAAAAATTTTATCCCCCTAGAAATGACTCTCCTCCCTTACCACAATCCTCATTAACCTTCCATACGCAAACAATGAGGAAATTCCCCACCAGAGAACCCAACCTTCCCTGCGTATTTTGCAATGTCGTTGGCCATTTCTCCCCATCCTGCCAACAATATCCCGACCTACACTCCCGCCGAAATAAACTCAGAGAAATACGGCGTTGTTTTAGCTGTATGAAAGAAGGGCATAAATCTCCCCAATGCCGAATGCCCATGAAATGCTCTTCCTGTGGTGGCCCTCACCCACGGGCACTTTGCTCCCACCTACTATCCTCGAAACCTCAATTTACACCGAGGCCTCCCCTACCTCACCGTTATAAGACTGCCAGCGAAAATCCTCGCCTATTCCAACATCCCACGAGAATGCCAAATTTTTCTCATCCCAAGTCAACGCCCGATTGTCATTTTTCTCACTCCGTACCTTATACTAGAATTACTGACCCACCTCAGCCTCCTTCCTCTCCAGACAATTCAAATACCAACCAACAGACCTTTTGTTCCCAACTGATAGCACCCCCAGTGAACAACAACGTTAAATTAGGCCTACCGCCTATTACTAACAACCTTAATGTGAAATTGAAACGACAACCTACTACAACAAAACCAAAAGCCTTGCGGGAGTGTCTGACGAAAATGCCAGCAACAAAAATGGAATTAAATCGGCAGACAATGAAGGTAAAAATAAAACCTATGACTAATCCTCCCACTCTATTTTCACGCACTTTTCCTAATTGGCATGGTGGTTCGTGTTTGGCTTATACCCTGGCCTATGTTCCCATACAACGACAACCCATTCCGTTATCCCAGATAGACTTCATGGTGCGCCACCCACCAACACCTTTGAACATGCTCAACTTCAACCAACACCGATGCCCCTTGTTGCTGCCACCACAACTACTTCCACTAAAAGCCCTGGCCGGAATGTCGCGAAACGCGAAATTTCTTTAAATTAAAATTTTATTTTTAATTCAATTTATTTTTGTTTCCTTTATCTAAATACATAATCTATATATAATTTTCCCATACATTCTTTGTTTTCCTACATATACATTAATGTTTGGCCTTATACTTATAAAATTGGTTGTTCTTTTTCTATATATGTTTTTTCCTAGCATTCATTCTAGAATTAATCAGTTTTCCTCTTACCTAGCATTTTCTATTATGCTTTTTTCCGGCTTTAATTTTAATTGAATAACTTCCTGTTATATTTATTTGTTTTGGAGAAATAAAATATTTGTGTTGAGATATATAGTGTTCTCGCTGGATTCAGAATTCCCTTATTAGAGAATAATCCCATTTTTTCTCTACATTGGTAAACCGTATTTATGATGAGAGTTATTATTTTTATAAATTAAAAATAATAACAATCTACAATAATAAATTTACTATCTTTGGTCTCCCATTAAAATCTATTGTGTTTCTTTTTCTTTAATTCCCAAGTCATTCAATTACAGCAATTGTCACTAGAAATTATATAATTTTTACTTTTGCGTGGGCTATGGAATTTTTATCCTTAATTAATAGCTTTGTATACCTCTTTTTTAACAATTAAATTCTTTATTTTACTAGAAATCTTCTTTTTAAAATTTATTACCCTAATTTTCATAAATTTTATTATTTTGCAATTTCATGAAACATCTGTTTAAATTTTTTATTATTTTTATTTTCTTCTTCTTCTTTTTATTTTTTGTATTTTTATGTATTTTTTGTGTTTTTTGTATTTTTAATTTTTTTCCTCATTTATAGTTGATTACCTATTTTCGGGCCGACAAACGTCGGCCAGCTACAGTTTTGAAAATATTCCCAATAATTCAAATAATTCTTTTAGTGAATTTAAATATACTTGAAAGGTTTAAATATTTTTTTATATTTAATTAAAATAGTTGTTTTTATTATTTCTAATAATCAGAATTAATATAATAATTAAAATTTATTTTTTAAAATTTTATTTTATAAGGGAAAATATATATTAAATTATACTATGTATTTGAGGATATGGTTCCTACAGCCTCCCCGCGAAAGTATAATAAATGTATTTGAGGGCCGATACATAATTTAAAAAATTATTGTGAACGAAACTTCATACTTTGAAATATCTAGAATATTTTGAAATATTAAATTTTAATTAATATCTTTTTAATGTTAATATTTTATATTTTAATTTTATATTTTATAATATCTGATTTTTTCAGTTGTTCTGAAAATATAAATTATTTTCGTTCTCTTAGAAACAATTTCACCTCTTACTGACTTAAAATCTCGTATACTATATTGTTTTCAATGTTGATATATTATATTTTAATTTTATATATATTTTATAATATTTAATTTTATTTTGTGCTTCTAAAAATATAAAGTATTTTCGTTCTCTTTGAATGTTTTCACCACTTTTTGATTTGAAATAGGGTGTAATATTTTTGCCAACTCTTAATTTAAAAATATCTTATCTCTGTATATTTTCATTTTTAATTTCCACTATATAATAAAGTATTTCCTAATATTAATTATGATAAATTTTACAATAAATTATAACATTTTTAAGTAATTTTGATTAATTATTTGAACATATAAATTATAATATAATTTTATATTTACTTTGCTCCATTTTTTGTCTAGACTTTTTAATTTAATTTTAGATATTTTGATCTTAACTCTTTAATTATCACTTTATTTTAAACAAATAATGTTTTAGTTTTTATTATTTTATTTCAGATACTGAAATGATTTTGGTCGTCTTTGGGTAATTAAACCTAATACATATAATGCTTAATTATTTCTAAAATTATTATTACTCTTCAGGAAATTGAAAGATATTATATTTTTCTGTTTGAAATATTCTCCTCTGTCATTGTTATTGAAATTAGAGGTTTATCAATAAATTCCATAATTTTATAGAAATAAATTTTTTTCATTTAATTTGTTAACAGAAAAATTAGCCTTTTCAATCATATTTATATTTATTTGATAGTATTGGAGTTGAAGGTTGGATCTATGATTGATAGCGCTTTAATATTATTAATTAATTTCATAATATTTTCAATTTATTTTTATTTTCATTTATTTTCTAATTAATACGTTTTATATTCGAGATTTTTATTATTCCTAAAGTTATTAGAAGAAAATATAAAAATTTTTATAATTTATATTGTTATTTTTTTTGATGGTGAAATCTATAAATATACGGTATAATACATAAATTATTATTTTATATTATTTCTTTTATAATGTATATTTGAAGTATACAGATACGTTTTAAAAAATGCCAGAGCTTCGATTAAATTTTAATATTCCTTCAAAAATATATATTTATGTGTATAAACTATTATTAACTATCAATTAAGAGATTAATTATCCCTGATCTTGGTTGGACTTCCAGTATCTAATCCTTTAACAATATCAGCATTAAAATTATCAAAATTTTAAATTAAATGCAATTAGATTTAATTTGATATATTTGTTGTCGTTGGCCAGCAAATATAAATGTCGAGTTTATACTAATGGATTATATTTTAATTAATATTTCCAAATAACATGTTAGGGATTTATCATTATTGTACATATTTTATCAATAAACAAAATTGAATAAAATATTAAATAGTATAAATTTCAAATAAATATTAAATAACAAAATTTATTAACAATAGTATTTGAATATCAAATTAAACTTATATCTATTAAATAACAATTTTAGATTTTAATTTATACTATGCTCCGCTTCATTTCTGTTCTACGACGCTGTCATATTAATTTTAAATGTTTTTATATTAATTCTGACAAAAATTTGTAGAAACTATATCGTTATCCTTGCCAAACATTATGGCCATTATGGATTCAAAATAAGGGGGTTATAGATAAATCATAATTTGTTATAAATAAATCGATTCGACGAATTATAATTAGAATAATAATATGTACAACTTATATTGTGTATCTTCTTCACTTGGCGACGGAAAATTCAACCTTCTCATCAAAAAATTCAACCACTTCATTAATAATATAATATTTGAGTTGTGATTGATAGAAGCTTATTATTATTAATTAATTTCAAAATATATCTTTTATTTTTCGTACTTATAAAATTTAAACAATTAATTTTTTAAATTTTCATTCATTCTTTCTAATTACTAACAACTTATTTTTGAGAAATATTTTTTATTATTTTTAAACTTACATATTATAAAATATATATAGAATATGTAATTTTTATAATGTATATTATTATTCTTCTGAGGTGTTCTTTATTAAGTATATTTATAATTTATATTTATAATATTAGAAATCTTTGTTGTTCATCATGATGTAGCCTCTTTTTGTGGTTTTGATTATGTTCTGTAACTCCGTGCCAATTTGGATTACACCCCAGTCGTGTGTTCCAAATTTCAAATTTAGGGCTGTATATAGGAGTTAGAAATTATAGTATATTAACGTTATAATTTTTAATCTAAACTTAAATTTTATATTTTTAAAATTTTCTATTTAAATATAAGATTTTTTGTGTATTATACTTGTAATATCTATTTAGTACATATACAGGGTGCCTCAAAAGTTTTGCCCGCACGTTTGTTTAGCATAACTTTATTAAAACTTAATCAAATAAGATCAAAATACTATCAAATAATAGAGAATTAAATGGTGAACAAAATATATCAGGATTTTTCGAAATACCTCCCTTTGGCTTTAAGATAGAGGCGCAGACGCAAGCAAAAATTTTTGCAAAATTGCCGCACCTATTATGGTGTAATTTTATCCCATTTCTGAACGAGTGATTGTCGGAGTGACTTCAAACTTTGGGGTTATTAAGCAAAGAACGTTGCCTCCAAAATTGACCAAAAAGATAAATCCAAGGATTCAAACCCGGTGTGTACGGTAGCCATTTTTGAGGCACACTAAAACCGAGAAAATTGGCAACAAGACAACCTTGCATCACTTTAGCCTTATAATCAGGGGATGAATTCTACTTAAAGATCCAGTTCCTATAACAAAAGTTTTCCCATACCCAGTGCTCTAAAACATACTGAAGGATTTCGAGTAGATCAAAGTATTTATTTATTTTGACCCAAGGATTCATAAAATCAAGGAATTTTGATCGTGTTGCACATAACAGTACATATCAATTCGAGGGAAGGGTTTTGGAAATCCTTAACAACTGGATAGGAAAGAGGAGATTTTGAGGCCCAATATCAGTCATTTTTGCGATTCGCACATGTCTCTTTGATAAAAATTTTGGCATCTGAAAAGAGGAACCAAGGAGGTGCGGCAATTTCGCAAAAATTTTGGTTTGCGTTTGCGCCTCTATCTTAAAGCCAAAGGGAGGTATTTCGAAAAATCCTGATATATTTTGTTCTCCATTTAATTCTCTATTATTTGATAGTATTTTTATATTATTTGATTAAGTTTTAATAAAGTTATGCTAAAAAATGTGCGGGCAAAGATGTGCGGGCAAGATTACAAAACTCTATGCTTTTTATTTTGTTATCGTTGGCCAGCAATAAAGAAATTTTAAATTTTCATTATTTTATTCAATTCTTTTTCAAAATTATTCTTTGCTATATAATGTATAATATTAATTAAGTGTTATTATTTAAAATCTCTCCCTTACTTGTAATTTTTAAAGTTTTTTAGGAAAATTTTAATTATCAATTTATTTTAAACAGACAATGCTGTTTTTGTTTTATTGTTTTATTTCAGATGATGAAACGATTTTGGTCGCTTTTGGGCAATTAAACCTAATGCATATAATGCTTGAATGATTTTTATTATTCTAAAATCATTATTGCTCTTCAAAATATTAAAAGAAGTTATAAAAATTTAATATAATTAATACGAAAAAATTTATATAATTAATATAATTAAATATTAATGTAATTAATATTTAATAATTTAAGTTTTCTTTAATTAGGGTGTATAAAATTACATCAAATTGGTTTTGGTGATTTAGTTCCTAAGTGGGTTAACTTTTCGATATAATTATTTTTTATTGCTTATCTGATCTGGCTGCTCTCAAACAAAATCCTCCGGCAAGAGTAGATTATTTGCCTTCCGTTTGTTTAGATTTTGTTTAGATTTTTTAATTTAATTTTAGATATTTTTATCTTAACTCTTTAATTATCAATTTATTTTAAACAAACTATTATACTGTTTTTGTTTTTATTATTTTATTTCAGATACTGAAACGATTTTGGTCGTCTTTGGGTAATTAAACCTAGTACATATAATGTTTAAATATGATTTTTATTATTTTTAAAATTATTGTTATTCTTCAAGAAATTTAAACAAAATTTTATTAAAAAATATAAATTTAAACGAATATTAAATAACAAAAATTTATTAATAATATTATTTGAATTTTAAATAAGAATTATATCTTTTAAATAACAATTTTAGATTTTAATTTATACTATGTTCCACTTCATTTTTTTGTTCTACAAAGTTGTCATATTAATTTTAAATATTTTTATATTAATGCTTACAAAATTTTGTAGAAACTATATTTTTATCACTTTCGAATATTATTTATTACATAATCTTCTAAAATCGTTTTGATGAATTATAATTACACTAATAATGTAACTTAAGCTGCGCTGCTTCTTCCGTGGGCATTATTTCATCATAGAATTAATATACATATGTATAATATTTGAAATGTGATTAATAGAAGCTTATATTAATTAATTTCATATTGTTTTATTTTTCGTACTTAAAAAATTAAACATTAATTTTTAAAATTTTCATTCATTCTTTATATTTACCTAATAACTTTTATTTTAGTGAAATATTTTTTATTATTTTTAAACTTACATATTATAAAATATATATAGAATATGTTATTTTTATAATTTATATTATTTTTCTTCTGAGGTGTTCATTATTACGTATATTTATAATTTATATTTATAATATTAGAAATCTTTGTTGTTCATCATGATGTAGCCACTTTCCGTGTTTGTGATGATCTGCTGTACGCAGTGCCAATTTGGATTACACACCAGTCGTGTGTTCCAAATTTCAAATTTAGGGTTGTATATAGGAGTTAGAAATTATAGTATATTAACGTTATAATTTTTAATAAATAATTAAATTCTAAATTTTTAACATTTTCTATTTAAATATAGATTTTTTGAGTATTATACTTTTAAAATATATTTAGTATGTGCATCTTTTAACATTACAAAACTCAATGCTTTTTATTAAAAAACTGCCTAATATTTTTGTGTTTTTATATCGAATGTAAAATATTAATTAAATAAACATTATTTAAAAGTAGACCACAACCATGTATACTATTCAACAAATATTTAATAATTCTTTATTAATTTAGAAGTTTAACAATAATTATCATAATCCTAAATTTCGAAGAATCAAGGTGCAATGTTAAATGTTCTATCCCATATTAATTTTTAGATATTTTTTACTTATTTTAACTTATTTCAATTTTTAATGTAAACATGTTTATATTCTATTTTAAATAAATAAATTTTTTCACTTCAGCTATTGGCCGTTAATTAATTGGCCGTTAACAATTTTCAATTTTAAAGGGATTAGAAATTATATTGCATGTATATCAAATTTATTTTTATATACTTAAACTCTATATTTTTAAATTTTATTTAAATATCAAATTTTCTGAGAATTATACTTTTAAAATCTATTTAGTATGTGATGTGAATTTGAATATTCAACTGATCTTTTAATATTACAAAACTATGATTTTATTAAAAAAACTACCTAATATTTTGTGATTTTATAGTGTATGTAAAATATTAATTAAATGAAATTATTTAAAGGTAGAATATTTTATTCAACAAATAGTTAATAATGCTTTACTAATTTATAAATTTTAATAATAATTATGTATATTCCTAAATGTTGAATAGTGGAGGCGCAATTTTGAACGTGTCTTCAGCAGCCCATATATAATTTTTAGATATTTTATACTTATTTTAACTCTAAATTTAATTTTACTCTAGATTTAATTTTTAACTTTAAAAAATTTACGAATCATATAGAAATTCATTTGATAAAAATTTAAAAAATCCATATTTAAAACATTTCCAACATTCTAGTATATAAAAAATTTTCTTTTTGAAAATGATGGTTTAAAAAATTAAAATTTTTAATACAAATTACATTATATTTAACTTTATTAAAGTAAATTAGAATATATTTGATGGATATTCATATTTATATATTTAGAAGATTTTTAATTTTTACTGTTGTTTGTTATTTGACAATTAAAATCCTTTATTTATTGACAACCATTATAGGCGTTAAAAGTAAAACGCCCATTACAGGCAAGATAAAATTTTACATTTATAAATCAAAACTATTTATTTTATAATGTTATTTACTCTACAATCATTCGACAACATTTTGATCTTTAATTATAAAATTAAACAATTTACAAATAATAACTAATAAATAAATTTAATTTATTCAAACTTTTCTATTTATTTTTTACAATATTATAAACTTATGTTTTTATGAAAAAACATAAGTTTATAATGTTATATTATAAATGACTTCTAAAATTAGGTATTTTTAGTTAAATAATTAGAGAATAATCAAATTGAAAATGTAGATCTTTTAAAAAATTTAAATGTTTTTACAATTTATTTTAGGTACATTTGTATTTTAAATTGTTTAATTCATTTTATAAAAATATGCAGGAATTAATATTTAATTAGGAGGTATATTATTTCTACATCATATTTTGTTTTGGTGATTTGTTTCCAAGAGTGTTAAGTTGACAATATTAATTATTTTAATTACTTATCTCATTCTTATATTTTTTACATTTTATATTTGGGAAAATATTAATTTCTCAAATAAGATTTGCTTTACCAAAAAATAAGTTACTCTTCATTTAATAAAAATTATATTATAATTCATTAATAACTATCCGATAAATTACTTTATTATATCTTATAATATCATATTTTAGATTGTAATTTATAATTCAAGTATCATTATTATTAAATAAATTTGCTTCGTTTGATTTTTGTCTAGACTTTTTAATTTAATTTTTGATATTTTTATCTTAAATCTTTAATTATCAATTTATTTTAAACAAACAATACTGTTTTTGTTTTTATTTTTTTAAATGATACAGGAATGATTTTGGTTGCCTTTGGGTAATTCAACCTAATAAATAAAGTGTTTAAATATATTTTTATTATTTCTAAAATTATTATTAATCTTCAAGAAATTAAAAGAAATTTTATTTTTATCTTTTTAATACATTCTCCTCTGCCATTGTTTTTGAAAAAAGAGGACCATCAATAAATTACATAACTTTATAGATATGAATTTTTTAGATGGATTAGAATAAACAAATTTTATTTATACAGTTTTTTCGATAATTTGTTAACAGGCAAATTTGCCATTTCAACCATTTTTATATTTATTTAATAATTATTGGTGTATTGGAGCTATGTTGGAGTTATGCTTGATAGCGCTTTATTATTATTAATTACTTTTATAATATTTATTTTCAATTTATTTTTATTTATTTTGTAATTGATACGTTTTGTATTTGAGATTTTTATTATTCCTAATGTTATTAGAAGAAAACTATAGAAATTTTTATAATTTATACACATAATTTATACAAATAATTTTAAATAAATTTGCATTGGAATATTTTTAATTTGTGATAAATAACTTACTCAAATTATCTATTTACATTCATATTTAATAATCAATGCCGTAATCGAATTATAGATAATTGTTGTCCCACTGCTATAAATCATTAAATAAAGTTTATTAATTAATTTCGAAAATAATTATCTTGAAATTAATAAAAATAAAATTGCTTTAGAATTTTTCATTTTTTAGTTATCTCTATATATAGTAGAGTTATCTCTATATATAGTCTCTATATATAGTAGAATAAATTTATATTATTACCGTATTTTTCCCAATAGAAGCGCACGTCCCAGTTGAAGCGCACGTCCCAATAGAAGCGCAGTCTACGAGGAGGTTGAAAAATACAAGCGCAGGTCCCATTAGAAGCGCAAGTCCTATTATAAGCGCACCCTATGGCATACTTATTTGAGCAATATAAATTTTAATTTTTAAAAGATTTAGAATTACTATTTACTTTTTAGTTACTTTTTAGCAAACTTGCACACGGATACGGATACAAATAATATCAAAATGCCTGATATGCCGTGATATACTGTATATATACAGTATATCACTGTATATATACATATATATATATACATATATACTGTATATATACAGTATGCCTGATATACTGTATATATACGTCTGTATGCGTCCGTATCCGCCGTAAATATCCGGATACGGATACCTAGATCAGTATCCGTGTGCAAGACTGCTTTTTAGTTACTATTTTAAACAAGTATTATTCATTTACATTTAGATTAAGAATTTACACTTTTTTATAAAAAAAATGGAAATTGATGTTTAGGTGAATGTTTAAGTAGTGTAACCGGTGTTATACTCAAAAACGCAAAACTTATTCTATCGATAAATTTTTTCAATCTTCCCTTTGTACTACTTTCACGTAAACGACCAGATCCCTCTCTTGTCGAAACGATTTAAGGTTTTTTGAGTTATAATTGGGGAAAAATTTATTTCCATCTTCCCTAGGGAGGGAGTGGAAAAAGCTAGATGGATGATGCCCTCACAATCGAATATTTGAGAGTAGGGTTGTCGGTTTTACCAGATTCATCGGAACCGTCCAAGTGACGGTTCCGAAAATGATGAAATACATTGTTTTAGACCAGAAGGTCAGGCTTTATTACATCAAGCTTGAGAGGATAAAGAAATTTCAGAAAGTTAGGTAGATATTGATCTTAATGCAGATAATGAAAACGGAATTGAAATTTTTATTTGCTTTAAATTTCTATAATGTTATAAAAATTAATTCGCATAGGAGTTGAAAAATACAAGCGCACGCCCCATTTGAAGCGCACGTCCCAATAGAAGCGCAGTCTACAAGGAGGTTGAAAAATAGAAGCGCATGCGCTTCTATTGGGAAAAATACGGTATATATTTTTAGACATATGTTAGTGTTAAATTTTTAGAAAAATAATTTGTCCTAATCGAATTAGGGTTGGGCCCCGAAGCTACGGGGGCGGGTGTGTCGGGGTACGGGGTTTTCATATTGTTTCGGGGCGGGGTGCGGGGTCGGGGTTCAAAATTCGCTCGGGGACGGGGTCGGGGAACGGGGGTATAATAGAAAATTTTTTAAAGAAAAAATGCTCTAAAAATAAGCCGTTTTCGGCTATTTTCTTTAATTTATTCAAAAAATTATGAGAATAAGGTGGGATTAAATTATTTTGATGGATTTAAAGTGTATATCTGGGGAGATAAATAAATTTGGACGGATTAAGGAAGATGTGAAGAGATTAACTGACATATCTGATGATATAAACGGTTCAAATGATTAAAGGTGGTTCACGGGATATAATTTAGAGGGCATTGAAGCATTAGGGATTTGAAGGGTTTTCAGGGATATAAGGGGTTTTGTCGGATATCTGGGATATATCGGAAATCAGGATAGCGCCTTCTTTTCAGCGCCGTAAGCGAAAATTTTGAGAATTTTGGAAATCCGGAAGACAGATTTTTTACATTTTAGCGCCGCGCGAAAATTTTGCGAATTCTGGAAAGCCTTGAAGCCAGATTTCTTTCATTTTCTGCGCCTCAGGCGCAGAAAATTAACCAAAAAATATTGCACTGTTTTTTATATTTGTTAATATTTAAAAATAAAATTAACAATTTAAAATTAAAATTTAACTTTCATAATTTATTTTTGTAAAGAAAAATGTCCGAGTTTTCCTTACTTGGATCCGAACCCAAACCTATATTAACAGAAATATAGACTAGAACCAACAACTAAACCACTCAACCACAAATCTCTTTGAAAAATATAAAAAAATTTTGTTATTAAATTCATCTTCCCTTCAAAAATAATAAGTCCAAAGTAAATTGTGAGGGAATTTTCTAAATTTTTCTCTTTAAATTCCTCTAAAAAAATGGAATTTTATGGGGTTCTTACCTCCGACAACCCCGAAAGTTTTTCGGGTCGGGGGACTGTTGTGTAGTGGTGACACTACTATAAAAGCCACTGTAAGCGTCAGTCTAATTGGATCATACTAGCCCGGCTAGTCCCTGATCTCCTTCGTCTGTTCCACCTCAATCCCTTCGTCCTACATTGTCATTTCTCTCTTGGATAAACGTTAATCAATTGCACGTCGACATTCGTATACACCCGGACATAACAAGTGGCGCAGTCGACAGGATAACAAGTGGCGCGGATCGACAACGGCAGCTCGTCTACAGAACATCTACTGGAGCGTCAACGGAACGACAACAGCTACAGTGGAGACGAGTATTGAAAGAGAGTAGGCGAAGTGGAAAAAAATTGCTTGAAGCAATTATTGAAAAGGATTATTGAATTGTGAGTGGACAGACGTCGTAAATTATTGTCGGCATTGAAAAAATTAAATTGTTAGTGCGTGCTGGACCTATGAATTGAAAGGTTAAATTCCTTAATTGAAAGCTAAAATGCTTAAATTATTAGTCCTGAAGCACAACAAAGAAAAACAAAAAAGCCGACAAATTTCCGAATTGAAGAAAAATATTGCTACATTGAAAAATTGTAAAAAATTGTAAAAATACTATTGTAGGAGATTATTGAGGAAAAGGATTGAAGAAAAATAGTATTGAAAAATTGTAGCATTCGGAAATTGAAAAAAGAGACAAAATTGTTGGCGTTCACATGCATGTAAGACCAAAAAATTCCAAAAAGAAATTGTATTATTCGAAATTGCAAAATTGTAGAAAGGAAAATTATTTGGCGTTCAGAGAATGTAAGACCAAAAATTGCAATTTCAAAAATTCCAAAGAAAAGAACATTATTCGAAATTGCAAATTGAAGAAAAGGAAAAATTATTTGGCATTTGAGAAATGTAAGACCAAAAATTGCAATTTCAAAATTCCAAGGAAAAGAATTCAAACTTCTGGACAAACAGCGACCAACGATGGAAAATCAAACCAGGACGTGCGATTGCCCTGTTGGATTCTTGTGTGCGCTGTCGAACTCTACTACCAGAAGCAAAGAAGAAAACAAAACTGTGGATTAAGATGACAAAATGTGATATTCTTTAAATTCTTGTAATGTAATTTAAATTTTGTTTTGCCCCCAAAAATTTGTCATCCCACATGTTTTTATTGTTGAGAGTATTAGTAGAGACTGAAACGCTGTGGCTAAATTGTTGATTGTATTGATAGCTATAAGCTATATTGAAAATGGTTATTAAAACCTCTAGTCAAAAGAGGAGGCATTGAAAAAATTGTGAAATTGAAAATTGTAATGCCTAAAAACAATCAACCTAAACCTTTCAAAGGGGAAGGTGTTGTGTAGTGGTGACACTACTATAAAAGCCACTGTAAGCGTCAGTCTAATTGGATCATACTAGCCCGGCTAGTCCCTGATCTCCTTCGTCTGTTCCACCTCAATCCCTTCGTCCTACATTGTCATTTCTCTCTTGGATAAACGTTAATCAATTGCACGTCGACATTCGTATACACCCGGACATAACAGGGACGGGGTTTTTGAATTGTTTCGGGGCGGGGAACGGGGCGGGGAGAAGTCTGAAAAAATCGTTCGGGAGCGGGAACGGGGTCGGGGCGCAACTCTAAATCGAATAATGGTTAATTATTCAAAGATTTTTTAAAATTTTATAGAAAAAATATTCTTCACTTTTTCTCAAATTTTCAATCAAATCAATGTTACTACAATCAATGGATGAGGTAGGCACGTGTTGTGCACATATAAAATAGTATGTATTTATATCTAGTTAATAGTTTTAATAATATTTACTGCTACATACTACATACTACATTGTTGTGGTTATGTATAAATATAAAAAATCGTGGTTGACAAAGCATCGTTTAATATTTAATATTTTTTAATGAAATATATATTTATAAATTAATTAAAGCTTTAATAAAATTTTATTTTAAATTTTATTTATTTTATAAAAATTTTATGCATCCATTTAAGTTTATTAAATTAAATTTTTTATTCTTTAAAATATGTAATGCAGTTATTTTTATCAAAAATAATTTAGAAATTTCATTTTTAATAAAGTAGTTCTGAATGCTGGAAAAAAGATTCAACATAAAAATAATCAAGCATTCAATTAAATTATTTATAAATTAATACTTGATTATATTAAAAAATTTTCTTCAAATATTTTATAAGATAGTTTTGAAATTAATAAAAATTAAATTAACTATAGAATTGTTTAGTTTTTAGCTATTTATATTTTTATTTTTATCTACTAAATAGCCTTTGTAAATGTAGAGTCGCGTATATTCGTTGTCGCAAGAAATGTGCATCTTTTGTTTTCCTTTCATATTTTTAAATAAATTTTTATTCTAATACATATTGTTTTATATTTTTAATTTGTTTTATATATAATTATTTTTATTTAAATTAAAAAAGTATTTAAATTAGTTATTAAATCAAAAATAAATAAATAAAATAAGTTTGTATTTTTAAGTTTTGGCAATTAAATTTTAATGAAATAAATCTAATCAAATATATTATAAATTAATAAAAAAGTATCTTTAAAAAGAAAATCATAATAACAATTTCTCGAAATAAAGGGAGTAGCTGTTAGTAGTGACCTTGGTTTATAAGACTAGAAAATACAAACGGAGGAGGCAGAAAAGAAGCCAAGCTAATTTTTTTCTAGCATCACAGTAAAATGAGAGTGTAATATTTCACCCATAAACATCTAAATAACAAGTAGGCCTTTTTTAATTTTCATCCAATTCTTGTCTTTCCTATTTTTATTCGTGTCAGTATACATACCCCTAATATTTTAATTTATACTTCAAATTTCATTATTATTAAACTAAATTCTCTTCACTTCATTTTTGTTTAGATTTTTTAATTTAATTTTGATGTTTTTATCTTAACTTTTTAATTATCAATTTATTTTAAACAGACAATGCTGTTTTTGTTTTATTGTTTTATTTCAGATGATGAAACGATTTTGGTCGCTTTTGGGCAATTAAACCTAATGCATATAATGCTTGAATGATTTTTATTATTCTAAAATCATTATTGCTCTTCAAAATATTAAAAGAAGTTATAAAAATTTAATATAATTAATACGAAAAAATTTATATAATTAATATAATTAAATATTAATGTAATTAATATTTAATAATTTAAGTTTTCTTTAATTAGGGTGTATAAAATTACATCAAATTGGTTTTGGTGATTTAGTTCCTAAGTGGGTTAACTTTTCGATATAATTATTTTTTATTGCTTATCTGATCTGGCTGCTCTCAAACAAAATCCTCCGGCAAGAGTAGATTATTTGCCTTCCGTTTGTTTAGATTTTGTTTAGATTTTTTAATTTAATTTTAGATATTTTTATCTTAACTCTTTAATTATCAATTTATTTTAAACAAACTATTATACTGTTTTTGTTTTTATTATTTTATTTCAGATACTGAAACGATTTTGGTCGTCTTTGGGTAATTAAACCTAGTACATATAATGTTTAAATATGATTTTTATTATTTTTAAAATTATTGTTATTCTTCAAGAAATTTAAACAAAATTTTATTAAAAAATATAAATTTAAACGAATATTAAATAACAAAAATTTATTAATAATATTATTTGAATTTTAAATAAGAATTATATCTTTTAAATAACAATTTTAGATTTTAATTTATACTATGCTTCACTTCATTTTTTTGTTCTACAAAGTTGTCATATTAATTTTAAATATTTTTATATTAATGCTTACAAAATTTTGTAGAAACTATATTTTTATCACCTTCGAATATTATACCCGTAATGGATTTGAAATGGGGGTTGTAAATAAATTACATAATCTTCTGAAATAAATCGTTTTGACGAATTATAATTAGAAGAATAATACAACTTATGTGGGCTGTGCTGATTCTTCCGTTGGCATCATTTCATCATAGTATTTAATATACATATAATATTTGAGATGTGATTAATTTCATATAATTTCATATATTAATTAATTTCATATATATTTTGTTTTATTTTTCGTACTAAAAAATTAAACATTAATTTTTTAAATTTTAATTCATTCTTTATATTTACCGAATAACTTTTATTTTTGTGAAATATTTTTTATTATTTTTAACTCATATATTAGAAAATATATATAGAATAAGTAATTTTTATAATATATATTATTATTTTTCTGAGGTGTTCATTATTACGTATATTTATATTTATAATATTGAAAATCTGTTGTTCTTAACATGATGTAGTCTCTTTCCGTTGTTGTAATGATGTGCTGTAATTCGTGCCAATTTGGATTACACCCCAGTTGTGTGTTCCAAATTTCAAATTTATGGTTGCATATAGGAGTTAGAAATTATAGTATATTAACGTTATAATTTTTAGTCTGTACTTAATTTTTATTTTTAAAATTTTCTATTTAAATATAAGATTTTTTGAGTATTATACATACTTTTATTATCTATTTAGTATGTGCATCCTTTAATATTACAAAACTCTATGCTTTTTATTACTTTTTATTTTCCATCAAATTACTGTAACAACAATCAATGGTTGAGGTGGGCACGCGTTGCGCATAAATTAAATCAATAAATCATTAATTTGTTTTAATTCATTTATAAACTCTAAATTTAATTTTATTCTAGATTTAATTTTTAATTTTAAAAAATTTACAAATTATGTTGAATTTATTTGATAATGATGTTAAAAATCCATATTTAAACTTTTTGCAAAATTCTAGTTTATAAAAAATCTTTTTCAAAATTACGGTTTAAAAATTTTTTAATATAAAGTAGGTAAATTATATTTCATGACTTTCACAGGTTTAAAAATACATTCTTTTCTTCCGAAAATTTTCAAATTCTAAAACAAAATTTTTATAAGATTAGTTTAATTGAAAAATTTTTTACAATTTCCATTAAATTATTAGAATATTAAAAATCGTTTAAACTCATTATTGTTTTTAGTTTTTCAATTAATTTATAATCCCTTTAAATTTGAAATTTTTATTTAAAAGTAAACGGCTATGCTTGAATTGTGTTTCTATAATATTATATGTCTATTATAAAAATAGAATTTTTAACAAATAATCTTTAACTAATTTTTGCATTTTAATACCTATTTTTAATTTATTATAATTAATTTCTACAAATTATCTATTTCCATTCATATTTAATGTCATCGAATCATGGATAACTGTTGTTCCACTGCTATAAATTTTTAAATAAAGTGTATTAATTAATTTCACAATAATTATTTCTATTCTTAGTATTTATAAAAATTAAATAATTTTATTATCTATTTCCATTCATATTTATATAAAAATTAAATAAAAATTAAATAATTTTATTTTTTACTATTTTCACTCATTTTCATAATTAATAAATACTATATTTGAGAAATATTTTTGGGATGATAGTGTTATATATTTAAAATATAATCTCTAGAGAAAATTCCGAAACAGCTATAGAATCATGCTTCACGATATAATTTATGTATTTATACATATCTAGTTAATAGTTATAATAATAATTACTAAAAACTATTACATATTTAAACATTTTCAATATGAATGTTAATTTTAAAATTATTTGTAAAAAATTAATATTGGTAGTGAAACTTTTTTCTGTAAATGATTAGGAAATAGGTCTTTAATCTTTAGACATCGTTCCCTTCTAATCTACACGTTCTATAATCTTTACAAAGTATCTTTGACTTCGTCTATTCCATCAAACAAAGTTCCTTCAGCTGTAAAATATCAATACTAAAAATTTGATTACTTAAATAATTATTCTTCTAATATTTATGGTTATAATGTTTAAAATAATTATTCTAAATAAAATTTTAATAATACATACTCATGATGTAGGCAGTTCTTATGTTTATTTGAAATATTTGGCATAGCATCGATAAAAATTTAATATTTTTTAATGAAATTAAAGCATTATTTTTCATATATTCTATTTCACATATTTTATAAACTAATTGTCAATCATGGAAATAATTTTCAGAATAAAAATGATAAAGCATTAAATTAAATTATTTATAAATTAATTAATTCTTGATTTTATCAAAAAATTTTCTTCAAATATTTCATAAATTAGTTTTGAAATTAATAAAATTAAATTGCCTTTAGAATTTTTCATTTTTTAGCATTTTCTATTTTTACATATTTTTAAAATTATATATCTAATAAATAGCCTTGTATGTAAATGTGTAGTCAAGCCATTCTAACTAGTCCTAAATGAAAATTAATTTTTCTTGTCTTCCTTTCATATTTTTTAAAAAACTTTTATACACGTATCTTTATAAAATTTATTTTATATTATCTTATTTCATCCAAAAAATAAAAAAAGTGAATTAATTTTACTTAAATTAAATTTATTATAATTAAATCAGTTAATTTCTAATAAGATCTAATGATTTTTATAGTATATCTACAATTAATGTCATATAATTTTATTTAATATCAATATTTATTGTCTAATTTTAATAAAGTTAATGTCGCCATGAACTTTCAATGTTATTTGTATGTGCGCCTATTTAAGCATTTACAAAAGATATATGTTTGTATATTATATATGTTTTGTATATTATCATATGCTTTCCAACAGTCGCTCATAATAGTAGTCCCTGGAATTATCCATTTTTCAATAAAATGGTTCCATTATTTCATTAATCTTCTATTAACAAAATATATAACATATTTATATAATAATAATATATGTATATAATATATTTATTTTTTATATTTAATTATATATTTAATTATATAGTATTTTATATTTAATTATATATAGATAGCATAAAGAACATTTCATCATTAAAATGCTTAATATTATTATATAACTGAACGAATTTTAATATAACCTAGCTATTTTTATATCTTCTTGTTTTTATGCTGCATAATCTATATTTTAGATGTCCTTTTCTTCTTCCTTTGCTTAAATGGCCGATTAAAAATTTTTTATTATTAAAAGTTAATTATTACAGCGGTGTGGATTTAGAATGAAATGTTCGAAGCAAATATTAAAAGAACAATGGGTGCAACGTATAGAAGTTGTTTTCCCGCATTTCGTGCAATTAGAATAAATTTCATATTTTCAAAACAGAACAGATTTTTTTCTATTGATGAAAATATAAATCCTATAATAATTATAATTATTCAATTAGTTATAGTTTTTATGAATTCAAATTATGTCTATAACTTTTGTTTTTTACATTTTATAAATAAATTCGTAAAAATTGTTATTAATTAATTTTAAAATAATTTATTAATTATTTTTTCTATTTATATAATTTGATAATTTATTAATTAAATTATCTTTCTTCTTCAAATACTTTTATATTTGAAAATTATTTGAAGTTTGATATGCATTTTTATGTTTAACTGGGGATCATAATGAATATTTTGGGTTGCAAATGAGTTTGTTACGAAATCGTTTGTTCCTCCAAAGAAAATTAGTCTTTAAAATTATTAATAATTTTTATATTAATAAGAATTATCCCACTCTATTAATACCAGTTTTCTTTATTCTTTATCAATTAATCTTATCCATTTTGACTTTTAATCACTACTCTTTCAGAATCATTAAATCTTTTATAATTCTTCATAAATTTTAATGATAGATTGTTGCATTCTCTTCATTTGGCATTGAAGTTTTGTTAAATTAATTATTCTAAATTTGATTTTATTACCTTTTTCACTAACTTATTTTATTTCTCTAAATGTTTTATTATTTCTTGAATTTTTTAATACTTCACTTTTTATTAGAAATATAAAATTTCAATTTAAATTCTTTAAAAGATTTATGAAATTTTTTATTTTGAGCATATCCACTTTCAAAAAATTTATAAATAATTTGTGAACAATAAGCCTAGCATGAAAGCATCATGAGTACTTCCTGGCCATTTGCAGTTAACAATAAAAATTTATAAGTTAAATTACAACAATTTACTTTTTATTAGAAATATAAAATTGTTGCATTCTCCAGAAGGCATATCAATATTTAAAGTATTTTCTAAGTCATTTTCCTGATTTTGTGATTCCTCAATTTGTAAAGCAAATAAGGGACGTCTTGTAATTCACAATCTAATACCAGTGCCGAATATATTAATAAAGAATTGTAGGAAGACATTAAATAATAAATTGTATTTAATTTATTTTTCATGAAAAATAAAAATAAAATTTTATTTGTAGAATATTTTTTAAAATTAAAATAATTTTCATTTATTTTTTGCTAAAAATGATTTTAAAGTTATATTATGAATAGGTAAGTAATTATTATGATAAGTAATTTCAATTTAAATTCTTAAAAGATTTATTAAATTGATTATTATTAAAAAATATTAGGTAAATTTTTTTTATCCTTAAGCTGCTATTGGTTTTTGGATATTTATTTAATAAGTTAATTGCATATGTGCTTTCAATTAACAGTTTTTCCACAACTATTATTTTTAATATATCCAGTAAAACTAATATACCGTATTATCTCTAATAGAATGCCCGGGCATTCTATTTTTCAATCACCTTCCAAAGGGGCATTCTATTAGAGGGGGGCATTCAAATGGAGGGGGGCATTCTAATAGAGATAATACGGTATCCAGTAAAACTGATGGTCATAATGAATAGGTGTGGTTGCAAATGAGTTTATTAGCGAAGATTTTTCTCCTCCAAGGAAAAGGAGTTTTTATAATTACAAATAATTTTTATAATCATAAGATGAAAGGGAGTATGTCAATGTATTTTTAACAGTTGTTCCTTTTTTATATCTTTAATTAACTTTACGCTTAATTGTTTTGTACTTTGTATTTATTTTGGCTCAAAAATATTTTTATATTTTTGGGTGTATATTTACATTTGCCAAAAAAGTTTTCCTTCAGACACATTAATCTTCTATAGTGGGCTTGCACTTTTTATTACTTTTTATTTCAGGAAGGGCTTTGTACCTTTATCATTTAAATATAAATAATTTTATATTTTTTATTTTTGTATTTTTAATATTTTCATCATTAATTAAATTATCAAATCCATTTCATTTAATAAAATTACTCATTTATTTTATATGGTTTTATAAAAGAAGCTTTTAGACTTTCCAAAATTCTCAAATATTTTCTTTCAATTAATATATTTAATATTTTATTAATATTGATTTTTTTATTTTATTTTTTAATTTATGTAATAATATGGACATCCTACAAATTCTCCCGGACAAAAAAAGACATGGGAAAATGGAAATGATACAAAACAAAATATAAAATAAAAATTGATAATCAACTCTAATTTTTGGTAAAGGTAATTAAAAAATTTAAATGAAAAATGGGATTATCAGAGTTGACATTCGAAAAAAATTATTTACTCTTTATTAATATGGGAATCCCACATTTTCACTAACTTATTTTATTTTTATAAAAGTTTTATTATATCTTGAATTTTTTAATGCTTCAATTTCTATTAGAAATACAAAATTTCAATTTAAATTCTATAAAATATTTATGAAATTGATTATTATTAAATAAAATTCGTTAACCTTAATAATTATAAAAATATTGTAAAGTGTGCGTTTTATCTTAAACTGTTCTTATTATTTAATAGGTTAATTATTTGTGTTTCTCTTTTCTTATTTTATTAAATTAATTAAAAAATTTATTTATATCATGAAAATATTATATGTATTTACTTATTTCAATAAATAAAAAGGTTAAATAATAAATTATTTATTGAGAGGATACCCTTAATCTCCTAATTAAATTGTTTTATTTCGAGCATTTCCACTTTTAGAAAATTTATAAACAATTATGTGAAAAAGCTTATTGTTAGCATGAAAGCATCATGAGTAATTCCTGGCCATTTGCAGTTAACATTAAAAATTTATAAGTTAAATCACATCAAACCAGAACTTTTATAATGCATAAATTAAACAATTAAAATTATATTAAATTAGTCAATTACATCCATCAATAATTTTATTTATTATGTATTGTAGTAATATGGTAATATGTATTATTATGTGAAATTTTATTTAATTTAATAAATTTATATTTACTTTCGCCTCGGAGCACCACTTTGTGGGAGCCAAAATTTGAGATTAACAAATAATTTATTAAACAAACTTATACAGATAAAAATAATTTAAATATTTTTTAAAATTAAATTTAATTAATAACAAAATAAATAATTAAATGTCAATTATTTAAATGTATATTAAGTATTTTTTATTCCATTTTTGAAGAGGCGCACTCACAACAAAAGTAAAAAGTTGTTAATTAAATTTTTAAGAAATTCATCGTCTAAAGGTTGTTTTTGGCTAGTAGAAGACGTAATTAATTGTTGTTCTCAAACTTGGGCATTCCTCTCAGAGGGCACCATATTTTGTAGAGGGTCCTAGGAATCTTATTTAAACAAATTCAAACAAACAATTTTTCTTTTATAAATTCTATTTCGGAGGAAAAAAGTGTAATAAATAGAGAAATTAAAGTCATTTTATACTCCAATTAAATTAATATTTATTGTTTTCTTTTTTTATATCTTTGGCTAAATTACAATTAACAGGCATGCAGCAGTTGTTTACTAATTTACCAAAATTCCTTAGTATTTTAAATAAAAATAATTTTTAACTTATATATGCTGTTGCATCTTGTTTAAATAACTCAAGATTCAAAAATATCATTTTAAATAAGATTATGCTAATGATTTTTATAATATATTTAAAATTAATGTCATTTAATATTTATTTTATCAATATTAATTGTCTATTTTGAATAAAATTAATGTCGCCATGAACTTTCAATTTTATTTGTGTTGACTCCTATTTTATTATTTACAAAAGTTAATCTGTTTCATTATCATATAGATTAAGTTTTGTATATTATCATATGCTTTCCAGCAGTCGCTCATAACTGTGGTTCCGGGAAGTATCCATTTCTTCAAAAAATGGTTCCTTCTTTCAATAACTCTTCATATAAACAAACTATTTACTTAATTCTTTGTAAACATAATATATTTATTTTTTATATTTAATTATAAAGAATTATAGATAGCATAAAAACATTTCATTATAAAAAGGCTTAATATTATTATATAACTGAACGTATTTTAATATAACCTAGCTATTTTTATATCTTCTTGTTTTTATGCTGCATAATCTATATTTTAGATGTCCTTTTCTTCTTCCTTTGCTTAAATGGCCGATTAAAAATTTTTTATTATTAAAAGTTAATTATTACAGCGGTGTGGATTTAGAATGAAATGTTCGAAGCAAATATTAAAAGAACAATGGGAGCAACGTATAAAATTTGTTTTCCCGCATTTCGTGCAATTAGAATAAATTTCATATTTTCAAAACAGAACAGATTTTTTTCTATTGATGAAAATATAAATCCTATAATAATTATAATTATTCAATTAGTTATAGTTTTTATGAATTCAAATTATGTCTATAACTTTTGTTTTTTACATTTTATAAATAAATTCGTAAAAATTGTTATTAATTAATTTTAAAATAATTTATTATTTTTTTATATAATATAATTTGATAATTTATTATTTAAATTATCCTTCTTCTCCTAATTAATAACTTTTATATTTATGTTTAACTGGGGATAATAATGAATATTTTGGTCTGCAAAAATCCAAAGACTATTGTTCGTCAATAGTCTTTGGATGTTCCATTGTAATCAATTTAAGATTAGCCATTAAAAGTACTTTGTGTTTTGCAAGTTCACCGTCAATACGCCGTTTCTCTTCTAATAAAGTCAAAATAGCCTTGGAAATAGAAATAATATTACTGACCGGATCCATACTTTTATCACTAAAAATTTTAGAAATTATATTTAACATCAATTGATTTGTAATATTTTATTAACTAAATCTTTGTAGTTTAATTTTAAATGATGTAGCCTATATGCTACTGCATCAATCTCACATCAGATTCTTTACTCGTTTCAAAAGTCCTAACAATTGTTTTCTGAAGAATCCGTTTAATTAATTTTCACTTTAATAATTCTTCTAATGGTGTGTCTAATTTTATGAATTTAACCATATTTTATTAAAAGACTTTAACTAAATATAGTTTTTATAAATAAAATTAGTTTAGAATAATGTTCCTTTTTATTTTAATTAATTTTGATGTAAAATTTTAATTTAAAATGTCTAATTAACAAAGTTCTGTAAAATTAAATTATTGACACCTAATGAAATCTACTTTATTATTTTATATTTTTAATTACTTTAATAAAATATTTATTTATATTTTTAGTTTAATTATTCTATAAAAGAAAAAAATGCTCGAAACTAAACCCAATTTAATTGAAGTTGATGTGAGTTGATAAAATATATTTGATAAAATATATTTAATTCATTCTTACCATTGTAGAGGGTGAGGGCCGAAGGCCCGAGCTGAACACACATCTAAAAGGGAGGGTGAGGGCCGAAGGCCAGAGCTGACACCCATCTAAAATGGAGGGCGACGGCCCGAGCTGAACACACATCTAAAAGGGAGGGCGAGGGCCGAAGGCCCGAGCTGACACCCATCTAAAAGGGAGGGCAGAATTTTCAGGCAGAAATTTCTGGCCAAAAATTTTTAATTTCAAAAATCAAGATTGATATGGCAAATGATATATCATTCGAAAGCTTTCATCGAGCTGGATATAAAAATATTTTTTTCGAATTTTTTTGGTTCAATTTGACGAATGTACAGAGGTTCGAAAATTTGTGGGTGGAGTACAGTATCCGGAGAAATGATGGGATGGAGAGAGGAAAAATGATTGACAGGTGAAATTGATGGAAGAGAGGCGAAATTTTTCTCCGTCTCTGACCATACCGGCAAGCTGGCGAAGAACTTTAGAGTGAATTTTGTATATATGGGAAGGATGAGTCCCGATGGGGAAAAACGAGGGCCGAAGTGACTCTAAGTGGAAGGACGAGTCCCAATGGGGGAAAAAGTTACTATAATAGGCCCGAAGTTACTATAATTTGAAGGCTAGTTATGATAAGTTAATAGTGTCGTTTGTTGTGGGCACAAAATTGGACTTTTATTTATCACTTAGCTTGATTAATAATTTATTGTCTGTGATTATCATTATTTTACATAAATGTATGTTTGTGTTTTTTTTGTTTGTTTGGCAATTTTAAATTTCTGTTGTCATTTTCAGTTCGTGTGAAGTTTTTTTACTTGAACTATCTTTCTATGTTGAAAAATTTTAATTCAATTTAAATTTATAAGCTTTATCTTACATAGGTATGTATAAAAATTTTTTAATAATTACTTTGTAATAATTAAATTTTATAGTTTCGATACATGTTCAAATTAAAATAAGCTTTAATTAAGACTAGCTACAAACTAAATTCAGTATCTTCACTAAATAGTTTATAGATTAATTGTTAATAAAACATTTTTCAATTTTATTGAGAAGATACATATTATTTAATCAAATATTTTAATATTCGATAAAAATTAAATAAACATTAGAATTATTCTTTTTAACAATTTAATATTTTTATTTTTAAAATTAGATTGTTTGGTTTATAGCCTTGAAAAGATGTTGGCGAGCTATAGATGTAGTCCATAATGAAAATTTATGTTTAAATAGTTTTTATTTGAAAATAAAATATTTTTAAAGTTTATATAATTTAAACTTTTTTAATTTTGTATATTTCTAATTATGTTGCGCTTGATCTATTGTTGCTCTTGTTGCTCATGATCTATTTGAATCTTAATTTTAGAAATATTTTATATTAGAATTAAAATTATTTAAATTTTGTAAAATAATTTACATAAAAAATACAGAATTATTTGAGGAAATGTCTGAATTATTTTCCGCTTCCTAAAAATAACTTATGTATATTTAAATTTATTTTTTACTAAACCTCCAACATTTATTGCTTAAGTATTTGTTGAAAAATCATTCTATTCGTTATCCACTAAAAATTAAATTAGAGGAGTTTAAATTGAATTTGTTTTTTCATTAATTTTGTTGCGAATAAATCGTGTTTTCTTTGCGAATATATAGGAAAGTGTAGTTAAAATAAGTTCATTTAAATCTTAAATGGGGGAAAAATTATGGTTTAAATTAATTTCAAATTACTAATTCATCTTCTTCAAGAAGCAGGACTCCACTTCCGATCAGTCAACTTCCGAACAACTCCCTATGATATTTTGTAGGGCTTGGTTCGAATCCATGATTGTGAAATGAAGTTTAAGTAATTCATTTTTTCAAAAATCCTGGGAGCACCACCGGGGAGCACCACTTGAAGAAATTAAAATTAATTATATTAAGCAAACTTATTTATACAGATAAAACAAAGATGCCTCAACCATTGTTTTGCTGATTTAACATCTGTCTAATTTAGTCAAAAATTTTAAAAAATAAAATAAAACTATCAAATCCACATTTTTCAGAAATTAAATTCATATTATGTAAAAATTTAAAGTTAAATCACAACCCAGAACTTTCAGTATGCATAAATAAAACAATTAAAATTATACATATTAAATTTGTTAATTACTTTCATTAGTAATATTTTATTTATTATTTGAGTAAATAAATATGTATGTATTTTTATTTGGTATATTTTTATTTTATGTATATATTTTATTTTTTATTTTAAATAATTTTATCTTTTATTTAAAATTTCAATTTAAATTCCTTAATGTAAATTCATCAGAAAAGTCCAATTTGTTGATCCAACGATTGTTTTACGATTGATCCTACAAATCCATAAATATTTTTGTAATTTTATTCATATTTTTTTTACCTTACACTATTTCTTGTTATTAAAAATAATTATATTAAACAGACTTTTAATTATGCAGATAAAAATAATTTTTATATTTTTTACAATATAGAAAATTGTTTTTATTGTTACAATATAGAAAATTGTTACAATATAGAAAATTGTCCGCCAGAAAATTGTTTTTAAGAAGAGAGAAAAATAGGCGGGAGACACGCCAGATCAAAGAACAAAAAATTGAATAAAATTAAATTTTAATGAAAATTAAAAGTGCCAATTGGGCACATTCCCTCCTAGGCAATATTTAAATGTATGAACGAATTTCTTATATTTCTTGCCAACAATTGAACCGCGCCTTCCACGGCGAGTGTCTCCTGAACAAACTCCGGGTTTAAAAAAATATCGATTAATTTTAAAATAATTTATAATTATTTTTTGTATTTATAAAATTTGATAATTTATTATTTAAATTATCATTCGTTCTTCTAATTAATAACTTTAATATCTGAGAATTATTTTGAATTTTGATATTTTAAATTATATATTTTTATTCTTAACTGAAGTTCATAATGAATAGTTGTGTTTTGCAAATGACAGTTTACTACTGAAGACTAATTTGCTCCTCAAAGAAAGTCTTTATAATTATAAATGATTTTTATATTCTTAAGAAGTATCCCACTCAATAAGTACTTAATTTGATTTTATAATTTACTTTCTCACTAACTTATTTTATTTCTCTAAATATTTTATTATTTCTTGAATTTTTTAATACTTAAATTTATATTAGAAATACAAAATTTCAATTTAAATTCTTTAAATTTAAATTCATCAGAAAAGTCCAATTTGTTGATCCAACGATTGTTTTACGATTGATCCTACGAATCCATAAATATTTTTGTAATTTTATTCATATTTTTTTACAAACACTATTTCTTGTTATTAAAAATAATTATATTAAACAAACTTTTAATTATACATACAGATAAAAATAATTTTATTATTTTTAAATATTGATCTAACTAATAACAGAATCAATATTCAAGCGGCAATTATTTAATATGTATTAGGTATATTTTTATTTCATTATTTATTACAAAATAATCTGAAAAACCGTTTGTTTCATGTCATTTTTATTTGGCTCTGATGCTGATTTTTTTTCAAAAGATGAAAAAAAAGATTTAAAAATTAAAAAAATAAAAAATTTAATACTCAAAAATCGGAAATTTCAAAGTGGATACGACAAAACGGTACAAAATTTTTAAAATTTTTACTGACATAGATAAATTATTTATCATTCGAACCGGGAGAATTTCCGATATATTATTCTAGTTTTATCTATTTTAACCATCTTTCCTATTTATTTTAGTACATAACTAACTTTCTATGTTAAAAAATTATAATTAATTCAAAAATTTTATTTACATGCGAATTATTCTTTCTATTTCATAAATATTTTAGATTAAAAAAACAAAATTTTATGTGAACTGCCTGAGTATTTTAAATAAAATTTTTTGATATTAATATGTATTTGCTGCTGCTAAGTCTTGTTTAAATAACTCAAGATTCAAAAATATTATTTTTAATAAGATTAAGCTAGTGCTTTTTAGAAGATTTTACAACTAATCTCATTTAATATTTATTTATAAGTAATAACAATATTAATATTTATTGTCTATTTTTAATAAAATTAATGTCGCCATGAACTTTCTATTTTATTTGTGTTGACTCCTATTTATTATTTAGAAAAGTTAATCCGTTTCATTATCATATAGATTAAGTTTTGCATATTATGATATGCTGTCCAGCAGTCGCTAATAATGGTAGTTCCGGGAAGTATACATTTTTTAATAAAATGGTTATATTTATTAAAAAATATGCAAATAAACAAACTATATATTTAATGATTTATAAATATAATAACATTATGTATTTGTTATACATATTTATAAAATTATAAAGAACAACCTTCTATTTACATAAAGATTTTTCAATTATAAAACAGCCTTAATATAATTAATAAAAATTAATTGATACCTGATTATTTTTTATAAACATTTTTTTCTTTGTTTAGAAAATAAATAACTGCTTAAAATTTGATTTTTGTTTTATTTGATGTCTTTATTTTTGTTTTTTTCTTTTATTTTAATAATTGTTTTATTTAAGTTAATCAATTGTAATATTTTATTATATAAATCATTGTAGTTTAATTTCAGATGCTGTAGACCATATGTCAATAATAAATCTCTATACATTTCATCTTTCTAACATTTGTCTTCTGAAGAAACAATTATTTCAACAGTGTAACTAATTTCAAAAACTTTATTATATTATAAGTAAAAGAATTTAACTAAATAATTTATATAAATAAAATTGGTCTAAAATAATTTTACTTTTTGTTTTAATTAATTTTGATGTGAAATTTATATTCAAAATTTCTAACTAAGAAATTTTTGTAAAATTACATTATTAACACCCAATGAAATCTACTTTATTATTCTATATTTTTAATTACTTTAATAAAATATTTTAGTTTAATTATTTTACTTAAGAAAAAAATGCGAATTTTTAATTGAAACTAAACCCAATTTAATGAAAGTTGATTTGAGTTGCAAAATTTTTTCTAATTTTTTCTAATATATTCGAAAAAGTGAAAACAATTTATAATTGAATTTAATATTAACATATTCTTTTTACATATTAACCTGGTTCCCATACCATTTTAATGATTTTTTTGAAGAACTAAGCATGTAGGTATTTTATTTTAAAAAAATTTTACATTAATATCATTTCATGCATTGAGTCAGTTCTATTTATTTTTAAATTTTATTTTTGCGAATATCAAACCAATTGGAGGAATAATTTAATATTTAGAATAAATAAAGTATTTATTTCACAATTAAAATTAACAATTTAAATTGAGGGCAACAAGCAAATTTAATAGAAAGGGTTTATTGTTTTAGAAGGGTTGATTGGAAGAAGGCAATTGGAAGACATTTTAGAAGACAATATTACGTGAATTTGGGAGGTGTTTATAAAGGGGCCCGAACGGCCATGATTTTTGGCTTTTGGGCCAAGAATTATGGCTATAAATAATTGAATAAAAAAATCATTAGAATATTTATATTTCCATCAATATTTATAACATATATTGTAAATAAAAAATAGATTTAAATTAGTTTATTTGTGATAAATTACATTAGCCTTCATACATCTTACATTAATTCAATTATTTTAAGGCTATTTCGAATTGCTTTATTGAATAAATAAATATTTCTAAATATAAATTATAATTAGGTATATTTTTATTTTAGTATTTTACTTATTTTGATAAAATTCTTCTTGGTTGCAGGTTTGCTATCCATAAAATAAATTCTACTTATAAATCATCACCTTCTTTTTTAATTGGCTTTCAATATGCTTTCATATATGCTTTCAATTAACAGTTTTTCCACAACTATTATTTTTAATATATTCAGTAAATTTTCTAGGATTAGATTGAAATATACTCCGAACATGTGTCTTGTCTTTGTGTTGCGTTAGTAATTAAAATTTTTATTAAATTAATTAAAAAATTTATTTATACTATGATAATATTTATAATTACATATTACAACAATTAAAAAATTTAAATTTAGTTTTGTAATTTTAAACTACGTAAAAATTTGCCGATAATTTTTAAATATAATTTTAAGTTTTTTTGAATATTATGTTCAAATCAAATTAATAAATTAGTATTTATTCAGAGGATACCCTGAATCTCCCAATAAAACTGTCTTATTTCAAGCATTTCCAATTTCAAAAAATTTCTAATTAATTTTTGGAACAATAAGCTTAACATGAAAGCGTCATGTGTGCTTCCTGGCCATTTACAGTTAAACAATAAATATTTATAAGATAAATCACAACAAACCTGAACTTTTATAATGCATATGTTTTATATTGTAGTAGTATATATATTATTTTATTACATAAAATAAATTATATAAATAATTCATAAATTAAAAAATTAAGATTCTACATATAAATTTGTTAATTACTTTCATTAATTATTTTACATACTATTTATTATATAAATGTATTTGTACTTTCCCAGGGAGCACCATTTGTGGAGATTAATAAATAATTATATTAAACTTTTAATCATACAAATAAAATAATTTTAATATTTTTTTACAATATGGATTTAATTAATAACAGAATTAATATTTAAATGTCAATTATTTAATAAATTATGTACATACATATATTTTTATTTCATTTTTATCACAAAATAAACTAAAAATCCATTTGTTCTACATCATTCTTATTTGGATCGGATGCTGAATTGTTAATTTTTATATTTTTTTCTTTTTTACTTTATCTTCGTTCAACATTTTCTTGTTCAAATTTTATAGAAATAATTCTTAATATCATAATTCTTACTATTTTCTTTTTTAGTAGAATAAATACCAAATTATTTAGAAATTATTGAATCTAGTTTAAGCAAGTTCATTAAACTTTTAATAATTTTAATTTTAGGATGACAAATTTATTCCTTTACAAAAAATTTATATCATTATTAATTAATTATTGTTTAAGTGGACTCCCAATTGCCGGCGGTCTCCAGTTATTAAAATTTCTCTGTGAATTGTTTTGTAAATAAAATTTTGATATTTAATTAAATAATTTATTTAATGATAACTCGGTAAATAATTTATTTTTGTTCATCACTATATTTTTAAATATTCGTTGTCAGAAACTTTTATGTTCATAATGATTTCTATCTTCAGGATATTTCTCTATATTTATTTATTTTAACTATTTTTCCTATTTATTTTAGCTTATGTTGAAAAATTATAATTAAATTCAAAATTATCAGTATTATTATAATTATATTCATAAATTATTTTTTCTATTTTATAAATATTTTAGTTAAATAATGAAGAAATTTGAATAATTTCTTCTAAACAATAATAATTCCCAAAAGTTCATTTGTTCTTTTAATCAGATACTCTAATTTTTAAGATAATTTTTACTGAATAATTTCAATTAAAGATATTATTTAAATAAATATATTTATTTTTAATTAAAGATTACAATTTTTCCGAAACTGACAGGATTTGGTTAAAAAATTTTGATTTTTATCAGATCGGGCGGGTCAGAAAAGGACGCCTATAACGATCCGTTCAAAAATTGAACTCTTACTTTCTGAGGACAAATCTTTGTTACATGTTTTTTAGCTTTAATCTTTTCACAATTGTCGCCTTTAATGTAGGCTGCTTTAAAAACTTAATACTATTTTTTCGTTTCTACATATATTTGATTAAAAACAGAACTTGAGCTTCGTCCGTTACCGAACACACAGATAAACAATATATAGATTTTTATATAAACAATTTAATTAAAGTTTTAACTTTTTTCTTCTGAAGAAGTGCAAAAAATAAAGTCAGTTAAAAACTGGCGAGAGCAACAAAAACAAAATTTTTATTATAAACAAATTTTCGGTAATTATCTTTAGTCATTAATTATTGTACATTACTAATTATCAATCATTAATTAATTATCGATCATAATATTAATTACAATATGTATTGTGAACATAATTTCTTCCTTTATGTAATGTGTGTATTACTTTTAGTTGTAATATATTAATTTTGACTTGTATTCTGTTGATATTCTGTCCGAGATGGAATAAGCATTGTCGAATATTCACATCTGGCCAAACAGCATTCTAATCAAATTCTAAATAAATTTAGTTTAAAATTATTTTTTTTCTATTTATGTAAATATAAATACTATAATAATTTTTATTATTAAATTATTTATAGTTTTTTTTCACTTCAAATGACGTCTATAATTTATGTGTTTTTCAATTTTATAAATTTATAAATTCATAAAAAATCGTTATTAATTAATTTTAAAATAATTTATAATTATTTTTGTATTTATAAAATTTGATAATTTATTATTTAAATTATCATTCGTTCTTCTAATTAATAACTTTTATATTTGAGAATTATGAAATTCAATATACATATGTATATGTTAATTTTTAACTGAGGGTCATGAATAGTTGTGGGTTGTAAATGACGGTTATTACCGAAGACTCTTTTGCTCCTCAAAAGAAGAAGTCTTTATAATTATAAATAGTTTTTATAATCATAAGAACTAGTCATCCATTTTGACTTTTAATTACTACTTTATTTTAATTACTACTTTAGGTACTTATTTAGTTGCCACCCCCCAGTCAGTTTTTTCGAAAATTATGTAAAAATGGTCAGTCTGAACAACAATTGTAGAACCCGTCGAGCTGTGTCGAATGACACCAAAATCAACAAAATCCGACTTGATTTGACCGAAATACAGACCCCCGAACCACTGGGGCGTAAAATCTTATGGACGAGAATTTATACAAATGATAGCTAATTCGAAAGAGGACGTCAAGATGAGTCGAATGACACCAAAATCGACGTGATCCGACTTGATTTGACAAAGATATGGCATAAATCATCGACTCCGGTAGGTTTTAATAATGTCATAACTTTCTCAAATCAAGTCGGATCACGTCGATTTTAGTGTCATTCGACTCAGCTCGACGAGCTCTTTCGAATGAGATATCATTTGCTTAAATTTTTTAATTTAAAAAATCACCCCTGTGGTTGTACAATTTTCAGGGGTCTGTATTTCGGTCAAATCAAGTCGGATTTTGTTGATTTTGGTGTCATTCGACACAGCTCGACGGGTTCTACAATTGTTGTTCACACTGACTATTTTTACAAAATTTTCGAAAAAACTGACGGCGGGCGGGGGAACTAAATAAGTACCCTACTTTATATTAATTATATCAGAAATATCAGAAAATACCATATATAAAATACCAAATACCAGATATCAGAAACGCTGAGTAAATGTTTGCTGATAATTTTCAGAATTAAACGAAGATAATAATTTGAATCAAATCTTTTATTTAAGCACCTTAAACTTGGGTAATTAAACCGAAAAACAATGAAAAATGTGAATGTTCGTGTGTCGGGTCAGGATCACCCGGTCAAGAGAATTGAAAATTTACTTTAATCAACAACTTATTTTATTTTTCTAGAGTTTTATTATATCTTTAAGTTTTTACTATTTTAATTTATAATAAAAAAAATTTAAATTCAAATTCTTTAAAGATTTATGAAATTGATTACTATTAAAAAATATTCAGTAAATGTAATAATTATAAAAATATTATAAAGTTATCTTAAACTGTTATTTCTTTTATATTTATTTAATACTATATAATAAGTTAATTACTGTGTTCTTTTCACTTTTTAACTGATGAATAGTGTATTATATCTTTATAAATCTAGTTTTTTGACCTTCCAAAATTCTCATATATTTTCTTTCAATTAATATATTTAATATTTTTATTAATATTAATTATTTTATTTTTTAATTTATGTAATAATATGGACATCCCACAACTTCTCCCGGGCCAAAAAAAACTTGGAAAAGATGCGAGTGTTATAAACAATATAAAATAAAAATTGATAATCAACTCTAATTTTTGGTAAAGGTAATTAAAAAATTCAAATGAAGATTGGGATTATTAGAGTTGACATTAGAAATATAAAAAATTATTTACTATTTATTAATATGTGAATCCCACATTTTCACTAACTTTTTTTTCAAAAGTTTCATTCTATTCTGAATTTTTTAATACTTTAATTTATATAGAAATACAAAATTCCAATTTAAATTCTATAAAAGATTTATGAATTTGATTATTATTAAATAATATTTGTTAACTTTAATAATTATAAAAATATTATAAAGTTTGCGTTTTATCCTAGTGTTATTATTAGTATTTAATGAGTTAATTATTTGTGTTCTCTTTTCTTTTGTTTTATTAAATTAATTAAAAAATTTATTTATTTCGTGATAATATGTAGTTATAATTACGTATTGCAACAAATAATAAAAGTTAAATTACTCCAATAGACATTAAAAACAACTTTTTAATTCAATCTTTAATAAACATTAATTTTTAATTTCTTTAGTTAAACAATAGATTTTAATTTCTATAGTGTTATTCAAATTTTTATATTTTCTCAACATTAAACTAATCTCATCCCTCGCGTTGCATGAACGATTGATAAAAAATAGGCCCAAGGCATCGTTTCGAGAAAATTTTCTTCTTCCTCCTATTCGATCTGAAATAGAAATAATACCATTAATTGAATACGGAAAATAGATAATTTTTTAAAGTTATTTTGAATTACATTTTCAAATAAATATTTATAATTATAGATTTCAACTAGGTACATAGTATATTATTATTTTAATATTTTACTTATTTTGATAAACATTAGTCACTATTTGTTAACATTATTAATTATTAAATATATTCTTATATTTAAATATTGTTTGCTGGTTTGTTACCATAAAAATAAATTCTTCATTTATATCACCCTCTTCATTTCTAATTGGCATAAATACATATGTGCTTTCACTTAACAGTTTTTCCACAGCTATTATTTTTAATTTCCACAGCTATTATTTTTTAGTAAATTTTCTAGGATTAGATTAAAAAGTACTCCCAGCTTGTGTCTTGTCTTTTTGTTGCGTTAATTAAAATTTATATTAAATTAATTAAAAGACTTATTTATACTATGACAATAGTTATAATTACATATTCCAACAGTTAAAAAAGGTCTGATTTAGTTTTGCAATTTTAAAATAAATAAAATTTGTCGATAATTTTTTAATATAATTTAAAGTTTTTTGAATATTATTTTTAAATCAAATTAATAAATTAGTATTTATTGAGAGGATACCCAGAATCTCCTAATAAAATTGTCTTGTTTCAATTATTTCCACTTTCAGAAAATTTATAAATAATTTTGGGAACAACAAGCCGAGCATGAACGTGTCATGTGTACTTCCTGGCCATTTGCAATTTACATTAAATATTTATAAGTTAAATCACATGACAGAACCTTTATGACGAATATGTTATAAATTAGTATATATTTATATAATTTAATTACATAAATTAACCAATTAAGATTATATTAAATTTATCAATTATTTTCTAAAATTATTTTATTTATTATGTATTGTAGTAAATATGTAAGTATTATGTAAAATTTTATTTAATTTAAATGTATATTTACTTCCGCCTGGGAGCACCACTTGAAGAAATTAAAATTAATTATATTAAACAAACTTATTTATACGGATAAAACAAAGATGCTTCCATTTTTGTTTTGCTGTTTAACATCTGTATAATTTAGTCAAAAATTAAAAAAAATAAAAATAAAACATCAAATTTACATTTTTCACAAATTAATAACCAATTTATATTATGTAAAAATTTAAAGTTAAATTACAACACAGAAATTTTAGTGTGCATAAATAAAACAATTAAAATTATACAGATTAAATTTGTTAATTACTTACATTAGTTATTTTATTTATTATGTATTGAGTAAATAAATATGTATTATTATGTGGGAATTTATTTTATTTAAATGTATATCTACTTCCGCCTGGGGCACCAATTGATGAAATTAATTTTTATACATAAAATTAAATTATTAAATATATGTAAATTAATATTTAAATTAATTTTAAAATTATTATTAAAAATTATTGAAAAATTACAAAAATTCTGACAATTTTGTGGACTCGGCGTATCCGAATCCATCAGAAAAGTCCAATTTGTTGATCCGACGATTGATTTACGATTGATCCTACGAATGAATATTCATATTTTTTTACCTCACACTATTTCTTGTTATTAATAAATAATTATATTAAAAAAACTTTTAATTATACAGATAAAAATATTTTTTATATTTTTTACAATATAGAAAATTGTTTTTATTGTTACAATATTGAAAATTGTCCGCCAGAAAATTGTTTTTAAGAAGAGAGAAAAATAGGCGGGGAGACACACCAGATCAACGAACAAAAAATTGAATAAAATTAAATTTTAATGAAAATTAAAAGTGCCAATTGGGCACATTCCCTCCTAGGCAATATTTAAATGTATGAACGAATTTTTCTTATATTTCTTGCCAACAATTAAACCGCGCCTTCCACGGCGAGTGTCTCCTGAACAAACTCCGGGTTTAAAAAAATATCGATTAATTTTAAAATAATTTATAATTATTTTTTGTATTTATAAAATTTGATAATTTATTATTTAGATTATCATTCGTTCTTCTAATTAATAACTTTTATATGTATCTGAGAATTATTTTGAAGTTTGATATTTTAAATTATATTTTTATTCTTAACTGAAGTTCATAATGAATAGTTGTGTTTTGCAAATGACAGTTTACTACTGAAGACTAATTTGCTCCTCAAAGAAAGTCTTTATAATTATAAATGATTTTTATATTCTTAAGAATTATCCCACTCTATAAGTACTTAATTTGATTTTATAATTTACTTTTTCACTAACTTATTTTATTTCTCTAAATGTTTCATTATTTCTTGAATTTTTTAATACTTAAATTTATATTAGAAATACAAAATTTCAATTTAAATTCTTTAAATTTAAATTCATCAGAAAAGTCCAATTTGTTGATCCAACGATTGTTTTACGATTGATCCTACTAATCCATAAATATTTTTGTAATTTTATTCATATTTTTTTACCATACACTATTTCTTGTTATTAAAAATAATTATATTAAACAAACTTTTAATTATACATACAGATAAAAATAATTTTATTATTTTTAAATATTGATCTAATTAATAACAGAATCAATATTTAAGCGGCAATTATTTAATATGTATTAGGTATATTTTTATTTCATTATTTATTACAAAATAATCTGATTTTTTTTCAAAAAATTGAAAAAAAGATTTAAAAACTTAAAAAAAAAGCATTACCGCGCAACAAATGAAGTTTGCCACCAACTTTGGGAAAAAAATAAACTCTCAAAAATCGGGAATTTCAAAGTGGATACGACAAGTGGATAATTTCAAAGTGGATAAACGGTACAAAATTTTTAAAATTTTTACTGTCATATATAAATTATATATCATTCGAACCGGGAGAATTTCCAATATATTATTCTAGTTTTATTTATTTTAACCATCTTTCCTATTTATTTTAGTACATAACTAACTTTCTATGTTAAAAAATTATAATTAATTCAAAAATTTTATTTACATGCGAATTATTCTTTCTATTTCATAAATATTTTAGATTAAAAAAACAAAATTTTATGTGAACTGCCTGAGTATTTTAAATAAAATTTTTTTAATATTAATATGTAGCTGTTTCTAAGTCTTGTTTAAATAACTCAAGATTCAGTAATATTTATTATTTTTAATAAGATTAGGCTAGTGCTTTTTAGAAGATTTTACAACTAATCTCATTTAATATTTATTTATAAGTAATATCAATATTAATATTTATTGTCTATTTTGAATAAAATTAATGTCGCCATGAACTTTCAATTTTATTTGTGTGGACTCCTATTTTATTATTTACAAAAGATAATCTGTTTCATTATCATATAGATTAAGTTTTGCATATTATGATATGCTGTCCAGCAGTCGCTAATAATGGTAGTTCCGGGAAGTATACATTTTTTAATAAAATGGTTATATTTATTAAAAAATATGCAAATAAACAAACTATATATTTAATGATTTATAAATATAATAACATTATGTATTTGTTATACATATTTATAAAATTATAAAGAACAACCTTCTATTTACATAAAGATTTTTCAATTATAAAACAGCCTTAATATAATTAATAAAAATTAATTGATACCTGATTATTTTTTATACACATTTTTTTCTTTGTTTAGAAAATAAATAACTGCTTAAAATTTGATCTTTGTTTTATTTGATGTCTTTATTTTTGTTCTTCTTCTTTTATTTTAATAATTGTTTTATTTAAGTTAATCAATTGTAATATTTTATTATATAAATCATTGTAGTTTAATTTCAGATGCTGTAGACCATATGTCAATAATAAATCTCTATACATTTCATCTTTCTAACATTTGTCTTCTGAAGAAACAATTATTTCAACAGTGTAACTAATTTCAAAAACTTTATTATATTATAAGTAAAAGAATTTAACTAAATAATTTATATAAATAAAATTGGTCTAAAATAATTTTACTTTTTGTTTTAATTAATTTTGATGTGAAATTTATATTCAAAATTTCTAACTAAGAAATTTTTGTAAAATTACATTATTAACACCCAATGAAATCTACTTTATTATTCTATATTTTTAATTACTTTAATAAAATATTTTAGTTTAATTATTTTACTTAAGAAAAAATGCGAATTTTTAATTGAAACTAAACCCAATTTAATGAAAGTTGATTTGAGTTGCAAAATTTTTTCTAATTTTTTCTAATATATTCGAAAAAGTGAAAACAATTTATAATTGAATTTAATATTAACATATTCTTTTTACATATTAACCTGGTTCCCATACCATTTTAATGATTTTTTTGAAGAACTAAGCATGTAGGTATTTTATTTTAAAAAAATTTTACATTAATATCATTTCATGCATTGAGTCAGTTCTATTTATTTTTAAATTTTATTTTTGCGAATATCAAACCAATTGGAGGAATAATTTAATATTTAGAATAAATAAAGTATTTATTTCACAATTAAAATTAACAATTTAAATTGAGGGCAACAAGCAAATTTAATAGAAAGGGTTTATTGTTTTAGAAGGGTTGATTGGAAGAAGGCAATTGGAAGACATTTTAGAAGACAATATTACGTGAATTTGGGAGGTGTTTATAAAGGGGCCCGAACGGCCATGATTTTTGGCTTTTGGGCCAAGAATTATGGCTATAAATAATTGAATAAAAAAATCATTAGAATATTTATATTTCCATCAATATTTATAACATATATTGTAAATAAAAAATAGATTTAAATTAGTTTATTTGTGATAAAGTACATTAGCCTTCATACATCTTACATTAATTCAATTATTTTAAGGCTATTTCGAATTGCTTTATTGAATAAATAAATATTTCTAAATATAAATTATAATTAGGTATATTTTTATTTTAGTATTTTACTTATTTTGATAAAATTCTTCTTGGTTGCAGGTTTGCTATCCATAAAATAAATTCTACTTATAAATCATCACCTTCTTTTTTAATTGGCTTTCAATATGCTTTCATATATGCTTTCAATTAACAGTTTTTCCACAACTATTATTTTTAATATATTCAGTAAATTTTCTAGGATTAGATTGAAATATACTCCGAACATGTGTCTTGTCTTTGTGTTGCGTTAGTAATTAAAATTTTTATTAAATTAATTAAAAAATTTATTTATACTATGATAATATTTATAATTACATATTACAACAATTAAAAAATTTAAATTTAGTTTTGTAATTTTAAACTACGTAAAAATTTGCCGATAATTTTTAAATATAATTTTAAGTTTTTTTGAATATTATGTTCAAATCAAATTAATAAATTAGTATTTATTCAGAGGATACCCTGAATCTCCCAATAAAACTGTCTTATTTCAAGCATTTCCAATTTCAAAAAATTTCTAATTAATTTTTGGAACAATAAGCTTAACATGAAAGCGTCATGTGTGCTTCCTGGCCATTTACAGTTAAACAATAAATATTTATAAGATAAATCACAACAAACCTGAACTTTTATAATGCATATGTTTTATATTGTAGTAGTATATATATTATTTTATTACATAAAATAAATTATATAAATAATTCATAAATTAAAAAATTAAGATTCTACATATAAATTTGTTAATTACTTTCATTAATTATTTTACATACTATTTATTATATAAATGTATTTGTACTTTCCCAGGGAGCACCATTTGTGGAGATTAATAAATAATTATATTAAACTTTTAATCATACAAATAAAATAATTTTAATATTTTTTTACAATATGGATTTAATTAATAACAGAATTAATATTTAAATGTCAATTATTTAATAAATTATGTACATACATATATTTTTATTTCATTTTTATCACAAAATAAACTAAAAATCCATTTGTTCTACATCATTCTTATTTGGATCGGATGCTGAATTGTTAATTTTTATATTTTTTTCTTTTTTACTTTATCTTCGTTCAACATTTTCTTGTTCAAATTTTATAGAAATAATTCTTAATATCATAATTCTTACTATTTTCTTTTTTAGTAGAATAAATACCAAATTATTTAGAAATTATTGAATCTAGTTTAAGCAAGTTCATTAAACTTTTAATAAATTTAATTTTAGGATGACAAATTTATTCCTTTACAAAAAATTTATATCATTATTAATTAATTATTGTTTAAGTGGACTCCCAATTGCCGGCGGTCTCCAGTTATTAAAATTTCTCTGTGAATTGTTTTGTAAATAAAATTTTGATATTTAATTAAATAATTTATTTAATGATAACTCGGTAAATAATTTATTTTTGTTCATCACTATATTTTTCAATATTCGTTGTCAGAAACTTTTATGTTCATAATGCTTTCTATCTTCAGGATATTTCTCTATATTTATTTATTTTAACTATTTTTCCTATTTATTTTAGCTTATGTTGAAAAATTATAATTAAATTCAAAATTATCAGTATTATTATAATTATATTCATAAATTATTTTTTCTATTTTATAAATATTTTAGTTAAATAATGAAGAAATTTGAATAATTTCTTCTAAACAATAATAATTCCCAAAAGTTCATTTGTTCTTTTAATCAGATACTCTAATTTTTAAGATAATTTTTACTGAATAATTTCAATTAAAGATATTATTTAAATAAATATATTTATTTTTAATTAAAGATTACAATTTTTCCGAAACTGACAGGATTTGGTTAAAAAATTTTGATTTTTATCAGATCGGGCGGGTCAGAAAAGGACGCCTATAACGATCCGTTCAAAAATTGAACTCTTACTTTCTGAGGACAAATCTTTGTTACATGTTTTTTAGCTTTAATCTTTTCACAATTGTCGCCTTTAATGTAGGCTGCTTTAAAAACTTAATACTATTTTTTCGTTTCTACATATATTTGATTAAAAACAGAACTTGAGCTTCGTCCGTTACCGAACACACAGATAAACAATATATAGATTTTTATATAAACAATTTAATTAAAGTTTTAACTTTTTTCTTCTGAAGAAGTGCAAAAAATAAAGTCAGTTAAAAACTGGCGAGAGCAACAAAAACAAAATTTTTATTATAAACAAATTTTCGGTAATTATCTTTAGTCATTAATTATTGTACATTACTAATTATCAATCATTAATTAATTATCGATCATAATATTAATTACAATATGTATTGTGAACATAATTTCTTCCTTTATGTAATGTGTGTATTACTTTTAGTTGTAATATATTAATTTTGACTTGTATTCTGTTGATATTCTGTCCGAGATGGAATAAGCATTGTCGAATATTCACATCTGGCCAAACAGCATTCTAATCAAATTCTAAATAAATTTAGTTTAAAATTATTTTTTCTATTTATGTAAATATAAATACTATAATAATTTTTATTATTAAATTATTTATAGTTTTTTTTCACTTCAAATGACGTCTATAATTTATGTGTTTTTCAATTTTATAAATTTATAAATTCATAAAAAATCGTTATTAATTAATTTTAAAATAATTTATAATTATTTTTGTATTTATAAAATTTGATAATTTATTATTTAAATTATCATTCGTTCTTCTAATTAATAACTTTTATATTTGAGAATTATGAAATTCAATATACATATGTATATGTTAATTTTTAACTGAGGGTCATGAATAGTTGTGGGTTGTAAATGACGGTTATTACCGAAGACTCTTTTGCTCCTCAAAAGAAGAAGTCTTTATAATTATAAATAGTTTTTATAATCATAAGAACTAGTCATCCATTTTGACTTTTAATTACTACTTTATTTTAATTACTACTTTAGGTACTTATTTAGTTCCCCCAGTCAGTTTTTTCGAAAATTATGTAAAAATGGTCAGTCTGAACAACAATTGTAGAACCCGTCGAGCTGTGTCGAATGACACCAAAATCAACAAAATCCGACTTGATTTGACCGAAATACAGACCCCCGAACCACTGGGGCGTAAAATCTTATGGACGAGAATTTATACAAATGATAGCTAATTCGAAAGAGGACGTCAAGATGAGTCGAATGACACCAAAATCGACGTGATCCGACTTGATTTGACAAAGATATGGCATAAATCATCGACTCCGGTAGGTTTTAATAATGTCATAACTTTCTCAAATCAAGTCGGATCACGTCGATTTTAGTGTCATTCGACTCAGCTCGACGAGCTCTTTCGAATGAGATATCATTTGCTTAAATTTTTTAATTTAAAAAATCACCCCTGTGGTTGTACAATTTTCAGGGGTCTGTATTTCGGTCAAATCAAGTCGGATTTTGTTGATTTTGGTGTCATTCGACACAGCTCGACGGGTTCTACAATTGTTGTTCACACTGACTATTTTTACAAAATTTTCGAAAAAACTGACTGGGGGGGGGGGAACTAAATAAGTACCCTACTTTATATTAATTATATCAGAAATATCAGAAAATACCATATATAAAATACCAAATACCAGATATCAGAAACGCTGAGTAAATGTTTGCTGATAATTTTCAGAATTAAACGAAGATAATAATTTGAATCAAATCTTTTATTTAAGCACCTTAAACTTGGGTAATTAAACCGAAAAACAATGAAAAATGTGAATGTTCGTGTGTCGGGTCAGGATCACCCGGTCAAGAGAATTGAAAATTTACTTTAATCAACAACTTATTTTATTTTTCTAGAGTTTTATTATATCTTTAAGTTTTTACTATTTTAATTTATAATAAAAAAATTTAAATTCAAATTCTTTAAAGATTTATGAAATTGATTACTATTAAAAAATATTCAGTAAATGTAATAATTATAAAAATATTATAAAGTTATCTTAAACTGTTATTTCTTTTATATTTATTTAATACTATATAATAAGTTAATTACTGTGTTCTTTTCACTTTTTAACTGATGAATAGTGTATTATATCTTTATAAATCTAGTTTTTTGACCTTCCAAAATTCTCATATATTTTCTTTCAATTAATATATTTAATATTTTTATTAATATTAATTATTTTATTTTTTAATTTATGTAATAATATGGACATCCCACAACTTCTCCCGGGCCAAAAAAAACTTGGAAAAGATGCGAGTGTTATAAACAATATAAAATAAAAATTGATAATCAACTCTAATTTTTGGTAAAGGTAATTAAAAAATTCAAATGAAGATTGGGATTATTAGAGTTGACATTAGAAATATAAAAAATTATTTACTATTTATTAATATGTGAATCCCACATTTTCACTAACTTTTTTTTCAAAAGTTTCATTATATTCTGAATTTTTTAATACTTTAATTTATATAGAAATACAAAATTCCAATTTAAATTCTATAAAAGATTTATGAATTTGATTATTATTAAATAATATTTGTTAACTTTAATAATTATAAAAATATTATAAAGTTTGCGTTTTATCCTAGTGTTATTATTAGTATTTAATGAGTTAATTATTTGTGTTCTCTTTTCTTTTGTTTTATTAAATTAATTAAAAAATTTATTTATTTCATGATAATATGTAGTTATAATTACGTATTGCAACAAATAATAAAAGTTAAATTACTCCAATAGACATTAAAAACAACTTTTTAATTCAATCTTTAATAAACATTAATTTTTAATTTCTTTAGTTAAACAGTAGATTTTAATTTCTATAGTGTTATTCAAATTTTTATATTTTCTCAACATTAAACTAATCTCATCCCTCGCGTTGCATGAACGATTGATAAAAAATAGGCCCAAGGCATCGTTTCGAGAAAATTTTCTTCTTCCTCCTATTCGATCTGAAATAGAAATAATACCATTAATTGAATACGGAAAATAGATAATTTTTTAAAGTTATTTTGAATTACATTTTCAAATAAATATTTATAATTATAGATTTCAACTAGGTACATAGTATATTATTATTTTAATATTTTACTTATTTTGATAAACATTAGTCACTATTTGATAACATTATTAATTATTAAATATATTCTTATATTTAAATATTGTTTGCTGGTTTGTTACCATAAAAATAAATTCTTCATTTATATCACCCTCTTCATTTCTAATTGGCATAAATACATATGTGCTTTCACTTAACAGTTTTTCCACAGCTATTATTTTTAATATATTCAGTAAATTTTCTAGGATTAGATTAAAAAGTACTCCCATCTTGTGTCTTGTCTTTTTGTTGCGTTAATTAAAATTTATATTAAATTAATTAAAAGAGTTATTTATACTATGACAATAGTTATAATTACATATTCCAACAGTTAAAAAATGTCTGATTTAGTTTTGCAATTTTAAAATAAATAAAATTTGTCGATAATTTTTTAATATAATTTAAAGTTTTTTGAATATTATTTTTAAATCAAATTAATAAATTAGTATTTATTGAGAGGATACCCAGAATCTCCTAATAAAATTGTCTTGTTTCAATTATTTCCACTTTCAGAAAATTTATAAATAATTTTGGGAACAACAAGCCGAGCATGAACGTGTCATGTGTACTTCCTGGCCATTTGCAATTTACATTAAATATTTATAAGTTAAATCACATGACAGAACCTTTATGACGAATATGTTATAAATTAGTATATATTTATATAATTTAATTACATAAATTAACCAATTAAGATTATATTAAATTTATCAATTATTTTCTAAAATTATTTTATTTATTATGTATTGTAGTAAATATGTAAGTATTATGTAAAATTTTATTTAATTTAAATGTATATTTACTTCCGCCTGGGAGCACCACTTGAAGAAATTAAAATTAATTATATTAAACAAACTTATTTATACGGATAAAACAAAGATGCTTCCATTTTTGTTTTGCTGTTTAACATCTGTATAATTTAGTCAAAAATTAAAAAAAATAAAAATAAAACATCAAATTTACATTTTTCACAAATTAATAACCAATTTATATTATGTAAAAATTTAAAGTTAAATTACAACACAGAAATTTTAGTGTGCATAAATAAAACAATTAAAATTATACAGATTAAATTTGTTAATTACTTACATTAGTTATTTTATTTATTATGTATTGAGTAAATAAATATGTATTATTATGTGGGAATTTATTTTATTTAAATGTATATCTACTTCCGCCTGGGGCACCAATTGATGAAATTAATTTTTATACATAAAATTAAATTATTAAATATATGTAAATTAATATTTAAATTAATTTTAAAATTATTATTAAAAATTATTGAAAAATTACAAAAATTCTGACAATTTTGTGGACTCGGCGTATCCGAATCCATCAGAAAAGTCCAATTTGTTGATCCGACGATTGATTTACGATTGATCCTACGAATGAATATTCATATTTTTTTACCTCACACTATTTCTTGTTATTAATAAATAATTATATTAAAAAAACTTTTAATTATACAGATAAAAATATTTTTTATATTTTTTACAATATAGAAAATTGTTTTTATTGTTACAATATTGAAAATTGTCCGCCAGAAAATTGTTTTTAAGAAGAGAGAAAAATAGGCGGGGAGACACACCAGATCAACGAACAAAAAATTGAATAAAATTAAATTTTAATGAAAATTAAAAGTGCCAATTGGGCACATTCCCTCCTAGGCAATATTTAAATGTATGAACGAATTTTTCTTATATTTCTTGCCAACAATTAAACCGCGCCTTCCACGGCGAGTGTCTCCTGAACAAACTCCGGGTTTAAAAAAATATCGATTAATTTTAAAATAATTTATAATTATTTTTTGTATTTATAAAATTTGATAATTTATTATTTAGATTATCATTCGTTCTTCTAATTAATAACTTTTATATGTATCTGAGAATTATTTTGAAGTTTGATATTTTAAATTATATTTTTATTCTTAACTGAAGTTCATAATGAATAGTTGTGTTTTGCAAATGACAGTTTACTACTGAAGACTAATTTGCTCCTCAAAGAAAGTCTTTATAATTATAAATGATTTTTATATTCTTAAGAATTATCCCACTCTATAAGTACTTAATTTGATTTTATAATTTACTTTTTCACTAACTTATTTTATTTCTCTAAATGTTTCATTATTTCTTGAATTTTTTAATACTTAAATTTATATTAGAAATACAAAATTTCAATTTAAATTCTTTAAATTTAAATTCATCAGAAAAGTCCAATTTGTTGATCCAACGATTGTTTTACGATTGATCCTACTAATCCATAAATATTTTTGTAATTTTATTCATATTTTTTTACCATACACTATTTCTTGTTATTAAAAATAATTATATTAAACAAACTTTTAATTATACATACAGATAAAAATAATTTTATTATTTTTAAATATTGATCTAATTAATAACAGAATCAATATTTAAGCGGCAATTATTTAATATGTATTAGGTATATTTTTATTTCATTATTTATTACAAAATAATCTGATTTTTTTTCAAAAAATTGAAAAAAAGATTTAAAAACTTAAAAAAAGCATTACCGCGCAACAAATGAAGTTTGCCACCAACTTTGGGAAAAAAATAAACTCTCAAAAATCGGGAATTTCAAAGTGGATACGACAAGTGGATAATTTCAAAGTGGATAAACGGTACAAAATTTTTAAAATTTTTACTGTCATATATAAATTATATATCATTCGAACCGGGAGAATTTCCAATATATTATTCTAGTTTTATTTATTTTAACCATCTTTCCTATTTATTTTAGTACATAACTAACTTTCTATGTTAAAAAATTATAATTAATTCAAAAATTTTATTTACATGCGAATTATTCTTTCTATTTCATAAATATTTTAGATTAAAAAAACAAAATTTTATGTGAACTGCCTGAGTATTTTAAATAAAATTTTTTTAATATTAATATGTAGCTGTTTCTAAGTCTTGTTTAAATAACTCAAGATTCAGTAATATTTATTATTTTTAATAAGATTAGGCTAGTGCTTTTTAGAAGATTTTACAACTAATCTCATTTAATATTTATTTATAAGTAATATCAATATTAATATTTATTGTCTATTTTGAATAAAATTAATGTCGCCATGAACTTTCAATTTTATTTGTGTGGACTCCTATTTTATTATTTACAAAAGATAATCTGTTTCATTATCATATAGATTAAGTTTTGCATATTATGATATGCTGTCCAGCAGTCGCTAATAATGGTAGTTCCGGGAAGTATACATTTTTTAATAAAATGGTTATATTTATTAAAAAATATGCAAATAAACAAACTATATATTTAATGATTTATAAATATAATAACATTATGTATTTGTTATACATCTTTATAAAATTATAAAGAACAACCTTCTATTTACATAAAGATTTTTCAATTATAAAACAGCCTTAATATAATTAATAAAAATTAATTGATACCTGATTATTTTTTATAAACATTTTTTTCTTTGTTTAGAAAATAAATAACTGCTTAAAATTTGATTTTTGTTTTATTTGATGTCTTATATTTAAATATTGTTTGCTGGTTTGTTACCATAAAAATAAATTCTTCATTTATATCACCCTCTTCATTTCTAATTGGCATAAATACATATGTGCTTTCACTTAACAGTTTTTCCACAGCTATTATTTTTAATTTCCACAGCTATTATTTTTTAGTAAATTTTCTAGGATTAGATTAAAAAGTACTCCCAGCTTGTGTCTTGTCTTTTTGTTGCGTTAATTAAAATTTATATTAAATTAATTAAAAGACTTATTTATACTATGACAATAGTTATAATTACATATTCCAACAGTTAAAATATGTCTGATTTAGTTTTGCAATTTTAAAATAAATAAAATTTGTCGATAATTTTTTAATATAATTTAAAGTTTTTTGAATATTATTTTTAAATCAAATTAATAAATTAGTATTTATTGAGAGGATACCCAGAATCTCCTAATAAAATTGTCTTGTTTCAATTATTTCCACTTTCAGAAAATTTATAAATAATTTTGGGAACAACAAGCCGAGCATGAACGTGTCATGTGTACTTCCTGGCCATTTGCAATTTACATTAAATATTTATAAGTTAAATCACATGACAGAACCTTTATGACGAATATGTTATAAATTAGTATATATTTATATAATTTAATTACATAAATTAACCAATTAAGATTATATTAAATTTATCAATTATTTTCTAAAATTATTTTATTTATTATGTATTGTAGTAAATATGTAAGTATTATGTAAAATTTTATTTAATTTAAATGTATATTTACTTCCGCCTGGGAGCACCACTTGAAGAAATTAAAATTAATTATATTAAACAAACTTATTTATACGGATAAAACAAAGATGCTTCCATTTTTGTTTTGCTGTTTAACATCTGTATAATTTAGTCAAAAATTAAAAAAAATAAAAATAAAACATCAAATTTACATTTTTCACAAATTAATAACCAATTTATATTATGTAAAAATTTAAAGTTAAATTACAACACAGAAATTTTAGTGTGCATAAATAAAACAATTAAAATTATACAGATTAAATTTGTTAATTACTTACATTAGTTATTTTATTTATTATGTATTGAGTAAATAAATATGTATTATTATGTGGGAATTTATTTTATTTAAATGTATATCTACTTCCGCCTGGGGCACCAATTGATGAAATTAATTTTTATACATAAAATTAAATTATTAAATATATGTAAATTAATATTTAAATTAATTTTAAAATTATTATTAAAAATTATTGAAAAATTACAAAAATTCTGACAATTTTGTGGACTCGGCGTATCCGAATCCATCAGAAAAGTCCAATTTGCTGATACAACTATTGTTTTATGATTGATCCTACGAATGCATAAATATTTTTGTAATTTTATTCATATAATTTTACCTTACACCATTTGTTGTTATTAATAAATAATTATATTAAACAAACTTTTAATTATACACGTAAAAATAATTTTATTATTTTTAAATATTGATTTAATTAATAACAGAATCAATATTTAAATGTCTATTATTTAATATGTATTAGGTATATTTTTATTTCATTATTTATTACAAAATAATCTGATTTTTTTCAAAAAATTGAAAAAAAGATTTAAAAACTTAAAAAAAGCATTACCGCGCAACAAATGAAGTTTGCCACCAACTTTCGGAAAAAAATAAAAAATTTTAATACTCAAAAATCGGGAATTTCAAAGTGGATACGACAAAACGGTACAAAATTTTTAAAATTTTTACTGACATATAGAAATTATATATCATTCGAACCGGGAGAATTTCCAATATATTATTCTAGTTTTATTTATTTTAACCATCTTTTTTATTTATTTTAGTACATAACTAACTATCTATCTATGTTAAAAAATTATAATTAATTCAAAAATTTTATTTACATGCGAATTATTCTTTCTATTTCATAAATATTTTAGATTAAAAAAACAAAATTTTATGTGAACTGCCTGAGTATTTTAAATAAAATTTTTTGATATTAATATGTATTTGCTGCTGCTAAGTCTTGTTTAAATAACTCAAGATTCAAAAATATTATTTTTAATAAGATTAAGCTAGTGCTTTTTAGAAGATTTTACAACTAATCTCATTTAATATTTATTTATAAGTAATAACAATATTAATATTTATTGTCTATTTTTAATAAAATTAATGTCGCCATGAACTTTCTATTTTATTTGTGTTGACTCCTATTTATTATTTAGAAAAGTTAATCCGTTTCATTATCATATAGATTAAGTTTTGCATATTATGATATGCTGTCCAGCAGTCGCTAATAATGGTAGTTCCGGGAAGTATACATTTTTTAATAAAATGGTTATATTTATTAAAAAATATGCAAATAAACAAACTATATATTTAATGATTTATAAATATAATAACATTATGTATTTGTTATACATATTTATAAAATTATAAAGAACAACCTTCTATTTACATAAAGATTTTTCAATTATAAAACAGCCTTAATATAATTAATAAAATTAATGGATATCTGATTATTTTTTATAAATACATATTCTAATATAACAGCTATTTCTATTTATTCTGAATTGACATTTAGATTTAATTATTTTAGGATAATAAGCTGAATAAATTTAAAGTCTTCGACCAACTTTGTCTTCGACCAATTTTAAGTCTTCGACCAACTTTGTTACTGGTAAGTTGGACATTGCGCAGTCATGTATATTCACATTTGTTGAATAATTATTATATATTTGAAAATTTGAATGTTAGCATCTTATTAATCTATTTATTTTATTTATTAATTTTAAAATATTATATTTTGTTGTATTCAGTTGTATTCATCGAAATATAAATTAAAATAATTTATATTTTAAATTATCAATTTTTAAATTATTTTTACATTTTGTAAACTTATTTCCATTTTAACGTTTCGTGCTAAATGTTGTTAATTTTCACATAAGAATTACCATCATTATTTTATTAAATTTTAAATTTTAAACATATCTTTTACATTAAAATATACATAAATATAAATTATTACACGATCCTAGTAAATTTATCACTAATTTTCAAAAATTATTTTCTTTATTATGTATTGGACTATTAAATATTTTTATATAAAATTTATAAATTTAAATGTATATTTGCGCTTCGAGCACATCTTGATGTGACCTCCCATTTCTTGTGTCAGTTTTTAAAATTTATAATTTTAAAATAAAATACAATACCTATAGATATATATTATTTTCATACATGGTTTTTAAAAGGATAACTATTAATTCTTTATATGGCTATTCAAATATTATATAGTTTAAAGTTTAACTCATATTATAATGGGTATAATTAAAAAGAAATTTATCTCTTGTCTTCTGATTTTCTCGGCATTTATTGCATTGATGAATAAAAATTCCATCTCTCTGAGTTAATTTTACACAATAAATATGTGTATATATCATCTGTTAATTACACACAGTATGAGCTTTATTTAAAAGTGAATTATGAAAATTATTTATATTTTTAATTTAGTTTATTTGTGTATTTAAATCATTTAATTTCTATCCATGTTATTTTATTTTTTATGTGCATTTTGTTGTTGCATGGGCAATTTTGGTTGGTTTAGCGTATTTTATCATCAAATATAAAATATATTCAAATAAATTCTATTTAAACACGATACTGTTAATATAAAATTCTTCCATAAACCTGGTATGAGACAATCAAACAATTTTAAAACTTATAATTATACGAATAAATGAAACTAATTTTATTTAAAATAAAATTAATTTTATTAAATCTTAATATTTTTTAATAAATTTTTATTTTTAATCAAATAATTGATCAAATATCAAATAATTTGAAAAATTATTTGATTTTCGTTTTTAGCATGTAAAGAGGGCATATTTTCCTTATAAAATCGATATGATAGCCTAGATTTTTGCTTCAGGACAAATTATTTATCGTATCAGAACATATCCCGATGCACCTGATATCCTATATTACTTCATAGTTGAGTCCACATGATTGAGTCCCCTTTGTATAGGATTTTAGAAGAGATTCTGGGGATTTTCAGTGATATGAGGGATAGAGGTAGATCGTTTTAGATGATTTGGGATGACTGAGAGGAAAATTGATGGATTATGGGGTGGATTACTCTTTGAATTGATGGATTACTCTTTGAATTTATAAGTTCAAATAATTTTTTTTACTTATCAATTTCTTAAATTATTTTTACATATTGTAAACTTATTTCCATTTTAACGTTTCGTGCAAATGTTGTTAATTTTCTCAAAGGAATTACCATCATTATTTTATTCAATTTTAAACGTACATATCATTACATTAACATAACATAAATATAAATTATTACACGATAATAGTAAATTTTTCACTAATTTTTAAAAATTATTTTTTTATTATGTATTGGACTAGTTAAGTAGTGTTCATGTGTCGGGTTAGGATCCCCGTCAAAAGAGGGATAGCCAACCATGTTGTCGGGGCGCTCCTTGCCGTTCCCTTGGCCAAAGAAGGCTGGGGGAAACGTTCCCTTGGCCAAAGAAGGCTGGGGGAACCGTCACGGCAAGGAGAGCCTTTTGCAGAATGTTGCTGTCCCAAGGGGGATAAGTAGAGAATAAAGTATATTTTAAACATTAAAAAATATATATTTTAAACATTTTTATATTTTAAATTTTAAACATTTTTAATTTTAAACATTCCTATTAAAATCCTTTATTTAATGACACCCATTATTGGCTTTAAAAAGTAGATCGCCCATGACAGGTAAAAAAAGCTTTAAAATCTTAATCAAATTTATTTGTTTAATGTTTCTATTAATTATACATTCATCAACAACATTTTTATTTTTAATTCTAAAATTAAAAAATTCACAAATAATTTTTAATTAATAAATTTATTTATTTATTGAAATTATTCATTATATTCATTGTAATAATAAATATTTATAAAATTAAAATATATTAAAATAATCAATAAAAAATTATTAACATTTAAAACATTAAATTCTTCAATCATTGTTAAATTTTATTGTCAATTTGTTATTTATAAATTAATTATTTATAATTTTATTGCAAATATTATAAAGTAATTGTTTTATATTTAATATATTTTAAGCAACTGTATGAATTCTCACCCTCGTAAGTATTGATATGTGTATCTTTTAGAAATTATTTTTATGAAACTTTTTTTATTAGTTTGAGATAATTTGTAAATCTAAAGGTATCTTTAATCTCATTCTTTAATGGTCTTTTAAATTATCATCAATTCTGTTGTTCGACATAATCAATATACATGTATATTTAGTAGAGACCGGCGCGGGAGGGATCCCGACGGGATTTTCCGGGATCCCGATCCCGAAATCCCGGATTTTTTGATTTTCGGGATTTCGTTCCGGCATCGGTTAAAAAATAAAATCCCGACTCGGGATCCCGGACATTTTTTTATAATTTTCGGGATTTTTATAATTTTAAAAATTTTCGCCTGTGGCGCTGAAAAAGGAAGAAATCTGGCTTAAGGAACTCCAAGATTCTTAAAATTTTCGCCTGCGGCGCAAGGAAGGAAGATTTTTGGATTAAGGATCATTCAAAATTTTAAAAATTTTCGCCTGCGGCGCTGAAAATGGATACGTTTTGAGTTATTATTAGAGTAAAGTGAAGGAATATTAATACATGGTGAGATTTTATCAAGGGACCTAGTGATTAATCCACCGATATCCCTCTAAATCTATTATAGAGGGAATTAAAGGAGGAGGACAATCCAATTATAAAAAATTAATGATATTTTTATAAATTTAATTTTTTTACATGTAAATTGCAGTATTTTGATGCACTTTATTCATAAAAAGTTTAAATTTTTTATTTTGAAAAAAAATCTTATTCAAATTAATATTCCCTATTCTATTATAATTATCAACCTTGAATTTGTATTATCGTTTGGTAATTTAAATTTATGTTATACATTTTTATCTATTGTGAGATTTGTGTTGTGAGTTGTTCAGCTGATAAAAATATTTTTTTTGTAATTTAGTATGTTATTTATTTTCGGGTTCTGTGAGTTAACTGAACTATTTAATTTGACAAGATTTATTAGAAATAGCTAATTTTTATAAAATTTGATTAAGTAAATAAAAATTAATCATAAAATAAATTTTAGATAAATAATTTTAAAATTACGATGAATTTTTATATTTTAAAATTAAATTTTTATAATATATTTTGAGTAATTTAAAAATTATTATTCAAAAGTAATGGCGAATTCAAAATTCATTTTCAATAAGCTTTTAAGAGAGTGGGGTAAATAATTCGGGTATTTCATTTATCTACTTTATTTATACTGTTTCTTCAACATAATTTTGTTACCGGAAGATTAGGCATTGCATTTATATTTCTATTTATTTATATTATTATATATAATAATTGTAAATCTGATTGATAACGCCTTATTAATATGTTTATTCATTAAATAATTTCTAATTTATTAATTATATTTGTATTTATAAAATTTGATAATTTGTTCTTATAAATAACATTCATTCTTATTTAATTACTAAATTTTATATTTGAGAATATTTTCAAGTTCGATATTTTAAATTAGGTATATTTTTATTTTTAATTTGTTTTTTACAAAATGGAAAATAAAAACAAAACCGGTAATTTTGAACTTCGTACCCCCCCTCTCTTTTTTCTATCTCAAAGTCTTTAAAATGGTCAGTCTGAACAAGAATTGTAGAACACATCAAGCCGAGTCGAATGACACCAAAATCGACAAAATCCGACTTGATTGGACCGAGATACAGACCCCTGAAAATTGAAAAACCACAGGGGCGAAAAACCATATGGTCGAGAGTTTGTACAAGTGATAGCTCGTTTGAAAGAGCTCGGCGAGCTGAGTCGAATGACACCAAAATCAACGTGATTGGACATGATTTGACAAGCTTATGACATTATTTCGACCTACCGGAGTCGGCGACTTTATGTCATAACTTTGTCAAAACTCGTCCGATTACATTGATTTTGCTGTCATTCAACTCAGCTCGACGAGTTCTTTCGAATAAGCTATCATTTGCATAAACTTTTTTTGTTCCAAGAAATCACCCCTGTGGTTTTTCAATTTTCAGGGGTCTGTATCTCGGTCCAATCCGGTCGGATTTTGTTGATTTTGGTGTCAATCGACTCGGCCTGATGTGTTCTACAATTCTTGTTCAGACTGACCATTTTTAACACTTTGAGACAGAAAAAAGAGAGGGGGGGTACGAAGTTCAAAATTACCACAAAACCTTTCGTTTTTCGTTTCCCACAAAACCTTTCGTTTACCTGCTTGCTGTTATTTTTCCTTTTGTTTAGTAATTTTCTTAAAAATATTATTATATCATTATTTTATTCAATTTTAAATTCTAAATAAATATTATAATTTAACATAGACATAAATATAAATTATTACAAAATCATAGTAAATTTGTCACTGATTTTCAAAAATTATTTTCTTTATACTAATTAAGTATTTTTATATAAAATTTATAAATTTAAATGTATATTTCCGCCTGGGAGCACCATTTAATTTGTCCGTCAGTTTTTTGTATAAATGTTTACAATTTATTAATTCTAAAATGTTAACATGTTTATTTTAGAAGTATACATATTAATTTTTCTTAAGGAATAATATTTAATAAAAAGTTGAATGTTTCACTCATTGTATAAATGTATAATTGAAAAAATTTGAGCAGAAAACCATAATGATTGTTCTTTTGCTCTTGACGGGACAATGTCCCTAAAATTTGTATTTTTGAAGAAGGACGTTTTATACATCCTCTTTCGAATGGTCATTAAATTTTGTATTATAAACAGATGTGCCCGGTGGACTATAATACTTTCCAAAATCTACAAAATATAAAATTATAATAAAAAATCGAATATAAGAATTAAAATAAAATATAAAACACTTTTACATATATTTCATCTGTTGATTTGCTATAAATCTGTAATTACAAAAAATGTGTAATTGTAAATATGTAATTGATTTGTTGTAAATGTGGTTAATGAGCTTTATTTAAAAGAAAATTAAAAATTATAACATATGTAACTACACTTTCTGTTTTCTTATATAAATACTATATATATTAATTTGATTAAAATCATTCAGTATTTCATTGAAGAAAATATTTTTATTAATTAATTTATTTATTTAGGTTATTTAATTTTTATCTATGTTATTATAATTTTAGTCTTTTTATGTTTTTGCATGGCGTATTTTTCATTGTCTAGTATAGTTTAGCATAACATAAATAGCATATCATATATCATCGAATTAACTTTATTTGAACATAGAATTTATATACATAAGTTGTTTTTATTTTTCTATTTCTCATCTTATATTTAATTATGTATTAAAATTATATATTTTCAAGTTATGTTTAAAACTAATTATAAAAATATAAAATATATAAAATAAGTAATTTATTGAGTTTGTAATAATTTATTTAAGTTTTGTAATACAGTTTCACAGTAACCAAAAGGTTCCACTTGCTGAAATAATATTTAATTGTATAATTAGATAAAAATTGTCTATAATTGCGCTCCTCACCGCTCATTTTTCGCAGAAAGTCGCCCATTTTTATTTAAATTAGTTATTTAATTTAAATCAATAATTTAAAATTAATAAAAAATCGAATAAAAGAAATAATTTCAATGAAATAATTTCTTTATTTTAATTGCATAAATAGATAAAATTAAAAATTATAAGTGAGGTCTGTTTGGAAAAAAATTTATTTTTATTTAAAAATTATTAATAAAAATTTTTTGAATAATCTTTATTATTTTTATTTTCTAGATTAGATGACCCGTACGGGACTCCAAATGAGACGATCAGAAATTTTGCTGAAGAATATTTTTTAAAATAATATTATTGAATTAAAGACCTTTATTTTGCGTCATTTTTATCTTCTATAAAGTAATTAGGTAATTTAATATTATATTTTATCAGACTTCTGAAAATTTGAAGAAATTATATTTTTTTCTTTTTGAAATTCTCCCCATTATAATTTTGAAATATGGTGTTTGATTTAGAAATATGGAGTTAGAAATATTTTTGCTAAATTCTTCGTTATTTTTATCTCTTTCTAATTTTAAGTATATTTTATAAAAACTTTTACAATAGAGATTATTATCATGAAATTTTTGACTCAACAATATTATTAATTTAATATAATAATTATAATAGGTATATTAATATAAGTTTTTCAAATTGCATGATACGTGTGGTATTCGTTTTAGAAATTGCTTATTGAAAATTTATAAAAATTATATCGTAAATTTTAAATTATAAATACTTTATTTCAATATAATTTCATCTCTAATTTCACCCATTTCTGCTATGTTAATTATTATAATTAGGAAATGTTTTAAAAAATATACAGTTTTTAGATAATTTTTAGCAATTTTGATTAATTATTTTAATTAATTCATTATACTAATTTTCTATTTACTTGACAACAAATTGATTTCTATTTGTTAAATTTTTTTAAACTTTTAGTTTGTCATTCTAATGAATGAAATATTTTAAGTTCCCATGTGACATGTTTGTATTTGGAGGAATTTGTAGCAGTTCAAGATTCTCTGCGACAAATGATTGTAGTATTTTAATATCTGGAAAACGCTTATAGTTTATTTCTATATAATATTAATTTCATACTCGAAATCTTTCATTCTTATAATTTATACATATAATTCTATTTATTTTACACATCCATTTAACTTTGTTAAAATTAAAATTGATTGGAATGTGTGCAAAAATGATTTACGTGCACACACAAAGAAATATATTTATACACGGGAACACTACTCGGGTGTTCCCGATAAAATAAATTAAAATTTTTGATGAGAATATTCAAATTTATATTTCTAAAGGATTTTTAATTTTTACTGTTGATTACTCTCCTTTCTAAATTATTTGATGTGAACTTTATATTTATTTTAAAAATTCCAATTATAATCCTTTATTTATTGACACCCATTATAGTCTTTAGAAGGCAGAACGCCCATTACAGGTAAAATAAATTTTACTTTTTAAATCTAAACCAAAATTTTTTATAACGTTTTTAAGTAACTCTACATTCATACGACAACAGTTTTATTTTTAATTATAAAATTAAACAATTTGCAAATAAGTGCTAATAAATTTATTTACCTAATTTATTCGAAGTTTTCCGTTTATTCATTCCAATAATAAAATATTTAAAAAATAAAATTTTTCAATTATTGTCAATTCAAATTGTCTTAATTAATTATAAAATTTCTAGTTCATTTTTAAAATGTTCAAAAAATGTGATATGTGTTCATTTTTAAAATGTTCAAAAAATGTGATATGTGATATAAAAAATGTGATAAATTTAATTGTGACAGTAGCATTTAAGTTCAGTAAATGTAGATTTTGCCCAGCCCGATAAACATACTCTGCGGGCCATTTCAGCTCTTTGCTAAAACATCCTGACACATTCATAATAAAAAATTAGTTTTTGTTAAATTAGGCCAATTTCTTTATTTTTTAATCTTAATAAAATTAGTATTTTATTAATGAAAATAAATCATCTTGTTTGTTTTATTTATCTTTTTTATTTTAAATTTGTATTTGCATTGCTAATGGATTTCTTAATAGGACAAATGTTGTTTTGGAATTTTCGTCAGTTAAATTAATCATTTAAATTGATGATTTGGTTCTATCTCTACATATTATAAACAAATTAATTTTATCTTTAAATTAGAATATAAGGTCAATTAAAAATAATTAATAATGCAAAAATTAAAATTCTTTAAATATTATATTTAATTTTGTATTGTCAAATTGTTAACAATTTGAGCTAGAATTCTATTATGTAATACAACAAAAATTCATTAATTTTATATATAAATATATTTTAAAGAATTATTTATAAATATTTAATGTGATTAACAATATTATAATAAATAATTTTTAAAAATTGTCATTTTGCATGGTATATTACAAAATATTTGCTTTGTTGTTTCTTCGGATTATTTGGGCTAGTTCCGCTTCTCTCAAGCTAATTCATTTTTGTCCAGCTATTTATTCTATTATTTTATAATTATTATATCTGTTTATTTAAATAAACATTCGAATAGATTATATCTAATTTAATCATTGTAATTTAAATTTACTATAAAACAATTGCTAATTTATCATTTTATTTACCTTATGTGAGATTTCATTAAATAATTGCATAATAATATTTTAATGTAAAAATAACTTTTTTCTTAATTGTCCATTAATTTAGAATAATTTAAATTATTTAATAATTATTCTATAAATTTATTTGAATAAAAATATAATTAATAAAGATTTTTTTAGTTTTCCAGACTGTTTTTTCGACTTAAACTTGTCCGGTGCTTCATTTCATTTATTTATTTTTAAATTTTTTGAATCGTCTTGGAGCAGACTTAAACGTTCCGTCAATTGCCCATTGTATATTTTTTTAAATACATATATATTTTTTATTTTTATGTTTTTGATGTATTACAAATAGAATGGAAATGGTGTTGTACAGACCGATTTTTTTATATTATTTTTAATGTTAGTCTTAAATTTTATAGAAAAATATGTTAAATATATTACTAACTTAGTTTGATATTTATATGTTTAGAAATAAAGCTAAAATATCATCATTCAAAATTTAATATTTTTAATAAAATTTATAAAAGCATCTAGGTAATTATGAAATAAAAAAAGTTAATATTTATTTAATTCATATATTTTCTTCAAATAAACTTTATCATTTCGCAAATATATTAAGGAATAACATTATGACATAAAAGGTGTTATAAAGGGAGAATTTTGAGAATTTTGGAAAATTTTGAGAATTTTTTGTTTGATATTATTAAAAATATAAATACATATTATTTCAACAAATATTTTGGTATTTATTTTAAAATTGATAAAATTTAAATTAACATTAGAATTATTCATTTTTTAAACAATTTATAATATTTATTTTTTAAATTAGATGCTCTGGTTTATAGTGTAGTCTTGTAGATGTAGTCTTAAAGAGATGGAGTCGAGCATATGATGTAGTCCATAGAGAAAATTTATTTTTAAATATTTTTAATCTATCCAGAATATTTTTAAAGTTTTTATAATTTAACTTTATGTAATTAGTTTAATATTTTTATTTTCCTTTTATATTTTTCCAAATAAATTTTTATTTCTTGTATTTTTATTTTATAAATTTAATTTAATCATCATTTTGTAATTATAAAATTAAATAATATTCAAACAATCCAAATCGATATTCCGAAACATATCAAAATACTTATCAATATTTCTGTAATGTTGAACAAATATATTATTCATGTATTCACGAAAAATATTATTCTGCTAAATGTTAAATGAATATATTCTAATCTACATATTTATTGGAGTTTAATGAGTTTAAAACAAAAAATTATTTAATAATTTGAAGCTTTTGAAAAATTTGATAATTTAATAAATAACTAAAAATTTAACATTAAGCATAAGTAATATTATTTAATTTTTAGCAAAAATTATATAAAATAATAAAGGCATAAAAGTTTTATAATTAATTGTATTAATAGAAATTAATTATAAAAAAATAATTAATTATTGAATTATATTATTAATTCATTTATAATTGTTTGATAAATAAATAAGATAATTTTGTTCATTTTAATTTTCAATATTATTTTGATTAATCACCCACATTTAAAATTTAATCAACTATATTTAATTTAAATAAAAGAATTTAGTTAAAAGGGTAATTAAAATTTTATTTACAATTTTGATTCATTTCGAAATATTTAAATTATAATATTTAATGTATTATTAAGATTTATTAAATAATGCTGTGCTGTTGAAGATGATTATTTTGATGTTTTATTTGATTAATGAAATTAATTAATACAATAATTCATAAAAAATTTATAAAAATACTTTTTAGATATAAATTAAATAAAAAAGTAAGTTTTAAATAATAATGTTAGTAAGTTGACCCATTTATTTATGAAAGCAAAATATATAGGAAGAAGGGTAAGAAAAGCAAGCCAAACCTGTTTTTCCTAGCATATATTGTGGGCCATTTTGTTGTAAATTAGTAAATCGATATATGTATTTTTTCCATTTCTCAATAAATTTCCCAACAAAAATATTTTCAAAAAAATTGGATTAAAAATTAATTAAATAATAAAATTTACAAATTTAAATTCTTATCTTTTAAATATAAAATTTATTAAGTTTTATTTTTTGCTTTAATTTAAAATTGTCTTATTTAAACAGCTGATTAAATTTGTTAAAAATGATTAAAAATATTTAAGGTTTTCAATTATAAATTATACATTCAAAAATTTATAAAATAAAGTATTTAAATAAATAATAAAAATAAATAAGATGGATTAAAATAAATATTAAATACAATTACATTAGATAGAATTTAAATGTGATTAATTAAAAATAAAAAATTTATGGATGTCTCTATAAGTCCTCCGCTTTTTCACAAATAATTTGGTTAGAAAATAATTTAATGATCCTTTGATGAAAAAAATTTAATAAAATATTTATAAAAATGTATAAAAAATTAATAAAATTTTTGATAAAAAATTGATTTTTAAATGAAAATTCATGTTTTTATTTAAATTTTATTTATTTTGAAAAGATTTGAATTAAAAATTAAATTAAATGAATATTATTGTGAATACATATGTAGATGTATTTATATAAACATTGAATAAAATTCATTAATTTTTATAAAATTATAAATTAATGTATAAAATATAAGTAATTTGTTTGCTTTTACAAATTTATTTATTATTTAATGTTCGAATATCTAACTCCTTATGATATATGTACATAATTTTTAAATAATAAAATATTAGCAGTTATACTAGTATTCAACATTATAAATTGTTTTTGGAAGAAATTTGGGAAGAAGAGAAGGACCTTCACGAGCTTTATACAGCTTGATTAAATATAAAATAATATATTAATTTATGAAAATATATTTTAGATTATACAAAACAAAAATATCGAATATAAAAACATAGACAATTATTTATCAACTTCCTGGTATGATCTTGAATATAATGGACATTACATTACAAATAATATAAATATTAGAATTCATTGCCAAAGATTGTAATGATTATTTTAATTTTTGTAGAATTATAAAATGTTTAAAAATATTAAAAAATATATAATATAAATTAATGAAATTTGTAAAATTAAGTTGTTTAAATTGGAAATTCGAGATTTGTAGGCTCTGCGGAAAAATGTTCTACAACAAGGACTGCTACATTTATTATAATAATAATAATGATTGGAGTACATTGTTAATTATTCCTTATGTATAAATAAAATATGAGTTAAAAATATTTAAAGTTTTCAATTATAAATTATAAAAAAATTCAGGAATTTATATAAAGTATCAAATAAATACTGTAAGTAAATAAGATGGATTATTAAAAAAATTAAATACAATTATATAATTGTACTATTTGTGATTAATCAAAAATTGTGATTAATTAAAAATAAAAAAAATTATGGATGGAACGTTCTTTATATGCCCACTTTTTTTACAAATATTAATTTGGTTAGAAAATAATTTATTATCCTTTGATGAAAAAAATTTAATAAAATATTTATAAAAATGTACAAAAATATTCATGATATTTATGATAAAAAAGTGATTTTTAAATGAAAATTCATGTTTTTATTTAAATTTTATTTATTTTGAAAAGATTTGAATCAAAAATTAAATTAAAGGAATACTATTGTGAACGTATTTATATAAACATTTAATAAAATTCATTTATAAATTTTTATAAAATTCTACATAAATTAATGTTTACTATATAAGTAACTTGTTTGATTTTACAAATTTAATTATAATTTGACGAGCGAATGTCTAATTCCTTATGAAATAATATTTAAATAATAAAATATACATAATTCAACATTATAAATTGTTTTGGGAAGACGAAATAACCGTACCTTTGCAGGCTTTATTACAACTTGATTAAATAATAATTTATTACAAAAATGCAAATCAAAATATAAAAAAATTTATATAATTTGAGAAAAAAATTAAATTAAAACACCTTATTCGGTCGTCTTGGAGAGCAAAATTTTCCTAAAGATAAACTCCTTCGAATTGTAACTGATGGCGGTTCAAACATTAAATTATTTGAAATTCTCAAATCTGTGCAATATTTCATGGAAAAATTATGGAATAAACAAAAATATAATAACGTAGACAATTATTTATCTATCTTCCGGTCTGATCTGGAAACTAATGCACACTACTTTACAAATAATATAAATAGTAAAATTAAAGATTGTAATAATATTATAATTTAAATTTTTGTAAAATTATAGAATGTTTAAAAATATTAAAAATATACAAATAATATAAATTAATGAATATTGTAAAATTAATTTGTTTATATTTAAAATTCAAGATTTGAAAGCTTTGCGCGAAAATGTTCTACAACAACAACTGCTACGTTAATTAAAATAATAATGATTTGAATATATTTATTAATTATTCCTTATAAATAAATATCAGTAAAAATAAATTAATGATTTATAACTTAAAATGATGTGTTTTTTATTAATTAATTTAAGAAAAGTTATTTTAAAATTTTTAACATTTTTATATTAAAATTTTTTCGTTTAATCACACAGAGCACTACAGCAAAGTTCATTTAAATATATTAAATGATTAAAGAAAGATAAAATATTTTTGATCGAATCAAACATAAATAATTGATTAATGGAAATAAACGTTAACTATCCATTTGTGGTTGGAACAAAAAATTTAAATAAATTGCCACTGCAGATAATAACAAAAATTAAACATTTAATCATAATTTCATATATTTAAATATAATTAATAAATAATTATAAATAGTAGATTAGCTTAATCACACAAGTCTGTCTCGTAACTAACATCTTGTTATGTAAAAATAAAATATTGGAATAAAAATTAACTTTTATTCAAAAATCTAAATGAATATTTTTTAATATTTTTTTAAATTTTGCTCAAGAGTTTTTTAATTATTTAAAAAAGAGGTATTTAAAAAATAGAAAATATTTAAAAAAAAAAGTTTAATTACCTCTGTTTGAGAAAATTTATAGAAAAAATTTTTTTCTTTATTATTCGTCAAACATTATTGAATATAAAAATTTATTAAATTTTAAATTTATTCTATTCTGCAATCTGAATAATTTTTAAAATAAAAAATGTTGTTGCATTAGGTATGAAAAGTCTGCTAATTTTCAAAAAATATTAATTTGAGTAAAACTTATTTATGCCTCTGAGTTAAACCAATTAAAAATTATTATTTATTAAAGTTTACAAATCCATAAATATTTTTGATAAAAATGATAAATATTTTTTAAAGGAAACTGCATGGTTTTATAAAAATTTTATTAATTTTAAGTAATCCTTTATTAAAAACATTTATCAAAAAAATAATTTTATATTACCATTTTCAATTATGGTATTTTGTCAAATTTATTAAATTGGCATTTTGTCAAATTTTTCTTCAGACTTGAGAATAGACTCTATCAATAATAGACAAAGGAAAATTAATAACGAGAAAATCGAAGATTTGAAAAAATTGATTAATAAAAAATCCTTCATATGAATAGAGAAAGAGAGAAGGATCCTCCTGTCAATTACATACATACATATTACTCGCCTCTCAAATTATATAAAATTTTATTTTTTTTTTTAATTGTTAAAGTTAAAAATAAATGTTAAAAGTAGAATTTTTAACATTATAATTAAATTAACATTAGGGAGATTTCTGAACAACCACCTAACTAGGAAAATCCACTTGTTTTGATAAGCATTTTAACAATAAAATTTTGATAGGTATCTTATAGGAATTTTTAATTTAAAATTTTTCAGAAGCACGTTAAAACTATGAAAATAGTTGGACAAAATCTGTCCATGATTTTCATCCATTTGAGTGTATTAATTTTGTTAGCTTCAAGTTTGGTGGATCCTTCAGAAAAAAATACGAAAAAATCAGTTAAATTTGCTGATGATGTCGGTAGAAAGTTAGAAATTTATGACAAACAAGAGGTTGTGAATGTAAATGCTAATTCTATATTGAAAGTAAAAACAAAAAAAGATAAATTTAAAATATCAAGGAATAAATTTGACGGTAAAATATTTTTACCTTATTTCTTCTAATAGAGACAGTCGGTTTATTTTTCAACCTTCCTCTAGGGGTTGATCTAGCAGAGAGAGTCGCACTTTTAGAAGAAATAGGTATATTATGATTTTCAAGTTTAAATATTTTAAAAAACATTTTTTTAATTAAAATTATTTAATTTTAACAAATTCAGAATTTAATGAATTAAATGAAAAAGCTAAGAAAATTAATAAGAGCAAGGAATTTTCAACATTTGCTCTGACGTTGTTCGGAATATTAAATAGTGAAAAGACGGAAATGTTGTCTACTAATTTGGAAAATATTCGCGAATTTAATAAAGAAATATTAGCCCTTATTTCGAATGTTGAACATTTTCAAATTCTGGAAGATACCCTTTTTGATGAAATTGATAAAATCTACAAGAAAAATTTATCCAAATTTCGTCTAACAAAATTTGAGGTTTTAATTTTTAATTTATTTTAGTGATTTGGAAAATATTTGTGTAACCTGATTGAAATTAAATTAATTCAGTGTGTCCTAAAAATATTTGCTTGATAATGAATTAAAATAAAATATAGAACTTCCATATTTGTTCTTTAAAATAATTTTCTTTTTTTCAGAAATTGAATGAATATCTTGTTTCTCTAGAACAATTTAAGTTCAAAACAATTCTGGAAAAATTAGAAATGTGTAGCTCCAAAAGTAAAGTATCGGAAATTTTTGGCAATAATCAGAAATTGGTTAAATATATAGAAAAACAATGCAATGAATTGATAGAATATTTAAAAGGATTTGATATTGAATATTCAACTGAGAAAAAAAAAATTATTAAGAATAAAATTAAAAGTTTTTTCGAAAAATGGAAAAAGCAGATAAAAAAGGAGGAAAAATATTAATTCAATTATAGTTAAGTTGTGTGAAAGATATTTATTTTGCCGATAATAGCATAAGGAGATAATATTTGATTATTTTTTATTAAAAGTTCTTTGAAAATACTTTAATGTATTCTAGTTATGTTCGGGTATCCCGACTCCCGATTCCCGAGTTTTTTCTTCTCCCAAACATCACTAATGTATTTAAGTTTAAACAAAAAAAAAATAAAATTGAATTTCGCACAACTAAACTATAATTGTCTAAAAAACTTCGAGTAAGATGCATGCGGAGAAAAGATGAAAGAATGAAGATGAGATTTATGAAATCGAGATTCTAAAATTTAACATATGTACATATTTGCATTCCCAAATTGTTTTGAGCATTTATTTAAATTTTATTTAAGAATCATTGAACTAAATTTATAACCGAGTAAATTTGTAAGAGATATGTATGTATTCATTTCTTTTTCAAGCATAAATGTTAAAAGTCAAACAACTTCAATTTATGCAATTCAAAAAAAGGAAATAAACAAAATTTTTGGAAAAAATATACCAATCGTAAATTTTTGGATTTTTGCTCTATAAAATTTATAAAAATAAAAATTTTTTAGTACGGATATAGAGAGATATGTATTAGTTTTCGCGTAGCCCTAACAAAATGAGAAAATTTCACTTTCCCCAAAGCAGACTAACATTCACTCATTTGTCATAGCTGAAGTTTTAATTGTATTTTAAATTAAATTCTGTTAATGTAAGATCATCCTAGCAGGACTTCTTGTCGAGATACAGAAAAAAAATAAAAACACTAATAAAAACTTAAAGACGATTCAAATAAAATTTTTAATTAAAAACATCCCGTCAAACACTGAGAAGCTCAAAATTTTATGTGAAAAATATTAATACCTTGTTTAAATTTTTAATTTTTATTTTTTAAATAAACATATCAAAATTTAAATCACACGACTAAAACAATTTTACACGTTCTAACAAGAAATAAATAGCATTTAGTATTGACAAATTTATTGTCGTATTTTTTGTTTGGGAGCAGGCCATTCTACCGCGAGTTAAGTCTACCGCAGAACATAACTAAACGTGAAAATATTAAATCATGGTAGTTTTGGGACCATAAAAAAGCTACTCAGCGTGATACTTTTAATCATACCAAAATTAACTCAATCCAAATTTCTTAAGCCTAATTATAAGTCTTGCTAATAACTGGGCTGCAGCAGGATGTACCCCTTTTTTCTTCAACCAATGTCTTTGTTAAACGTTTTCAATTGTTTCCTTAATTTTTATAAATGATGTGTTTAAACATAATCATTTTAAATAATACATAAAAATAATTTTCACTTTGTTTATTTATCGAAAACTAAAGGAAAGTAAATTTCCTTGTAAAACAAAATTTTTTAATTAAATTCAATGAACTCTCCTTTATTTTGCTTTTTAATCCTTCTAAATTTATTATTTCTTCCAAATTATTTTGCACAATTTAGTCCTTCATTCCGTGAATTTTTAAAAGATGAGGGTGGTCAAGAACTTGAGAAGCTACTTACTAGAGAGGATCTTGGGGCGAAGGAAGTTATGGAGGAGGAAATCACAAGGCTGGGGAGAAGACAAAGTAAATTGGAGAAATCTAGCATTTTTCAAAATTTTTGAATTTTAATAATTTTAGAAGACTACCTGTAATATTAGTTCATGGTATAACAGCTAGTGCTGCCGGTATGGAACCAACTCGAAAATATTTTAAGGTTTTATTGACATTATACTTTATAAATAATGTTTAAATTAAGAATAAAGGTTATGATGATGAAGAGATTTTTGGTACTACTTATGGTGATGCTGGAAAAACAAAATTTTTTCTTGTTAGGATGCAATGCCAATTCGTAAAAATGGTTGGATTTAAATCTTGTTATTTCTGATCAAAAGTTATCCCAGACCCTCATGCAAAATAAAAATATTTTCCATACATTTACATAGATAAGCGCCTGACATATGTAATCATAAAGGATAGACAGAGGTCCAAATATCCATTTACACGTCAAAGCGATGACCTCATGGATCAGAATTACCATGTACAAGCCGTAATTATCAGAGCCGTAATTAGGTATAACAATCAGAAATCCCCACTCAATTAATCTCTTAAAATTAAAACTCGTTAAAGTAAACTATGCTGTCCAGATTTTAGATGTACATATATCTTGTTGGATAAATAAAATAATAAAAGTGGTGTATAAGTATAAATATATAGGTATATTTTAATATTAAGAAGTAGAAAAATTGAAATCATTTCTTATTTTTATTTGTTAAGAAAGATCGGTACTCTAATTTTAGATTCGGCTCTTGATCCAAGCTGTGTCCAAATTTACTTCAAATAAAGTTAATATTAACTCAAACTCCTTGGGAACTGTAATATCAAGAAAAGTGAGTGTAGACATAAATACCTACTCTTAAAGGATAAATCAACTTTTAGGCAATATTAGGAGGAAAATGTGTTGATACAAAGGAAGATCTTGGCCCCCCATTAACTGATTTGGTGCATACATATGTTGGAGTGGCAGGGCCGCATTGGGGAGCAATTCTGTGCTTAGTACCCATTGGACCTTGTAATTTTAATAATGGAGTTAATTGCTTGTCGACATTTTTGAGAGACATTAATATAAGGTAAGATTTTTAAATTTTATTTTATTTTAAATTATATCAAAGACAAAGATACGAGGGTACTTTTATCTACTCTATATGTTCGACTGACGATGAAGTTGTTGGATTTGATGTATGTGGTCGCATAACATGTATGATTGAAGGCGAAAATGGTCACTTTCCGGTAAAATAAAAATCAAATTTAAATCTTGATATAATTTAGAGTTGTACCCCGAACCCGTTCCCGAACGATTTTTTCACGATTCTCCCCGACCCTAATAATTCTGCAAAACAATTAGAAAACCCCGTACCCCGACATACCCGCCCCCGAACGTTCGGGATACAACCCTAATATAATTTTCGAGAAAGGGGTAAATTATGTAAAAGTGAGGTTTAGTATAAGATAATTCTGCAAAATATAAAATTTAGTTTGTAACTTAAAAATATAGGTAATTGGTATGAAACATCTTGAAGTAATCTCTAATACAATAGAATGGCAATATAACCTAATCACCTTTCAACAAATTGAAGGGCACGATGAATAATAAAATAAAAATCTATTTGAAGTAAAATATAAGTTAAATAATTTTTAAATTGTTATGTGGGGTCTATAATATGGGCTGTCTATTCGTATTTTATTATGATTGTTTTATTTATTATTAAAATTTGTTAAAAAATAATAAAAATTGTTTTTAAAAATATAAATAAAAATCGAATATTTTTCAAGAAGACCAAGCTTCAGATCGGACTTGTTGCTTTTGTGGCAGAAAATAATTGTTGTTTTAGGGGTATTTTTGAAATCAAACGCAAAGCATTTTCTGTCTCCAATAAATTTAATATACCTAAATTTACTTATTTTTAGCCTCTTTTAAATTTATATTCAGAGAAAAAATATAAGCAAACTAAAACTTTTTTCTCTGTTAACAAAAGCGTTTTAACGTTCATTCAAGAGTGTTAAAATAAAATAAAAATATTATTCGACAACCATCATATTTGATATAAAAGTAATTATTGTTTAAAATAAGAAATGGTGTTACTGAACTTAAGAATGTTAAATTTTTTAGTTATATACCTATTTGGAATTACTGTTTATTTTTACCCGGATTTATTAAATATTTTTTAGAAATTTAAAGAAAACAATTCTTATTACAAATAGTATTTATAATTTAGTAAAAAGATTTTCAATTAACAAATTTATTCATATTAGAAATATGTACATATATCTGTATATTCATAATTATGTAGTAATTATCTTAAATCAACATAAACAATGTATAAATTCTTCATTTCAATCTTCATCTAAATATAATTTTAAAAATTATTTAGTTAAAAAAATTTTCAAAAAAATAATTTTAAAAAGATGAAAATATATTCTAAAATTACTTTAAAGATACTCACTACAAGCACAAACAACCAAGTGTACCACAAACACCTCTTATTATATCACACAAATCTTTTATTCCCGTACAACTTGCTTGCTCCTTGCATTGTCCACAAGCTTGAGTACAAAATGGCCTAACTTGAAAGATATCACAAAACGGAGGGAATGGAAATAATTGACAGTTTATTAGCATTCCCATACTTAGAATTAATAGGGCTACGAGGAATACTGCTTTCATTTCTATATTTGAATTTTTCCTTTAAATGATAAAATTTATTTAAATATTAAATTTTAATAAATATTTAAATGCTCAATTTAGACAAAATTTTAAATTTTACATTTAAAGATATTATTTCTTAAGTAAATGATAATGAAAAGTTTTTAATAAATTAAAAATATATTTGATTAAGTGATGCTTTCTCTATAGAAATCTGCTTCATTTTATATTCAACAATCTCCTTGAGACAAAACGTGTGGCAAATAATTTGTTTATCAAAAAATATGTTTGAAGCGAAGATACATGAACAATTTAAAAAATAAATTGTAGACAAACTTCCTTGTAATATTTATAAGGAAGTAAACAAAGCTTAGACGTGGAATTTTAATCAAAATATTTCTAATATTTATTTTTACAAAAAAATTCTCCTATGAAATTATTTTTAATAAATTTTTTATTTAACACAAAACTATGACAAATTTTCATGCTTGAAAATTATAGGAATTTTGATACATTTTATTTACAAACAACCATCTATCCTGCAATAATTGACGTTTTCTTTAAACATTTAATACACGTAGGACAATAAAAAAATAATTTTTCATCAATTTACACGTTAATATTTAGTTTGAAATCAAATTTTAAATTTCCTTCCTCTATTTTTATGTGTCAGATGATATTGAAATGTTTTTGTTATCAAATATTTGTATTTGGATGTCTATAGCGATTGAATGATTGGGTGGTGGTGGTTTTATTAAATTAATTTTTCATTAATTGTTAATTTTTAAATCTAAAATATTAGACAAATGGAGCATAATTTTAATGATTGAATGTGCTGTAGTTTTATAATATTTTTCTGCAGAAAACGTTTAAATTTAATTTTGTTCCGTAAAATGAGCTTCGTATTTTTTTGAGTCTATCTTCAGCTTATTAGCTATTTATTTAATACAAATATTCTAGGTTTATATCAATTAATATTATTATTTCACATAATTTCTACCAATTTACTAAATTTTGTAATTTTTTATCCATTTTATAGAAAAATTAATCTTTTTTAATTAATATTTTTCAGAAAATTTAATCTTTTTTTATCTATTCAATGAAGTTTTTACGTTTAAAATAAATTTAATATAAAATAAAATAATTTAGTAATTAATTTGCCTAATATTAGTTATACAAAAATTAAATTTTTCTGGCTTATCGTTAGCAAGTTTTCAATATTATAAATTATGAAGAGATCAAAACTAAAATTATTTATTTTATTTCTACTTTCCCGATTATTTTCTTTTTATATATTTAAATTTACATTTTTGTCGATCCGGCTAGCTGGACCACAATTGAAGAGGTCTAAACCAAAATTATTTATTTTATTTTATTTCTGTTTTCAAAAAGTTGTTTATAAATGTTCACTTTTCAGAATTTTTATTTTTATTGATTCGAACTCCACACCTATATTTTTTGTGTTATCTTCTAATTATCTTTTTAATCAAATTTTTTAAATTATATTCTAATAATTGGTTTTTCAAAACTTATTTATTTCCCCATGTGCAGCTTTCATTCTGGGTTTAAAACTATCTTTAAGAAATTAAGCAGATCATCTAAAGTAAAATTAAATTAGGTATATTTGTGGAAAATAATTAAAATAGGTATGTTTTGAATCTATAATTAATAAATTAATTTATTCTTGCTGCGCCACAACATTTCTAGTAATTTAAATAACTAAGTTATTAATTTCAAACTTTTTTGTATACACTCATAACGTGGAGTTGCTGCATTTGTCTAGCAATCTCTAAATGTTGAGTTTATAATAATGTGTTAGATTTTAAATTATGTATTATTTCCAGATAGAATGTGAAAGAGTAATAATTATATTGTTAACTTATAATTATGTTTTAAGTTTTAATCATAATCAAATAAAATGTGATGGATTAATATTATGGTACATAAATCTATTTAAATTATTAAGATAATTAAAAATATGTAAGTTAATTTAAAAAATAATATTTTAATCTGGACGAAAGCCAAATGTTGTTTATAATATTAAAATTTATAAAGGATTTGTTAAAATGAAATAGCCATCAAAATTAGTTTAAGCAGTTTTTCTTTCTTAAACTTGTTGATAAGGCTCACATCGCTGTGGTTATTTTTGATCTGATTTTCATCTAACCTCCAGTGATTTATATTAAATTTTACATATATTGATATTAAAATTTTTTATAGAATTTATTAACAAATACAAAATAAAAGTTTATAATTTCATCATTTCACCATTTTAATAAACATTATTTTATTAAATTAATAGATTATTACAATATCTAATTAATCATTATTAATATATTCCTATAATATATTTGGACAAAGCCCACTCCTTAACCTAAAGTGGCAAAGCAGACAATTTCATATTAAATACTTGTTTTTTAAAATAATTTATTCTATGTTTTCACTAATCTGAATATTTATAATTCAATTTTTTTCGATAAATTAAATCTTAAAAAATTATTCTTGTATTTTCATAAATAAGTTGTACTTTTATTTGTAGAAAAGAGTGATAACATGAAAGCGAGAGATGAAAGCGAGAGACTGGTTTTAATAATATTTTTTAACCTTTGTAATGTTACTACATATAATTTTATAATTTAGTATTCACTAAAAATGCTTCATCACAATTATCAAAAACTTCGTGCTATCTCAAAAATGTTTTGTTTAATCAATCTTTAAATTTTTGCTTTATTATGAAAATCTTTTAAATTATTGCCTCCTTAGGTCGTAGTCATAGATTTGTATTTTTAGTATTTTAAAAATTCTAAGATAGTATTTTTTAAATTAAATTTCTAATAAATTTTACCTCAAATTTATAAAAATATTTAATTATAAAATTATAAAATATATAAAATAGATTGTATTTTTCAAGGATTAATTGTTTTCGAATACTATAAGTAAATCATCTTAGAATTCTAAATTATACATTATTTAATTTAAATATATTTTGAAAATAATTTTTAATTCAGAAAATATATTTATTATTTTTGTCAATTATGTATGTGTAAATCTTCCAAAAACTGTTTGTCGAGTAAAGCAACAGTTGAAAAAATTTCAATTTTATAAAAAATTGCCAAAACAATTCTTCCTCTAAGTTTTCTGAATTAAAATCCCTTCTAATAATATTCCTCATACTTGTGATTTTAAACATCTTTTAAATGAATTTTTCTAACTTAAAGAACAAAAATATTTTATAAATCTTTATTTTAAATTTTATTTAAAGGATATTTTTATGAGAAAACTGGAAATTATTAGGGGTTTATTATTTGTTAAATAAAAAAGGGGGCGGGTATAAAACGAAGGCTGCCAAAAACCGTTCGCCTCACCAGATTTAAATTATATGAATATTCATAATCCTTGTTTTTACACGTTTTTAATTTATTTTAATTTTTAAAATTATTATTATTATTTAATCTCTACTTATGCTTCTAATACTCTTAATTAAATAATAGAATATTAATTTTGAATACATATTACACTAAAAATTATAGTTTTACTAGATTTTTCATCAAAATTTTCAAAATTAGCATTTATGGTTTCATTTGGATTTGTGTTTTTATTTCGTTAAATTAACAAATAAAATTCTTAAAATTTTTTATTTGATTTTTATAATTTATTATTAATATCTTTATAAAATATTGTTTTAAATTATTTTAATATACATAAATATATTCATAAAATCAAGTTATACATTATTTTTAGAATTTTTATCTGATTTTATCTTGAATAATTAAATTAGAAATTAATAAATATGTATGCAAAAAACGTGCAATATATAATACAGAAAAATGTGCAATTTTGTATATTTATAATCGTTAAAAAATAAAGATGAAGAGGAAAAAAGACAAGCCAAGCCATCGGCCCTCATAAACATTCTCAGTTAATTTTATTTTTGCTATTTTTCTCTTTTTTCTTAGTTTTGTTTTTAGAAATCCGACCTCTATTATTCAGTATAAATTATTATTTTATTGGGGTCAACCCAAAAGACCTACACCCCCAAGACCTACACCCAGAAGACCTACACCCTGAAGACCTTTTACCCTGAAGACCTACACCCTGAAGACCTATTTACCCTGAAGACCTACAGCTTTTTGATCAACACTATAAATTTTTACTTTTCTTTATTTCTTTACTTTTTAAATTGATTTTTTTGTTCTTTTTTATTTCTTTACATGCTTAATTGATTTGTTTTAACATATATTATTGACTTAAAATTTCTTTTAAATTTTTTAAAAATTTCTTTAGTAAAGTATTTAAATGGCTTCGTTTGTTAGTTCACATAAAGGAAAAGACAAATTAGTGTATGCAGGATTTATTTATCTAAAAAACAGAAATGGAGTAGAAAATAAGAGATATTGGAGATGTGAAAATTACAAAAGCAGCAAGTGTCCTGGTACTGTTCTGACCGATTCAGACAACAAAGTATTAGTTCTTAATGATCACAATCACGGTCCATCACCTACTAGAATTGAATTGGCAAGAATTAAAGATAACATCAACAAGGCTGCTGTTACTTCATCACTTTCTCCAAGAGCTCTTGTAAGTAAGCAACTTGCTGGAATTAGTGATAAAGCTAAGGTTTTTCTTTATAACAAATTCTATTATAACTTTAATATTCATAGACTGAACTACCAAAATTAAAGAATCTTGAAAAGACTGTCGGTAGAAAACGTTACGCAAATGGACAGCAAGCAATAATGGGCAAAATTAATATAAAAATTATTATAACAGCAACTACCTACATATTTATAATAACTATTGCCTTTACTAAAATTTTATCCCAACAAAGCAAAAAATAACTATTAATATAAGATAACTAAATATTGAATCTAAATATAGTATTTACTCAAAAATTGTTTATAATTGCATAAAGAATTTTAGATGCGATTACGAACGTCTCATTAAAGAACACCAATAATTTCGAACAGAGCTTGCGAACTCTATAAAATGATAAAAATTATTTCTATAAAATTATTTTACAAAAATTATTTATTTTTAATGGTGTAATAAAAATTATTAATTTAAACGAATATTTTATTCATCTCATTCGTCATCATTTACGACATAACCGTGAAGACCTCATTACGTTAGAAAAAGCTTATTATAATAGGTATTATTCTTAAAGATTTAAATAATTAAAATAACTATAAATATAAAATATACATTAAGTTAAATAATAATTTAAACAAAAATTTATGATAATTATAATTAATTTTATTATTTAATTGTAAAGTTTAATTTAAATGAGACATTTATTAATACAATATTTTAATGAATTTTTAAAATTAATTAATAATCTAGAAAGATTATTATTTTATAAAGGCATTACAGCAAAATAATTTTTCTAACGGTGATATATAAAATATATGAATACATAAAATACAAATATAAAAAATTAATTAAGATGAATGCGCTAATAAGCAGTATTCTATGATATAAAATCAGGTTAAAATTTAAATTAATTCAAATTCTGAAAAAGGCTTTTGTAACTATAATTATGACGGAAGTATTACGATTTAAAAACAGTGTAAATTTTGATAAATAAATGTCACTTTAATTGAAGTAGCTGAAAATAATTTGTTATACTTAATAATCATGTAGTTATAAAATAATAATTTAGAATCATTTGGAAATTTAAATTTTACAGAATATTATTCAGAAATTTTTATTTTTTGAAACTTAAATATATAAGAATCACAATAATTTATTTTTTGTTTAATATTTTTTAAAATAAACACAGCAACATATATCAGCCTCAAATCCAAGAAAGATGAAAGAATAGGAATAGCATTAGCTTTTTTAAATACAAGAAAAGCTAAAAATAATTTTTAAAAGGAACTTGGCAAACACAAGGAATTAAAACTTAAATAGAATAAAAATATAACAAGTAAACTCAAGAAAATAAATTTAAATATTAAAAAATAATTAAAAAATAATTAATAACAAATGTAATTAATTTTAATCTTTTCTTATCTCTTTTTTATATCATACCAGAAACTAAGTTGAGTCAAATTTTTTAAAAGTAAAAATGAAATCAGAATCATCAAACGATCAACTGACGGAACAGAGCTTTGCTCTGACAATGAAGAAGATTAAAGATATATTTTAATAACAATATAAAGAAATTAGAATATTCGATCTCAATTTTCCAACTTAACGTTTTAAAAAATTATAATTTAATTTACTAATAAAAATGTTTAGTTTCATATGTTGCTACAACAAATGTAAAAAGAGCAAATTTAAACAATTTTTTACATATATTATTATAGCAAATTTATATAAAAATATTTCAGATTATACTAAACTTATACATCTAAATATCAAAATTACAGAAATATTACAAATGTAGGAGGAATATTACAAATGTTTTGGAGGAAAAGTGAGAATCTTTATTAAATTAAAAATTAATGGAGTAAAATTGTATTTTGTATTAAGGAAATGGATTTGTAAATATAATTTTTCCTATTTTTTTCTAAATTTATCGTATTTGTTGAAAAAAATATTGAAAAAATTATTTGATTTTAGTTGATATGTATTAAAAATATAATTTTTAATTAAAAACCATCTATATAGTTTTCCAAGATATGTATATTTTATATTACTACTTTTTCTCGAAATATCAATGTTTCTTAATTATTTGTATGTATAAATGTATCAGGGATCGCACCGACAGAAAATCAAATTCCCGATTTTCGGGAATCGTGAATTTCGAATATTTCGAATTCACAATTTTCGTGAATCTGGAATTATTGAAAATTTTTTGAATTCACGATTTTCGTGGAATCGGGAATTCACGAGCTAAAAATCGTCGGGAATTCACGATTTTCGGGAATTTTCGGGAATTCGGGAATTTTGCCTTTTTTGGTGATTAGAAGTAATTACTAGGGTTAGATGTACTACAGTTTCTTGATTAATGAATATTTTAGCGATATAAGTGTATCAAGGATAAAGGGATTTGATGTAATAAGGATGCATTGAGATTTTAGGGCATCTTGGAGGATTAAGAGTGATCAAGAGATAAATTGAATCTCCCAGTTTTCCAAATCACTGATATATAACCTAGACCTCTTGAGCCCTTGATATTCAGAGGATTCGAAGAGATATAGGAATAACCAGAGGGATGTTGGCCAGGGGGGGTGTGGATCAGTTGAAGCCTAATAGAGGATGGATAAGGGGAGTAATAATGATATGGATGAAAGAAGATCTTAGGGAGTTAGGGGGGACTAATAATTTGGTGCCGGAAAGTGTGAATTTCTGTCTAGACAGGACCGTAACCGTTTGAATATGTCGCTCATTGCCCTCGAAAATTCTAAAATTTTCGATGCGATTTGGATGGATATCGGTGGTTCTCTCTCTATTTTTTTTCATATATCTCTAATATACTAAAATTGTCCAATCAATTTCAGTCATTATGAATCAATCCCTCCTTATCCCTCCCCTCTAAATCTCTTTTCCCTGTTATGATCCCCTTATCCATGATGTTGACCTCAGTCTGGAAAGATACCGAGATTAAGAAATATGTGAGAAATAAAAGGGACAAGGAATGATACCTTCGGGATTGAGGAGGATTCTAGTGGTATTTCTCTAAATCTTTCGATCTTCATATAATTATTCCATTTTCTGCGCCGCAGGCGAAAATTTTTTTTGAAATTTGGAGCTCAAGCAGCCAGATTCCTTCAATTTTCTGCGCCGCAGACAAAAATTTTGAGAATTTCGGAAGGCAAAAAAGAAATAAGTCTTCCTTTTTTAGCGCCGCAGGCGAAAATTTGAAGAATTTTTGAAGACCAAGTCACCAGATTTCTTTCTTTTTTAGCTCCCATAATTATTAAAAATTACCGATTTTTTCCCGATTTTCAGAAAAAATGTCGTGAATCGGGAACGTGAATTCATTAGTACCTTCGAATTCACGATTTTCGTGAATCGGGAATTCACTTAGCAATTTTGAATTCACGATTTTCGTGAATCGTGAACCACGAGCCAAAAATCGTCGGGAATTCACGATTTTCGGGAATCTGGAATTTTTTCGGTGCGATCCCTGGTATGTATTATAATATTTACATAAAATATTATATGTATTGTAAATAAAAAACTATATGCGTATATTGCAGGAAACCACAATTAAAATGTATCTGACTTGAAAGAAAGAATGTATCTGACTCGTATATAAAATTTTGAAAAAATTTTATCAATATGGAAGATAATGCACAGTTCATGTAATATTATTTAAATTAACTAAAAATCCATTTTTTATTTGTTATCTCCTTCTATTTTGCTCCAGAAAAATTTAGCGTCCCCACCATCCACCACCACAGCATCCACCTCCTCTACCCCAGCCTCCATACCAACGTTTGTGTTTAATACTAAAAATTAAAAATATTTAATTGTAATTGTTCAAACTATAATATTTTTTCTGATTTAAACAATGGAATTATAAATTTAAATTAGTGTTAAAATTTTGGTTTCCGTAGTTTTTTTTATTATTGTTTAGATTATCTTCTAATTTAAGTATAGCTTAATAATAATGTTGTTTTGCTTTTTATATATTCTTTATTTAATTTTAATATATTTATCCCTATTTAAATAGCTATCCTTATAAATCCTAAAAAATCCCTAAGAAAATGTTTGGTTAATAATGCCTAATTTTTCCTCCCAAGCTTTTTTCGCCATATTTTTACAGAAAGATGAGAAATTTAAAAAAAATGTATAATTAAACTCACTGTGGTACTTCTCCATTAACGCCCTTAATTTGTTCAGTTTCTTGAACTCCTTTCACATTTTCTACGCCCATTTCGTTTGCATTAGTTGCGGCAAAAATTAATGCCATAAGGAAGAATGTAAGAAAAATATTCATTTTTGTATATCAAATTTCTAAAAAAATATTCAAACATTTGAACTTTTTATATGACCTTTGGGGATTGAAAACTTAACTAATAATTTTAACTCATAATAATAACCCCATGTGGCTACTTCTCATCTTTTTACAGATTTGGAACAGGAATAGTTCTTGCGAGATTATTACTAATATTCCTAATCGAAATTCATTTTACTAAGTTCGGTTTCTATCAATTCAAACTAAAATTATCCAATTTTCCAATTTTGATTCTAAGTATGGAAAATGAGAAAGAGAGTCCCTATAAAAACATGGTTAAACTGACATATGTTAATTATTACAAAATTAACTGTGGGACTGAATTAAACAAAAGTTGTTAGGAACGATTTGAACATTCTAAATTGTCATTTATTTATATACCCAAAACTTTGTGTCTAAATTATTTATTTAAGTAAATATTAATTCTTTCGTCATAAATTTAATTAATTAAAGCTGAAGGACACACGACACAAATTTTATAGTCATCACTTAATATTTTTTAATTATTTAAAATTCTCTTTTATCTTTTAATTTATTCATAATATTGTGACTATATTTTTGTTTTCATTGAAATTTAATTAAAAATAAATCTAGCACAAAAATACACAAAAATATTTTTGTAAAATGTAGTTTATAAATTAAATGTCTATTTGACGAACATGAGCTTTCATACTAAATAATATGCAAAGAATAATAAATTAATTGCTCTAAACTTTTGGGAATTACTAAGAAATATTAAAATTACAATGATCAAATTATTAAAAAATTTATAAATAAAATACAAAATTCTTTTTATTTTAAATTTTTACTTAATATATTGGAGTGAATATTTAATATTTCCTGAGGGAATATGTTAATCCCGTTTGTGTTAATTATTTATGATTATGATAATTAACATTTTTTCTTGACCTTAGGCTAAGAAAATTTTTATAATTAATCGTTTTTATGCAATTTTTATAAACATTGGCTATATCTATCAAAATTATATGTACTATAATGAACGGTTCCAAAAATGAACTTTTGTGGCCTTCAATACTTAAAATGTTAAGGAAACTAACCCGTAATTTTGAAACGAAAAAGTAAAGCTCAATTTACAAGAATTGATGGCAATAGGACATTATCTATTTATCTGCACTTTTTATTGGCAAAATGATATGATTTATATATTTTGTTTGCTATAGCGCTATAGCATTGTATTCTGGAGTCAGAGAAATTATCAGATACCACTACTATAAGTACCTTATCGGTAAGATTTTGGAGGTTTTCAAATTAATCGCTAATATATAACTTTTTATTAAATTAAGATAAAAATTTATATTATTTCTAAAGATTTTCGTTCTTTAATATACCAAAAAAGCAAAATTTTATACTTCAATTTTAAAAAATTTAAAAAGCAAATGTATCCCCTCTAGAGTGGAGATTTCTAAATAAAAATTTTGTTGACTCCCATTATTTATTTCCGTATTCTGAAAAATAACATAACACTATCAATGACCCGAGTGGAGTTTGTAAAATTGTTAGATCGTAATAGTGGGAATCAACTATAATATAAAAAATAACTTGTAAAAATTTCCAAAAATCAGTCCCAAAAATCAGTAAAAATTTCCAAAAATCACTTAAACTTTCATCTTTAGCTTTCTGCTAAACTCAGTTTTAAATCCCTTCTCTGATCTTGCCAAGAAAAGTTTCTTTATTATTTAGCTCGCTATCATTGTCAAAATCATCAAGAATCCTTTCTCGCATGTGAAGAGTGTTATATTGTTGAGGCGAACTATTATTTAAGAATATTTATTTTTGATATTTTTTAAAAAGTAATTATTACATTATCTCAATTATATTCCTAATTGCAGATGAAAGTTCCGGTTCAAAATTTCATTTTCAATAAATTCTTCGTTCTCATCTTTCACATATGCTTTTATATAAATTCCAATACCCAAGTGTTCCACAAGAGATGAAATATAAAATTGATCACCCGATGATGGAATACAAATTAAAGGAACACCGGCATATATTGACTTAAATTAATATTAAATTTTAAAGTGCAAATGTATTTTAGAGCATTTCACTGAAATGCTTTCTACTATTTGGCAAAAAATTGTTTGCTAGGCCTGAATCAGTTATGATTTGTGCAAAAAGCTTTCGTTTTAGAAGAATTCGATCTTCTACAAATTTATCTATGAATGTTGTCTAAAGTTTACATTCTTTGACTATTTATAAATTAAATTGTTAATCTAGTTCTGAAAAAAAGTTTTAGGCTCATTTTTAATATGTATGGTTTTTGATATGCTTTTAGAGATACGTTTATAATTTTAATTACCTCAATTATGAAAAACTTTTTCGAAGAAAAATTTTTAACAAAAAGGATTTTAATACCTCTGTTACACTAAGCAATCCACATTGAGATATAAATAATTTTATATTATCCTTGGCTAAAAAATAAGTTATTTTTAGAATTTAAATAGCTACTAATTTCCCAATTTAATTACCTAATTCTTTTTGTTGATTAATAAATCCTTTCACAAAAAGTCTACATTTCCGTCAGAAGCACGTTCTTCTCCAACTCTAACTTTAAACTTGCAATTAGAATGAATCTCTTTAAAAGCGCTTAATCATTTTTGCAAAATGCCCCTCTCCTCCATATCTCCATCTATATTAACCGACCCAAACGAAACATAAACAACACATCCATTCTTAGAAATTAAATAAAAAATTTTAAAATATTTTAAGAGAATACATAATTTTCAATGATTTTTTCAAATCTCTCAAATAATAGCTCCCTCCCTATTAATTACCCAATCCACTGAAGTTGTTGAAGAAATAATTACTCTTACTAAAACTTAATTACAATCTATTTTTCCCTATACTAGTTTCAAAAAAATATTTTTAAAAGATTATCAATTTTAGTGATGGAACATTTGATGATCAATAAAAAAAATAAATCGAGATTAAAATAATTTATTATATTACGGGATTTGTGGGAGGATTAAGAGTGATATCGAGGTGTTTGATGGAGGAAATACAAATCCCCTTTGTATCTCTTAATTCCTTCAATCCACTAGATCTTAATCCTCTGATAATTAACCAAGGTAAGTATTTAATAATTTACCGTATACTAAACAGTATTCGATAAAATTTATATTTGAGTTTTTTAAATTATAATTTAAATCTTACTCGAGTTTTTACCTTTTTTTCTTTTTGTCAAAATTTCCTTTTTCTCAACATGAAATCCACCTATATAAATTATCTGTGGATGTTTTGGAAATTGTTTAAAATCTGTAAATTTGTGTTGATTCATAAAAATGAAATTTAATGTTTTTAAATAAATCAACCAGACTAAATGGTAATTTTGTTAAAATGGTTTTCATTTAATAATTCGTTAAAATCACTGGTTAATTGTTGTTCTACCATCCTATTTTCATCAATATGAAGTGTTCTTATGTCTATTTTTTGCTGCTTGATTCCAATAAAATTCACCTTTGTCATTGTTAAATATCCATTCATTTGGTTCAGCACTCATAAATTCTATTAAATAAAAATGTATTTAGTTAAAGATAAGTTACATACATATATAAGAAATTTTAATTTCGAGTGGGAATATATGTTCAATTATTAAATTACTTATTGTTGTACCAAGGGCTCGAGACTTATAACTTGATCATGTTCCCTAATAATTTCCTATAATTGGCTAATAATATAATTGCAAAAATAATATCTATTTATTTTTTACTATTTTAATATTAAAAATAAATACTACATAAATCTTACCATTTAAAATTTATCTGGAAGGTCTATCGAATAATTCTAGATGAATTAAAAATAATTTTTCACCTGGAACTTCATGTTTAGTAACATCAATTGCTTTTCCATTAATTTCAAGAAATTCGAAGATATCCAGGAAAGAATACCGAAACAGAAACATTAAAAGTATTTTTAATTCCTAATAATTCAAAAACATAAAAGGAAGCGGCCATTTGGTTAAATTCCGGCAATTCCTAAAGAATATGCTTGATCTTTAATTTGTTGTTGAAGCCAATCATAAATTCCAATTTGAACACCGTCGATGTTGACTACTTCGTTTTGTATTATCTCTTTTAATTTTAAAAGCGAAAATTTGAAAGTTGTTGAAAGTTGTTCTTTTAGAGTGAATAAAGTTTCAGTTACAGCCTATTACTACATATTTACATATAAAGGATATGTCTTTTTCCTCCAGTTTACACCCCGAATGAGATGCCATTATTTTTGAAAAATTATTTTGTGGTTTACAGAAAATTTTTCCTGCAACTTCAAAAAATAGATCTTCTTAGAATTTCCTAAATTTTTCAACCGTGGTGTGAGAAATTATTTCAAATAAAAAATTTTATTTTCGAATCTGGCATTTTAGAAACGGCATATTATTAATTTATTTTGAATATTATTAATAGAGACCGGATTTTTATGCAAATGCATATTTTTTTGCAAACTTTTCATGATGTGTAATGCACAAAAAACACTGTTCCCGCATGTTTTGAAAACTCTAGAGGGGGGGTTTCTATTTGCATATAATGCATATTTTTGCATATTCCGAACTTTGTTGCATAATGCATATTTTACTGCATATTTTGAGGTTTTTGGGGTAAATATTGCGAAAATTGCCCAAAATCCTGCCAAAAAAGTGAAAATTTAGTAAAAATTTTTGAAAAAATTTGTAAAAATTACAAATTTTGTAAAAAAAAAAAAATTTTTGTGTTTATTGAGTTCGCCAGAAAATGGCCCACACCCATAATGTCTCAACCCAAAACGTACCATACCCCAAAAAATGTCCCACCACCAAAATGCCTCATCTCAAAATGCCCAACAGCGTGAAAATGCTCAATTTGTCGAACTATACATTTAAAATAGAAGAAATCTTAATAAAAAACGGATGTTTAAATCATTTTGACTAAAAATATGTAAAATTTTTAGGTATAAAATGGTATTTTTCATGCATATATGCGTGCATATTTTGGTTTACTTGCATATTTTTGCGCATATTTTGTCAATTTTTTATGCAAATTATAGTGCATATTTTGCATTTTTTAATGCATAAAAAATCCGGTCTCTAATTATTAAACAACATTAAATCCCTTACATTCCTTTTGTAAACTAACTCCTTATAAATCCCAAATTAGAAAAAATTCGGGTGTACTAACAAAATCATTATAAGCTTCATCTTCTTCATCTTCATCAACTGTATCTTGATCCAGCCGGTTTGGATTTATTGGAACTTCAATAATTCTAAATTTATTCAAATTCTTTCCACCTAAAACGTCATCTACAGTCTTTCCACCTTCTTTGCTGTAAATAAGCATATCCTATAAAATTTAATTAAAATTTTATTTTAATTTAGAAAGGATGAAATATATTTTTGAAATTTATTTTTAATAAAACTGGGTCTTTGCTAGAAAGATTAAATTTAAAAAGAAATACATAGAAGTTAAATGTGTCTAAAACAAAATTTAAAACAAAATAGGTAGCAAGTTTGATAAAAAAATAATTTTTTGTTTCGAGAAAATTTTGTGCACTCTGAAAATAATATATGTATGTACTATACAACTTACAACAACATATTCTTTTGATAAAATATTGGCTAGTTCTGACTAAAATTATTTCATTAATAATTTATGAAAATATTTAAAATAATTAAACAAGTTTATATAATATAATATCACACTAATAGATAGCGCCCAAATATTATCTCCAAACTTTTATTGCTTGGTAACATATTCCTACAACCGCCTTACTTAAGCCTAAGTGATCGGATAAGTATGATGTTTTCTACCGGGAACGTATTGTTTATCCTTAAGTTCGGATTTTTTGGGTACTTAGTTAGAGCGATGATTAGTTTTCGCGTGATTTCAGGATAATTTAGGCCTTAAAACAAAAACATACATTTAAGGAAAGATGGGAATAGAAATAATTATCACAAATATACAAAGCTTTTTTGTTTAATTTAATTTTTTCTCCATAGGTTCCTTCCCTTTACGCCGTTTAAGCTTTCTAGTATCAGAACCTCCAGCAGAACTTCCCTCCGGGACAAACACAATCTTCTTTATCACCTCCTCTTTTGTGTCGACGTTTTACAAAATTTTTGCTTTCGGAGCATTTGCAATTTTTCACTCCAGAAATGACCACAAAAATTAATAAAAGAGAGAAAATACAAAGAATTAATTTAAGATACATTATCTAAAAAAAATAATTTTAAATTAAAGTTTTGTATTTCCTTAAACTTTTCTAGTTTTTAAACTTTAAATTGCCAAAAATTAATTTAATTTATTTAAAATTAATTAAATGATATAATTCTGTTAATAAAATTGCCTTGCTATAAAAATTTAAATTGATTTTTTAAAATTTAATCTAAAATTTTTTTGAATTCTCGAGGCATGCCTCTATGTTGAATATTCAATTATGTATTGATTACAGACATAGAAGCGAGTTAAAATTAAAAAAAAATTTTTTTTTATTTGTTAAAGTATTTAATTTAAAGAAAGTTGGGATATAGTCGCAATCCGCAATCTGCAAGTTAAAAAACACTCATTTTCACGCAATCCTCAATACGCAATCCGTAATTTATGGGACTGGTCTGTTTTGGCGCGAGCATATAAAAACAGCGAGCTGTTTATCAAAAACGGATGATTTTGATGTATTAAAGGGAATATCGAGGGATTTGGGCATGATAGCGAAGAACCAGGAGATGTAATGGTGATATCAGGAGATTTGTATATCTGGGGATTGGATGGGCTTAACGGTAATTAACGGTAACTTTCCGAATTCCGACTTTCAAGCCATTTCCGATTTCCGACAGTTCCGATTTTCGACACCTTCGTCATTTCCGAACGACCTCTGCTGAGAAGCGAATTAATATTTACAAGAGAGATTTTTTAACTTTTAATTATTAAAATATTTTATTTATAGAAAGTTTAGATTTTTTAAATAAAAAAATTTAACCATTATCTCTCATAAGGAATTAGAGTACCTAAATATTTGTTATATCTACTTTTATTAATCAAACGGTTTCTGACAACATTTAACTCCTTTCTTAAAATCCAAATTTTTATCCAAACTTGTACCTCTTTGTAATTGATATCTAATTTTTGTTCTAGGATGATTACTATGGAAATGTGGAAGAAAGTTTTTATCTGAAAAATTGAATTATCATTAATTTTAATTTCTATTAAAAAAAAGGGGTGGTCAATGGAAGGTATTTACTTGAAATAATTTTCATTTTATGATAAATGTTAGCCTAAGTTTTTATTGAAGAATTTATAAGTATCAACAACTATATATTATAAATTATCTCACCATTATCTAAAACATGACGTTGATACTCGTTATTAATAGTGAGAAGAGCAAAAACGCTTTGATCAAATCTATGACATGATGGAGTAGAAGAAGCTTGAGGACATCCTAGTTTGGAACCATCAGGATTAATACATTGTTTTGTTGCTGCACAAAGAAGAGCCCTTTTAAAAACAATAGTTCTAATGTATTTTATATATTTATGTGTACTCTATCCCTCTCTCATATCCCGATAAAGTGCTTAAACTTTAATACATATTAAAATTTGAGATATTAAAAACTTTCTTTGTACCATTTCAGTAGTTGTCTTGTGTACTCGCTTTTATGCATTATACTAAAACAAGCGCAGATCATTCTTTCGTCCCATTTATTATCAATTTTAATCAAGTTTGACACCAAAGGAATAAAATTATAAATTCCTAAATATAACATAATTATGTATAATTTAAAATAAAGATAAAATCACTCACTTACGTTTGTTGCAAATTGTACACCATGAGAAGGTTCTAAATTTAATTAAAAAAGAAATTATCCCTTTGGTCAATTATCCCTTTGGAGGATAATTGAAAAATGAACGGCCCCCTCTAGTTGAATGGCCCGTTTTTTACCCTCTATTTCCAATTTCAAAAAAAATCACATTTTCTTATTTTCCTTCCCATATTTTGGACTATTATTGAAACCACATGGAAATTATTTTTAATTCTTCTTCATTCTAGAAAAATGACTGATTCAGATTAGTTAAAGGAATAAGCGAAATGGTGGGTGAATTATCATATTATTATTGAAAACTGATTTATTGGAAAGAATTATTGAAATTTTGAAATAATTATAGAATAATTTAGTGGAGTAAGGTGAATATGAGGATTTGGAGGGATACGAGTGATTGTAGGGATATCAATAAGTGAATGGCCCCCTACATATAATTGCGGGGCCATTCAGAGGATGATTGAAAATACAATGGCAGGGTTTTCTATTAGAGGATATATGGAATATTTAAATTTGGTTCGATTTCATGATAACGCGCAAATTATATTTATGTTTAAGCTACCCGCGTTTCGAGGGAAGATAGCTTTAGATATTGTCGAATTTTTCCATGCCATCAAAAATTGTGTGCAACGAATTTCCATTATTAATTACAATAGAAGAGTCCATCCATGTAAAGGTATCATATTCTGAATATATTTCCTTTTAATTAAATACCAAATAATTAATTATATAAATTATGTAAATACTGCTAAAATGTATATTTTCCATGCGTAAACAAGGGGTAAACGGAGATCCGCAGACATAATGCTCCAATTAAATTTTCGCCATTCTAGTCCACAAACTGCATTTAATTCTTCCATCTTTTTTATTTAAAATTATTAGAAAGGAAATTAATTTTTAAGTTATATTAATTATAAACTCAAAAATTACCTTGTTTTTATCCTCACTAACACCTCCAAGATCATAACCAATAATTTTTTGAGAACAACCAAATTGTTTTTTCAGATCAAATAAGAGTTTTTTCATTGTATTATAGTATGGGATACTCGAAGCAGTAACAAATGTGAATCCTTTACTTCCTGGCCTTTTCATCTAAAAATTATTAATATTAATATGTACATATGTATTTATGTTAAAGTAGTACTTTAATTGAGGACCAGTGCTGGGTATTTGTCATCTGTTGGCCGGTTCCGACCTTTTCAAACCTTGGCTGCGGCTCCGGCACGGTTTTCGATCCATGGCTCCGGCTCAGGGGGTTTTAGACTCCTGGCTGTGGCTCTTGGAGCCGGCGATTTGGCTCCGGGGATTTAAGCGATTAAGGGAATATGTCATACGGTAAAGTATTATGGTAAAAATATTGAGTCTCTACATATTTAATAAATGCTTTTATTATATCCATTTTTAGATAATTTACTAATTTAATTCTAAACTAACAGGTATTTCTTGCTTAATTTTGTATTTGTCAGTAAGTTTATATTTATCAATTAATTGTAGATGTTTACAATCAAATCTTGTACCGCTAACCATATTCTTAGTTAATTTATCGTTTGTTTGAATAATAAACGAATATGCCATTTCCTCCCCATAACATTTTGAAGACAAATTTGTATCGCTTCTAAAATAGGTAACTAAATAATCAAAAACCATAAAGTCCAGGCTAGCCGTAAGTGAGTTTAATTTTTATAACCCGCAGACGCAATCTGCAAGTCAAAAAACACTCTCAGTAGGAGAAATCCCTAAGATAATTAACTTTCATATTCGGCAGTCCCGACTCCCGAGGTCCCGACTCTCGTTTCCCGATTCCCGAGTTTTTCTTCTCCCGAACCAACCTAAACCCCGAACCTAAAACCAACTTATTTTTATCGTCTTCATTACATTCTTCTAATCCTTTTCTTCCAAAAAAGTAAACTTGAATTAATTAATTTTTTATTAAAAATAATTTTGTAATTAACATGACTGTTATTTGGCCATATTTGTAACAAAAAATATAAACAAAAAATAAAAGTTAAAGAAATTAAAAATAAAAAGTATTTTGTTGAAATTATATTATTATTGTTTATTTTTCCATTTGTAATAATTTTTCCATTAATTAAATTATTTAGTGGAGGATACATAATTTAAATTTTTATAAAATAAATTCTAGCAAAATACAAATTTTCTATAATAAATTAAAGTTAGCCTTTCGAGCTTGAATTCGGTCCGGGATTCGAAGTAAATAAAATTAAACTCATATTAGGACTAGCTTATCGGTTACCTTCTGGCAAATTTTTAGATATCGAAAGATATCTTTTTTCTGGGTAAATGAAAAAATGAGAAGAAAAAGGTTTCAAACAAACCGAACTTTTATCCAGCAATGTTTGAAAATTTTTCTTTATTTAATTTACTTAAAAATTTTTTTATCGAATTTTCAAATAACTTTTGATCATAAATAATGAAAACGTGTAAAAGTAAAAGAAAAATACCTAAGAAAACTAAATTTTATAAAATAAATCTTTAATTTTATGCTAAAAATTTGTTTACATATTTTTACAGAGTAGATTTTATGTTTTAATGTTAAAAGTAAAAATAATAAAAATTGGCTCTCTCAATTTTGTAAAATTATTTTTATTAAAAATATTTTATTTTTTTGAAAAATAAATTTCAAATATAATAAAATGTATTAAAAATTCAATATTTCCAAATTATAATTAAAGCAGACCTCTGCATGGATACGGATAATATCCGGTTGCCCGCGGATATATCCGGATAAGGCCCAAATACTCAGAATGTGCAATTTTTTATGAGTTTTTTGGTTGAGTTTGTTTGTTTTTTAGTTGTTCTGAGTTTGTTCCGTTACAATACAGTTATTAACACATTTTTAAAACCATTTTTTAATTTAAAGGAAACTGACATTTTGAAAAAACAGATATATGCGAGGATATCTGCTATCCGTATAAATTTTTATCAGGAATTTGTATAAGAAATAGGTTGAAATAATTTTAGAAGATTAGTACAGGTATCAAATAAATTATTCGAATATGAAAAAAGTTAATTATTAATTTCATCTCATTAACGTTGGCAATATCCGGTTGGAAAGAAAAGAAATTAGAAAGAAAAAAGGATTTTTGGAAAGAAAAGAAAGTTTTTTAATTTAAATTCCATTTACACAATTTATAGTTTATTACATTTTTCTGTTTTACAGACAGAACAACCATAGTATTGTATATTATTTTTTTCGCAATAATTAGCATCATTTGTGCATCCTAAAAAGAATTAATTGTGTAAAAAATAATTAAAAATAATTTTATTAAATTAAATTTAGCTATAAATTTTTGAGGCTGTCTTAAAAATTTGAAAATTTTTGTTAAGTAAAATTAAACAAAAATAATTTAGGATGTTTTATTAATTTAAAACTCTAACTACCTTGACCCTCAAAAGTTTTCATGCAATATTCACCTTTACAAGTTGTTGTTTTATATGGTTTAAGTGGTCCATTCGGCCATATAGTTTTAAAGCATTCAAGTGAATTTGATTTACCTTATATTTTTAAATTTAGATAAAATATAAGAAAAAAAATTTCTTAGGGTTATTTATAGTTTGTAAGTAGTAGAGTTGGCCGGTATCAGAATCCCGATCGGGATCGGGCGGGATTATCCCGATTTCTTTGAATCCCGATCCCGATTATGCTGATCCCTAGCCCTAAAGATAAATCCTGTATCGGGATTTGCATACTCTCTAAAGTTTGACTATCTACCTGAAAAGGTAACAAATATGATAATAAAGGCAACAAAATAAAGATTAGATTTTATAGCCATGTTTTCTTATTTTTTAAATTTATCTAGAATTAATAAAAGATTTAATTAAATTTTAATTAAAATTTCCGAAAGATGCGTTCATCAAACTTAAAGATAATTTAGAAATAAGGAAATTATAGATATAAAAAAATTAATTTAATTAATTATAAAATAATAATTCAAATAATTTGCTTTTATATTATAATCGTTGGAATTGTAATTATAAAGTCACAAATAAAATATAAAATTAAAATTCTTAATTTATGTAAAAATTATTAATAAAAAGATTAAAAATTAAAAATCTCTATTATTTTTCTATAATTTAATTCTAATTTAGTGTTTTTACGCAATGAATTTTTAATAATTTTTGTGTTTGTTTGAACAGATTCTAATTTTCCAAACATCAATTTAAAAAATAAAAAATGTTCGGTATATTTTAAGAGAAAATTAATTTTTTTTATTTGAATAAAATTTAAAAAATTTAATTTTATCACATGCTTTCTTAAAAAATTCTTCAGATTTATTTATTATAGTTTTTCTTATAAGTCGATAAAATATATACTATAATTCTGAGAAATATTTTATTAAATATTTCTCAATTAAAACACTTCAATTTTATAAACCCGTCGTTATTAAAAAGAATTGTTCAGCACAAGGAGGTAAAAAATTCAGAATCCGTGGTTTTAATTGAAACTGGCCGTAAAAGTTATGTGTTCCAAAATTCTCTAAATTTTTGTCCGCGGCGCTGAAAAAAAAAGAAATCTGGCTATTAGCCTTGCAAAATTTTCGCCTGCTGCGCTAATTGGAGAAGTTATGTAATGCAACACCTTCCTGTTGATCCATGGGAGGAGGATATCAATGTTATGCATGGATAACAGCTGGATTGTTAATAAAAGTTTAAAAAATAGAATGGCTCTCTTTCCAGTTCCTCGTGTCTAAAATATTTGAAATCTTTTCATTAACCAGTTTTGGAATTCGCTCCACGAGTTGTTCTTATTTTAAGATTGAAAAAGAATTTAGGAAATAAATTAAAATATTTTTGATTTACTATCAGATTAGTGATATTTATTATCATTTACCAGTTCGATTATTTAATTTTTAAATTATTTTGCAAATTATTTATCGTTAGAATTTATAGTAAACTTAATTAGTATTAATATTCTCAAATATTTATTATTCATTTATTTATTTATATATTCTTCTTCTTTTTTATCACTTCATTCTTTATTCTGTTCAAAACTAAAAGAGAATATTTTAAGGAAAATATTAAAAATTATCTCAAATCCTCAAGAATTATGTTGAGTATTTTGTTTAAAGTAAATTATTTATTTTTAACCTTATTAAGTGCATACGCAAAATTCAACCGCCGCAAGCAAATCGTTTTTACAACCAGCCAAGTCACAACCAACCAAAGCTGTAAGAGACAATAAACAGTCCTTATATTTGCAAACAAAGTCGCAGGCTTTATTATTACTTCCAGTAACAGCAGTCATGCTTATAAGAAGGAAAATAATTCCAAAACTAACTTGTTCATTTTTAACTAAAATTTTAAATTAAACCAGGGCATCGATATCTGCGGATTTTTCTTCATTTTACGGTTTTTTGATTGGTCGATGAGGATTATTTTTAAAAAATGCGGATTTGCGGATTTTTGTGGTCTTTTGAAGATTATGAGGATTTTTTTCTATCTTTTTGTAGTTTTTAGGATAAAATGTCATTTTTTGGCTTAAGGATCCTCCAAAATCCGCAAAATTTTCGCCTGCGGCGCCCTGGTATAAAATGTCATTATTTTTCCGCTAAGACCTCCTAAAATCCTCAAACTTTCCGCCTGCGTTGCTGAAAATTGCGGATTCTTAAGAATTTGAGATCAAAGCCCTGAATTAAAAATCAAATTAAGCAAAACTAAATTATAGTAAATGAAACAATCAAATTTTTTATAATTTGATATTAAAGTATATTGGAATATTTATGATATTTAGTATTTTTAAATGATAACTTTCTTTAAAATTCCCAACTATTTATATCCCAATCTCTGACTAAACTTTAACAATAACAATTTTAAAAATTGATGTAAATATTTTTGAATTTCAAAAATAATAATCAAAAAACATTTACATACTATTTTTATTGCCAAAAAATTTAAATTTTTATCATATTATTTCTAAAAAACAATCTAATATTTATTGACCAGATCAAAATAAATTATCCATATAAATATACTTTTAAGTGTAAATATTTTTAAAATTTATCACCCAAAAAACTTAAAATAGTAATCTATTTTTGTATCAATTCAGATAATTTGTATATATTTATGATATCATTTAAAAAATAATTTTTGGAAAATATTTTTTAAAAAATTCTTTAAAAAATAATAAAACAAAATAAAAGTCATTTAATTTATGTTTACTTTTCTATAAGATACGGATACTTAAAAATCTTTGTATATTAGTTTTAAGAAACAAAATTTAAATAATTTTTCATGGGAGCTCGAACTTTCTCACAATTTGGATGTTTAATAAACAAAAATTGTCAAAAAAATTCAGTTTATTATATAAAATTTAGGTATTCTTGTCTTACTTCTCGCTTGTCTCTTTCCTTGTTTTTGATTTCTAATTTCCATTTAAGTTTACAGAATTGTCAAAGGCAATTAATACATAAAAATATTGGAATATAATTTTGTATAAAATTATATCGAAAAACTAATCGTATATTTGGGCTTCACTCGACGAATTGTATTTGCACCCGTATATTTATAAAATAAAAATCTGGACCATATTAATTAGTAAATTAATGAATAGTAAAGGTTAGTAATTTAAAGTTTAGAATAACCAATTTAATTTATTTTCTCTGTAAAGTATTTAATAAAAAAAACTTTTTCTTATAGGACGTCAACTAAATAAATATTTAAGTACTTTTTACAAAATATAAACTATTTTTTTCTAAATTAACAAAAATAATTTGTTCTGTGCTAATCTTAAGGTTGTTAAAAATTTTTAGTGAAGAAATAGTTTTTGATTTTTGGCGAATAAATAAATATGAGGAAAAATCTAGAGAAAGTAGGCTATAATATTTGTGTCGAATGGCCTTCAATTTTAATTAATTGAGCGATTTTAAATTTTTTTCAAAATTTCTCTTTAATCTACATAATTTGTTGTTTGTTGTATTTGTTTTCATGATGAAAAATTAAAAAATTTTACACAAGATTTTGGGTATATAAATAATTGGAAAGTTTTTAATAATTTAAAATATTCCTAAGAAATTTTCTTTCATTTAATTCTCCTTATAATTAATTTATTTTAAATATTTTCCAAGAAAAAATTTTTAAGAATGAAAATTTTTATGACATTTTTTCTGCTGACATTATTATTAGTTGCTGTATCTCATGGAACTGAAATGGGGTTAGAAATTTCAAAGGGAATTCAAGAAACTGAAGAAATAAAGGGCGTAAATGGAAAAATACCACAGTAAGTTTAATATACCTAATTTTTTATAAATTACAGAATTTAATTGAAACAACAACATTAGATCAGGGTTGCGTCGTAATTACGAATTTTACTGAAATCTGCTTTCTAACTAGTTTTATCGTTGCCTAAAATTGCCTATTTTAACTTTTTCTGGCAAAATGCCATATTTTGCCTTTTTTCAGCCTATTTTGCATATTTTTACTAAAATTTGCGAATTTTTGGACATTTTTTGAGAAAATTCTTGTCTAAAAAATTTTTTTCTGGTAAAATTTTCCAAAAAATTTTTTTCAAAAAATTTTTTTGTGAAAAATTTTCTTCTGAAAAATTTGTCAAATTATTTTTGAAAACAAAATATTTAATATAAATTAATTTATATGTAATTCTGATCGTTAAAATTAATTTATTTAACATTTTATTGCTTAGAATTATCTGTTTTGATAACATTTATTCAATTTAAATCAGAAAATCTCGAAAAATCCTGCCTATTTTGCCTTGTTTTTCGGATTTTAGTGCCTATTTTGGCAGTTTTTTAATGCCTATATAGGCGCCTATTTTTAGCTTTATCGTGCCTAAAAATCCTGGCTCTAATTATTAATCATAAACATAGACAAATTATTTAATTTAAACTCTTAAATAAAAGTCGGTTGAAAGACATTCAGTTGTGAAAAAACATTCAGTTCAATTTCACATTGTGGGAACGTTTAGTCGGGGGGTCATTGGTGAACGCAAGAGAATTTCAAAAAACGCAAGAAAGCAAGAATAAAAATTATTTAACCAAAACAAGTGTTTGAACCTTGTACCATAACACTTACGAGAAAAAATTAGAAAAGTACAATGCGAGTACGAAAAAACTGTGTTAACGATCAAAACTAGAATTACCGTATTTCCTGAAATAGTACTCCCCCTTGAATTAGTACTCCTCCCACAAATAATACTCCCCTTTGGAGGAGGGTTGAAAAATAGTACTCCCGTGAGTACTATTATCGGAAATACGTTATGTTTATAAAAAAGTTGAAATTTTTTCATGGGGAAACTAAATAATTTTAGTAACATAATCTGGTGATTGAAATGAAATCTCAATAAATTTGATTGAATCTGTTTATCTTCTTGAAGCCTGTAGTAACGGAATTTGACATTTCATTCACATTTATTTCAACATTTCCTTCAACAGATTTTCCTTCAGAAATAAGCTCTTTAAGTCTATTTTTAATAAATGTGTGTGTTTCCAAAAAGCTTCAGCATTGTTTCCTCGTAATGTCATTAAATTCATGCCTGACAAAATGCATTTATCGAAACGGCAACTTTTGCATTTTAAAGAACCTTCAAATTTTAAATAAAAATTTATTTTTTATTATTTATTTGTTCACCTTTTGAAACATCACATCCCCCATTATTTTTACATTTAATAATATTTTTATTGGAAATACAACGACGAAAAAAGTGTTTACAACCTGATAATATGTTTTTAAAAAATTAGTTAAGTTTAAACTTTAAGATGTATATTAACTAGATTTAGACAAGAAATTAAAGAAATTATAGGTTTTATCAAGTCTGGATGCTTATTTTAAATTCAAACTTGATAAACCTGAAGCATTTTTTATTTAATATAAGTTCTAGGTTTGATTATTGATAAACTTTGTTAAACCTTATAAACCTAAATCTAAGGGTACTTTATTATTATAATATCCCCCCCCCCCCCCTATTTGGGTCTCAGATTAATTTTCCTTTTTTTCTGTTTATTTTTCTTCTTCTAACTTTTTCTCCTTACAAATTAGCTACATATAATTTTTGAGGAAAAGAATAATTGACATTAAAAAATGAAAATTAATCTGACAAATCTATTTTTAATATCTTAACATTAAAGTTAAGTCTTAAAGTTTATCCAAATTTTAAGCATAAATATTTTTCAATTTTATAATTAATTTACCATCACAACACATAGCATTATAAAATACATATCCACTTGCTATATGTCCACACACAATACAATTTGTTGGAAATGCACGTTTTTTCCAACAAATTTTAGAAACAGAAGATTTTACAGTCAATTCTTCATTAAATTCCTTAGTTTCTTTTTCCTTATCATTACTAGTATATTTTAGTGTATCTACAGAGGATTCACTATTTGTTTTGTTAATATTTCCTTTTTCTGATATTTCAGAATTTGAGTTATTGAAGAAATCAGACATTTTATATTCTCTAAAAAATATTTTTTTAATTTTTAGAGAATCTCACAGATTTAAGTTTGGGTTTTAATTTAGTTTAGTTATTTAAAAACTTGTTTTGGATATAGTTACCGTATATCTTTTAATAACTACCCTGGGTAATTATTGTTTCGACCTTCCGCTGGATGGGGTAATTAACTGAGGGAGGGTAATTATACGAGGCTGTGTTTAGGGCATTTGTTGGGGAGTAATTATTGTTTCAATTCATCGCTGGATGGGGTAGAAGTGGGGTAATTATTCGAGGGATGGCAATTAATACATATACGGTATATGTTAACAGACTTAAAAAAACTGTTAAAATTATTTAATATTTTAAATTAATTAGTATTTATTTAATCAGTATTAAAATTTTGGATTTAAAAACCCCCAAAATAAATTTATATATGTATAAATTTCTTTAAGGTATATAAATTATTGACAAATCACGGCAGTCGAGAGAGAAAGTCTAAATTGATTAGTGCATTTATTCATTGGTTAAGACTGCTATTTTTGATTTTTGTGTGTAAATTTGTGTATATGTATAATCTTGTGAATTTTCTAATTGATCACGGCACCCTCTCAGATAGCGCAATTAAACTCGGTTTTTTTAGGAAAAAGTTTTTGCTTTTTAGATTCTTCAGAAAAAATCTTTTACAATAACATTTACTGTTGTTCAAACAACATTTGATTTTTAATATATTTAAACTAGGGTGGAAGCTCCAAGGACTTGTTCGGTAAATATCTATGCTGCTCCATTTATTTATCCAGTATCGTTTGCATTTTATGCTAACATTAAGAAACCTAGTGTAATTAAACGAATTACACGTAACCAAGTCAGTTTATTGAGACGAAGCAGCAATAAGAATTACCAATCAAAGTTTTAAAATAGGGCAAAACTTTTCCTAAAAACAGAGTGTAATTAGGCTATCTGAGAAGGTGGCGTTTCAATTATTTGATAGTTCAATTATCTGATTTATTAAATTATTTTGCAAATTATTTATCGTTAGAATTTATAGTAAACTTAATTAGTATTAATATTCTCAAATATTTATTATTCATGTATTTATTTATATATTCTTCCACTTTTTATCACTTCATTCTTTATTCTGTTCAAAACTAAAAGAGAATATTTTAAGGAAAATATTAAAAATTATCTCAAATCCTCAAGAATTATGTTGACTATTTTGTTTAAAGTAAATTATATTTATTTTTAACCTTATTAAGGGCATACACAAAAAGCAACCGCCGCAAGCAAATCGTTTTTATGACCAGCCAAGTCACAACCAACCAAAGCTGTAAGAGACAATAAACAGTCCTTATATTTGCAAACAAAGTCGCAGGCTTTATTATTACTTCCAGTAACAGCAGTCATGCTTATAAGAAGGAAAATAATTCCGAAAACTAACTTGTTCATTTTTAACTAAAATTTTAAATTAAACCAGGGCATCGATTTCTGCGGATTTTTCTTCATTTTGTGGTTTTTTGATAGGGCGATGAGGATTATTTTTAAAAATGCGGATTTGCGGATTTTTGTGGTCTTTTGAAGATTATGAGGATTTTTTCTATCTTTTTGTAGTCTTTAGGATAAAATGTCATTTTTTGGCTTAAGGATCTTCCAAAATCCGCAAAATTTTCGCCTGCGGCGCTGAAAAGGACGATATTTGGCTTAAGAATCCTCCAAAATTCTCAAAATTTTCGCCTGCGGCGCAAAAAAAGAAGATTTTTCGAGTAAACAATTCACTATAACTAGGGATGGTGAAAGCATTGGCTCAAGTCAGCTGTAATTTTTCATTTAATTATTCGGATTTTAATAAGATAGTCATTAGTAGTGAAAAAAATAGCTCAATTCAATTGTTGAAGTCAAAAAATATCACGCATAAAGTGATTTTAATTCAATTTTTTGTGTTTGATAATTTTTTGCGGATTTTTCATATCAAATGCGGATTTTTTCGATCAAAATTGCGGATTTTATAAAATTCGAGATCGAAGCCCTGGTATAAAATGTCATTATTTTTCCGCTAAGACCTCCTAAAATCCTCAAACTTTCCGCCTGCGTTGCTGAAAATTGCGGATTCTTAAAAATTCGAGATCGAAGCCCTGAATTAAAAATCAAATTAAGCAAAACTAAATTATAGTAAATGAAACAATCAAATTTTTATAATTTGATATTAAAATATATTGGAATATTTATGATATTTAGTATTTTTAAATGATAACTTTCTTTAAAATTCCCAACTATTTATATCCCAATCTCTGACTAAACTTTAACAATAACAATTTTAAAAATTGATGTAAATATTTTTGAATTTCATAAATAATAATCAAAAAACATTTACATACTATTTTTATTGCCAAAAATTTAAATTTTTATCATATTATTTCTAAAAAACAATCTAATATTTATTGACCAGATCAAAATAAATTATCCATATAAATATACTTTTAAGTGTAAATATTTTTAAAATTTATCACCCAAAAAACTTAAAATAGTAATCTATTTTTGTATCAATTCAGATAATTTGTATATATTTATGATATCATTTAAAAAATTATTTTTGGAAAATATTTTTTAAAAATTCTTTAAAAAATAATAAATCAAAATAAAAGTCATTAAATTTATGTTTACTTTTCTATAAGATACGGATACTTAAAAATCTTTGTATATTAGTTTTAAGAAACAAAATTTAAATAATTTTTCATGGGAGCTCGAACTTTCTCACAATTTGGATGTTTAATAAACAAAAATTGTCAAAAAATTCAGTTTATTATATAAAATTTAGGTATTCTTGTCTTACTTCTCGCTTGTCTCTTTCCTTGTTTTTGATTTCTAATTTCCATTTAAGTTTACAGAATTGTCAAAGGCAATTAATACATAAAAATATTGGAATATAATTTTGTATAAAATTATATCGAAAAACTAATCGTATATTTGGGCTTCACTCGACGAATTGTATTTGCACCCGTATATTTATAAAATAAAAATCTGGACCATATTAATTAGTAAATTAATGAATAGTAAAGGTTAGTAATTTAAAGTTTAGAATAACCAATTTAATTTATTTTCTCTGTAAAGTATTTAATAAAAAAAACTTTTTCTTATAGGACGTCAACTAAATAAATATTTAAGTACTTTTTACAAAATATAAACTATTTTTTTCTAAATTAACAAAAATAATTTGTTCTGTGCTAATCTTAAGGTTGTTAAAAATTTTTAGTGAAGAAATAGTTTTTGATTTTTGGCGAATAAATAAATATGAGGAAAAATCTAGAGAAAGTAGGCTATAATATTTGTGTCGAATGGCCTTCAATTTTAATTAATTGAGCGATTTTAAATTTTTTTCAAAATTTCTCTTTAATCTACATAATTTGTTGTTTTGTTGTATTTGTTTTCATGATGAAAAATTAAAAAATTTTACACAAGATTTTGGGTATATAAATAATTGGAAAGTTTTTAATAATTTAAAATATTCCTAAGAAATTTTCTTTCATTTAATTCTCCTTATAATTAATTTATTTTAAATATTTTCCAAGAAAAAATTTTTAAGAATGAAAATTTTTATGACATTTTTTCTGCTGACATTATTATTAGTTGCTGTATCTCATGGAACTGAAATGGGGTTAGAAATTTCAAAGGGAATTCAAGAAACTGAAGAAATAAAGGGCGTAAATGGAAAAATACCACAGTAAGTTTAATATACCTAATTTTTTATAAATTACAGAATTTAATTGAAACAACAACATTAGATCAGGGTTGCGTCGTAATTACGAATTTTACTGAAATCTGCTTTCTAACTAGTTTTATCGTTGCCTAAAATTGCCTATTTTAACTTTTTCTGGCAAAATGCCATATTTTGCCTTTTTTCAGCCTATTTTGCATATTTTTACTAAAATTTGCGAATTTTTGGACATTTTTTGAGAAAATTCTTGTCTAAAAAATTTTTTTCTGGTAAAATTTTCCAAAAAATTTTTTTCAAAAAATTTTTTTGTGAAAAAATTTTCTTCTGAAAAATTTGTCAAATTATTTTTGAAAACAAAATATTTAATATAAATTAATTTATATGTAATTCTGATCGTTAAAATTAATTTATTTAACATTTTATTGCTTAGAATTATCTGTTTTGATAACATTTATTCAATTTAAATCAGAAAATCTCGAAAAAATCCTGCCTATTTTGCCTTGTTTTTCGGATTTTAGTGCCTATTTTGGCAGTTTTTTAATGCCTATATAGGCGCCTATTTTTAGCTTTATCGTGCCTAAAAATCCTGGCTCTAATTATTAATCATAAACATAGACAAATTATTTAATTTAAACTCTTAAATAAAAGTCGGTTGAAAGACATTCAGTTGTGAAAAAACATTCAGTTCAATTTCACATTGTGGGAACGTTTAGTCGGGGGGTCATTGGTGAACGCAAGAGAATTTCAAAAAACGCAAGAAAGCAAGAATAAAAATTATTTAACCAAAACAAGTGTTTGAACCTTGTACCATAACACTTACGAGAAAAAATTAGAAAAGTACAATGCGAGTACGAAAAAACTGTGTTAACGATCAAAACTAGAATTACCGTATTTCCTGAAATAGTACTCCCCCTTGAATTAGTACTCCTCCCACAAATAATACTCCTTTGGAGGAGGGTTGAAAAATAGTACTCCCGTGAGTACTATTATCGGAAATACGTTATGTTTATAAAAAAGTTGAAATTTTTTCATGGGGAAACTAAATAATTTTAGTAACATAATCTGGTGATTGAAATGAAATCTCAATAAATTTGATTGAATCTGTTTATCTTCTTGAAGCCTGTAGTAACGGAATTTGACATTTCATTCACATTTATTTCAACATTTCCTTCAACAGATTTTCCTTCAGAAATAAGCTCTTTAAGTCTATTTTTAATAAATGTGTGTGTTTCCAAAAAAGCTTCAGCATTGTTTCCTCGTAATGTCATTAAATTCATGCCTGACAAAATGCATTTATCGAAACGGCAACTTTTGCATTTTTAAAGAACCTTCAAATTTTAAATAAAAATTTATTTTTTATTATTTATTTGTTCACCTTTTGAAACATCACATCCCCCATTATTTTTACATTTAATAATATTTTTATTGGAAATACAACGACGAAAAAAGTGTTTGCAACCTGATAATATGTTTTTTAAAAAATTAGTTAAGCTTAAACTAGAGATGTATATTAACTAGATTTAGACAAGAAATTAAAGAAATTATAGGTTTTATCAAGTCTGGATGCTTATTTTAAATTCAAACTTTATAAACCTGAAGCATTTTTTATTTAATATAAGTTCTAGGTTTGATTATTGATAAACTTTGTTAAACCTTATAAACCTAAATCTAAGGGTACTTTATTATTATAATATCCCACCCCCACCCGTATTTGGGTCTCAGATTAATTTTCCTTTTTTACTGTTAATTTTGCTTCTTCTAACTTTTGCTCCTTACAAATTAGCTACATATAATTTTTGAGGAAAAGAATAATTGACATTAAAAAATGAAAATTAATCTGACAAATCTATTTTTAATATCTTAACATTAAAGTTAAGTCTTAAAGTTTATCCAAATTTTAAGCATAAATATTTTTCAATTTTATAATTAATTTACCATCACAACACATAGCATTATAAAATACATATCCACTTGCTATATGTCCACACACAATACAATTTGTTGGAAATGCACGTTTTTTCCAACAAATTTTAGAAACAGAAGAATTTACAGTCAATTCTTCATTAAATTCCTTAGTTTCTTTTTCCTTATCATTACTAGTATATTTTAGTGTATCTACAGAGGATTCACTATTTGTTTTGTTAATATTTCCTTTTTCTGATATTTCAGAATTTGAGTTATTGAAGAAATCAGACATTTTATATTCTCTAAAAAATATTTTTTTAATTTTTAGAGAATCTCACAGATTTAAGTTTGGGTTTTAATTTAGTTTAGTTATTTAAAAACTTGTTTTGGATATAGTTACCGTATATCTTTTAATAACTACCCTGGGTAATTATTGTTTCGACCATCCGCTGGATGGGGTAATTAACTGAGGGAGGGTAATTATACGAGGCTGTGTTTAGGGCATTTGTTGGGGAGTAATTATTGTTTCAATTCATCGCTGGATGGGGTAGAAGTGGGGTAATTATTCGAGGGATGGCAATTAATACATATACGGTATATGTTAACAGACTTAAAAAACTGTTAAAATTATTTAATATTTTAAATTAATTAGTATTTATTTAATCAGTATTAAAATTTTGGATTTAAAAACCCCCAAAATAAATTTATATATGTATAAATTTCTTTAAGGTATATAAATTATTGACAAATCACGGCAGTCGAGAGAGACTGTCTAAATTGATTAGTGCATTTATTCATTGGTTAAGACTGCTATTTTTGATTTTTGTGAAAATTTGTGTATATGTATAATCTTGTGAATTTTCTAATAGATCACGTCACCCTCTCAGATAGCGCAATTAAACTCGGTTTTTTTAGGAAAAGTTTTTGCTTTTTAGATTCTTCAGAAAAAATCTTTTACAATAACATTTACTGTTGTTATTTGATTTTTAATAACCTTAAACTTGGAAAAAAATAAATTTAAACCCAACCATGCATTTCTTTTGCCTTATGAACAGGGGATGATTTCTGCTAAAGATCCTGTTCCTATTTTCAACTATCCGTATCTTTTACAAAAATAAACAATTAAATGACCTTTATTTTGATTTATTATTTTTTAAAGAATTTTTTAAAAAATATTTTCCAAAAAATTATTTTTTAAATGATATCATAAATATATACAAATTATCTGAATTGATACAAAAATAGATTACTATTTTAAGTTTTTTGGATGATAAATTTTAAAAATATTTACACTTAAAAGTATATTTATATGGATAATTTATTTTGATCTGGTCAATAAATATTAGATTGTTTTTTAGAAATAATATGATAAAAATTTAAATTTTTTGGCAATAAAAATAGTATGTAAATGTTTTTTGATTATTATTTATGAAATTCAAAAATATTTACATCAATTTTTAAAATTGTTATTGTTAAAGTTTAGTCAGAGATTGGGATATAAATAGTTGGGAATTTTAAAGAAAGTTATCATTTAAAAATACTAAATATCATAAATATTCCAATATACTTTAATATCAAATTATAAAAAATTTGATTGTTTCAGTTACTATAATTTAGTTTTGCTTAATTTGATTTTTAATTCAGGGCTTTGATCTCAAATTCTTAAAAATCCGCAATTTTGACCTAAAAATCCGCATTATATATCGAAAATCCGCAAAAAATTATCAAACACAAAAATTGAATTAAAATCACTTTATGCGTTATATTTCTTACTTCAACAATTGAATTGAGCTATTTTTTTCACTACTAATGACTATCTTATTAAAATCCGAATAATTAAATGAAAAATTACAGCTGACTTGAGCCAATGCGTTCACCATTCCTAGTTATAGTGAATTGTTTACTCGAAAAATCTTCTTTTTTTTGCGCCGCAGGCGAAAATTTTGAGAATTTTGGAGGATCCTTAAGCCAAATATCGTCCTTTTTCAGCGCCGCAGGCGAAAATTTTGCGGATTTTGGAAGATCCTTAAGCCAAAAAATGACATTTTATCCTAAAGACTACAAAAAGATAGAAAAAATCCTCATAATCTTCAAAGACCACAAAAATCCGCAAATCCGCATTTTTAAAAATAATCCTCATCGCCCTATCAAAAAACCACAAAATGAAGAAAAATCCGCAGAAATCGATGCCCTGGTTTAATTTAAAATTTTAGTTAAAAATGAACAAGTTAGTTTTCGGAATTATTTTCCTTCTTATAAGCATGACTGCTGTTACTGGAAGTAATAATAAAGCCTGCGACTTTGTTTGCAAATATAAGGACTGTTTATTGTCTCTTACAGCTTTGGTTGGTTGTGACTTGGCTGGTTGTAAAAACGATTTGCTTGCGGCGGTTGCTTTTTGTGTATGCCCTTAATAAGGTTAAAAATAAATAATTTACTTTAAACAAAATAGTCAACATAATTCTTGAGGATTTGAGATAATTTTTAATATTTTCCTTAAAATATTCTCTTTTAGTTTTGAACAGAATAAAGAATGAAGTGATAAAAAGTGGAAGAATATATAAATAAATAAATGAATAATAAATATTTGAGAATATTAATACTAATTAAGTTTATTAAACTATAAATTCTAACGATAAATAATTTGCAAAATAATTTAATAATTCAGATAATTGAACTATCAAATAATTGAAACGCCACCTTCTCAGATAGCCTAATTACACTCTGTTTTTAGGAAAAGTTTTGCCCTATTTTAAAACTTTGATTGGTAATTCTTATTGCTGCTTCGTCTCAATAAACTGACTTGGTTACGTGTAATTCGTTTAATTACACTAGGTTTCTTAATGTTAGCATAAAATGCAACCGATACTGGATAAATAAATGGAGCAGCATAGATATTTACCGAACAAGTCCTTGGAGCTTCCACCCTAGTTTAAATATATTAAAAATCAAATGTTGTTTGAACAACAGTAAATGTTATTGTAAAAGATTTTTTCTGAAGAATCTAAAAAGCAAAAACTTTTCCTAAAAAAACCGAGTTTAATTGCGCTATCTGAGAGGGTGCCGTGATCAATTAGAAAATTCACAAGATTATACATATACACAAATTTACACAAAAATCAAAAATAGCAGTCTTAACCAATGAATAAATGCACTAATCAATTTAGACTTTCTCTCTCGACTGCCGTGATTTGTCAATAATTTATATACCTTAAAGAAATTTATATATAAATTTATTTTGGGGGTTTTTAAATCCAAAATTTTAATACTGATTAAATAAATACTAATTAATTTAAAATATTAAATAATTTAAACAGTTTTTTTAAGTCTGTTAACATATACCGTATATGTATTAATTGCCATCCCTCGAATAATTACCCCACTTCTACCCCATCCAGCGATGAATTGAAACAATAATTACTCCCCAACAAATGCCCTAAACACAGCCTCGTATAATTACCCTCCCTCAGTTAATTACCCCATCCAGCGGATGGTCGAAACAATAATTACCCAGGGTAGTTATTAAAAGATATACGGTAACTATATCCAAAACAAGTTTTTAAATAACTAAACTAAATTAAAACCCAAACTTAAATCTGTGAGATTCTCTAAAAATTAAAAAAATATTTTTTAGAGAATATAAAATGTCTGATTTCTTCAATAACTCAAATTCTGAAATATCAGAAAAAGGAAATATTAACAAAACAAATAGTGAATCCTCTGTAGATACACTAAAATATACTAGTAATGATAAGGAAAAAGAAACTAAGGAATTTAATGAAGAATTGACTGTAAATTCTTCTGTTTCTAAAATTTGTTGGAAAAAACGTGCATTTCCAACAAATTGTATTGTGTGTGGACATATAGCAAGTGGATATGTATTTTATAATGCTATGTGTTGTGATGGTAAATTAATTATAAAATTGAAAAATATTTATGCTTAAAATTTGGATAAACTTTAAGACTTAACTTTAATGTTAAAATATTAAAAATAGATTTGTCAGATTAATTTTCATTTTTTAATGTCAATTATTCTTTTCCTCAAAAATTATATGTAGCTAATTTGTAAGGAGCAAAAGTTAGAAGAAGCAAAATTAACAGTAAAAAAGGAAAATTAATCTGAGACCCAAATACGGGTGGGGGTGGGATATTATAATAATAAAGTACCCTTAGATTTAGGTTTATAAGGTTTAACAAAGTTTATCAATAATCAAACCTAGAACTTATATTAAATAAAAATGCTTCAGGTTTATAAAGTTTGAATTTAAAATAAGCATCCAGACTTGATAAAACCTATAATTTCTTTAATTTCTTGTCTAAATCTAGTTAATATACATCTCTAGTTTAAGCTTAACTAATTTTTTAAAAAACATATTATCAGGTTGTAAACACTTTTTTCGTCGTTGTATTTCCAATAAAAATATTATTAAATGTAAAAATAATGGGGGATGTGATGTTTCAAAAGGTGAACAAATAAATAATAAAAAATAAATTTTTATTTAAAATTTGAAGGTTCTTTAAAATGCAAAAGTTGCCGTTTCGATAAATGCATTTTGTCAGGCATGAATTTAATGACATTACGAGGAAACAATGCTGAAGCTTTTTTGGAAACACACACATTTATTAAAAATAGATTTAAAGAGCTTATTTCTGAAGGAAAATCTGTTGAAGGAAATGTTGAAATAAATGTGAATGAAATGTCAAATTCCGTTACTACAGGCTTCAAGAAGATAAACAGATTCAATCAAATTTATTGAGATTTCATTTCAATCACCAGATTATGTTACTACCCATGTATTTAATGTGGTGGTCATCATTAAAAATTTTAACCTTTTTAAAATTTTATTTGTCTTTAGTCTTTTGTTTCAATATTATATTCTTATAACAATTTGTAATTCAAATTTTTTCAAATTTTTTTCAAGTTTAAAAAGAATTTATTTAAAAAATTTATCCAAAAAACGATTTTTAAAGTATAAATTAGTCTCTTTATTATTTTTTCTTTTGAAGCATAAAAAAGGTAGTAAACATTTTTATCTACATAGTTATCAGGGCTGTGCGTCATGGCGGTTTGGCGTCGTTTTTGGCCGATTTTAACGGTTGGCGTGATTTGAAAATTTGAAAAATTGGCGTTTGGCGCGCCACTCGAAAACTGATATGTTATTTTTTCTTCATCTTAGGCCGACAATAGGTAAATATTGAAGAAGTTGATGCATATTCAAACCTATTTGTGACATCTGAATGATTTATAACGGATAATGCAGTCATATTTTTGGTTTGCAAATATTCATTAATAATTTATTTAATCATTAATAAAACCATTGTTCTCAATTGGATATCATTATAAGATAACCCACTTGTAATTTATATAAATTTAATAGATTTTCTTGTAATTTATACAAAATTCCAGTTATCCAATAAATTTTAAATTTCTATAAAAAAATTTTTTTAATATTATTATATCTTCATTATTATCTCTCCAATATTTTTATAATAAAATAAAAAGAATAACATTTTTTCACTCTTGAATGAATATTAAAATGCACATGCTTAAGCAAAAACTTTTTTCATTGATAGGAAAATTTTTCACTTTTTTCGATAACATTTCCCTTCACACATCTTTTTTTAAAACAATTTTTTAAATATAGCAAAAGAAAGGGGGAAAAATACTATACCGTAAAAACTGTATTAATTACCCTGGGTAATTATTGTTTCGATCTCTCACTGGAGGGGGTAATAAAAGCAGGTGGGGTAATTATTTGAGGGAGGGCAATTATTATTTCGACCTATAAATTTTTTATTTTATCATAGAGATATGAACAGTAATATACAATATGTTGCCGAATATAGAGATAAATATTTAATTTTTACAGTTATTTTATATTCCCTTAATATATTCACATAGTAAAGCAGCTGGGCTATAGCTATTTCTCTCCTTTAGCTAGTGCAAAAGGTTATTCGGCGGCTGGGAGCGAACCAGCATCTTCAGTAGACCGGACTGATGTGTTAGCCATTACACCACGCCGCCTACTGCTCAGCCTTAGGAAATTAATAGCTATATGCTTTACACCTCCATCCCCAGGGAAGACTGTCCCTAGTCTTCTTATCTGCCCTCTTCCCGCTTTTTCTCTCATCTGCGGGGTAAACTAAATCATCGCCTTCTCTGGCGGAATTTCCTTTCTCTAACCCAGGGCCTATGGGATGGATCGTCATTCGTTCAGCGTTCGCTGAACCATCCGGTGCTACCAGTAAAGCAGCTGGGCTATAGCTATTTCTCTCCTTTAGCTAGTGCAAAAGGTTATTCGGCGGCTGGGAGCGAACCAGCATCTTCAGTAGACCGGACTGATGTGTTAGCCATTACACCACGCCGCCTACTGCTCAGCCTTAGGAAATTAATAGCTATATGCTTTACAACATATTTTGCACCCCAGGATGGTGCAATAACACCAATGCTTCCATCCTGGGAAATATAAAGACGATGATCATGTATACAACTTGATTTCTATTTAGGGAATATACTCTACATTCTCTAAATATCTTTTATATAATGTGCCTAAAAGTGGTGCCATACCAACAATAATTCCGTTTTGGGATATATAAAATCTCCTAGTCAATCGCAAATTATGAGTTAGAGGCTCCCCTCTTGACTCAAATCCCTCTTGACTCAAACAAATCTCCCGATATATTCCCCAAATCCTTTTAATCTCCGGATTCTTTTCTACCTATATTATCCTTAAAATTTATAACGATTTTTTAACAATTTCTTTTAATTAGTGTATGAAAAAATAGGGGGCAATTGTTTGAGGGAGGGCAATTATTGTTTAGATCTCCCTCTACATGGGGTATTTAATACAGGTGGGGTAATTAATTCAGGGAGGGACATTAATACAGTTTTTACGGTATGTATCTTATAAGTAGGGATCGGATTTTTAGGTTATAACCTATTTTTTCTGCGAAATAGTCCTGATGAATTGAGCTCAAATCCGTTGTTATTTCTTGAATATCTTTTGTTTACAGGGAGTTATTATGACCTATTTGAACCTATTTTGGCGTTTTGCAACCTAAAATAGGTTGTAACCTATTTTGGATATTTTTGTGATTTTTTCACTTTTTTTGTCACCTATTTTGGGCTTTTTTCATAAAATTTCGATTGTTAATAAAAATTTTCAAAAATTTTTGAAAAAATTTAAAATTTTTCAAAAATTTTGACATTTTTTTATCGGCTCAAAAAATTTTTCTTCGATTTTTTGAAAAATATTATCCTAAAAAATCAAAAATTTTTCAAAACTGGAATTTTATTAACATTTTTGCATAGGGATTGAAATTTATGAACTAAAATAGAAATTATTAGGCATTTTTGTCTTTCTTGCCCATTATTTCGTCCTTTTTTTTGCAACCTATTTCTTTATTTTTACAACCTATTTTATCATTTTATACAACCTATTTAGGTACCTATTTTAAGGTTTTTACGACCTAAAAATCCGATCCCTACTTGTAAGTGAAGAGCGAAAAAATGGAATTTTGAGTGATAAAACTTTGTGTTCTTAAAATGAGGTTTAATTTGGTTGCTTCAAAATAATTTTGTAATATTTTAAATATTTTTTTTGTTTCAAAAAATTTTCAAATTTTGAAATTTACTCATTCAAAAATAAACTGCCTCCCTCCATTTGAGTCCACCCCAAAAGACCTACACCCTGAAGACCTACACCCAGAAGACCTACACCCTGAAGACCTACTGACCCAGAAGACCTACACCCTGAAGACCTATTTACCCTAAAGACCTACAGCTTTTTGATCAACACTATAAATTTTTATTTTTCTTTATTCCTTTACAAGGCTAATCTGGGCGAAGGATTAAAGTGGGAAAAAATGGATTTGGAGTTATTAAGGGAGATATTAAGAGATTTGGAGGGATTTTATCAACGTTTGGTTTACACAATATTATTAAAAAATTAATATAGAAAATATTTATCGACTCTGTAAGACAAATAATTAAAAGATCAAAATTAACAATAACTAGAGGCATTAATTAATTTGAGCAATAAATTTAAGCAATAAAATTTAAGCAATAAAACCGTGATTGTGATCATTAAGAACTAATACTTTGTTGTCTGAATCGGTCAGAACAGTACCAGGACACTTGCTGCTTTTGTAATTTTCACATCTCCAGTATCTCTTATTTTCTACTCCATTTCTGTTTTTTAGATAAATAAATCCTTCATACACTAATTTGTCTTTTCCTTTATGTGAACTAACAAACGAAGCCATTTAAATACTTTACTAAAGAAATTTTGAAAAAATTTAAAAGAAATTTTAAGTCAATAATATATGTTAAAACAAATCAATTAAGCATGTAAAGAAATAAAGTAAAGAAAAAAAAAGAACAAAAAAATCAATTTAAAAAGTAAAGAAATAAAGAAAAATAAAAATTTATAGTGTTGATCAAAAAGCTGTAGGTCTTTAGGGTAAATAGGTCTTCAGGGTGTAGGTCTTCTGGGTCAGTAGGTCTTCAGGGTGTAGGTCTTCTGGGTGTAGGTCTTCAGGGTGTAGGTCTTTTGGGTTGACCCCCTCCATTTTAATACCTCCCTCTGTGATAGAATTCCCCTACAAAGGATTTATGGTAATACTGAAGAATACAGACCCGATTTTTTCCTCCCCAATTTCCCCCTATATTTTTACAAAATGGTCAGACTTTTTCCTTTCTTCCATCCAATTTGCCTTTCTAATTTTTGCCTACAATCAAAAAAAAAAAAGGATTATTTTTGGTATTTGACAAGTATAAGTTTTTGAGAAGATTCATTTTCTCTATTAAAACGGTAAATAAAATATCAAAATTAAACTCTTTCTGTCTGTCTGAAAATAAAATTTTTCTATAGGCTCTAAGGTGGTTAAAATATTTTTTAAAGTACTGTAATCCCGTTTTCCGTTGATTTTAGGGGGTGTGAGATCTCAATGAAGAAGGCATTTATAGATTTCGTTCTTTTTACATTTCTACTCGATATCGATGGAAATGTTCACAAGAATTTTTCTAGAATTTTTGGATCACTTATAGTAAAGAAAAAATCCTGAGTTTATACTAATGTAACAGTCCAAAATTGACAATATTCATTTAAAAAATCATAAAAAATTTTTTCTTTTCGCAAACTCTAATCTACTTATGCTATTCTTAATATCAATGTTTATTACATATTTGAGCCAAATTTAAGAACGTTCTGACTTCAAAAAGTGGGAAAATCAGAAAAAATTAGGGTGAGTTTATACTAATGTAACAGACTGTAATCTAAGGGGGAATAATATATTAGAATTGATAAAAAGCTGAAATAAGAATACTTAATAGCAACATTTATTTTCACAAAATTAACAATTTAATTAATTTAGTATATCTCCAATATTTTATTGATAAAATTCCATTCTTTACAAATTTCATAATTATTCCTCATCTAAATATAAAAATTAATTTTAATAAAATTACAAAAATGCCTTAATGATGACAACACCCAATATTTTTACAAATTGATTTAATTATGTTACAAACAACTTCATCCCCAGCAGCCTTTGTACAAAAACCTTTACAATATTTTTCACACTTTAATTTTAAAATAGAACAATGATCTGCGTTGGTAGAGACAACAATAATAGCCAAAATTAGGGCAATAATAATTAAATAATTTTTCATTTTTAATTTAATCTAAAAATATATATATAAACCAGGGGTGAGCCGAGTCCCAAAAAAATACGAGACACGAGATACGAGACTCAGCCCACCCCTGGTATAAACGATTTTAACAAATTAAATTAAAAACGAAAATATATGAAATGAGATTATCGTTAACTATAAAAATTCAACATTTATTTTATAGTTTTGTCCTTAAATTTAGAAAATTAAATTAAAAAACAACAATAATTGACAATTATTTTAGTAAGAGAGAGAGAAAAAGTTTAGCTCCTGGGAGGCATTGCTCTAGGCATTTAGTGCTATCAGGTGAGCTACCGACTGAGCTATCTACAATGAGATGATTTCACCATCTCTTTTAATATATCTTAAATTCTAGCCAGCTTCATCTTCCTTCTTTTTTCCATTCTTTAAAATTTAATTATTATATTTACATATTCGTCAGTTTATTATTTCTTGTTCCTAACATTTATTTAAACAAATAAACAATTTAAATAAAAAACCTTTTTTTGACAATTATTTTAAATAAATTATTGAAAAATAAGCAATTTTAACCCCAAACAATCAAAGAATAATTTTGTTTTATTTATTGATAGTTAAACATTTGAAGTTTTTAATTTAAAAATAAAAATGAGGAAATAATAAGGAATTACTTGCTATGCGGAAATAAATATTAACAATCTTACTAATATTTATTTCAATAAATTTTATTAACAATTAATTCTCTCAATCTTCTATATTGCTATTGTTGCGTGATAAAAACGAAGATTGTTAAGATAGAAATATTATTTTTAACTACGTGTAAATTCGAAAAATAAACAAAGCAATTAATGTTTATTGTTATTTATTTTTTAATTTTTATTTTAAATAAATTTTGGGCTCTCATTATGAAATAAATTTTATAATATTTGTCACAAACAAAAGTTTTAAACAGGGAAGTATTACCTTCAGAATTTTTTATTACCTTCAAATTAATTTTATTACCTTCAGAATTTTTGGTTTTACTTATAATTCCAAAAAGTATAGTTAGTGAGATTTATATTATTAAGAATTTCTATTATATCCTTTGAAAGAGGATTGGCGGATTCTGGAAATATATGTATGTACGAGTAACACCAAAAATATGGGGAGTGTAAATAATATTTTAACATAGCTCTTATTTAATTGAAAAATTCATAGGAAAAAATGAAAAATTCACTAATAATTGTCTTAATTATGATTGTGTTAATTGGTTCTGTTAATGGCGACCACTGTTCTATTTTAAAATTAAATTGTGAAAAGTACTGTCATGAAACTTGTGGTTACGAAAGCGGTGATACTGTTGTTTGTAAAATTATTAAATCAATTTGTGATTATATTGGTTGTTGTCAACATGAAGGTTTTAGAATTTTAAAATTATTTAAAAATATTTTGTAATTATTTTTTAGATGATTAATTCTGAGGATATCCAAGTGGAAAGAATTATAAATTAACGCGATATTATATTTTAATTAATTCTTTATCAAATTAAAATGAAAATTTCCAAATAATTACCTAAGTTGTAATTAAATACTTAAAGCTATTTGTTAGAGGAAAGTAATGTTGGGGAAAGTATCTGGAAGAATATTGGAATTATTATGTTTGCCAGAGGCTCCGATTGTCATAGTCCATAGAAGGATTAGGGCCGAAACCCGGTGGATGTCTACACCTAAGTCATAAAATTAAAGAATTAAACTTACAAATCGAATTTATTTAATTTTTCCAAATATTTTATGGGAGAAGGGGAAGATTAAATAAAAAAGTGTCTACGTGGTGGTGAGACATTTGAGGACGGACTTATGAGGACAGACATATGAGGACGGACATATGAGGACGGACATTTGGGGACGGACTTTTGAGGACGGACATTCGAGGACGGATAGATGGAAAAAATAAAAAATAACTACAAAATTAGCCAATCATCCCGTTATTTCAATATTTGGCACTTTTTGCAAATTATTTCAATATTGTTGCAAATTTTGCCAAAATTTTTTGAATTCTCATAAATTTTCAGAAAAAAGTGGAAAAATTAGGCGATTGAACTCAGAAATTTCCAAAATTTTCGCCTGCGGCGCTGAAAAGGGGAAGTCCTAGCTTATTTATAGTAAGAAAAAATGTCCCAATGAATAAACACGAAAATGAGCAAACTCTTAAAACATCCCATCTTTTGCCTAATCTCAAAATGTCCAACAGAGTAAAATACTCAATTCATCGAACTATAAACATACATAATATGCCTCGAAACACCTTCTGAACATAAGCCCCCAAAACCTTCCACTGAAAAAAACTCAAAATCCACTAAGCATTCCCAAAATGTCTTATGTCCATCTGAAATTGCACAAGATATGTACCTTTGCCTTAATTTTCTGTCCTGAAATGACGATTTTCTCTGGTTTCAAGCAAAATAAAGTTTTCTTTACTAAAATTAAGCTTTTTTTCATTTTATGTTACAAATAAATCATAATTTATTTCAATATTTCACTAATTTCTGGCATTTTTTGTTAAGATTTTGCCAATTTGTATATAATTTTGTATCCTCAAATGTCCGTCCTTAAATGTCCGTCCTCAAAAGTCCGTCCTCAAATGTCCGTCCTCAAAATTCCGTCCTCAAATGTCTGCCTGCCGTCTACGTGAGAGGAGAGTGTGGGAAGAGGCTGGTTTCGAAAGACATCTCATGTTACAGAGACAGTAAATCTTGTTGAGATTTCGGTGAATGTAATAAAACATGACAAAGATTAAAAGTACTCTAAGGCTCCACTCTTATATTCTCGAATAAAAAATATTTTGTAATTAATTTTAGAAAAAATTTTGTATTTTTTTAAAATTTTTTAATTCTATTTATATTATTTTAAAATTTTAAACAATATATTATTGTGTGAATCACACGGTTAATAAATATATTAATTTTATTACTAATAAGTAAATGACAAACAATTAAAAAGTTTTAACAAGGAAATAAAGATTAACAAACATTTTATGGTCTCCAGCTAACAATTTGTCAAGTATTTTCAGTGTCATACATAAATTTTGTTCGGTCTTTATAAATTCGATTAAATAAATATTAAAATATCGTTATTGAAAATTGTCTTAATTTAAAATTTATCTTTGTATGCCCTCTCCTTTACTAAACATTTTAATCCTTCTAAATCTATTATTTATTCCAAATTATTTTGCACAATTTAGCTCTTCATTTCGTGAATTTTTAAAAGATTATGGTGGTAACGATCTTGAGAATCTACTTACAAGAGAGGATCTTGGGGTAAAAGGAAGTTATGGAGGAGGAAATCATAAGGCTGGAGAGAAAACTATGTACGAAAGGGATAAACCAAAAAAATAATTCATTTCTTTAAGTATTTTGATTTAAATTTGAATATTTTTAGAAGACAACCAGTAATTTTAGTTCACGGTATAGCAGAAAGTGCAGGCTCAACAGAACCGGTTGGAAACTTTTTCAAGGTTTTTTGACATTCTTTACTTTTCCTAAATGGAAATTAAAATAAGGATAATGGTTATGACGGTGCTGAGATTTTTGCTACTACATATGGGGATGCAGGAAAAACTAATCTTATTTTTGTAGAGATGGAATGTGAATTCGTTAAAATGGTTGGATTTAAAAGGCTTTTGTTACTTTAGATAATTTTTAAAATTTATCGATAGATTCGTCAAATGATTTTAACTGTATCTAATTATACATCTAATATGGTTAATATTAATTCAATCTCTTTGGGAGTTATTATTTCAAGAAAAGTGAGTGAGGATCACATTATGTAAAAGATAAAATAAAAACTCCATTATAGGCAATATTGGGAGGAAAATGTGTTGATACAGGAGAAGATCTTGGCCCACCATTAACTCATTTAGTACATACATTTGTTGGAGTTGCAGGACCGAATTGGGGATCATTTCTGTGCATTCTACCCATCGGAGCCTGTAATTTATTGAATGGAATTAATTGCTTGTCGAAATACTTGAATGACATTAATTCAAAGTGAGGGGAAATTATAAATTTAATTTTAGTAAAATTAAAGAGAGAGATACGAGGGTAGCTTTATCTTCACACTATTTTCAACAGGCGATGATATTGTTGGATATGAAGTTTGTGGTAGAGTATCAAGCATTATTGAAGGTGCAGATGATAATTTTGAGGTAAAATAAAAAATAATAATGATGAAAAAATAAATTTATGTAGTTTCAAAATATGACTCATTCTGAATTAATTTTAAAAACAATTAAATTGCAATACGACCTGATAACCTTTCAACATGCTGATGATGATGACACTTCATGGGTTGAATAAATTAAATAAAATATAAATTAAAAATAATTATTTAAATTATTAAATGCTTAAATACTTACCCGAATAATTATTGTTCGAGAGGATAATTAATTGAGAGAGAAGGCAAATATTCGGGTAATGAAATTTGAACGTGAAGTAGAGGATTAGAGGGAGAGTGATTATTGTTTCTTTGTCTCGTTGAAAGGGCTAATTAATCTGGAGGGGACAATCATTTGTGAGAGAGTAATTATTCGAAGATATATGTATGTACTGTAAATATGGTAAGAATCGATATTTATGAAAAATAAATTTTTTAAAATAAATAAAAAATTTTGATTAAATTTTTTCTATAATTCATCTTTAGAGTTTAAGGTTTCTTTATTTAGTCCTCTAATAAGATCAAAAGAATAATATTCTGTTAATTTTTGCCAAAATTGTAATTTTTTGGGATACAATGCTGATTCCATTTTTGGATTAGTTGGATTTAACCGGGCAAATTGTAAAGGATTTTTGGTGTTTAAATTGTGCCATTTAAGTGTTGATATGCTTGGATTACTTAAATTAATTTTTAATTTAATTTTGAAAAAAATTGGAATTTTCTAGAAATGTTTTGAAATTGAAGAAAATTTTGGAAATTAAAAAAAATTTCTCTGATTTAAAAAATAAAAGATTTTCAAAATGTTGAAAAATTTCCAGAAAAATTTAAAAATTTGTAAAGAAAAAAGCTTCGAAAAAATTAAAAACAAACCCAGTAGTAACAAAATTAACGACAGAAGTGAGTAGCACATTTTCAAATTCCAAATCCTCTTCAGAAAGTTCTTCGATAAGAAAAGGGCATGCAGTAATGTTAAATAAAGGAGGAAGCTCTACACAATGGTAGCTTCCTTTAAAAATTAAATTTATACTTAATACTAATTCTGATTTTTGTTATTTTTATTAATTCTGTTTTTGTTTTTGAAATTCTGATTTTTTTATATTTTTCTACTAATTTTAGATACTTTTTATTTACTTATAATTTTAAATTAAGTTCACCTTTAATAGGGATGTTTTTTGGATAATACTTCTTATTATAATAGTCAATCATATACATGAAAACAGGCCACCCTTTTTCAAATTTGTAATGAACTTCTTGTAACATAGGTATAATAAACATAAAATCTGTATTTATCTAAAAATTTGTTGATCTTTAATAATTCTGATTTTTGTATTTTTAATTTGTGTATTTTTAGTAATTCTTATTTTATAATAAAACAAACATCTAAGTATTTCCTTAAGAAATACAAAGCCTCTTCTTTCTTATCTTTTCCATCAATTTTACCGCTATCAGATAAATAAAAGTCAATTATTTTTTGTTGTACTTCTTTTCCTTCATTTTCATTAACAAACACATTCTTCGGGGCAATTATATTTCTAACAAAATTTTCAAATTTTTTTCTATTATAATTTTCAATTTCTTCAGGTTTCACAGACATTCCCCCATCCATAGAATTTTCTTTATCTAACAGTAGTACTTAAAAAAATTTTTTTCTAATTTAAATTATTTTTAAAAGAACTAAATGTAAGTGCTTCTGTATCTGCAACGCCGATTAAGTTCCTTTTTATTGGCGCATTTTGAAGCAAAGTTTTAACATCCTTTGGGAAGAAATCTGCATCTATTCGGGGGGTGAAAAGAAGCGAATTGGGCTCCATCCTCGCTGAACCCTGAAAATTAACAAAATTCTAATAAATTTAACATATCAACCAACCATTCTCTCTACAGCATCCATTAATTCCTCCACAGTTTTACCTCTCAAACATTTTTTTAATTCTTTAGAATCATCCAAAGTATTATCACAACCAACAAATTTAGCCATTTTCTCAGTTTCAAAAACCACCCGATTAGAAACTGCCCATTCAGAAAAGAATGTGCCGCTCATTTGTATAGTTTGTTGGAAAAGTTTATTCGATAGAGGGGAAATACTTAAAGCACTGACACTTGCTGCCCCTTAAAAATATTTTTTAATTTCTTTATTAAGAATTAGGCACTTGTTTTAGACTAATGGGCTTTTAATGCCTATTTTGTAACCCTACGTTTTATAAATTACAAAATTTTGACTTTTAATTTTTAATAAAGTTTTAATTAGAGACCGGACTGGAAGGGTCGTACGAGAATTTAGATTTTTTCGAGATCTCGTCTTGGTCCGATCTCTAGTTTTAATACATATTTTTAATACTCTCACATTTACGTCAGTTCTTTCCGTCCGAGGGGCAAATGAGAGTAAATTTATACCGGAAAAAATAATTATTCAAAACTTTTACATTATTGCGGATTTAATTTTTATCAAGAATCCAAATAATTACCAGCACTAAATCCAGAAATTGTTATTCTTTGAGGATCTCCTCCGAATCTCTCAATATTGTCCAGGACAAACTGCAAAGCTCTCAATTGGTCCCATAATCCATAATTCCCTGCAAAATTCTCATCTCCCGTTGAAGCAAAACCTTTAAGGAAATTCTTTTTAAAAATTAAAAAAAATTTTTTCTGCCTAATTGTCCAATTCTATATTGGAAAGCAACAAAAACAATATTATTCTTGGCATATTTTTTGGCCATAGCTTCTTCTGGAATTTCTCTAGTTGTACCAGTTTGGTAGCCACCTCCATGAATAAAAACTAAAACTGGATAAAGGTGACCATCATCAGACTGTTAGTATTATATAAATTAATATTGTGTGAACATTATAAAATAACCACTTGGACTGAAAAATTTCGTATCTTATAATGAGTGTATCTCAAATAGAATTTACTGTTTTCCTAGTGGTCAGCAAATCCTAAAAAGGCTTAAAATGAGATATATCCAGTATTGGTATTGTATATAAATTGGACACACTTCTAGTTCCATTGTGTGGGAGTAGCTCTAACTAATATAAGCCTCAGCACAATATTTCAGCCCACAAAGTGTATTCTACTGGGATCCAACCATTATTTATCAATTTACCTCCCAAGCCGGAGTTGCAATGTCCATATAAAGACAATCCTCACTGTGATCCTTCTCTAATGTCATCATACCCTTTTTAACATGTGGAAAACAAGCTGGAGCCCTTTCCGTAGAATCTTTGATATTTTTCCATTTTTTAGGTTCTTGAGGTTTCTTTAATTTATTTTTTATTTAATTTTTAAATTATGTATGTATAGTTCTCGTGAATATTAAAAGAATAATTTTCTGAGAGAAGTGAATATTTTGCGGATATATTTACGGGCATTTATTTTTTTTATAAAAAATTTAAATCCGGGAAACTTCCAAAGGTTTCTTCAATATTGGCCAAAAATCCTTTTTTTAAATAATGCTTGCCTCAAATCGAAGTTGATTAATTGGAGGTTTTGCAAAGGGAATGCCTAAAAACATTTTTACAGTTTTTGGTGTAGTGTCCTCATCAATATTTAACGGAAAGCCCCGGATTGTGCCATAAGTTGTTTGTACTAAAAAGGGGTCATTTGATGTTATTGGAAGAGGGAATAATAATAATGATAAAATTAATAAAATTTTTACTAAAAAATATTTAAAATTAGAAATATTTAATAAAATTTATAGATCATAATTTTAGATTTTCCAAAAGGATCATCCCAAATTTTTCTAAAAATTTAGAACAAAAATTATAAATTTGAAAAAAATCTGAGAAAAATAGAACGAACTATGTAAATGTTTTGGGTGGCCAAATCTATTGTGGCATGTCTATTGTGGCACCCTGTATTTAATACAGGGTGCGGCAAATTTAGAGCACTTTTTCTTTTTGCCATAACTATTTTCAAAATTGATGAAAATTGATAATTCTTTTTTTATTTTATTCCAAACACTTTAGCAGATCTGTTAATACCAAATATCGAAAATTTAGTTAATTGATAGTGAACAAGGGAATGAACCAAAAATTGTACTAAACCAAAATGAACTAAAAATTTTGAACCCAAAATTGTTTCTATGAACCAAAAATTGTACTAAAATTGATTCAGCCGGGTTTATTTTGTCTCGACTATTTTACTGCTTTGCTTTACCCGCAATTAAGTATTATCGCTAAAATAAAATTTTTCATCGACAACTTCATTTCTAAAATTGTAAACAAATTAATAAAAATAAATTTCTTCTTTTAAATAAAATTGAAATAATAATAAAAAATAGTGGTATGATTTTTTAAATTAATTTTTGTTAATATCAGCGTTAAATTAAAATGTTTTTGTTATTTTTGCCTTCTCAACAATTATTTAATTTGTTTTTTTATCAAAACCGATAAAATTTTATTAATTTTTTAAACTATTATGTATATACTACATATTATAATTATAAGATAAGGAAATATTAAGTACATAATACATACATACATACATAATTCAAATTCCGGATAACTTTAACTTTACAAACATCAAGAAACTTTTACTAAAGATTATTTATTGGTCACTTTATGGATTAACTCAAAACAATATTATGCTTATCAGAAAGGTTTATAAAACATTTCAACATCCGCAATATTTTTCAAAAATTTTAGAAACATTTATTAAATTCAGAAACTATATAATATTTTATTACTTTTATAAGAGTTTTCTTGAAAAAACTTTCTGCTTTAATTATCCAAAAATCAAATATTTTTTTAAATTTATTTTTTAAACAGCCTAAAAATGCAGAAATTGATAAAATTTAATTATTGAATTTTATTTACTAAAAAACCATCGTCTCATCCTCCTTTGAAGAGCTTTCCAACATAAACACAGCCTTTTTTCTCCTTTATTTTTCAACACCGACTGACTAAACTAATTTGCTTATCCAGCATAGTAAAAAGAGGAAAAAAGACTTGGCTATTTTATTCAAAAATATTGGAGGCGGAAAAGCGGCAAATGGAAATTTTGGGAATACTTTTAGTAGACTGGATTAGTCAATAAAACATTAATGTTTACTTTTTTGTAATAAAAAATTCAATTTATTAAATTAAAATTCAACTTGATTGTGAACTTTAATGTTTTTAAGAATAAATATTTTTCTAAGATTTAAAAAGTTTTTCTTAATTAAGATTTTCTACTGAAAATTTTAAGAAATGGGAATTTTTTACTATTTTTATTAAACGAATAAAATTTCTGAACGGAAAATAGAAAATATTCAGCTCTTTTGCTTTTTTTGCCCCATATTTCGACCTTTTTTTACAACCTATTTTTCATTTTTGTCACCAATTTTTGCGTTTTTTGTCACCTATTTAGGTACCTATTTTTAAGTTTTTACAACCTAAAAATCCGATACCTAATAATTACATATTTAATATTATTGCTTATAATAAAAATAATTAACAAATTTCCGGAAATGAAAATTCCTGAAGGAACATTTCTCAATTTAATTTTACTCTCTTTTGTAAAACTTTCATTCCATCAACTTGCCTGCCCAGTTCGAATAGTTTCTCACCGTCTAATTACTTCCGGTCAATATAATTCCGGAAAGGGGAATATTCACTCTGTAAGTGCTCTTCAATTATATTTTTTACAATTCACAATTTAAGATGAGTGGTATTTGGAGGCATTTTAGTACAGACAAAAGTACAATTCACAAACAAATTTCTGCTGCCTTAGGAAGTGAAATGATCGAGTCGAGTGTTCAAATGCCTGGACCTAATAATTCTGCGATTATTTATAGTGAACATTATGAGCCTGACAGTGAAAACAGCCTTTTTAACAATTTTAAGGCAAAATTTTATTAATAAATTAGCAATAAAAAGATTGCTTAATTAATGCCTTAGGAAGAACACTAGATCAAAAAATAATAAACTTTAAATTTTAGTGTCAATTTATCTTTATTGGTGCACCAGACGAAAGAGTACAAGTCATTTTTCACTGGTTTCGTCTAAGGCTAATGCCATCACTTACAATTAGCTCAAGAATAAATCTTAATCAAACAAGCATTTTTGGGTAAAATATTTTAATTTTTCTTGTAAATTTTGTTAGCTGAAAAGTAGCTTTAAAATTGTATCTTATAATGAAATGTGTAAAGTTTTGGGAATTTTTTTAAGGTCAACCAACTCAATTATTACACTAGCTCTAATAATAATTACCCCTTAAATCGAGAAATTCATTCAAATAATTGCTTACTTTTAATAATTATTGACATACCTGAATATGGGAATTGAATTTTACCCACTGAAATTAAAAGCTCGGTCATACTCGAACTCGATTTTTCCTTACATTTGACATACAATGTGTTAAGAAATTATTAAAATTTTATAGAAGATGTGAAGAAAGTGATCACCTTTTAGCACATGTCTTAGTATGTATTTGTCTTCTAAAAAATATTTAAATTTAATTATCTAGTTAAATGAAAGAATGTCAAAGATTTTTGAATTTTGCGGAGATGAATTGCCCGCTCAATTAATGTCAGCAAATAATGTTTTGACATTAACTTATGTTTTAAAAAGTGCATTAATTGGGAGAGGAATTAACCAGTTTTCTGATAATAATGAAGAAAGTGAGGAAAGTAAAGAGGATGGGCATCATCATTATGGATGGGTAATTAAAAATTTTTTTAAATCAGTGGAATTTAAATAGATTAAATAGGAACTTATTTTTAGATTACGCCCTAGGGCTGTAAAGATCTTACCTTATAATGAGGTCTTTCTAATAGAAGGGGATAAAGTTTAGCAGTCCTCAACCCAATCGGCAACTAATTTGATAAAAAACATATCTAAAATTGATGTGATTTATTGAGTGTATTAATTGAGTTAATAAATGGGAGGTTAATAAAATATTTTTTAAGATAGCAGAATATCGTTTTATTACCGATTATGGCAACCAACCATCAATTCTTAATGGAAATGATTGTAATTTAAATTTAATGAAATTCCAAAGAATTTAAAAAATAAAATTTTCAGCATGCTCGTTCCTTTTTGATGGTACTATAAACAAAACAGGAAATGTATGGAGCCCTAACTATCCAGGTTGATATTTTTTAAATTAAAATAATAAAAGAGAGAAGATCCAACACATTTCCGGAAGAATTATAAAAACATACCGTAAATATCCTAATATAAGCCCTGGGCTTATATTTTTCAATACCCCCCACCGGATAAACAGTAAAAGGATTTTGGAAATTTAATTAATGATGAAAATATGAAATATACAAAGAATATATAAAAATATATATTAATTAAATAATAAAAAACATATTAAAATACCAAAAAGGTACGAAGTACAAATAATTGCACTTTTATTGAATAACAAAGACATTAAAGAGAATTAATTGCTTTGTTATTTTCTCGCGGAAGAAAAAGTTTTTTAAAAACAAACTAAAAATTCAACAGTTGGCCAACTTAAAATTAGAGTTCAGCGGTATCGGGATTTTGAGAAAAACCCGGGATCGGGATTTAGGAATGGTGATCCCGATCCCGGATCCCGACACGGGATCGGGATTGGCCGAAATGGGGATCGGGATTTGGGCTGGAGATCCCGATCTCGAATCGGGACCGGGATTGAAAAATCGTGATCGGGATTTACTTAAAATTTTTTTAAAAATTTTTAAATTTTTATTTTCTTTACATATGTGCAACTCAGTATAATTCTAAAATTGACACTGCAGTGCTGAAATATTGAGTTTAAGTCTCATAGACGCATAATTTACTTTCAGGGGATTAAGGGGAGATAAGGTACTGGCGGGAATAAATGGGATTGGGCTTCTTCTATTTTAAGCGCCGCAGGCAAAAATTTTGAAAAATTTGGAAGGCCAAGGTGCCAGATTTCCTCCCTTTTAAGCGCCGCAGGCAATATTTTTTAATTTTGGAAGCCAAGGGCATTCAATCTAAACGTTCAAGTCTATACGATTAAGTGCGTTACGTTCAAATGTGGACGATTAAGAACTGAGATTGAGGGATTAAGTGATGTATTCATGTAGTAAAATCTCTTAAGCCCTCGATTTCTCTTCAAAAATAAGTTAATCCCTGTAAATCCACCGATATTCTTTTATACTCCAAATCCACCGATACTCCTCTCAACCCCACTTGATCCCTCGATATTACACCAAATCACTCAATATTTCGTTAAAGTTGTAAAAACAGTTTGTTCATTTTTGTGGCGCCGCAGGCGAAAATTTTGAGAATTTTGGATGTCCAGATGCCAAATTTCTTCCATTTTCTGCGCCGCAGACAAAATTTTTTCATACTTTCATGCCTCCCCTCTTTTGTTAACTCCATTTCACAGGCTTCTAGTCAATTTATAAAGTCGGGATTTGCACCGGGATCTGCTGCACATCCCGATCCCGATCCCGGATCCCGGCTCGGGATTGAGAATGACCGGGATCGGGATATTTATTTCGGGACCGGGATCAGAAAAATCGGGATCGGGATTCGAAAAACCCGGGATAATACCGCCCGATCCCGACCGGGATCCCGATCCCGCTGAACTCTACTTAAAATTAACGTTGAGGCAAAAATATTTTCTTTTTCAAAAATATCGAGTCGTCTGTGTAAAGCGGCTTTAATTTCGCATCTCTGCCAGTCACAACGATTACTATTGTTTAATGGAATTTGGTAATTTTTCCCGGCCTTTCCTCTCGATACCCGCCCAATTTTAATCGCCCCCATAATAAGCCTTTTATATAAATAAAACAATTTTGCTTTGTAACAGCCCCATCTTCTTTTCTTTTGGAAAGAAATAAGCTAAAAGTTTAAAAATTTTTTCTTTTAATTGTTATAAACCCTAGTATTAAGTTTAATTACCCAAGTTTGAGAATAAATTTTTTGATTTGATTCTTTTCCCCAAAACACCAAACAAAATTCTTTTTATTATCTAAAGAGGAATATTTGAAAAGAAGATAATTTTTAAAGATTTTGGAAAAGAAGAAAATTTTAGAAGAAGTATTTTATTAAAGTGAGATCATTTCTTTCTGCACTGAAGTGATTTGGAACCCTTCAGAGCATTTGGTGCCGCTAACAGGGAAGCAAAACTTGTGGTGTCATTCAACTCAGCTCGACTTAAATTAATTAAAATAAAAAGAAATAATTTTACTAATTGAAATTTCAAACTCAATTAGGCGAAATAATTAAATAAGAATATTTTTGATGAGGAAGAATTAATGGATTTGGGCCAAGCGGAAGTGAGATTTATTCGTTATGATGATTGGCATCTGGAAGAGTGGGAAGAATATGCGAACATGGAGACTGATGAAGAAGAGGAGGAAGGAAGAGGAAGAGGAGAACCATGTTAGCAAGAAGTAGAATGTGGATATGATGAGGTAGAGGAAGAAAAGAAGGAAGAAATTGGAGAAGAAAAGGAAGAGAAAAATGAAGAAGGAAAGGGAGAAAAATCAGAGAAGGTAATAGAAGAGGAAGAAGAACCATTGGTCAATATCTTCAGTAATTGGACTGAAGTGTTTGAAGAAGATTGGGTAGAAGAAATGGAGGTAAATGAATTTGAAGAAATTAGTAAGGAGGTGTTGGAAGAATAAAAGAAAAAGAAAAATTTAAGAAAAATATTTAAAAAAAATTTTAATAGGTATTTTGTAAGCCAACTCTGAAACGCCTCCTCCTTTTTCAATTTTAATTTTCCCTTATTAAATTTTAATATCAGAGTTGACAAATTTATATTTTAAATAAAAATTTATTTGTATCGATCCTTCATTATTTTTTCTAAGGCTTTTCTTTCTTGCGGGGGAGTCTAACGGGACTAACGGGACCCAAAAGTCTAACGGGACCCAAAATTCCCGAAATTAATTTTCCCAAAAAATTCCAAAAATATTTAAATAAAATAAAATTGAAAGTGCAAAGTAATAAATTAAAAAGGGAAATAAAATAAAAAGAAGAAAAACTTTGAACCTTATCATAAGGTTTAAATTAAAACCAAAAACAAAGTAATTAAGGCATGCATGTATAAGTTTAATCGTTTTAACGAGAATCCGTGAACGGGCTCATTACATTGGCCAAAATTTTTGGCTTAATTTTTGAATGAACACATGTTGATTTTTTGCACTTTTTCAATGAAAAGAGTTATTTTTTGATAAAAATATTTATTGTTAACTGGCTTACCAGCTAACGGACTTTGTTTGGATTAAAAAAATTTTTGCTCCTAAGCTTTAAAAATGGAATGGATAACTGGCTGATCGGAATTTGTTTTCGATTGGTTGAAAAAATAGCGAAAGAAAAATAATTGTTTTCTCTCTTATCGCCCACGTTTTCTAAATAGTGTGGAAAGTTAGAGCTAATACATACATGCACCAAAGCTTTGTTCTCAAAAGAGAATTTTTTGAACCGTTCAAAGCTAACCCAGCCTCCCAAAACTTCTATAAAATTAGTAATTTTTCTCACCTTTGTAAGTTCTCGAATTTAAAAATAAAAATTTTTTAAAATATTTTTGTTCTTTAATAAGTAGGGAAAATTTAAAGGAAGTTTTTAATTTGGAAAAAATTTAAAGAAGAAAAAATTTTTTGAAGAGATTTGAATTGAATTCTTCAGGGCTTCTATTTTTCAACATCAAAATTTTATTATATCAGAAAAAATTTCACAAATTTCAACTAAAATCAAATACCAAAATCTATTGAAACATCACTTAAAATACCGTTTTTCTCTTCGTGGTGAGGAGCTAATCCCTATCTATCGTCTTTGATCTCACATAAGTCTCCATTACACTAATATCCCTCTATATCGAACGTTTATTATGCTTAATAAGACACTTCATTTTCTTTATAATTCACACCAATCATAATTAATCCATTATATCACTCAATATTTAAATTAGTCTCTTGATATTAAGCTTGAATCTGAACAAGCTTAATATTCAATGAGGACAGAACGGGGCAAACTAAACTGAAGTATACCCATAGAAATGTTATTTTTTGGGGATTGATATGATCATCTGAGCATTCTACTAAAAGTTATATGAATTTGCATATTCTATATTTCTCATATCCTACTTGATATCAAATAATGCCTCCATATACCTCTTAATCCCTTTCAATCACTCAGATCCATCAATATTAATTCAAACTCTTGAAGATTCTACCAAATCCCTCTATATCACTCTTAATTCCTTGATACCCAACGATATCCAACTCTCATTCATCCATTTTCCTCTTACCACCAATTCCTTAGATATCTTCTTAAGTTTCTAAATTCCTTTTAATCCTCTTAACACCTCCTTATTCCTCATAATGAATCATACTAAATCCTACTTAATCCATCCACATCTCATAATATTCCATCCAAATCTCTCTGTATTATTTTCGGCCATTGAAATTTCGTTATCAATACTTTTAGTCGACTATAACAAGGGAAATAGAAAAATTGACATTCAAAAAACAGATGGGCTTCTATTAGAGCATGGGCTTATATTTTTCAGTACTCTTCATTGAGTGGGCTTCTATTAGGGCATGGGTTACTATTAGGACTGGACTTCTATTAGGATATCTACGGTAACTCCGAAAAATTCTAATTACCTTTCGACCCGCCGAAAAAGAAAGACTTACCTATCTTTCAGCTCTTAAATAAAACATTATTATCTTACGGAAATATACGTGAATCTAATGAAAAAATCCTATTTTATTGAAAAATATTTCTTTCTTCTATAGGCTTTTATCCACGAAATGTGGATTGCCAATATGTCTTTCTTGGAGCGAAAGATCAAGTTGTATTTGTTACTTTTGAATATTTTGATGTTGAAGGACGTGGACAGTAAGGAAGAATAATAAAATGAATTTTAATTTTAAAATTTATAAGGTGTGATGACAAAGCAAAAAGTGATTTTGTATTATTCAGTAATTACAGAACACGTGATCGGTTTCTAATTATATTTTATTATTTATTTAAAATTAATTTTAAAGAACAAATCGCCGATTTTGCGGAGCACTTAAACCTAAAGACACGATAAAGAGCGAAAGTAACTATTTTAGAATGATTTTCCATTCCAACGATATTTTTGATGGAACTGGCTTTTTTGCTCGTTACCAATTCTTTGATCAAGGCATTTTAATTTTTTCTTATTAAAATTTAATGTTTTTCCGGGAAACTTTAATAATTTATCGGAATAATAATTAAATATTAAAGTTCCGAAAACAATAAATTTATTATTTAAATTTAAGGCACAACAAGAAAACTTCCAAAATTGATGAGTACAAGTAGCAGTAGCAAATTAAAAATATCTAGTATAATAACGACATTCCTAATCTCCATTTTTAGAATTTTGCTAGTAATTAATAATTAAATATTTTAATTTTTAAATATTCTCATCTTACTTCATATTTTTCAATGCCTTGTTTTCACTGCCTTAATATTTCAATTGTTATTTAATTTTTATTTCAAATTTTCGGAAAATTTATAATTTTCTATATGTAGCTTAATAATAAACTAAAAAATTAATATTATCAATTATGATATCTTATCAATTACTACTTATTGCAAATAAACTATCTTTGTGTAAATAAAAAAATAATACTTTATTTAATATAAATGAATCATACATGAATCATATATTTTTTTAAATAGAATTGGACATAGGTATTTATGTATTTTCCCATTATAAATTATTGAATGATTAGAACATTAATTTTCCCTATTTAATATTGAAATAATTTTTTGTCACCTATGATGGAGACAAGATATTTAATTCCTCCAAAATTAAACGATTCCAATCTTGGAAATAAAATTGTTGGTTATCGCCCTTGCCGGCATGGACCACCTCGTATGGAAATAGAAAAGAGAAATTATAATGGTAAAATAAAAATAATTGGACATAATTATGGACATGCTGGTAGTGGTTGGACTCTTTCGCCTGCAATTTGTTTTCATTTAAATAAACTTTTAATTGAAAATATTGAAAAAAGTAGGGGAAATACGGGAATAAAAGGGTTTGTTAATCATTCTTATAATTTATAAATAATTTTCAAAATTAGTATTAATGTGCCCATTTGTATTGTAGGAGCTGGGGTAATAGGCCTATTTACTGCTTACGATTTATTAAAGAAAGGTTTCAATAACTTGACAGTAATAGCTGAAAGTTTTGAGGAATTGACTTCCCATATTGCAGGTAATACATGTATGTAAATATTATTAAAACTTTTTTTAATTATAAAATTAAACATTCCAAATTTTCTGAATAATTTTTGCAAATCGTTTATTCCGGAAACGTTCAAAATTAATTCTAAACTTGGTTGTAAAATTATAAGACGTAAAAACTTTTTAACATCTTTTTGGAAAAATACTAAATTAAAAAGGAAAACTATTTTAAATATTAAAGGAGGTTTACTTGCACCTTTTGCTCTAGAAATTGACAATACTAACGAACAAGATCTAGTAGACAAATTTTGTATTGAAAGTTGCAACTTTTATTTGGAAATTGCACAAGGAAAAAATTCTGAATTCCCTTCTGAATGTGTACAGAGAATGCCTGCTTATGTTGATGAGGCTGTTGTTAAGATTTTGGGTAGATAATTAAACGATATTTCTTATAAATACATTTCTGGAATAACAAAGAGTTTACAACCTTCCGCAAATAAATAAGGAATAAACTATCTTTCCGGAAAGTTAAAAATAAAATTTATTTAGAGCCTTATGTTACCGCGGGTGTAATGAACCCTCTAAAACAAGTAAACGTTCAATTTAACAATTCTTGCCTAAATAAAAAACAAAAATTATTATTTGTTATTGACAATGCTATATTAGTACAAACAAATTTAATGATGAATAAACTTTACAAATTATTAAAAGAATCTGGCAAAATTAATTTTATTAAAAAGAGAATTGAATGTTTTGAGGAAAATATTGAAGAATTTGATGTAATTATTAATTGTACTGGAATTGGAGCAAAAAGATTTGTCTGGATGAAAAAATGTATTCAATGCAAGGACATTTAATTAATCTTAAAGGTGTTTTCTTCAATTTTTATGGATGCCCTCCAAACTTTCCGGAAACATTTATTAAACACCGAAAACACTTTGGAAGCATTAAAATATGATAAAACCTTTACAACCTAAAGAAAATTCTTTCTTTAATATTATATCTTAGATAAACATCCTGAAAAATAATTACAATCTTCCAGAAAAGTATTAGAACATTCTGAGAAATTCTTTTTCCTTTAAAATTGTTTTGGACAGCTCTATATGTTTTTTTAAAAATAATTTTGAATTAATTTTGAGAACAAAATGAAGCTGATCTAAATTATATAATTACTTGTCATGGTGAAATAGGCAAATCAGAAAATGGCCAAATTGTAGAGAGAGCTTTATATTTTTTTCCTAAAAGAATACTTCCTTCTAATTTTACCCAAAATAATAATGATTCTGTAGAGGAAAAAGAATGTTTTGGTGTAATTGGTGGAACTTTTGTTCAAAGTGTGTGAATTATTAAATTAATTTTTAAATAAAATTAGAGATTATTTTTGAACAAAAATTTATTTTTTTTCTAGATGCTGATGAAAATTCTCCAAATTCTAGTGAATTTGATTTGCTTATTCAAAGAGCACGTGACTTCTTTCTTTCTTAGATAAATATTTATATGACAACTAAATCAAAGCTATTTTTATTTCCAAAAGAATTTTTATTTTAGAATGTAAAATAAATTTTCTGAATTATGAAAATTAGAGAGAAAAATTGTATGTAAATCAGGGCTGGGCACAATTGAAAAAAATTCCGCAACTCGCAATCCGCAACTCGCAATTTCTTTTTAAAAATCCGCAAACGCAATACGCAACTCGCAATTGCGCCCAGCCCTGATTTACATACAATAGAGCAGTATCTAATAGTGATAAATCGAGTAGATCAACTTTGTAGTTGTTAATCGGGGAATTGGACGTTATCTAGAACTTTGAATTTTTTGTGTTCATTAAAAATTCTAACGCCTATAAATTACGGCACAACTTTTATATTGGTAAAGATAAAAAATAAAATATATTACTTAATATCTTGTGTAAATTCGAGTGTATTTGCAATTTAAATTTTATTCTTTTTTCTAATTAAAGAAATAAACTTCCATTTTTTGTTTAAAAAATCGAACGAAAGTTGTAGTTTAATTTTAAATATTTCTATTTTTGGTGTGGCCTTATGACAGCGATTTTGATTTATTTAAGATTAATTAATCAAGTTGCGGAACAAAAAAAAAAGAAAATTTTTTATAATATATAAAACCTTAAAAATTATTCCCCACACTCATTTTTATTTAAAACTTTCTTATTAGATTGGAGACCGAATCGATATGAGATCTCGAAGAAAATCTCTTTTATGCGATCGATATTTTTCGAGATATCGATCCCGATTCTCTTACAACACTCCCAGTCCGGTCTCTAATGTAGGAAAGACATTATGGACTTTTAGGAAAGAAATAAAATTACCTAAGTAAATTTTAGAAGTAAAATTATCGAAAAAAAAACAAATTAAAGGAACAAAACAAAAAAATGTTTTGTTTTTCAATTTATATTTAATTTTAAATAAAATTTGTGTACTTTTATTTTTTTTCTCCCTTTGTAGTAATTAATTTCTTTTAAAACTACAACCTGTTTCAATTTGTGAATTTTTTAGTATCTCTAAATTTATTTTGTTAAAAAATAGATTAAAATAATATTTAAAAAAATATTTTAAAATAATGGCAAGATTTGTATTACTCCTTTTATTATTATTCATCATTTATGCTGCAGCGGCTCCTTCGAGTAAGTTTAATTTATTGAAATTTATTTTCTGAAATTTTACACAATATACAAATAATTAATATAGGACATCTTATATGGGATCCTTTACTTCATGGGATTACTCCAGAAGCCAAGCGTGACTATGACAAAGCAGTGTCTAAAGGAAATATTCAACTAGCTGAGCAAATACGGCATAGAATAGGACATGAAATAATTAGTGCTTTTTGGGCTGGGTAAATAAAAATAATTAAATTTTTAATTTAAAAATAATAATTTCCAGAGTTCATGTTAGTCAACTACGCCCAATTATGAAGGAATGGGATTTGGTTTTTAGTGCTATGAAGAAATAAAATTTAATGTAAAACTGATATGTGTTTTAAAATTAATTATTAAAATTAAAATTTTTTGTATATTTTCTTAATAAAAACATTTTTTAATTTACTCGTGAAATTTACTATAGGTATCATATTTTAATTTTATTCAATACGGATTATTCTTTAAAATTTTTAAAGCGTAATCCAGTGTAAATCCCGCAATCCTGAATTTCATAGTTTAATTTAAAATTATCAGTAAAATTTCCTTTTTGAAAAAATGCTTTTTATTTTTTTGTGTTCTTAAATTTTGTCTATTAAAAACCCATTGAAAATTCACTAACATCAAACAAGCTTTCCCTCATAATTGTTTGATTTCATAAAATTTTTCTTTGATAGAAAAGCATCAAAATATTTTGAAATTTATAAATTCTTATTTTTATATTTATTTACACCTAGGCGTATTTAAAAAGTATATTTGCACTTTTAGTCAATTGACACGTTTAATATAGTAAGAGCGAGGTAAAAGTTTAATCGCGGGCAGGCTTCGATCCTGCGACCTCCTGGCAGTTATTGCTAGGCGCTTTCGCTCACCACGTACAGGTGCTCTACCAACTGAGCTACCGGGACGCTGCTTTCACCTTCTCTTTTATTAGATCTTAAACCCCCGCAGTCAGCGTTTTAAATGCTAGCCAGCTGGATCTTTTCTCTCTCTTTCTCTTCCTTACAATATATTTATTTTGTGTCCTGTTTAATCTCTTTCTATGTCTGATAAATGTATGTATTTATTTAAAATCCAAAAAAGATACCGTAAATCCTCTAAAATAACCCCCGGGGGTTATTTTTTTCGATCGACCTCTAGAGGGGGGTTATTTTAGAGGGGGGGGTTATTTTTTTCGATGTCTAAATTTTTTGAAAATTAAAATTTTTTGCAAAATTTTGAATAATATTTTTCTAAAATTTAATAGAATTCATCACAAACTAAAAGTCTCCTAACGAAAATCCCAGCCCAAAAACTTCCATCAAGTACTCCTCTTCATCCTAGACTTCGTTTAGGCTCGAAATACCTAATTAAAAATTTATTTTAGAATATTATCCCACTTGTATATATCTCAGTTAAATACCTAAAGTAATTATATTAGGAGGGATTGGATTAGGATGCCTATCTTGGCATTTTGAAGCATTAAAGTCAATGTGACATGACATTAATCCTTCATCGAGAGATCAAGTGGATGGATATTAGTTGAGATGGACATCGATGGATATCAGTGGATTTTAAGGGATTAAGGGAAATATGGGAGGATTAGTCAGTTTGAATATTAAGAGATTTAGAAAGTAAGAGGGAATATGAGTGGACTGCTTGTGAGTTATAGAATACCGATGAATACCGATATCTAGCTTAATTAATCGTATTCATCTCAAAATCAAATTTGAGGGGCTAAAGGTGGATATCAGTGGATTTGAGATATCAGGGATTTGAAAGGATATCGGACAATTAATTGAAAGTGGAAAAATATCTTTTGATTCATATCTCTTTTAATTCACAAATTCCCTCCTAATATTTAATATCTCTCTAAATCCTCGGATCCATATTAATCCGCCGCTATCACTTAATCCATCATAATCCACTTATATCCCCTCAAATCCCCGATATCCCCATAATAATTTCTAATCTTATTAAAATAAGGGGATTCAACAGTGCTTTGCTTGAAAAAAAACAATGCCAAAAAATAGTTAAATATTTTAGGGGGGGGGGCTATTTTAGAGGGGGGGGTTATTTTAGAGGGGGGGGGGTTATTTTTTTCGATCAACCTCTAGAGGGGGGTTATTTTAGAGGGGGGGGGGTTATTTTAGAGGGGGGGGGGTTATTTTAGAGGATTTACGGTATACAAATATTTATTAATGTTGCATGTGGAAAAAAATTTAAAAATATTTTATATCAGCTAAGATCTTATCTTTAAGGTAGATATAGAATGGCTAAATTAAATAATATTTTTGAATTAAAGTTTCAGATGGTTCTTAAATTTATTATTATTTCTCTCTTATATTTTGTTTTTCTTTTGAATATTCAATGCAACGGGAAATCTGTTCGTGTTGAGGTGAAAATCAAAAATGATTGGGAAGGAAAAAGAGAATTTATTTATTTAAAAAATGTTGAAGCAAATAAACGTTTTGTAGTGAAAAAATTGAAAAACGAAGCAATAGATATGCTAATTTTAGTTATAATATAGAAGGATTTTTGCGTCCAGTTAGTTTTAATTTTCAATTTATTTCCAAAACAGGTTGTAGTTTTAAAAGAAATTAATTGCTACAAAGGGAGAAAAAAAATAAAAGTACACAAATTTTATTTAAAATTAAATATAAATTGAAAAACAAAACATTTTTTTGTTTTGTTCCTTTAATTTGTTTTTTTTCGATAATTTTACTTCTAAAATTTACTTAGGTAATTTTATTTCTTTCCTAAAAGTCCATAATGTCTTTCCTACATTAGAGACCGGACTGGGAGTGTTGTAAGAGAATCGGGATCGATATCTCGAAAAATATCGATCGCATAAAAGAGATTTTCTTCGAGATCTCATATCGATTCGGTCTCCAATCTAATAAGAAAGTTTTAAATAAAAATGAGTGTGGGGAATAATTTTTAAGGTTTTATATATTATAAAAAATTTTCTTTTTTTTTTGTTCCGCAACTTGATTAATTAATCTTAAATAAATCAAAATCGCTGTCATAAGGCCACACCAAAAATAGAAATATTTAAAATTAAACTACAACTTTCGTTCGATTTTTTAAACAAAAAATGGAAGTTTATTTCTTTAATTAGAAAAAAAGAATAAAATTTAAATTGCAAATACACTCGAATTTACACAAGATATTTTTAGAGATAATTTGGATTACTTATCGGTATGCTGATGATATTAAACTGTATGTAGAACATAACAATGATAAACATAGAAATAAGCTTAAGGAATCTCTTCTAATAATTGAAAAATGGGCTAAGAATAATGGATTAAGGATTTCTTTAGATAAATGCGTCTGCCTCTACATAGGTAAGAATAATGATAAGCAACAATATTTTATAGATGGACTACCAATCAAGAAAGAGAATTGTATTCGCGATCTTGGAATATTAATAGACACAGATCTATCCTTTTCTGCACATATAACTAAAATTACAAAACAAGCCTATTCAATGATGTATCAAATATTTAGAATATTTAAATCCAAGGATCTTGATAATTTAGTTTTCGTATTTAAAACATATTTGCGTCCTCTCTTAGAGTATGCGACTGAAATTTGGAGTCCCTCAAGAAAAGATCACTTAATCTCTCTTGAAAAAATTCAAAAAATCTTTACCAAAAGAGCCTTTAAACAATGTGGGTTAGTTGATAAACCTTATGAAATTAGACTACAAATTTGTAAATTAAAAAAATTAGAGGAAAGAAGAGTTCTTGCCGATCTTTGCATGACTTATAAAATACTTAATAATTTCACACATTTGTAATAAGAAAAATACTTTAACTAAAAGGGCCAAAAGAAGAATTCATCTTTTACAAAATAAAAGATTCACTAGCAAGTCAAAAAATAACTTCTTTGCTCGCATAGTCTCTTTATGGAATAAATTACCTAGGGAAATTGTTGAGATTAGAAATCTAAAAAAAATTCAGGGAATATACCAAAAAATTGATTTACTTAGTCTGTCTGGTACCTAATTTTTAAATTTTTTTATATACAAAATATTCATTTTGATCATTTAAGACTTAATTTTTTCATTTATTGTATTCGTAATTTACACACATTTTATTTTATCTTAATTTACAATCATTGTCAGTGTACTTCATTTGTACATGTGATTGCTGAATAAATATTAAAATAAAAAAAAACAACTACAAAGTTGATCTACTCGATTTATCACTATTAGATACTGCTCTATTGTATGTAAATCAGGGCTGGGCGCAATTGCGAATTGCGAGTTGCGTATTGCGTTTGCGGATTTTTAAAAAGAAATTGCGAGTTGCGGATTGCGAGTTGCGGAATTTTTTTTCAATTGCGCCCAGCCCTGATGGCTGTAGAAGACTTTTGATTCTTTACTAGATTTATGAAGGTTTTTTAATGGGATTAAGTCTTGATAATTTTTCTTAGGTAAGGAGGATTCAGGTTAGCGATGTAGTATTCAGGTTAGCGATGTAGTATGAGGGTTTTAAGGTTATTTTTGCGTCTTTAGCGCTATATTCGGCCAAATTTACGCAAATTTTGATCAAGACTGAGTCAATAAAGCCACATTTGAGAAGTTACCAGAAGTTGCCAGCTGGATTTAGACCAGGATTATTAAGATGGTACTAGTTTTGAAGGGTCATTCTATTACTGATGTAGATTTAAATTAACTGGTTTAATACGCGCAAACAAGAATCTTTAAAGTTTCACAAAGCCTATGACTTTACTTTCTATGACTTTAATACAACATCGAAGTTGGAGTATTTGATAAATTTACCCGGTTTTCCTACCAGGAAACCGAGTTGAGCGTTAAGTCTTATTATAGAAAATTGACATCCTAGAAAAATCCGGCGCCGCAGTCGAAAATCTAGAGAATTTTGAGTAGAGAAACCACTAAATTGATTAAAAATTAAAGTAATTTTTGGAGAATATGGCAAGAAAATTCCTAATATTTTTCCTATTTTTCAAAAAAAGATTGAAAAATAAAGCCACAGTCTCTATTTGAACCACAGTCTCTAATATAACCACACAAAATTGGAGGGTTGAAAAATAGAACCACTGTGAATCTATTAGAATAAATACGGTATATGTAGTATATCGAATATAAATGCTATTTCATTTTATTATTTTTTAAAAATATTTTCAAAAATAATTATAAATGATTTCATAAATATAGATATTCAAATTATTGGCATTTATACAAAAATAGATTATTTTAGATTGTTTTTAAAATGATATAATTTATAAATATTTACATTTAAAAGTATTTTTTGAATAATTTATTTTGATCGGTCAATAAAAATATGGATTATTTTTAGAAATAACGTGATAAAAAATATATTAATTTTAAATTTTTTGGCAACAAAAATAATAAATGTTTTTTTGATTATTATGAACTTCAAAAATATTTACATCAATTTTTAAGATTGTTATTGTTAAAGTTCGTTAGTGATTGGGGTATAAATATAGCTGTGAATTTAATAGAAAGGTATCATTTGAAAAACTAAAACTGATTTTAATAACAAATCACCTTAAATTCGATTATCCCATGTAATAATTTCGAAGTTTTCAATCTTCCTGAAAAATATTTAGCCGCTAATAATATACCTAACATGAAACTAACACATAAATCGGATTTTACTCGCTTGATCGACAATTCGGCGAGTACCTGTTTTATGATCATTTTCAACTATTTTCAACTAATTGATCTAACCTCAAAATTAATATAAATAAATTAATCTCTCCCAAATTAATTCTTTAAATAATTTTATAAAAATCATTTTAGTTTCAGATAAACATAGAAACGTTCTTTGATTTAAAAATGAAAACTTTCATGATTTTCGGAGTACTTTATCTTTTAATAAGCATGACACTGATTGCTTCAATTAAAGCGGGTAATGATGAGGATATTGTTAGTTTGTGTGCTGTTATATGTGCTAAATGTTTACTTCAAGTAAATTTGTGTGTTGATTTGGATAATGCAAAGGCTATATGCCGTTCCCACGGGCATTGCTTATTAGATGCAGGTTTGAAACTAAAAATATTATTTAAATTATAGCTAGTTTTTGATATACATAATTAATATATTTTGTTAAAATTTCGTTAGCCAGATAATTAGGAAAGAAATTCTTATGCCTTTTTTAAACCAAAATAAACTCTGTCAGAAAATTAAAAGCATCCCCTTAGTTTTTAATTGAAAAAATATATATAGCTGAAATACCGTATTTCCTCTAATTGAGCGGCCGGCCGCTCTATTTTTCAATCCCCTCTCAAAGGGCCGCTCTATTGGAGACGGCCGTTCAAATGGAGGCGGCCGCTCTATTTTTCATACACAAAATATTTGGCAAAAGAAAATTTCTTTATTCATTAAATAAAATCAAAATTCCTAAGAATCGCTTAAAATTAGTGTTGCACCCGACCAGAGGTCGGTCATCAAAAATTTCCAAAATTTTCGCCTGCGACGCTAAAAATTTTCAATCCCTCAATATCTTCCCCACCTCTTGATTTTAATCTCTCGACATCCTCCTTGATCCCCAAATATCCATTCTAATCCTCAGATTCCCTGATATCCTTTTCAATCATCCAAATCCCACAATCTCTTTTAATCCCCTCAAATTTGCCTCCCTCGATATCCTATTAAATCCAATTATGGACTATAGCCGCTTTATTTTACCCTTTACAATTTAGTTCCCCAATTTGGAATAAAAGTTATCCCACAAATCTTCCTTAACTTTTGAATAAATTAACAAAAATAGACGGAGAGTGTCTTATTTTTGTAAATTTACTTTAAAGATTTTTCCTAAAACCCTGACCCGTACCCCGCCCCGAAACAATTCGAAAACTCTGTAACCCGATATACCCGGCCCCGAGTTTTCGGGCCCAACCCTACTACCATTCTCTTCAATAGCCTCAATATATTGAGCTATTGTGTATGAACGGCGACATTTTTTGTTATGCTTGGACCTGGGTCTTCTTCAGAATTACTGATATTTACGACATCAATGTCGGAATCACTCATTTTCTTAAAATTAAGTTGTTAAACAGTTACTAAAGTGAAAAGAGATAAATTAAAAATAATAAATTGCATTTAATGTAAAGGGCCGCTCTATTGGAGGCGGCCGTTCAAATAGAGGCGGCCGCTCTATTTTTCAATCCCCTCTCAAAGGGCCGCTCTATTGGAGGCGGCCGTTCAAATGGGGGCGGCCGCTATATTAGAGGAAATACGGTATAATAATTTTAAATATTTTTACGATTTTATAATCAGATTCAAATAGAAAAACATTTATAAATTCAATGTGGGTAATTGGGAAAATAAATGAAATTGCACTAAGACGAAAGTCGTAAAAATTATTAAAATTATGATATTTCAACTATAAATATAAGGGGGAAACTAAGGGGTGTTTATAATTTTATAACTGAGTGTAGATAGTTAACATAAGTTTTAAGGATCTGGGATAATTTTAATAAAAATATCCTCTTTTAGTGTTGGGCATATGAATGAAAATGAAGTAACAAAAAGTGGAAGGAATGAATATAAATGAATAAATGAGTAAATATTTAAGAATTATTTAATAATGAATTTTAATTTCTACAATAAATTCTAATATTTGCAAAATAATTTAACAGATTAAATGATTGATAAATAATAAAATTAATGAAATCAGAAATTTTTTTCTTATTTTTCTGAAAAATTTTTTTTAATTTTAAAATCTGTAAGCAATATTATTAACAACTCTTAGAATAACGGGTTCCTTAATAATTCATCAATAGGAATTTAATATTTAAATGTTTGGAATTGTAGGAAAAAATTTGTGACAAATATTTTTTAAACTAACACTAGAAACAGTGAACTTTATATAATTTAAAGTTTCGAAAAAAACATTAATTAAAAATGTCAAAAACTTTATATATAAGACGCGAATAGTTTTATTTATAAAATAGGCTCACACATTAAAACATTTTTACATTTAACATAGATATAGGTATACCGTAAATCCTCTAAAATAACCCCCCCCTCTAAAACAACCCCCCTCTAAAATAACCCCCCTCTAGAGGTCGATCGAAAAAAATAACCCCCCCCCCTAAAATAACCCCCCCTCTAAAATAGCCCCCCCCCTTCTAAAATATTCAATTTTTCTTGGCATTGTTTTTTTTTCAAAGCAAAGCACTGTTGAATCCCTTATTTTAATAATATTAGAAATTATTATGGGGATATCGGGGATTTGAGGGGATATAAGGGGATTCTGGTGGATTAAGGGATGGCGGTGGATTAATATTGATTCGGGGATTTGGATAGATATTAGGATTATGAGGGAATTTGTTAATTACTAAAAGGGGCATTTTTCCACTTTTATCCAATTAATTATCCGACAGCCTCCCAAATCCCTGATATCTCAAATCCACTGATTTCCACTTTAATCACCTCAAATTGGATTTTAGAGGAAATAGATGAATTAAGCTACATATCGGTAAAGTCTATAACTTTCTTTTAATCTTACAATCAGTCTAAAATAAATTTTTAAGTAGGTATTTCGAGCCTAAACGAAGTCTAGGATGAAGAGGAGTACTTGATGGAAGTTTTTGGGCTGGGATTTTCGTTAGGAGACTTTTAGTTTGTGATGAATTCTATTAAATTTTAGAAAAATATTATTCAAAATTTTGCAAAAAATTTTAATTTTCAAAAAATTTAGACATCGGAAAAAATAACCCCCCCTCTAAAATAACCCCCCTCTAGAGGTCGATCGAAAAAAATAACCCCCGGGGGTTATTTTAGAGGATTTACGGTATATGGTATCTATATATAGTATATCTTAATTTTAATTAGAGCCCGGCTCGATACGATATTTTTTTCTATATTTTCGATATTCGGTATTTTTCTATACTTTTATATCGAATATCGACCGACTAAAGCTTTAATTTTAATATTCAATAAATTAGAAAATATATCCTCATAAGATCTTGAAAGTATAGTTAAACAACTAGCTATATTTAAGGTTAGCTGATCCTGGGAAATCTTTGGATATCCAGTTATATCCTCTCTTTGTTAATATAAAATTTTAGGCCTCAGACAGACCCGATTAAACCCAACCCAGAAACCTTCAACCCCAAGACCTATTCCAGACCATCTCCATGTTACTTAGACATAAAATAATTATTTTAGCAAAATTATATAAAAATAATTAATTTTCAAAAATGAAACAATTTCTAATAATTGCGGCTATTCTTTTGTTTTTGGTTAGTCTTTCGATGGGGGATCACTGTAGCGACATCCTAAAACTTGACTGTGAAAAGTATTGTCATGATACTTGTACAAAAGCTAGTGGTGATAAAGTTGTTTGTAATTTAGTCAAGTCGATTTGTGATAATATTGGATGCTGTCATCATGAAGGAGATACAGGTTAGAATAAAATAAAATTAAAAATTATAAATATAGTTTGGGGTGAGTGCCCAACCCTTAAAAAATTTTTATGTAGAGAAAATTTTAGACATTCTGTTGCCAATTTTTGAATATTTTAGCCCTAATATGGATATCAACTCACTCAAAAGATATAAAATAAATTATAAATAAATTTAAATATTTTAGATAATTGAGGAGATAATTAAAATGCTTTTAATTAACAATATAATGGAGGAATATTTTTATAATAAATAAAAAAAATTAATTTAATTGTTGAATAAAATTTAAATAAAAAATTATAAATATTAATTGATAAAATTTTCTTTAATATTTAGGTTAATTTATTTCGCTAGGTTAAAGATAAAACATAAAAATTTATCAAATAAACATCCAAATAAGTAAACTAGTCAGTCAAAAAACTGGAAAAATTTAGTAAGAATAATCTGATTAAATTTAAGAATGTAGGGATTTTATAAAAATACTACCAATACTTACTATCTATTTAGCGATCGCCTTGTCCAAATTACTTAAAGTTTTATTAAAATTTATAAATTTTTATGCAGAAATGTCATCTTTTTAAAATTATATAAAAAATTTAACGAATAAGATATAAAAGTAATTTTTAATCTTATCTATTTTTCACTTCTTTTTCCGGCTCGTCAGATACAAAAATTTTCACAAATTTTTAAAAAATAATCTTAGAATTAAGCATTACTTTCTCTATTAAAATTTTAAACAAAAACACTCTCAAATGTACACAAAAAAATCAAATGAAGTGGAAAAAGTAAAGCATATTTTATACTTTTTTCCTGCTGTTATTTCTTTCCACAAATATTGTTTTTAGCGAAAAGATGTTTTTAAACAGTTAACTCGCTTATTCAAAAATGTGTTTAATTCCACCATCACTTGCTAAAACAAAAGTCCGGAATCAAGGTTGGATCGAGCTACGAATCGATATCTTGAAGAACATTAGACAGATATATCACGAAAAATTAGTTTATCTCGATAAACAAAATTGTATAATTATTATTTTAAACAAAAATATGTATTAAAAAATTAAATTAAAAAAAATGTTATAGTTAATCTAATTTGTCACACAATTTTTTAAAAATAAAACTTAGAAAAAATATTTTGAATAAATTAAGTGAATTAAAGTCGTAGGCGCAAAAAAATAAATTTAATAATAAAATTCAAAGAAAACAAAATTTATTACAAGGAAATAATTTTTATTAAATATTTTGGGTAAATAATTAGTAAATAAACTTGAGTCAGCTTGTTTTTATTTTTTTATTTAAGTTCTTTCTGTATATAAAGTTTAAGAATGATCGCCAATGTTTTAACTGCGGTGCTAATTTTACCTATGTAAGAACTGTTACCAAAAGCAAAATAAAATAAAGAAAGGAAATAATAAAAATTTACGAGAATTTCTGCTAAAAGAGTTGCTTCTTTCTTTTTAATAGTTTTAATTAGGATAGCAACCCGGCCCTTGAGGCCGGGTGTGTCGGGGATCGGGAGCCTTCGGGATCCGGGTCGTAGTTTTTACAAAAAATCCGTTGTGGTCGTGGTTTGGGGGCTTTGTTGTTAGTTTAAATCAAACTCCCCCATTAGTTCTACACGATTAAACAAGTTCTACACAAGCTGACTCAAGTTTATTTACTAACGAGCGTTTAGGTGCCGCTTCGCGGCACCTAAACGCTCGTATATTAGTTTTTAAATTATTAAATATTTAAAATTTGAATTTTTTGGTTTTTTAAAGTAGTATTATCTATGTGCTATACTTTGTTTTTTGAAACAAAGGCTGCCTTATCTCTTTAAATCAACTGATAACCCTAAATCCTTCGTAATTCCTCCAACTACTCTATACATATTCTCAAATTCCCTGATAGACTTGTAATCCTCGGAAGCATATTACTCTTTCAGTTTCCCTTCAGAACAAACTAAATTTCATTTAAACCACAGATATTCCCCTTTTCCCTCAAATCCTATGTTTAGATAGCGCATGTTTATTTTGCATGATTTAGTTTCCTTATGAATTACTTGGATTTTTTGTCGAAACGACACTGTTTTTAAAGCCAAATCTTAAGTCAAAAACTAAAAAATTTTCTTCGCTGTTGTTAATAATTTAAAATTTTTTCAAAAACTTCTCTGAAATCTGTATTTTAAAAACCTTTTTTCGGATTTCCCTTTTGATAAAGACGAATAGAAAGTTTTAATATCTGAATGCATATGCCTCTGAATGATTTCGCACTTGTTCAAACCAAATTAAATTTTGGTGGGATATTTTGATTGTGTTACGGGAATTCGGAGGGATTAAGGGGATATCGGAATAGCGTCTAGCAAAAGCATCCAAAGAAAGCCCGGCCTGTTTTTTTAATTTCTTTTTTTCGTTGCTAGCGTTTTGGCACTACTTTAAGTCTTTTTTTTGGTTTTTAAGGGTTTGAAAAATTTCGGCTTTAGGACCACGGGCCACAAAATGTGAGCTTACAAAGCATAAGTAAAACTTTGCAAAATTTTCAATTTTTCAATTAGAAAATGGTGAAAAGCTGTTAATTTAACACCATATTTTGACAAAATTTGTGTCGGCGCAAAAGGTTATATTTGATCAGATATTTGTATAGCGTCTTAATAATTAAGAACTTTTTCCCAGAACTAAATCACGGGCTTTTTCAATATATTTACATATCGTCTAAAATTGATAACATGGGATTGAGAGGTTATATGGGTATTATAAGGGATATATAGGGATTTGGAGTGATATCGGTTGATTAAACCTTAAAGAATTCCCAAAATTTACGCCTGCGTGTGAAATATGGATTTTTGGCCTTCCAAAATTCTCAAAATTTTTGCCTGCGGTGTATTAAAGTACGAAATCTGCTGTTTGATCTCCTAAAATTTCAAAATTTTAGAGTGAGGCTGCTTAAAATGCGGCTGCTTTGAAGTAATATATTGTGTTGATTAAAGAAGATTTAAAGAACTTATTTCCTTCAAATCCTTAATCTCTCAATAATTACTCCTCCAAATTATTTTCATCACTTTAAACCAACCTTATGATCAAACATCGTTTTTAAGCATATATCAGCAGTTAGATTTATAATTTTCCCATAGATTCGAAGTTTTCTAACCTCCAAAACATCAAAATGCCTCTTAAGCCCACGCAAAACCCCAAACCCCTCTTAATCCTAAATTCTCCTAATCATAATCCTTAATCCGCCTAAAATCCCCCAATATACCTCATAATCCCGTAAATACTCTGTGTTTAGGTCTACTCAACTATACTGGCTTAACCATTTAACATGGCTTATTTTAGATAAATAGTTTTGTAAATAATGAATTATTAAAAAATAGTTCTGCGTTAATGAATTAACGCCAGATATTAATCTTATTTCTCCCCTAAAACCCCTCAATATTCATGTTTGGTTAATCCCTTGTCATCTCTCTTAATTCATCACTCCGTTTTACCTCAAATTGATCCACCAAAACCACGTTATACCGACATATTGATCCACCACGTTATACCGACATTTCACTATTAATCGCAGCATATTAGCTGTTATCTCAAAACCTTAGATCTCTTTGTTAAACTTTGTTTAGTTTAGAACCTCGAATGTCTTCGAAGCAAGATTCCCGTGCTTCGCGGCGGCCGTGCTCGCTTCGCTTGCGGCGGCCGCCGGCTCAAAATCTTTACGCTGGATTTGTCTTTTAATTATCTTTTGGTTTTAGTCACACCTATTTCTAGCCTCACACCTACTGACGTACCCTGACTTCTATTCATTTGCTAGACCCAGAGTGAACGCCTTTTATCTTATCTTAATTGGTCTCTCATACTCGGTTTTAAGTCTTTGACTACGGCCGAACTCATTTGCTTATTCAGAAAATTCAAATTGACCCTTAATTTGTTCAAAACCAAACTACTAAATGAACAAAAAACATTTGTCTTTTGTTTTTTCTCTTTTAGACTTTTTGTACTTTTAGCCTAGTTAGGCCTATTGTACATTCTAACTCTTTGCCCTTTCAACTTTTTAACCAGTTAGATCTTTTGTACTTTTAAAACTGTTTAGGTCTTTTGTCCGCTGTTCTTTATGAACCATTTTGTCTGGGCACTCGATGTTTACGTTTAAAATTTTGAAAGAGTTAGACGCTAATCTCTTGTTTCCTTTCATATTTTATTTTTTTTGTTGTCTTTTTATTGTTTATCATTTTAGAAAAATTTCGTTTCAATAAAAATTCACTTTTTAAGAATGAAAATTTGTAAACAAAAAGTATTAACTTAGTATAGTTAATTATTTACCCAAAATATTTAATAAAAATTATTTCCTTGAAATAAATTTTGTTTTCTTTGAATTTTATTATTAAATTTATTTTTTTGCGCCTACGACTTTAATTCACTTAATTTATTCAAAATATTTTTTCTAAGTTTTATTTTTAAAAAATTGTGTGACAAATTAGATTAACTAAAACATTTTTAAATTTAATTTTTTAATATTTATTTTGTAAACAATTTATTTTTTTATTTAATTATTGCTTTCTCCAATCCGCCTACTTGAATATTTAATACTTCTTTTGCTTAATTAAATTTAAAAAATATTATTTAATGCAGAAAATATTAGCCATTAACAACATTTTCTCCTATAATTTAAAATTATTTTCATCATCCTAATACCTTAGGAATTAAAAGAAATTTCCTTTGAATAATAAATGTAGAAGTAACCCGATAATAGCCCCTAATGCTTATAAAAATAAATCTACCTGAATTTATACCTGAGCCTACCTGAAACCTAACAAGGGACCTTTTTTGAGACCTATCATTCTACAAAGTTTTGGATATTTTGCTTAATTTTTTTCTGTTTTTAACTATAAACTAATTAAAGAAAACGAAAAAAATGTCAGTTTTCCATACCACAAATTCTTCAATTATTGAAATTAATTTTTTACCTGCGTTAATTGGATCTTTAATTGGATTAACTTCTCTCCTTTCTTTCATTGCTAATATAACACTTTTAATTGTTTTGTTACGTTCAAAACTGTTAAAATCCAATCCTTTATATATACTTGCTTCTTTGAATTTTTTCAATGATGCATTTCATGGATTTGGATTTTTGGTGTTTCTGGCGCCGACTTCTTTTGCTCAAGTAAATATTATTTAGATTCTCTATATTTCGTTATAATCGCTTATTCTCACATGAGCGTTTATTAAACAATATAATCCTCCTTTACTTTTGATAAAATTCTATCAGCGAGAATCTATATTTAATTGAAATTATTGGAGGTGGTGACTTGAGATTTACCCAAATTGATATTTAGGAAAGAATATCCTGATCAGAACCTTTTCAGAAAATTTTCAGGATTAATACAATGATATTAAATGATCTGTGGTATAAATACTAGAGTTATTCAAATGTGTCTTCCGGTATCGTTTTATAAAATCGACCGATACGTTATCGGTATCAGTAATACCGAAAACATTACCACGGTAATACCATAACTAATAAATGGGCCTAAAATTAAATTGATTATTTTAATTTTACTCCCCAACTCCCGAATTTTATAAAGAAAAAAATCAAAATTAAAAAATTAATTTTAGAGTTATTTTTTCTCAATATTTGAACCATTTCAACCATTTTGGATTGTGTTTATGTTTGTATTTCAATTATCATATTATTCCTCACTTCTAATTTTAATTTCAATTGCTATAAATCGGTTAATAAATAAACTAAATTTTTATTTGAAAAATAATTTTAAAGAATGATAGCCGTTGTTTTTCCAAATAAATCGCATTTAATTGATGATCGAGCAGTTAAAATTATTGTTTTTTCTATTTATCCGATAGCAATTCTGCTTTCGTTATTTGCCGATTATGTTTTGCCTTGTTGTCGGTTAGTTATTAAAATAAATTGTTTTATGAGCAGGATTTTCAATTGAGTTTCGGAACCGAAGAATTTAGTGAAACTGATAACACGTTAATATTTCTTAAGAAAAAGCTTTAATTTTTATAAAAATTACAAATTATTTTTAGTACAAATTATTCGTACAACACATATTCTTACCAATTTTTTGTTTGGAACGAAACAACTACAAATTATAAAAATATGATAATGGATTTACCTATGAATATAATTACAACAACAATAATTTTTATATGTTATGGAGCTGTAAGTAAAAAATTTTAATAAAAAATCGGGTTGCGCCCGAACGCTCGGTTGTTTCGGGGTATAGGGGTTTCTTGCAGGCAAGGGAGGGGGGGGGGGAATTTCGTGGGATTCTGCGCGAGAACTAATAATTTAAAATAATCTAAACAAACAAAAAATTTTAATTTTTAAACAGATATTTACAAAAGTAATTAAAACTAATCGTAAAAATGTAATTCAAATGTCTTCAAATACAGAATTCAAGAAGAGTAAACGTAAAAGTGAACTAAAATGTGCAGCTCATTTTGCTTTAATTTCTACTTTTTATATTGGTAAATTAAATAGTTGATTTAAAAGTAATTCTCAAGTAAAGATCACTATTCGTATTCGACTTAAGTTAGAAATATGTAATCCTCTCGCAACTTTACAAATTTTTCTCTTAAAGCAAAACAATGTTAAAAAATAACAAAATAAATTATTTTTATAGCTGTATGGGTATCGTATAGAATATTTCCATTAATTGTTTCATCATCTACTCCAGAATGGTATTCCTTAACTGGATTTTTTATGATTTTAAATATATCCTCTAATGCAATAATTTATTTTACAATGAATAAAGAAGTAAAAAAGATTTTTTTAAATTATTTTTTAAATAAATAAATTTAAAGGTCCAAAAACAATTAATTATTTCTGCTTATGCTTTATTTGGTTTACCAACCACAACCTTAACTAATCCCTCAAACAATTTAATAAATAATAATAGAAATATTAATCTGCAAGAAAGATGGGCTAATCAAAGAGCAACACAACTTCAACCTGTGAATAAAATTGTTTGTTAAAGAAAAATTGGCAAAATGATAAATTTTGGATTTTGTTAGAAATGACTTTTAATTTACTAATTTACATTTTACTGATGTTTGGAATTTTATATTTCTCATACAAATTTTGTTACGAGCTTCCAAACACTGCTTTTCCCTCATTAATGTGTAGACTTAAATTTTAACTCTATAAAATCCCTCATGATTAATTTAATCAGTTCATTTCTTAGCGAATTAAAAAAATTTGTGATTAATTTAATTGAACTGAAAAGTTAATACATGTACAACAATCTGTTTTTTAAATGTTTAATATAATTATTAGTGTTCGGCATTTGCGATTTTTCGAGATCGAGATTATCGAAAAATCTCGATATCGAAAAAATCTCGATTTTTTCAAAAATTGATCGAGACGAGATCGAGATCGATAATCTCGAAAAATCTCGATATCGAAAAATCTCGGTCCAAAATTTTCGAGATTATCGCGATATTTCGATATTTTTTATAATCCCTTAGAATTGACTAAAAATTTATTTCAATCAATATAATTATGATCTAAATGTAAATTTAATATTTGTAATGATCAATGGAAGGGTTTGGTTAAGGAATATCAACATTTCAGCTTTTTTTGGACTCAAAAGTGAGCGTACAGGCCTTTCTTTTTTTCTTTACCTGGTACTCATACCTACCAATTTTTGAGCATTTTGGAGTCCAAGGAGCAATATTTCCTCCAAGGATCCTCTTAATCCCAGAACCCTTCCATGCGCCGCAGGCGAAAATGTTGAAAATTTTTAAGGTCCTTAAGCCAGATTTCTTCCATTTTTGCGCCGCAGGCGAAAATTTTGAAAATTTTTTAAGGCCTGAAGCCAGATTTCTTCCATATTTCACCGCCGGAGGCGAAAATTTCGAGAATTTTGGAAGGCCTCAGGAGAAAAAATTCTATTGTTAGAGCCGCAGGCAAAATTTTTTTGAAGTCTAGATGGTCATGAAGCTTAGACGCTCCATACCAACCCTATTTTCGGCCTAGTACTGAAAATTAGTTGAGTATATACATGGGGGACTCAACCCGGATTTGGGACCCGGACTCCGGAAAAATCCGGCCGGATCCGGTCATGCCCCGGTCACTAGTAGACTAGTAGATATAAATTTTTTTATAAAAATAAATATAAAAATAAATATTTATATCGGTCACTAGTAGATATAAATATATGCAAGTAATTTTTTGATAATTGAAACAAATAATAATTAACAAAACGCCAAAATTTATAAATACTGATCACGAAAAATTTTTTTTAAAATATCGAAAAATCTCGCGATATTTCTGACTTGACCGATACGAGATCGAGATCGATAATCTCGAAAAATCTCGATATCGAAAAATCTCGATTTTTTCAAAAGTTGATCGAGACGAGATCGAGATCGATAATCTCGAAAAATCTCGCGATATCTCGAAAAATATCGTCGATATATCGTCTCGTGCCGAACACTAATAAGATATCGATTAGATTCAAGATATCGATTCGTATCTCGATCCAACCTTGATTCCGGACTTTTGTTTTAGCAAGTGATGGAATTAAACACATTTTTGAACAAGCGAGTTAACTGTTTAAAAACATCTTTTCGCTAAAAACAATACTATTTGTGGAAAGAAATAACAGCAGGAAAAAAGTATAAAATATGCTTTACTTTTTCCACTTCATTTGATTTTTTTGTGTACATTTGAGAGTGTTTTTGTTTAAAATTTTAATAGAGAAAGTAATGCTTAATTCTAAGATTATTTTTTAAAAATTTGTGAAAATTTTTGTATCTGACGAGCCGGAAAAAGAAGTGAAAAATAGATAAGATTAAAAATTACTTTTATATCTTATTCGTTAAATTTTTTATATAATTTTAAAAAGATGACATTTTTGCATAAAAATTTATAAATTTTAATAAAACTTTAAGTAATTTGGACAAGGCGATCGCTAAATAGATAGTAAGTATTTGTAGTATTTTTTATAAAATCCCTACATTCTTAAATTTAATCAGATTATTCTTACTAAATTTTTCCAGTTTTTTGACTGACTAGTTTACTTATTTGGATGTTTATTTGATAAAATTTTTATGTTTTATCTTTAGCCTAGCAAAATAAATTAACCTAAATATTAAAGAAAATTTTATCAATTAATATTTATAATTTTTTATTTAAATTTTATTCAACAATTAAATTAATTTTTTTTATTTATTATAAAAATATTCCTCCATTATATTGTTAATTAAAAGCATTTTAATTATCTCCTCAATTATCTAAAATATTTAAATTTATTTATAATTTATTTTATATCTTTTGAGTGAGTTGATATCCATATTAGGGCTAAAATAGTCAAAAATTGGCAACAGAATGTCTAAAATTTTCTCTACATAAAAATTTTTTAAGGGTTGGGCACTCACCCCAAACTATATTTATAATTTTTAATTTTATTTTATTCTAACCTGTATCTCCTTCATGATGACAGCATCCAATATTATCACAAATCGACTTGACTAAATTACAAACAACTTTATCACCACTAGCTTTTGTACAAGTATCATGACAATACTTTTCACAGTCAAGTTTTAGGATGTCGCTACAGTGATCCCCCATCGAAAGACTAACCAAAAACAAAAGAATAGCCGCAATTATTAGAAATTGTTTCATTTTTGAAAATAATTTATTTTTATATAATTTTGCTAAAATAATTATTTTATGTCTAAGTAACATGGAGATGGTCTGGAATAGGTCTTGGGGTTGAAGGTTTCTGGGTTGGGTTTAATCGGGTCTGTCTGAGGCCTAAAATTTTATATTAACAAAGAGAGGATATAACTGGATATCCAAAGATTTCCCAGGATCAGCTAACCTTAAATATAGTTAGTTGTTTAACTATACTTTCAAGATCTTATGAGGATATATTTTCTAATTTATTGAATATTAAAATTAAAGCTTTAGTCGGTCGATATTCGATATAAAAGTATAGAAAAATACCGAATATCGAAAATATAGAAAAAAATATCGTATCGAGCCGGGCTCTAATTAAAATTAAGATATACTATATATAGATACCATATATACCTATATCTATGTTAAATGTAAAAATGTTTTAATGTGTCAGACTATTTTATAAATAAAACTATTCGCGTCTTATATATAAAGTTTTTGACATTTTTAATTAATGTTTTTAACGAAACTTTAAATTACCGTATTATCTCTAATAGAATGGCCGGCCATTCTATTTTTCAATCACCTTCCAAAGGGCCATTCTATTAGAGACGGCCATTCAAATGGAGACGGCCATTCTATTTTTGGATGATAATTTTAAATTTTTTATCAAAAGTTTATAATTTTCTAAAATAATTTGCAGCAAACAAAATTAAAATTTTTTACAGTTCCAATGAATTATCGCTTAAAATTCCATTTTCCTCATCCTGCATTAAATCAACCTCTTCAAATAATTCAGTTAACTCATTAAATTCATTTTCTTGTCTTTCTTTCCTCATCAGTTCAGCTCCGGATGGAATGGGACCGGTCGGCTTAAAAACATGTATTTTATCGTCTTCTGAACCATCAACATTGTTCGAGATTCCACAAATTTTAAATGAATTTGCTATCATTTCTTCTGATAAATTCTCCCATGCTTCTGCAATCCAGCTCAAATATACTAGCATTGGTGGTGCTTTTACATTTCCTTTTGACGTTGTTTCTTTTTCTCCGTGAAGCATCCAATCCTCATACGACTGTCTGATTTTTGCTTTAAATGGCGCATTCCAACAAACATCAGCCATCTATTAATTAATGTTTATTATGGATTAAATTTAAGTAACGAACTTGAAGAAATTTTGTTGTCCCTCCAGGAATGACAGCTGTATCAATTTTTAATTTTGTCAACACAGTTTTAGTAGCGTGTGAAATGTGTGATCTATAATATAAAATACTTATAGAAACTAATTACCATTATTCTAAATGAGAAAAACCTGAATGAATCCCAAACAAGAAGTCTATTTCCAAAAAGAAAATTTCCAAAAACTTTATTCAAATATAATTCAGTAAGTGAATCATCCATCCAAGTTCTACCTGACCAACAAAGAATCAATTTGTTTTTGAATTTCTCTGTGACAGCAACAACAGGACGTTTGCGAGGTAAAAGAACGAATGGTTTGCATTTGTAACCATCAGCTCTAGCTGTCAACAAAACTGTAAGCCTCATTTTTTCGTGGCCAGTAGATAAAACCGAAACCTTAGAAGATTCGAGTAAAATTAAAAATCCTATTAAAAACCTCCTTAGCACCTCGCTTTTCAACCGAGTTCCCACCAGTGTCCAACCAAACAGATGTCTCATCACAGCCATAAATTCTGTTACCAAAATGTTTATTCATACGGAGTTGTTGAACATACATTAAAAATTGAACAATTGTTTTCTCATATTGGATAGGCGGTTTTTGACACGCGGTAGTGGGCCTTCGATTAGACAAATTATGACGTCTGAGAAACTTTTCCAGCCAACCTAGGCTTGCCTTAAATTTATAAATAAATATCCACATACTTCTAAGTTATTAATAAACCTTAAACTCAGCATTTTCTTCATCATCGCCGTCCTCTGACTTCTCAAAAATTTTAGCGCTTGTTGTTGTATTAAGCGTCGAGAAACTCTTTGTTTTTCTTGACGACGACATCGAATCCATTCAATCAGTTTTTCATCTAAATTTTTGTTAAGAAGATGACGGCCAGCACCAGACAAACGCTTTTTTGAATTAGAATTTGATGTTGCCTCACTAAAAATATAAATTGAAATTTTAGGGAAAATAAGGGACTTACTATAATGTACTAAGTTCTTTCTCCTGTTTGATCCAATTCTGTAATGAACCTCTTAGAACTCCAAATTTTCGACTTGCTGAATGTATTGAATTATACTTAGAAAATTCAATTGCATCAAGTTTTAATTTTAATGAATAGGAACGTCGACATTTTTTGGGTTTACTTGGAACAGGCTCATTATCAGAATCACTTATATTTAATACATCAACGTCTGAATCAGTCATTTCGCTAAAATAAAAGATTCGAAGAAGATAAGAATTAAAAATAATTTTCATGTTGTTTAAATAATAGTTCAAAAAATGGCAAGAAAAATAATTAAAAGTGAATATGTAGTAAACGTTTTAAATATAAATAGTAATATCTTTTTTTATTTAGAAAAATTTCAGTAAAAAAGGGGGGCCATTCTATTAGAGACGGCCATTCAAATGGAGACGGCCATTCTATTTTTCGATCATCCTCCAAGGGGCCATTTATTAGAGACGGCCATTCAAATAGAGACGGCCATTCTAATAGAGATAATACGGTATATAAAGTTCACTGTTTCTAGTGTTAGTTTAAAAAATATTTGTCACAAATTTTTTCCTACAATTCCAAACATTTAAATATTAAATTCCTATTGATGAATTATTAAGGAACCCGTTATTCAAAGAGTTGTTAATAATATTGCTTACAGATTTTAAAATTAAAAAAAATTTTTCAGAAAAATAAGATAAAAAATTTCTGATTTCATTAATTTTATTATTTATCAATCGTTTAATCTGTTAAATTACTTTGCAAATATTAGAATTTATTGTAGAAATTAAAATTCATTATTAATAATTCTTTAAATTTAATTTTAATTTATTTATTCACTGAAAAGGACCTTATAAGAAGGTCACTTACATTCAGATAAAAATTGTGAAACAATTGTAAAACAAAGCATATAAAAATGGTAAAAATAAAACAAAAATTAAAAAATACAAGTCACAATAATGTATAAAAATGTATAAAACAAAGAGTGTCCACAGACTGTAAGGAAGTTTATGAGTTGATTACCCAAGTTGTTTAAACTGGGAGAATGTGGACGCTTGTTTGTTGAAGACATTTTTAAGAAAAATTGAAATGCACAGGTGCTTTAAATTGCAAATTCTTAAATATTTACTCATTTATATTCATTCCTTCCACGTTTTGTTACTTCATTTTCATTCATATGCCCACTATTAAAAGAGGATATTTTTATTAAAATTATCCCAGATCCTTAAAAATTATGTTAACTATCTACACTCAGTTATAAAATTATAAACACCCCTTAGTTTCCCCCTTATATTTATAGTTGAAATATCATAATTTTAATAATTTTTACGACTTTCGTCTTAGTGCAATTTCATTTATTTTCCCAATTACCCACATTGAATTTATAAATGTTTTTCTACATATTTGAATCTGATTATAAAATCGTAAAAATATTTAAAATTATACTACTCTTTTGGTGAATTGACTTTTTGGTGAATTGACTTTTGGTGAATTACCCCATTCGGTGAACTGTTTTTTGGTGAACTGTCATTTGGTGAACTGTCATTTGGTGAACTGTCATTTGGTGAACTGTCCTGACACGGTGGGAATGGCATATAGCTATATTTAGGTATATCCCAATCTATGACTGAACTTTAACAATAACAATTTCAAAAATTAATGTAAATATTTTTGAAGTTCATAATACTCAAAAAAACATTTATTATTTTTATTGCCAATAAATCAAAATTAATATTTTTTATCACGTTATTTCTAAAAATAATCCATATTTTTATTGACCGATCAAAATAAATTATTCAAAAATACTTTTAAATGTAAATATTTATAAAGTTTATCATTTTAAAAACAATCTAAAATAATCTATTTTTGTATACATGCCAATAATTTGAATATCTATATTTATGAAATCATTTATAATTATTTTTGAAAATATTTTTAAAAAATAATAAAATGAAATAACATTTATATTCGATATACTACATATACCTAATTGTATAAAATTATCAGATCCTTGTAAATCTTTGTATATTAGGCTGGGACAGCAATTTCAGCAATATTCAATGAAACATTAGAGAAAATATTTATCTAAAATTATTTTTTCCTTCCTTAACCCTTATTAATCTTTATTGTATAATTATTTGAATTATACCTTACCTAAGAAAAATTATCAAGACTTAATCCGTAGATCATTAAAAAACCTTCACAAATCTAGTAAAGAATCAAAAGTCTTCTACAGCCTTATCCTTCCTTTATACTATCTCGTATTTTACATAAAAATAAGCATTATATTTTAATATTTATGGGGAATGGGGAATGGGGAATCAATGGGGAATGAATGAATGAACAAAATCAATGGGGAATCAAAGAATTATATTTTAATTGGTTATACATATTGTTAAAAAAAATTTTTTTTAATAATTATCAGAGAATATTCATGATATTATATCAAATACCATAATTTTTATTCAAAAATTAATATTGTCTAATATCCACAATCATCTAAAAAGAATCAATCAAAATAAATTTATTTATTTATAAACCTTCAGCAGAACAATTAAACCCCAATTTTGCACATCGCTTTCTCACAGAAGCAAACAATCCTTTATAGCTTTCACAAGTTGCTAAGTTTGAACAATTTCCTGCACAATCACTACATAATATTGTACACCCATCTTTGCATAAATCAGAATAAACGATAATTGATAAATTAATTGAAAATAAAATTAGTCCAAAAAATAATAAATTATTCATAATTAAAGCTGAAATTTTTTTAAATTTTTATTTCTTTTAAGTCAGAAAAATTTTTTATGAAGACTCAACTGAACATTGAAATACATATAAAGATTTTAACAGACTTGGTAATGGACATGGATCTTAGTATTTGGATATTTACAGCGGATACAGACGGATATCCGCAGGCATTTTGAACTTATCTGTATCCATATCCGTATCCATTACCAAGCCTGGATTTTAACAAATAATCGTTCACCATTTTTCAAAAAATTCTTTCATTTTTAAAATTTTTCTATCTTTTTTTATAAATAAATAATTGAGATATAGAATTTTAATATAAATTAATTTTTATTTAATTGATCAAGTATCGGTGTATAAAAATAAAATAAATCTGATTATTTATATTTGATTAAGCAATGAAAGAAATTGGTTTATTTGATTTTATTTTACTAAATGCTAAATTAAAATATCAATAATAATCACAAAAAGGAAGTATTATTCATTATACGTTATTCAAGGAAAAATATTTTTTTAAATGTTAAAATTCGTGGCAAATTTTAAAAGAATTCGTCACCTATGAAATATAAAATAAAATTTAATATGAAAATTTTGTTTATTTGTTTATGTATTTATTTGTTTAACGAAAAATTGAATATGCTTTTACGGAAAAATTAAGCGAATTTATTTTTATTTTTTGAATAAATTGAATAATAAATGATAAAACTTTTTCTTTAATCTTTAGTTTTAATACGGAACAAAAATTAGGTAATTTGGAAAACATTGACAAGCATTTAAAATGATTTTTGAGATTATATATTTCACAACAGTATAACTAAACTTCATGTCGAATATTAAATTTACTTAGTAAATGCGTTTAGTACTTAGTAAATTACTTAGTAATTTTATTTTTCAATATTTACCTCTCCATAAGTGATCCCTGTGGATCCAGGAGTTTTCTTTTATTGTTTCACATTTCATTTATTTGTGTTCGATAAAGAAAAAAAATAACTATATTTATTTGGCAGTATATTTTACAAACTAAACTTGGAGATATAAATATAACACCAAATTATGTATGTGTCAAAATAATAATTGCCCTAACTCAGATAATCCTTAAGCCTCCCCCCTTTCCTTTTCCTTCTCTATCGAGATATTAAAACAATAATTAACTATATTAATTAGGAACATAACACAATTACAAGAATGTCAATTCATTTTCCATTTTCAAAATTATTGACAATTTTCTAATTTAGATTTGATAACAATTAACTTTCTTTCCATTAACAACGATAAATATTTAAGATAAAATAATGAAAATTTTATTAATATTTGGACTTCTTTTATTTTTTATTAAAATATTTTCGGCCGATTCTGACTTAGAAAAAGATATATGTAAATTATTATGTAGTCCTTGTGCAACTTCCTGTATATTTGTTAATAAATGTGTTTATATGCATCCAATGCTTACAGCAGCAAAACAAAAATGTAAAAAGATTGGGATTACATGTACTTATTATTAATTCGTTTGTACCACAGGAATTATTTTTAAAAATCTTTTTATTTTAGAAAGTTTTGCTTTTGATTACATGATAAAATGACAAAAAATATTTTTCTTCTATTTTTATTCCAATCTTGTAATTGAAAATTATTGTAAATGTATAATATGATTTTTGCTTAACAAAGTTAAAAATTATTGATTTAATTAAAATAAAAATTTATATTTGATTGTTTAATTTTATTAAGTATAATTCTGATTGTTACATGTTTAATAGAATATATTCTTCCGAGATATCCATGTCTAATGTGTTGTGTATGGGCGTCAGCCCTTAAAGTGATTAGTATAAAAGCCCAGCCAATAGTTAGTTCGCTCTCCCAGTTTTAGTGCTTCCTACCACAACCTTCATCTGCTTTGTACTTTCCTTGTACGATAAACGTTTCTGTTAGCTTCTCTACGTAAACGGGGTCGTAACATAGTGTCGATCGAAAAAATTTAAGTTCTTCGAATTGTTCAAGATATCTATCAATCTCAGATTTTGATCGAACCTCGGGCCCTTCTCTTTAGTCTAATAGGTGTTAGAAAAAAACATTTTTAAATAAATATGTAACTTGTAAAAAATATTTTTTGACAAAAACAATATTAATGTGGAGCATAGAAACAATAAGAAATGTTCTTTGTATTCATTTGTGAGTGTTAAAATTATTTTTACATATATTTTATTAGAGAAAATCATGTAGAATCTCGAGAGTTCGAGAGTACACATCTTTGTTGGAAAATTCCCCCTTTGAATTGGAACAAACTTCACGTCGTTTTGCTTTGTTGTAACAACCTCATGCTGTATTTAAGAGCAATCTCGAATGTTGGAACAACACATTCGCATGAAGGTTAGTAAAAATTTGTATTAAAAAATTAGTGAAAATTTGTATTATGTGCAGATAATTCTTTTTATTTTTTAAATATTTTTGCTTAATTAAATTTAAGCTACTTAGCTACTCAAATTGAAAAAGGCTATTGACTTATACAATTACTGGTTGAATTATTAAGTTTAGAAAGTATTTATTAAGTTTAGAAAGTCTTTGACTTTCCCCTCGTTTTACTCTATTTATAAGAGGAGAAAAAAGGAACGCTATCATTATCCATGACCATATCTGGTTAATTTTAAACAAATACAAAATCTTTAACAATGTTTATTCACATTATATTTAAATATGATTATTAACAGTATTTTAACTTTCACAAAATTAGATTATTTCGAAGCACTTTTCTTTAACCCTTCCTGAAATTATTTTATATTTTACTTTATTTATTTATACCTTATTATAGTTATCCTATTAATCCACAGCCACAAGCGTCTAGTATGTTAGGTAAATCACCAATAAGACCCCCACAAAAAAGCCCAATACAAGCACCAAGTATACAATTTTTATATTTACACAATTTAGTACAGGCATCAGTGCAATCACCACCAGCATTAACAGTATTCATACTAATAAGAAGGAAAATAATTCCAAAAACTTGTAACTTGTTCATTTTTAGCGAAATTCTATTCTAAATTAAATACTTTAGAAAATTAAACATTAATAAGGGGCAGTAAAAATTTATTTACTTTATTTAAATAATAAATAAAATTTGTTTATTTATTGAAAAGCTAAAATGAATTTTTTAAATTATATGTAGATACTAAAAATGTTATTTTAGGGTAGAGAAAATATATTTATATACCAAATGGTAAAATTTTTAATTTTCGAGATATACTTAATTGAAGAAATCGAGGAACAGGAGGTTTAAAAGGCTGCAAATATATACTATACTAAAATGTTTTAATTAATATTTAAATTAAATTTAAAGGGAAAATATTTATAGAAATTTATTAAATGCTTTTTAATTTGATTTTTTCATAGAATTTTACCTCAATTTATATAGCATTGTTTTGGCGTATGTAAGCTAAAAAAATACGCAAAAAATGTGGAAATGATTTAATTAAAAAATAGAATTCAACGTATCTTAAGACGTGGATATAAAAAAATTACAAGGAAATAAAACTAGAGGGTTGCGGGCCTGAGTTAAATTTCTGTTTTATTTTACTGTATAATATTATCAATTTATTATTTATTCAAAACTGAAAAACAAATACAACGTAAGTTGATATCACTTAAAAATAAATAGTAAAGAAATAAAAATAATGATAATATTGTTGGTAAAAATTAACAAAAAAATTTTTATTTTTACGTTAATTGGTATAAATTTTGTTTCTTTCTACTTCCCTGATATCTTTTGTTTACATAAAATAAGCCTACAATTCATTGACACGTAAGGAGGAAAAAATTGTTTTTAAAATTTTATCAAAAATAATTTTTCCTTTTTTTGACCAACAAATAAACAAAATAATATTTTGTTTGTCTTCAAACACAACAATTTGTATGATTGAAAATTTGATTTTCTTTAATGGCTAAAGAATAATAATTTTTTATTTACTCCATCTTTGTTATTGTTAATTTGACTTTAAATTAATTAGTATATGTACAATATTCATTGCTGTAATATCTATAGATTTTCCACCCTTAAACCGTATTATATAAGTAGATTCAACTCAAAATATACAGAAAAATATTAGGTATTACTGTTTTTTATAAAGTCCGTTAAGAAATTATAAGACCACACATTTTTTTGTTGTTACACTTACTTCCTTTTACAGACTGAGCCCCAATTTTTTCTATTAGTAAATATTCTATAAATATTAGGATTTAGAGAGTTTCAAAAATTTTTAATTAAATCTAAATTTTTTATGAATTTTTTTCAAAATTTGGGGTGTTAAGAAATTATAAGACCAAGATTTTAATACGTATTTTCTATGCTATAAGTGTTCCAGAAATTCTGTAAAAATTCCTGTGAACATTTCCATCAATAAGGAGTAGAAAAGCAAAACGAACGAAGTCTGTAAACGCTTTCTTCATTGAGATCTCAAAACCCCAAAATCAACGGAAAACGGGGGTACAGTACTTCAAAAAATATTTTAACTTCTTTAGGGGTTGTGGAAAAATTTTTTTTCAGGCCCTCCAGAAAGCCCACAAAATTTGCTACAAAAAACACTTGGTCCCATCCTCGAGAAAAATCTTACCATTGAGGACTCATCGGTCAAATTTAAAAATTCGAAAATATAACAATTTATGGGGTAATTTGAGTGAATTTATTAATCTGCTCCTTTAACAGGTAGCTCCTCAATGGTAAGATTTTTCTCGAGGATGGGACCAAGTGTTTTTTGTAGCAAATTTTGTGGGCTTTCTGGAGGGCCTGAAAAAAAATTTTTCCACAACCCCTAAAGGGGTTAAAATAATTTTTGAAGTACTGTACCCCCGTTTTCCGCTGATTTTGGGGTTTTGACTTTAAGTATTATAAGTATTCAATTATGTATAAGTTTATTTTGATTTTATACACAAAAACATGTAATATACCAATAATTTAACTATACTTGATTAAAATTTTAAAATAAAATATTTCTTTTATATTTTAAACTTTTTAATAATTTCGAATTAATAAGTCCCCTTTTGATTAATATTTTTGAATATCTAAAATAAAATCATCAAAACTAATATTACAAAAAATCTTTCAATTTCCTTAATATTTTTTGTCTACATAAAAAATAAGCTTACAATTTATTGACACGTAAAGATGAAAAAATTGTTTTGATTCTATCTAAAATGTGTTCTCTTTATTTTGTTAAATAAACAAATAAACGAACAAAATAGTTGCCTTCAAACAATATATTTTTTGTTCGGAAATTAAAAGCTTTCAATTGTTCGAGAAATTCATGACAATTTTATTTTAAAGGTTAATTTGCTCTATTTTTGTTAACGATCTTACAACGCAGCCATCTTATGCAAACATTTGTGAAGCTATGACGTGATTTTATAATCATACATTTGTACTAAAGCCTGTACCGTAAAGCCTGTACCGTAATTAAATTTGATTAAACACGGAAATCATTACGCGTAAACCAAAAAGAAGCTTATGTAGAACTCAGTGTTAAATTAGGCTGATAATTATAAATTATTATTATAATTATCATTATTATCATTATAATTTTGTTCTATTTTTTATTCTATTTCTACAGGGTGCGCCAAAAGTAATGGCCCGCACAATCCTCGAAAAGGAATTTTCGAGGATTTGACTTTATAATATTTTTTGATTAAGATATAATTTATTTAAATATAAAAAATTTAAAAAATCAAATTTATTAAGAAATAACAAATATTATTTTTATTTTACTAATTGTGAATTAATCAAATTTCCTATTATTTATTGTTGCTATGCAATTAATATCGCAATCATCAAGTAGTTGTTCTTCTATAATAAATATTATTTTGGTTTAATTTAAATAAATTTAGACCATTTTTTCGAACAATACCCTGCTTGTTTACATTGAGTGATCAATGATGCTTTTAGATCTATCAAAGTTCCATAACCACAAAGAACACCAAGATCTAATTGTAAGAAGCAACTATTGCAAAGGAAATTACAGCAATCTGAAAAAAAATCTCCATTTCCTGAAGCAATCATTTCTATGTTAAATATCAGAAAAATAACAAAAAATGACGGCAAGTTATTCATTATTTCTCTAAAAATTTTTAATTTATTAAAATGTAATTAAAATTTTCGGCGGGACTAGGATTGAAGGCCTAATCGTTTTTGGTATTTTTGGGGTAAATATCGAATATCAAATGACAGCTTATTCGAGAGGTTAAGTTAAATTTATAATAAAACGAATGCCTTAAAATGGCAATATAAAAAATTTAATTTTAGGTAATGACTACATATTGGGAACTACTTTTTCAATATTTATATTCAGGTTATTGCCGAGTTTTTGCTATTGAAATCTTAGAAAAAAGTCGTGGCAAGTTTTACACGTATACGTTTATTACTTTTTATTACAACTCAAAACATAAATTTTTACCTAAACTTTAACATATTTTCTGCATAAATATTCCATAAATTTTTTGCAAAGATATTAAAATCTGTGGACAAGAAATTTTAATCACAAATTTTCTTACAGTGTTTAATAATTTAATTGAATTTGTGATATGTATATAATTTATTATAATAAATAATGAATTATTTTCGTTAATAAGAAGATATGTGAATTAATTATTAATAATTAATAATTGTAGATTACTTTGCAGAAGCCAAAAAATACCATTTATTGTCAAAGATTGAAGTAATGTTAGAACGTTCCCGACTTCTTGTATCAACGTTTGATGGTTGAAGATGACATTTTTGGTCTTCAAATCTATTATTAAAAGAAATGTAAAATCTAATTTCAAACTTAAAATTTAGAAACCATAATTTAAGAAGAACAATTATAAAATTCGAGGAGATTACTCGGTTAAGAAGATGGATACACTAAGATGGTCATTCGTTCTTTTCTACCCATTGGATATTATAATTTTTATCACAGATAATAGAAGCTTAACTTTAATAAGTTTTTTAAATAATTTTTAATTATTCTTTAAATTTAATTTTTCTATTATTTTAAAGCGAAATTACTTTAGTTTTAGTAAATATAGATAACATAATTTTGAACAATCTAAAGAATAAACTCTTGAAAATAATTTAGTTTATATTCTTATATATAATTTTAGCTTATTCTCATTATTTATAGCAAAATTAATAATAAAGTTTTGTTAATTACTTTATTAAGTAAAAGTATCCAATCTCCATGTTATTTATTTTTTATCACTTAACTCAAATTTAATCCAAATCTAATTATTCCAACATAACATAAAATCTCCAATTTTAGTTCTAACATCTATTTTTATTGCTTTGATAAAAATAATTTCGCCTCTTCTTTGCAATAATCTTTTGCCTTTGTTGTTGGAAATTCTAACAAATTTATGTTTTTTCTGTGTCAAGATTTAATTCCAACACGACAAATTTTTTTTGTGTTGGCAGAAAGCAAAGAAATTTAAAATAGTTTTTTAAATTATTTTTGCAAAAAAAATATTCTTAGGTTAAAATAAATTTAGCAAGAAAATTTTACTTTTATAAAATTCAAAATAGAACATTAAAAAGTTAGTAATTAATCTTTTAATATTTTTAAATAGATATATGCTTGAATAAATCAACTAAATAACGAGTGATATTAATTTGAATTAGAATTATTGAATAAAGCCTTAGACTAATCAGCTAATCAAAAACTAATCAGCTTTGGAGTGTCACGTCATTTTATATGAACTCTTAATTTTCAAAAATTCTTAGCTAAAATTTTTTAATTTTTTCAGACATCAGACCAATACTTAATTTTATTATCCTTTCCAAAATATTTCATCCTCCAAGCATCGATTATTTGCGAGGATGACAAAGGCGATGATGAATAATTGTTTATTTTCTTGTTTAGAATTTTTGCGCGACATTTCCTTCTCTCATTTTCAATCCTGACAATTTTTATTTTTTCCTTTTTTCATTCTTTTTTAATTCTCGATTTTTATTTTTATTCTTCCCATTATTGACATATAAATATTTATTTAAATGCCTTCAGAAAAAAATATTCAAATTGAAGTAAATATTTGAATTTATTTAAAAAAATATTTTTAAGAATTTCGATCCAAATGCTCCGGAATTCTTTCCATCAACTTGTTGTGAGTTCCTGCATGTTAAGTCCGCTTTATATGTTGCTTCCTTTATCCAAGTTGATAAAATATAAATAAAAATTTTAAAAAATTTTTTAATTAGCTAGCATTTGTTTTCTCCTTAACACTTGTTTATTTAATACTCGAACAATCTCAATTTATTAATGCAGTAGATGTTTTTAGACCGGGAGTTGGATTTGTTGTTATTGTCAACTTGGCTGGAATATTTTGTGCTGTGGGTTATTTGAAATTTAATACTATTATAGTGTAAGGCCGGCGAAGTTTCCTCCCAGCCTAGAAAATAAAACAAAATGAAAACGATCATTCATTGGTGTTCGAGCAGTTAACAAGTTCGCAATGGAGAGATCTCATTATCGAGTCCCATCCAATCCTTTGCCATTTTCTGTCATGGGTTTGGCCGCTTTTTTATATTTTAAATAATTTTTTAATTATTTCTTTAAAATCTTTTAGTTAACCGGTGTATGTTTACAACGTGATCTTTTCATTTCTGTCCAAATTATGCTACTTCTGGGACTTGTTTGCCTCTCAGATTTATTTGCCTTTATTCTAGGTATTTCTATAAATCTCTATCTAAAAATTTGTTTGAAAGTATTTACAATGGCTTTCGGCTCGAGAATTTCACTTGGAAATTCTTTGGATGCCAAATCCTTAGTTCAATCTGTTTTGGTTAATGACCAACGTTGGGAGTACTTTCTTGGCCCGTTTTGGCCCTATTTGCTGGCTATTATTTTCCACATGACAGCGTGTGCAATGATTTGTTTTGTGGCGATATATCGACGATATAGGAAATTTTTAACGGTAATATTTAAGGATATTTTTATCACAAAATATTTATTTTTCAGAGAAAATACGCAGCAATATCAGATTCTTCTACACTACGACATTGACCTTTAAAGAAAAAAAATTGAAAATATTTATTATTAAATTACATTTTTCTCCTCAATTTCACCATAAGAAAATTATTTTCATTTCATTAAAAATGCGTGGGTGAAACGAACAGTTTTAACATTGTCAAATAATATTAACTAACAAATAAAAAATGTGGATTTGTTACTAAAATTTTGAACGGATTCGAAAATGTTACTCAACCGGAAAGTGTTTTAAATTTAAATAATATTGGAAATTTACTTTGTTTTTTTAAATTAGCTGTCAATCAGCTGAGGCAAAATTAAATTGCGTAAAGCGAGAAAATTAAAATAAACATTTTTTTTCTTAAATTAACTAATTTTTTTAAACTAAAGTTTTATAAAATAAAAGAAATATTTACTTAGAGTTTTAAAAAATATAAATTTTACAATATCTAAAATCAGTTTGTTTATTTTTAAAAATTTTTGTTTTAAATTTGAAACAAAAATTTAAATTATATCTAAGGTTTATTAAATATTTAAAGTTAATAATTTTGCTTTAATAAAAGACTTTTAAAAAATTTGTTTTCGAAATATTAATTGTCGATGGATTAGTTTAAACCATATAGCTATTTAATTCCTAAGGATGTTAGTAGGCAGCGTGGTGTAAGGGAAAACACATCAGTTCGGTTTACTGAAGATGTTGGTTCGCACCCAGCCGCCGATCAACCTTTTGCACTAGCTAAAGGGGAAGAATAGCTATAGCCCAGCTGCTTTACCTTAGTCACAAAAATACTTTGATCCCCTTTAAATTTATTTTGCCAATCACTTAAAGATTTTTGTCAAAACATTTTGAAAGTATTCAAAATTGGCTTATGTTTTAAGTTTTAAAGTTTTGTTTAATTTTTGAAGGGGTTGTTAATTTCCTTTTTCTGTTTTTTTTTCTTTTTCACTAGCCGCTCATTAGAAATTAATTCCCTCGCGATTGTACTTTTTCCTTTCCCTTTTCATTGCTAAACTTTTAAGTCCCAACTTTTGTTTTTGTTAATCCTCTAAATATTTTGTTTATTTTACTTTAATATTTTTGACTTTAAAAAGTTATTATTCCTTTTAGTTTTTGAACTTAAAAAAATATTTTTTAAATCTACTACCGTAAAAACTGTATTAATGTCCCTCCCTTAAATAATTACCCCGCTTTATTAGTTACCCTCCAGCGAAAGGTTGAAACAATAATTACTCCCTTAAAAATAGTTATAATTAGCCTTTCTAAAATAACCTCCATTAATTACCCCACCTCTATTTATTACCCCTCCAGCGAGAGATCGAAACAATAATTACCCAGCGTAGTTAATACAGTTTTTACGTTAATTATTTCTAGATATCTCATACTATTCTCGTCCGACACTCACAATCCTGTCTCCAATTTAAACTTTAGCTTTTTTCCTATTTTCCCCCCAAAAAAACGTAAATTTCTTTCTTTTCCCAATTATTCTACCAAAACCTTAAAACAATTTACCCAAAAATTTACTCACTAATTTAGAAAAGATTTAACAAATTTTAACAATTTAGTATGCCAAAATATCCAAAGAAATTTGAGATAAACGAGTTTCGTTTCAGTCAACCATTTTGTGTGTTTAACTAATTTTTGGATATCCAAGAAATTCTTTTCCCCATTTATTTTCCTTTCATTTTTCCATTCTTTTATCCAAAATTTTATGACGTGTTATTGTCTTAAGTTTTTGGAATTTTGGCAGCAAAAAACAATTAATAAATTGGGAAAAAGGGCATGCCACATCAATTTAATTTCCCCTACTTTTCTTTAAAGTTTTATTAATACACAAGGGAATTAAAAACATCAAAAAATCTGCTAAGACATTTAAATATATAACCTTTAAATATTTATTTGGATTTATTTCTTCGTCAAAAATAAATTTTTTTATAAACTCATTGTTCATATACAAATAAATTTGAATTAATTTGAAACTATTTTTGAAATTGGGTTAAAAATAAAAACAATTTAGTTTACAAATAAAATTTTAATAAAAACAATTTAATATTAATAATTCGAGCAAAAACTCGAAATTTTGACCTCTGAAATTTCTTCAATTTTTGGAATTCTCTTTGATAAATTCCAAAAATTCAAATATTAAAACTTCCATTTTTATACAGATTAAGAATATTCTAAATGATTATGTATAATTCACAAAGATCAAATTAGTTTAAAAAATAGTTAACATAAGAAGGCGTCGTTTTAACTTCTTAAATTTATTTTCAAATCAACTTTCCCAAAATTAAGGATAGCATACTTAAAGACACCACACAAAAAATTAAAATTGGAAAAAAATTTTTTAAGCCTTGAAGAATTGGCATTTCTTTTTTTTAATAAGCCTTAAGTCCTTTGAAGAGTATTTGCGTTAGACTTGTAATTTTTATGTGAAATCATTCAAAACCTTAGCTAGCTGGTCCTGGCTAGTGCAATGGCATTCATTCAAAAACGGTATATAAACGGTATACGGTTTTTTCAAAATTAAACGGTTTTGTCCAACCCTACTCTTAGATATTAAAAAATCAACGAGTATATTATACCACAAGGATATCTAATAATCTTTGAGATAAAAGTTTTGGAGACGTGAATTCATTACACTCAATATAATGAGACATGTAAAAAATAAACTAAATTTAATATCAAAACAAAATAAATTAACACCATTTTATTTGAATTTAGGGATATTATTACTTCCCAAATTATTCTTTAAAATAACACAATGATTTGTTACTTCCAAATGTTTATTTTATTAACATCTTTATTCCTTTGTTTTGGAGAGATAATTGGAAATGGAGAGGCGGGTCATAATAATGAAGAAATTGGAATGGAAAAAAGTATGGAAGAAATTAAGCGATTGTCAAATTATTTAATCAAAATTTCAATAAAAATTCAGGAATGCTTTCATATGCCGATTTAATGAACAATTTTGGAGGACCTAGTGCCCTCGATTTGGCAGGTCAGGGCCTCCTCATAGACGATGAAAGACCAAAACGAGAACAAAATTATAATAACGACGATGTACATATAATGACTCTTTGGAAACGTTCACCTTCCTATGGACCTTCTTTCTTTAACACAGCTGGTGATTTGACTAAAAAGGATGACTTTATTGCTCCAGGAGTTTTGAGATTCGGGAAAAGGATGCCTGGGGTTGGGATTTTATATTTAAATTTAATTAAAGAAATTTTATTAGATTCGAACTTCTCGTTTATAGATTAACCCTTATATTAGTTACAGCTCTATGTATTCTATGCCTAAACGATATTACAATTTTTAACCTCAAAGGTATCGAAAAAGAGTGGTGTTTCAATAGAAAATTTCTTTCTGTAATTTAAATTAATTTTAAACAGTCAACACTTAATTTTTGTTGAGTAAGACTTAAAAACATTCTCTCTCAAATTCAGGTACTTCGATTTGGTAAAAGGGACCGAGTTGTTATACAAGAAAAGAAGGCCGTCCCAGGCAAGCCTCTATTATAAAATAATTCTTAATTTTCAACAATTTAAGGAGTACTCCGTTTTGGCAAAAGACAATCTCAAGAGAGTGGAGCAGTCCCTGGCGTGCTCAGATTCGGTAAAAGAATGCCTCAAGTCCTCCGATTTGGAAAATAAATTAATTATTCCAACTCAGAATTCAAATAAATTTTATTAATATATTATAGCCATTCCTTTCCATCATCGTTCTATTGTCTTTTCCGCCATTGCCATTTATTTTTTATGGCACAGAATAAATGAATTTGTGTATTTTTTAAAATTATTTCAGATTTAAGAAGATTTTTATGGAACGGACAGAAATATTTAGATCAGGGCTCGGATTCGTCTTATTTTGATAGACATTATGTACTTACAGACCGACTGTACTTTCGAAATTGAAAATGTACTTATATTCGTAAATAGACTTTTTGGTTAAAAAATTCAATCTAAAAAAGATGAGAATCTGACTTAAAAAATCTGATTCTACAAATATTCAATTTTATTCTTCCCTATTTAAATCGTCAGCAACTTTTGCAACGTGTCCTCTAACAAAATCGCCGAAGCCATGAACAGATCCAATATTGCGGACTCCTTAATTTTAATATTGAAGATTAATTTGGAAATTTAAATTAAGAAAATCTAGATAGAGCCTATTCAAATAAAAACATTGACACTTTTGAGGTTATTATATGGAGAAAGAATAAAATATTTTTAGCTAGTTTATAAATTACTTCTGTCTGATTTTGCTGGCAGCGGAGTACATTTCTTTTCATTCATGCAGGTGATGAACGTTCTGAATTTTAATTAATTTATTAATAAGAAATACTAAGTATTTTCTTTGTTTGGATTAATTTTTAAAATAAAAATATTAATATCTTCCAATTTGTAAAAGAAAAACTTTACGTGAAACATTCACACATTTCTTTTGAACAGTCGTTTATATCAGCGGAGGCACAATCTTTTAATACAACATCACAAGTTGATAAATTTTTAAAATAATTCAAGAGAGTATCCTTCTCACATATTTTGTGCACGACTGCTGAATATTTGCATATATCTAAATCCTGCATGCACCTTTTAATTAAAGAAAATTTATTTTAATTTTATGATTATGTAAAGTCGGCCAAAACATGCAAATACATGTTTTATATTAAAATATGATTTGAGTCGAAAAACCTAATATTGAGCTTTGATCGGTCTGAGTTTCTTAGCAACCAATTTTTATTTTTGTGCCTATTTCAGACCTTATTGGAATAGGCACAAATATTTAACAAAATATGATTGAATCTCACTCTAACTTCTTGAATTCCTTCTAGTTCGACTATTTTTAATTTTATTTTGTATTTTTAGTGTCTCTGCAAATAAATTATTTATAAATAACATACAGGCAATCATCAAATTTGTATAATTCATTTGATTCCATAATTTTAGTGCACTCATCGACACTTGGTGGCTTAACTGGTTGATCAGCCTGTTCAGCTTGCTCATCTCCTTTTGTGATAACAAAAGAAACTAAGGCCAGAATAAAAGTAATTTTTCTGAAAAGTTTTATTCGTTATTTTAACAGAAAATTAATATTTGAAAGAAACAAAAATTTTTGAAAAAATCTTTCCTGATTTGCAATCTATAGCTCTTTCGATAGAGCATTTTTATTATCGTTAATGTTTGGTTGACTCTATATGTAATAATTAAATTTATGATATCCTGTCTCATATTTAAAGTAAACTTGGGTAATTTTACCCAGGTATATTTTAATCAGTTTACTTACTTCAAAATAAAATACTCAACTTACAAAAATGTTTCATTCATTTTTATCAAAATTTTTATTTTTAATAAATTGAAATTAATTAGAAAAAATTTAATGTTAATATAAAATTTATAAAATGAATCAAAATTATTTTATTTCATCTTAAATAAAAACAAAAACTTTAATTCATTAACTTGTTATGTTTTAATTGAAGAGGAAGTTTAATTTTTTAAATAAATTTCAAAATAAAACGTACAACTGCGTGTATCCGCGCTAAGTCAATTTTTTATTTTAAATAGTTTGTATTTTAAATTTTTTAAGTTTAACAATAACAAAGTTATTTATTAAGTAAACTTGTTTTGTTTTTAAATAAAGTAAATATTTTAGTAATAATAAAAGTACAATTTTTTAAATAAAAAGTAAATGCGAGTTTTGTTAAGACCAATTTTTGAATGATTTTAGTTTTAAATGTATAATAGACAAATATTCATTATTCTATTCTTCCTTCTTTAAATCATCAGCGAGGTTTACTTTAACAAAATCGCTAAAACCATGAAGAGCTCCGAAATTACGGACTCCTTAATTAACGATATAATTATATAAGAACATTAGATTCACGATTAAAAATTATTTTACTAAATTTAAAGTGAGAAAATAGAAACAGAGCTTTACTATCAATCCTGACCACGGACGGATGAAATTGATCTTTAACCTTATGTTTTACGAAATTTTTATTTAAACCCTGTTACATTTAGTGTTCACCAATCTGAATATTTAAGGGGTGGGGTTTAGAAATAAATTTTTTAAAATTGTCTCTTGCACTCGTCCCATGTCCAGACACTTTCAGGGTTAATTAAATTTTTAGAATTTTTTAGTAACAAGTATTGTAAGTAGAATTGACTTACTTCTATCTGAGTTTGCTGGCACCGGTTTACATTTATTTAGGTTCATGCAGTTGATTACTCTCCTGAATTATATTAATTTTATTAATAAGAAATTCTGAATTAAAGTTTCAAAACTACATTAACTTTCGAAATAAAAAATAGTAGAATTTTTTGTTAAAAGAAAAACTTTACGTTAAACATCCGCACATCTCTTTTGAACAGTCATTTATATCAGAGGATGAACAATCCTTTAATATTACTTCACAAGAATCTGATAGATTTTTATAATAATTAGTGACAGTATCCAGCTCGCATATATTGAACTCTACTAATGTAGATTTACATATGTCTAGATTCTGCATGCAGCTATTAATTAATATTATTATTGTAATCTAATCCGACTGTAGTTAAAATAGTTTTAATTTTATTTTGTAATTTTAATTTCTCCCAACTGGCAATAAATTATTTATAAATAGCTAGACGGCGGACTTTTATGGATAAAAATTGCCAAAATATGCACGAAAATATACAAAAAAACCCAAAATATCCAAGCAAATATGCAACAAAAATACAATTTACATATCTAGAAATTTTACATTTTTTAGTCAAAAAATTCAATCACCAATTTTTTATTAAGATTACTACTATTTTAAATGCATAGTTTACATATTGGGTATTTTTACTCTGTTGGCTATTTTGAGATGAGACGTATTGGTGATGGGACATTTTGGAATGGGACGTTTTGTGGATGAGGCCATTATTTATGATTGCCATTTTTGGGGCGCGGCCAATAAACAAAAAAGCTTTTAACAAAATTTGTAATTTTTACAAATTTTTTCCTAAATCTTTACTACAACATTTACAGTATTTTGGCAGGATTTTGGGTAATTTTCTGGCTATTTTTCCCAAAAACCTCAAAATATACATTAAAATACGCATTTTGCAGCAAAGTCCAAAATATGAAAAACTATTCATTGTATGCTAATAGAAACCCCTTCTAAATTTCTAAACAAGCGGAAATGGTGTTTTTGTGCATGCTAATTCTCTGTAAACAACATACGAGCAATTAGCAATTATGTATTCTATGGTAGAATTCCAAACTTCATTGCATTCAGCGACAGTAGGTGGCTCCTCTCCTTTTGTGATAACAATAGAAATTAATGCCAAAATTAAGATGATTTTTCTGAAAAGTTTTATTGATATTTATAATCTCTAAAGCTTATAATTAGGGAACGGATTTATATGGATTTCCATATTTTTTTCCTGGCCTAGTTGGGTCGTGAAACGCGCGAAAAACATAGTTTTAGCATATGTTGATAAGACCTATAATGAGTTATCAATCCATATTTTCCATATTTTTCTATATTTTGGCTTTCCGTCCATATTCTCCATATTTCGTCCATATTTCGTTATTTTTTGTAAAATTTTGCCGAAAATTGGTCAAAATTTGCAAATTTATGAAATTTTTTTGGTCAACAAAATTTTTTATTAAAATTTTTTGGAAAAATTTTTTGAAAAATTTTGCGACAAAAATTTTTTTAAAAAATTTTCTACTCAAATATTTTCCAAAGTATTTTCAGAAACAAAATAACACTATAGATTGATTTATTTCAAATATTATGCATCAAAATTAACTAAATTAACATTTTCAGCCTAAAAACGAAATTTTGCGTTAAAAATTTACAGTTTTCGGCCCATATTTGATCCATATTTTGGATTTTAATCCATTTTAATCCATATTTCAGTCCATATTTTAAGATTTTCAGTCCATATTATATGTCCATATTTGTCGATTAATAGTCCATATAAATCCGTTCCCTACTTATAATCGTCTCGTTTTTAATATAAAATATTCAACTTACGTGAATGTTTCTTCCATTTTTTGATCAAAATTTTTATTTTTAATAAACTCTAATGAAATAGAAATTTAATTCGACTATAAAATTTAAAAAAATATAAATCAAAATTATTTTTTTTTCAAATTAAATAGTATATTTTTCATTCACTACATAATATGTTTACTATTTAATAATTTAACTGTTTCGTTGTAAATAAAAGTTTAATATTTTATTAATAATAAAAGTACAACTTGTTTTGAAATATTTATAAAAGTAAATTGTGGGGTTTTGGTATGACGAATTTTTGAACCCATTTTTATGTTTCATTTTTACATAAAGTTTTTATAGAAAAGGCATGGATGGATTTAGAAACTTTTAGAAATTATTATTCAATTTCCATCAAGAATATTTGGTTGTTTACAAAAAATGCATAAAAAATTTTTTATTTTAAACAGTTTAGTTCAACCTTATAAAACTTAACGCATTATTAATTTATCGTTAATTAATTAAAGTGAATTTGACATGTATTTACAGACCCAGATACAACCAGTGATGTCAAAGTTCCAGTTCCGTAACTAATTAGTTCCAGTTCCAGAACTAGAACTACGGAACTAACGATTATCTGGAACTAGTTTGGAACTAGAACTACGGAACTAACGATTATCTGGAACTAGTTTGGAACTAGAACTACGGAACTAGTAAATGCTGGAACTAGCTTGGAACTAGTTTCAGAACGAACTGGAACTAAGGAATTTCAAAAATGGAGTTCCGGAACTGGAACTGGAAAAACAAAAATTAAAAACCTAGTTCTGGAACTGGAACTAGTTCCAGAGAAATTTTTGAACTTTGACATCACTGGATACAACCTGTACAACTATTTCTAAAAAATTTTGAATTTCAGAATTATTACATTACCTATTTTACTATTTATGGATAAATAATAAAAAATTCAACTGATATTATTCCAATTATTTTCAATAAAATCAAACATATAAACTCAAAAACAAAAAATTCATTAAAAAATAAATAATAAGAATAAATTTATATACGTGGTTAAATGAACAAAAGAATATTAAAATGATGGAAAACTTAAAATAACAAGGAACAATTCAACTAAATGACATGGTCTTCAATTTACGTGTATATTTAAGCTTTGTTTATTTAATAGAGTTATTAATTGAATATTTTATTTTCTTTATCATTCTTTGGAAATATTTTACCTTAGTATTGAGGATTTCAAAAAATGGGGCAATTTCAGAGAAATAATCTGACGGATAATAATTTTAGTTTTATGGTTTTTAGTTTAACTATAACCATAGCATTACTAGGTATAATAGGAATTAATGTATCCTTTTGTTATTGAGAGAAGTCCTGCTGTATAGTTATTTCGCCAATATTTTTATAGGAGAACAACTTAATTATTTCTAATTTTATGAAAATTTGGCAATATATTTAATAATATATTCTCCCAAAAATTATTTTTAAAATATAGATAACTAAAAATGAAAAATATAATCGTATTTCTAATTCTTTTGAATATAGCAATGTTTGTCTCAGTCAATGGCCAATTTTGTAAAATCTTCTTCCCTCAAGTTTGCCCACTAATCTGTAAAGCATGCACTGAGAAGGGCTGTCTTGTTAAAGATCCCTTATGCCCACCAGCTATTACTTTCTGTCAATTTTTTGGTTGTTTTTGTGAACAAAGGTTGGAAATTAAATTTCAATTTTATAAATAATTATTCAGCGATACGAAAGTTCAGTGATTGATGGAAATGATTAAGAACATTTTTGATAAAATTGTTTACATATTTTAATATTCGGATAAAATATTATTTTTGTATATTTTATATAAATTATTAAATAAAATGAGATTTAATTTAAATAATAATCGAAATGAGAAAAAATATAGGTATGTAGCATTGATATGTATGAGGAGCCATTACTCCTTGCTTTAAATTTTTTAAATTCAGGAAAAATTGTACAAGAATTTTACAACTTAAATAAGAATACTGTCAAATCCGAGTAATTTTCTTTTATTTTTTTAAAAATGATTGTTGATTATTTTATAAACATCGTTTCACTTCGAAAGCTAAACATAAATATTTTCCATGTGATTTGCAGAAATATTTATTTCGTCAAGTTTCATAAAACAATACAAAAAATAGGAAACAAAATTTTATTTGAAATGTGTCTTTGAATATTTGCTAATATTAGCAAAATCGTAAAGCATCATAATAGGAAATATTTGTTTATAGAAAAAAATTTATAAAATATGTTTAAAAAGGAAATGAATTTTATTGTAATGTTTTTTGTAGTTGATATATGATTGTAAATCAACTTTATAATTTATAATCAATTAATCTTCCTTTTATTTTAGAATTTTGATTAAATGAAAAATTTAATTATTTTATTTTTATTTTTGAACATCTCAATGTTTATCTCGGTCAATGGCCAATTTTGTAAAGTTTTCTTCCCTCAAGTCTGCAGATTAATTTGTAAAGCATGCTTAGGAAAAGGGTGTCTTGCTAAAGATCCCTTATGTCCAGCAGCTGTTAAATTCTGTCAATTTTTTGGTTGTCGATGTGCTAAGGTAATATACCTAGTAATAAAAAGCATTTTTTTTAATTTTAGAAAACTTATTGTAATGGAAAAGTGAATTAATTAATGGAGGATTTTTGAAATTGAAAATACTTTTATTAATTAAATAAAGATTTTACGCGATTACCGTTTAAATGATTTATTTTCATATTTATTAATAAAAATAAAAAAACAGTCAAATTATCTCACACAAAAATAACCAATAAGTACCTAATAAATAAATATTCGCGATTTTTAAAAATAGTTGATTTTTCGAACTCGTGAACCCGATTTTAGTAATTATTAGCCAATAATGAGAACACGAAGCTAACAAGATCTTTCTTCTTAAATCTTAAATACAGAAAATTGTGAGTACAAGAAAGTAGGAGATACGAAGATTACAATTAAGCTAGTTCGTCGTTTTTATTTTTTTGTTATATTTTTTAATTTCCCGGTATATTTTCTGAATTTTTCGGTTGATGTTACTTTTCAATTTCCACGTGTTTAAAATAAATTTAACTATTTTGAAAATACAATGAATGTATATAATTTCCTTAATTTTTTTCTATTTCTTCTTTATCATTCAAAATTGATGATAAATTTCTAACAAGCAAAAATGTAATAAAATAAATAAAAATATCTTTCAAACTTTTTTGAGCTTGATTAAAATATAACAATAAATATTTAGATAATATCATAATAAAATTAAATAAACAAGGAAGCAAAATAAATATAACAATGAAATTGTCAAATTACTAATTTTATTTTTTTAATTTACATATTATTAAAGGCAGAGGGTAACGAATAATATCCATTCAAAGTTTGGTTATTCAAATAAGTTTCACACATACATATAATAGCTCAATAACATCATTATAATAAAATCATCATAAATCGAAATGAATTTTCATCTCCACACAAATTTTTAGTTTTTATCACCAAGACATCAAAAGCTTTACAAATATAACCCAAAGATGGTGTGCAGACATATTGGGACGAATATGTCGGGATTGCTGTGAGATAAATAACCTAAATGTATTTATATTAAGTCTAAAAGATAAACCTCTTCAAAAGGTTAATGTATTATTAACCAAGACCCAGTGGCTGTATGTCCCGAAATCAGTAGTGTAACTGTTCTTCCATTGAAATATCCCGATATGTCCGCCACGATATGTCTGCACATTACCAAAGATATGTAATATTAATTAGGGCACGAAAAGACTGATATTATAAAGAGATAATATCTATAATTTTTGTAATTCAAAATAAATTCAAAAAACAACTGTCGGGGTTGATAACAATTTATCCAAATAATAAGTAACAACATAAATTTCGTTCTATTTTTAAAATTTTAACTTACAAAGTTACAATTGGTTAATCTTAAAATAATTTTTAGTAAAATAAAAAAATGAAAGATTTACTTTTTTTCTTGGTCTTATGTATGGTGTTGGTTTCTATTGACAGCCAAGTCTGCACAGTATTTTTCCCGCAAGTTTGCCCATTAATATGTAAAGCCTGTACTGCAAATGGGTGTTTATCTACTGATAAATTGTGCGAACCTGCTGTTGATTTTTGTAAATTTTTTGGATGTGGGTGTTCTACTGTGCAATGATTGGCGGTAATTTATACATAATTAATTTTTAAAAGAATTTTATATTTTAGAAAAAAATCTTTTGTGTATGTTTTTGAAGAAATGATTTACAAAAATTTTTGAGAAGATAACGATATTCATTATTAAGAAATAAATTTAATCTTTTTTTCCTCTATTAAACAATTATTTCTTTCAATCCCAAAATTATATGTATGTTTTCAAACGGTAAATTTAGAAACAATTTGTATAGATTATTTAAACAATCATTCATCAATTTAGTTTTTCAAATAATATTTTGATTAAGTAATTTTTTCACTCTTGAATGAATATAAAAAAGCACCTTATTATAATGCCTTGCTAAGAGAAAATATTTTTATCATGATTATATTTTTCCTCTCGATATTTTTTGTTTTCGCAAAAAATTACAAATAAATATTTAATATTTCGTTCAACACATTAAAGTTTAAATGAATTTCTACATAAATTTCCTAAATATTCATTTTAAAAATATGACTAAAAATTTTAAATTACATTTAATATTATTTGCAGGCTTTATTGAAAATTATATAAATTTATAGAAAAAAGATTATCATTTTTGTATTTTATTCTATCCTATTTTAAATTTTTTTAGTGGATTTATTTAATTATTTGGAAGAATTTCGCATCCCTGCTTAAACTGAAAATCTGAGTATTGATAAAAAACTAGGTGTAATTTACATATTTGAGTAAATTACATTGTAATTTACATACATACCTATATTTGTAATTTAAATATTTTTCAATAATTAATTAAATAATAATATAAATTAGCTTTATATGTATACCGTATTTTTCCAAATACAGCCCCATGGGGCTGTATTTTTCAACTATCCTCCAGACTGGGGCTGTATTAGAGAATGGGGCTCTAATAGAGAATGGGGCTTTATATTTCAACTATATTTTTTCTACCAAGACCTTTAATTCCTTCTGACTCTGTGGTCAACACAATCGGGAGATTTGGAAGGTTTTATGGAATATAGAGAGAATCCAGAATTATCGAGAATCTGGATTAAGCTTTTAGAGGGATTTGGGGGATAACTTGAGGATTTAAGTGGATTTCGTGGATTTGGAGAGATGTCGTGGAATTATGAGTAATATCAGGGAATTTTTGGATTTGGAGGGATTGTGTTGGATATGAAGTCTAAGGGATATCAGAGGATTTTAAAAATTAAGTCGATATCATGTTTACACATAAATCCTTGATATCCTTAGATATCTACAGATAATCCTTTTAATCTTTCGATATCCCTTCTAATGCAGTAGTCTAAAAATACAAGAGTCGAACAGTAATTTCGATTAAGAGAATATCGTAGGATTATAAGGGTTTGGGTGAAAGATGATATTAGTGATATCTATTAATCCCTTTCCTTGATTCTGGATATCCCCCTGATAAGTCAAATTTTTAAAAATATCAAATAATTTCGAGATTCATGATTTCCCTTACGGCACTCCATTTCCGCATAGTTCGAAGATATTAGTGTGCAACTATAAGGAGGTTTAAGGGGATATTGTGGGGATTTTGAGGGATATCTGTGGATTTGGATGGATTAAGAGGACTTTCAAATTCTGATTAAGAATTAAAAAAGATAATTGTTTGATCAGAATAGTTTGTTGATCAGGAGTCTTTCAGGATGACTCAATTTAGTATTTACTTAGACTTACAATAGTGGGGCTATATTAGGGAGTGGGGTTCTAATAGGGAATGGGGCTCTATTTTTCAACCATCCTCCAGACTGGGGCTGTATTAGAGAATGGGGCTCTAATTGAGAATGGGGCTGTATTTGGAAAAATACGGTATACATATTATCATCTAAATATATTTAATATAACAAAACAATTTTATATTTAATTAAATTTACTACTTATTGTTACTCGAGAAAGCGCAATATCTAGTTGACCATGTGCAAACGAATCACCTTTATATAAATTATTTCCCATCAATTCTCTAAAATCTAAATCATGCATATAAAATACTTATTGAATTCAATTATCACCATATATTCTGAATTTTAATTTATTAATCTAGATTTAATTAATTTTTCTAATTGTTTCATATTTTCATATTAATTTATTTTTCAAATATTTACATATAGGCATCACACTATAAAAATATTTAAAATTTGTCAAGTAAGGACAAAGAAATTATAAAAAATTATTCATTCGTCCCCAAGGTTTTGATCGTCAAAATTGAATTCTTTTATATTATCATATTAAAATTTATTTTAATTTTTTAATAATATTTTTTGCAAAATTTACAAAATTTAGTCAATTATTAATGATTTATGTCTTTCGACCCTCCTTCGGATAAACAACTTATTGGGTTTTTAAATTTTTAACACATACATATAATGTGCAGATGATTTTTACTTAAATTTTTGTACTAATTAAAAATAATTTAAAAATTGTTCTTTTATAAGATTTATTCATAATTTTAAATTAAATTTATTCAAAAATTATTTGATTTATATTAATATTTAGGTATTTGCATTTGGTTTTTGCTACTTGTCAGAAACAAGCATTCAAACAGCTTGTTCTCAATGCAAACATTCTTATGTTCGAAATACTACAAATTTAAAAACTTTAAATAAAAAAAATTTTTGTTTATGATGAACACAAGGCAATGATGGCATTTTATTTTAAAATCCATTTTAATAAAATATATGTATACTATCAGAAAATAGTGTTTAAATTTTATAATAAATGATATTCTGCTAGATTTATTAACAGCAGTAAAATTTTTAAATAAATTAAAAATTATTTGTTTTTATTTTCAATTTCTAATCTTGTAAAAAATATTTTTAAATCAAATTATTATTATTTAATTAAGATTTAATCACGTTTATAAATTATTTTTATTACTTCTCAAAAATAAAAATTTATTACAGGAAATATTAATTTATTTTTTAAATTTATTAAATGGTGTGCAGATTTATCGCAGATGTCTCAACTATTTCCGAAATATTACTCTTTTATATTTTATATATTACAAGTATAAATTAATATTTTGATTCAGAAGATTCGAAGTACATACATATTCTGCTACATTTTTTTATTAATCATTTTTTGTTGCTATTAATTTTACAATTAAATTATTTTCAATATTTATGTAGAACTCAATATTTTTTGATGCAACCAATTTATACATATCTAATTATGACTTAGTTCGATTACAAATTATAAAAATATTAAATTCTTGAAATTAATTATTCAGTAAAATTTTTATTTTATTAATTTTACACATTAATTTTGCTTATTTTAGAATTTAATTTATAAAATGCTGCGAGTTTGATTTGACTTTACCTGGTTTTCATCAACTAAATGATTTTTTGATTTAATTATGTAAATAAAATTATTATATTTCAAGAATAAGGAAATATTATTTATAAATAAAATTATTAGAAATAAAAGTTTTTTTCTTTAGAATGTATTTCTAACTTTTTTAAATTTCAGTTAAGTTGTTTATTTCATTCATGTATACATGGACTCTTTCGACATTATCTGATCTATATCCCCATAATTGAAATATTATTTAAATCACAAATATATAAATTAAATGACAAATATTATTGTAGAATTTGACAAATTTTATTTTTAAAAATGTCTAAATTATGTATTTTTATTTCTAATATCATTTTTATTTAGCAGTTTATGTATGATTTCGTCGAAATTATATTGAACCGGCCTAACTTGAAAATTTTATGTACTTTGAAGCATTTTAATTAACTTTATTAACTAATGACTATTAACACCGTTATTTTTATAATAAAATTATTTTTACAATTAAATTATGAATAATAATTTTTACAGTTGTAAATATATTTTCAAATCTTGGAATTAATATGCTTAATTTAATTGTTTAATTTAAAATTATTTTCCACACTTGTGACGAAAATAAAAATTTAATATTAAATAATCCCTTTTTATATATTAAACATTTAAAAATTTCTTAATTATGTTTAGTTTAACCTTGTAAGCTTGGTAATTTCATCACTAATAACACAGATAGAGCAAATATTAAATTTAAAAAACACTTGATGTTTTTTGTTTAATTGATCATTCAAAATATATTTCTTTATTCGAATATTTATATTAAATTAGAATTTTATTTTATTATTTTGTGTAATAGAATTTATTATTTTGTGTAATAGAATGATATCATTATTTTACAAATAAATTTATGCTTGTATCACAACATTGTGAAATTATAACAGGTACCATAAAACATTTATAAAATTTAATAATCTAAGTTTTAAAATTAAGAATTATTATTTATTATTATTATTTATACCTTAGACTAGCCTTATTAAGAATTCCAGAAAGTTTACAGATTACATTGATTTCTTGGACTCAACTGATACCCAATGAATTTTTTAGAATATAGTTCTTAAAAATTTTAACTTAATTATTTTTAATAATACAAAATATTTATTGAGAGCATTTCTTTAATTAAAAATTGCATTTGAAATATTAGATTTAATTTATAAAATTTTTATTAAATATTTGAATGACTTGGGGGTGATTTTAAAAGTTCCGTCCGCACTCCATTCTTTAACAATTTATTATAGAATATTTATATTACAAACAAAATTATTTTAAATTATCTAATTTTCATAAATTTTTACAATATTTTTTAATTTAAATAAATTAACTATTGTATTTTATTAAATTAATTTAAAAAGTACATACAATTAAACAAATTTTATCTTTTGCTTACACAAACATTTCTAGTTAAATTATAGCTTTTGTTTTTATTCATTTAATTAGGTATTTTATAAATTAATGATTATTTTGTTGTTGATAATACTGTCTTAAGTTTAAAATTGTTCAAAATATTTTAATTAATTTTTGAAATGGTTTATGTTAAGTAAAAAATTACTTTGTGATAGACAACTGCAGGGCAGTGATGACATTTAATTTTAAAATAATCTATTTTAATAAAGATATTAAAAATTGTGTTTGAACAATTAAAGTATAGGACACAAAAAAATCACAGAAAATTTATAATAAAAGAATATAATTCTATTAATTTTTAAATTGTTGTCCTGATTATTTTCAATTTTTTAAAAATATTATTTAAATGATTCCAGTTACTTACTGAATTTAAATCTAATTTAGTTTCTTAATGTAGTAGTATTTGTTAATAATCCTAGTTTTTTGAGCATAATTTATCCTTGACATTAAGAACAGAAATATTAAGTTGACAAAACCGCTCATATGTTTTTGATCAATTTCGCCAAACTTGTGAGGTGGTTGCTACAATTAGCAATTGTAATTTATCAACCAAAAAATTAATATTTTTATCAAAATATCTTTTTAAAATTTTATTTTTATATGTATAAATTCAAACTTGGCAACAATATTCTTAATTAAAAACTATTTTTCATCTTGTGGGCGATAAATTAAAAATTTATTATTAAATAATGACTTTTATATAGTATTAAACATTTAAAAATATCTTATGTTTAATTTAACCGTGTAAGTTTGGTGATTGCATCAGAATTAACACAGATAGAGTAAATAGAATATTAAATTTAAGAAACACTTGATATTTTTGTCTAATAAATCATTCCAAATATATTTTTTATTAGAATATTATATTAAATTACAATTTTATTTTACTTTTTTTGTAATAGAATTACAATGATTTACTTATTTTACAAATAATGTTTATGCTTGTGTCACAACATTGTAAAATTATAATAGGTACCATAAAGCATTCTAAAATTTAATAACCAAGTTTTAAAATTAAAAATTATTATTTATTATCTATTAATTATACCTTAGACTATACCTTATTAAGAATTCCAAAGTTTTCATTGATTTCTTGAACTCATCTGATACCCAATGAATTTTTAAAGTACTAGTTAGCCACTGTAGCTTTTGAGCATTTTATTTAGGTTATAAATTATTTTATAAATCATAGTTTTTAAAAATTTCAAATTAATTATTTTTAATAATACAAAATATTTTAGTGAGAGCATTTCTTTAATTAAAATTGTATTTGAATTATTAGATTTAATTTGATTTATAGAATTTTTATTAAATATTTGAATGACTTGGGGCGATTTTAAAAGTTCCGTCCGCACTCCATTCTTTAACAATTTATTATAGAATATTTATATTACAAACAAAATTATGTATATAATTTTTTATATTATTTTAAATTATTTAATTTATATAAATTTTTACAATATTTTTTAATATACTAACTATAAATTAATTATTATATTTTATTAAGTTAATTTGAGAAGTTAAACAATTAAACAAATTTTATCTGTTGCTTACACTAAATTTTGAAGTTAAATTGTAGCTTTGTTTTTATTCATTTAATTGGGTATTTTATTTTATAAATTAATTAATGATTATTTTGTTGTTGATAATGGTGTTTTAAATTAGAAATTGTTCAAAATATTTTAGTTATTTTAGTTACAAAATTTTAGTTATTTCAACTTTACTACGTTTAATTTTAACATAAATGTGTTATTTATTTTTAAAAATATTTAGTGCATATGTAAATAAAGATCAATAATATAATTGAAGAAATGTGAGTGAGTCCCATATTAGGGGGAAGAACTAAGGTTGCTGGTGTTTTTAACTAGCGCCATATCTTTCGTGTTGCCCTGAGCCACCCATTACACCAAGCCTATTCTTCTACCCCCTAAATACAGTCGTCGACATAAAGATAGGGACAAGAGTAATTTAAATGCAAATTAACTATTTTTTATTCAAAAAATACAATCAATATATCAATCGAAAGCTCTATTCGTATCTCAGTTGACATGTTTCTGCATTTTTCATGAAAATGAAAATTGACCGAGATAATCCGGATCTACCGGATATACCAAATCCCATAGCCTCGGAAAAATTTTTCGGAAAAAATTTAACAAACCCATTTGATAGAGCATATTTTTGTGAGTATGTACCACAAAACCGCTTAGAAATATCTTTTTCCTGAGCAGAGATATGATTTTTTGAAAATCGCATTTTTAGCCTATTTTTGCGTAAAATTCAATTTTTAAGGGAAAAATGCGATTTTCAAAAAATCATATCTCTGCTCAGGAAAAAGATATTTCTAAGCGGTTTTGTGGTACATACTCACAAAAATATGCTCTATCAAATGGGTTTGTTAAATTTTTTCCGAAAAATTTTTCCGAGGCTATGGGATTTGGTATATCCGGTAGATCCGGATTATCTCGGTCAATTTTCATTTTCATGAAAAATGCAGAAACATGTCAACTGAGATACGAATAGAGCTTTCGATTGATATATTGATTGTATTTTTTGAATAAAAAATAGTTAATTTGCATTTAAATTACTCTTGTCCCTATCTTTATGTCGACTACTGTATCACCCTCGTTTCATCACATTACCCTCTACATCAACTCTATCTTTGAACAACGGGGAGATTGTTTTTTTGAAACAACTCTTTCCATTGTTGAAACAACTACAGACCTCACCGTTGTTGGAATATTGAAAATATTTAATTTTTATTAGTCAACTTAATAATTATTCCTAGATAATTTCAACAATTTATTTATAGTAATTCAATAATTTTGCTTTTTGCACATTATTTATATCTAAAAATATTTTATTATTTAGCCAAAATTTTACAAATTTGCAAATATTCTATAAACATAAAAAACCTTGGATTATGTGTAGTAAAATTTGTTTACAAATAAAGACAACGAAACGGCAATAAAAAAGTGAAAAACTAGAGAATATCAAAACTTTTATTATCAAAATTTTTATTATTAAAAATTTCACAAAAATTTCTTTATTATACACTATCTCAATAGGCTCTTTTTAACTAATGTTTACCTTTTCAAATTAACTTTTTTATATAAAAATAAATTTAAAATCATGGGAATTTTTATTAAAAAATTTTTTCAAAAATTTCTTTACACAATACAAAAATGAATTTAAAATTTACTATATTCGTTGCTTGTCTGGCTGCTGTTATTTTTACTGAAAATAATTGTAATTTGTAAAAATAATAACTAAAACAGATTTATTTTATAAAAAATTTTTTATATATTTTCAATTGCCTTAAAAACATTTTTTAAAGATGCTCTAAAATGTTACAACATAAAAAATAAAATAGAAGAATGTGATGGCATACAACCTATGTGCTTGACAATGAAATGTGGTAAAGATATTGGTATGTTTGAAAATTATAAACTTGATAGTATAAGAAATAAAACTCGAAAGGAGTAATGATTTAAATAAGAAGTTCTAATTTGTAATATTTGTTAAAGAATTGAATTCTTTACAATAACATAAACTTAATATTGTTCATAGCATTTCACAGGAATTTTTGTGGTATATTAATCAGAAATTCTAAATTATTATATTTTTCTATCATTCTTCAGAGGGTCATTCTATTAGAGTTTTACCGTAACATCCGAGTTCCCTCTAATTAAATGCTCCCTCCAAATGAATGTCACCATCTAATAGAATGCCACTTTAGAGGCGATTGGAAATAGAATGCATTCTATGTATTTGAGATAAAACGGTAAATTAATTAATTTAGTGGCTAAATGCTGCACACCAGATCTCAATCATTTGTGCAACTACAATAAAACTGATTGCAAACAGAAATGTTCTAAATCAATTGGATTGAATATTGAAGATCCTAAACGTCCGAAATCACCGTGTCCCGATTTAGACAGCTGTTCTTATGATGAATGTAATAAGTAAAAATATGAGAGGAAAAACTGGGAATTTTTATTAATTTGTTATTACAAAAATGTTGGATTTATTAAATAAAATTTTAAAAAATAAAACAAAAATTTGTTTCCCATAAATTTTTTAAGTTAAAAAATTTTCTCAAAATTTTCAATTAAAATTTCCATTCAGTTTAAAAGACAACTGAAATTTGTAATAGATTTTCATCTAAAATAAATAGCAAAAATTATCCAATCAAATTTCTATAAATATTTTATACCTATTTGCACATTTGTTTAAGTGTTAGGAAAAACCTTCAATTTTTTAAAAAACTTTAAATTTCATATTTAACATTGTTATTCACATAATAAATATCAGCATTTATTAATTTAATTTTTAGTTGAATGGATATTTTTATAACATTTTAAAGTATTTATTACATTATAATTTAATCGTTATTCTAATTATTTCAAATTTTTCTTTTATTTTATAAAGAAATGTTAAATTCCCTTCAAAAGTAAATTTTAGAATTATAAATTTTATTTAATTAATATATGAGTAGAAATACATACACATTATTTATTTAATTTACATCATTCCATTAATTCTTCATAAAATCAGCACACATTCACAATTAACTAAATAAATATTTTTAAATAAAATTCAAAATTAAATTTACCTCTTTAATTTCATCCTCTATTACAGCAATTATTGTTTAAACAGGCTCTTTGGTATTCAATACAATAATAATCCCCTCTGCACCACAATTTACACATTCTACGACAATTAAATTTTGAACAACAGCCACTGTTTACAGTAACTACAAAAATTGTTAAAAGAACGAGAATAATTAACAAATATTTCATAATTATCTAGTAGAGATTTTTATTTTTAAATTTTTAATTTAATTTTTGGTTAATCCATTTTTTATTAATTTTTAGTTAATGGATATGAATAAAAATGGAGATTTTCTAAGAAGGTGTTACTAGCGGTTACGTGTAACCAATCACCTTCTTAGAAAATCTCCATATTTGTCCATATTCATTAGAATATAATTATGAAATATTTCAGCACATTTCATTAGAATATGAACAAATATGAAGATTTTTTAAGAAGGTGATTGGTTACACGTAACCGCTAGTAACTGACTAATTCTTTAAAATATTTTGTTCTATAAAGAAAGAGTTTAGCAAAAGTTTAGCCACAGGCAGTCCTTACGACAATAATAGCATTCTTGGTCTTAAAAATAACCGATATACCTAATTCAATTGAAGATTAAAAGATAAGGGAAGTCAAAGAAAATTTTTATTTTAGTGATAACTATTTAATAAAATGCTTATTATTATATTTATATAAAACATTGAAAATATTTTTAATTTTAAAGCCTTAAATTATTCTTATTTATTTATTTGCCCAAAAACTTGTGATTGCTTTTATTAAAAAAAGTAAAAATGACAAAATTTTATTCTTAAAATCTAAAAAACGTGAAAACAATGGAGTTGTTTCTTTAATAAGATTTTAATCAAAATAATTTTTATTTTCTTTTGTCAAATTCACCATCAATTTCAATTGTTAAAATAATTAAAAAATTAAATAAAATAAACAAATATTAAATTTTATTTATTTTTCCTTCTTTTGTATGTAATAAAGGAACATAACAAGGAAGTAAGCTATGATATCAATATGCAGCATTATGAAATTAAAAATTGAAAATAATAAAAAGTTAACATGGACTAGAGCTAGTGACGAGAAAAATTGACTCTTTAGTTTCTAGGTAATTTCCCTGAATCTCTTCAATGTGCTTATGCAATTTCTGACTACAAAAATTAGTCAAAACTTTACGGGTTTCCAATTTGCTCAGACCGATGAAATTAATAGAATTTTATTAAAATGACTTCGTGATCAGAGGTGGTTCGGAATTCCGATTTCCGACTTTTATTTCCTTCCGATTTCCGAGTTCCGAAAAAAATTTTATTTCCGATTTCCGAGTTCCGACTTTTGAGCCAGTTCCGATTTCCGGCTCTTCCGATTTCCAACACCTCTGACTGTTCCGACCCATCTTTGTTCGTGATGTTAAAAATCTCCAAATGTTACTACAACTAAAATAAAATTATGATCTATGTAAATAATAAGTTGCAATATTTCGTTAAATGTTTCTAAGAAATAAGATTATTGCTAAACTTTAGTAAATTACAATTCTAAAAGTCCAAAATTAAAATTCACAACAATAAAGGGTAAAAGGTATCCTTAAAGAGAAACTCTATTTTACGTTGATTTTTGTAGTGCCCGTATCTCGAAAAATTCACAACAATAAAGGGTAAAGTTGCAATATTTCGTTAAATAAGAGAGATATAGGCCTAACTAGGCCTAAAGATATAGGCTTAGTTTTTTTATATAACAATTCAATATATATTTTTTGGAATCATTAATTGTGAAACAACAATGTACATTTTTAATTTAAATTTTCTTTAAAAAATTTAATGAAATTAAGTTTAATAATTAAGTTTAATAAGTTTAATTAATAGAGTTGATTAAGTTTAATTAATTAAGTTAATTAATTAATTAATTTAATTAAGTTTAATAGAGAATTGAATTTGTATTAGATTTATCACTAAACATGTGACTACTTTTATTAAAATTTAATTGTAATTTTTTTGCGGTCTCATAATTTTTTAATTTAACTTTTATTATAGTAAAGTGCTGCACAAAAGTATAACCGAACTTGAAAAATCGTGCAACTCGAGGATGAGTTTTGCAAATATTATCAAATTTTGAGAAATAATATTAAATTAAATTAGAAATGTGGAGATATCAAAAGATTTTTAAAATTTTTAAATGTTATCACAAAATATAAAATTTGTGAATTTTGGCCTTCAAAAAAGTATAACAATACTTTAGGTTTTCGTGTTTTTAACATCAGGAGAAATCTACAAAAATTCTACCAAACATATATATTGATAATAGTATAAAAAATAAAAGTGAAACTAAACCAGTATCTTTACTTGGATCCCGATACCTTGAAAATCAACGTAAATAATTTATTAATTTACGTTTAAGTTGGATAAATTATTAATGTTAGAAAAGCCTTTAAATGTTTTAAAATATTTATATACAAATTTAATAGTTATTCGAATTTTATCAGTTTTTTTTAATTTTATGTGAACTATTTTTCAAGTATAAATTAATTTATAAAGAATTACAAATTATTTATTCAAAATAGTTAGTATAAATATTTTTTTATATATCCATGTTTATTTACATCATTTTATTTATTTCTCATAAAATCCGCACACACTCGCCATCCAAATATCTAAATATTCTTAATTAAACATTCAAATTAAATTTACCTTTTAATTTCATCCTCTTCCACAACAAATATTTTTTAAACAAGCGTATTGGTATTTGGCACAATAATAATTTCCGTTGCATCTCACATGACATATTGAGGGACAATTAAAAGTCTCACAACTAATACTATTAACAGTAACCACAAAAATCATTAAAAAGCAAGAATAATTAACAAATATTTCATAATTATCTGGAGATTTTTAATGTTTAATTTATTAATTGTTTAAATTTTTAATTTTTGGGTAATTAATTTAAAACAGTTCTCAATTTTAAGCAGATCCCTTCTTATTAAATTAATTATTAAAGAGTACGTAAACAAAATTTGTATTTTTGTGATAACTATTTAATAGAAAATATCAAATATATATTTACATATATGAAGGAAATTGAAATATTTGAAATATTGAAAATATATATAAAAAATTGGAATATTGAAATATTTTAACATTTTTATACATTTATTATTGATAATTTTAAAGAATAAAATTTATTTTAAATCGTTCACTAAACATGTGATTTATTAAAGAATTAAAAATAACTAAATTTTATTTTATAAATTCCAAAAAATTTTGAAAACAAAGTTTTTAATCAGAATAATTTTTCCTCGTTTGTTAAATTTCCATCTGAACGTTATAAAAAGATTTAAATAAAATAAACAAATATTAAATTTTATTTTCGATAATAAATAAATAAAAAATTAAAATTACTAATAAAGGAAATAAATTTTAATATAAATTTGATATTACTAATTTAAATATTTTTTTTAAATAACAGAATCTGGATGAATTTTTTACGGGTATCTGCCATATTTTTTTATCTACCTATTTGGCATTTTGTAACTAAAACATTGAAAAGAAGGTTTTTTAAAAAAAGGGAAGAAATCTGGCACTTGGACTTCAAAATTCTCAAAATTTCGTCCTACGGCGTAAAGAGAAACGAAATCTTCGCACATTCGTTGTTATAAAATAAAGGAGAACATTTACGGAACTAATAACCTCTCAATCCATTGAAAACTTTTCTCATTATTTCTAATCCCGATTTCTCAATTAAGTGAAATTGAAAGAGAATTTTCATAGTTCGACTTTCGTTAAGAGTTATTTTTCTTATCTTCTTGTTTAACATACGTCATATTAATATTAGCTGATTATTTTATTCTAATCCACAAATTAGATGTCGGGGATATTTTATCTTATCACCAAAAAACATCAATTAATGTTACTCGAATACTTTTGAAATTTTGTCATTCTTGGTCTTTTAATAAACTCTATTTTTATATGCATGTCAAATGTTTGATTATTGAACTTCTGAGAACAACCTAACAATTATGTTGTCTCGATAAGAAGATAAGCCTTTACAAGGGAGGCTTATATAATTGAAATCCTCCTAAACGGGATTACTAAAATATTTTTGGAATTTCAGAGAAACATGTAGAAATAATTTAATAAAGATTGGAAGTTCTGAATTGGTAATAACTAGATTATTTTTTAATTCAATAAATTAGATTTTTCCCTTTTTTTATTTCTCCTTCCGATAACTGAATTAGCGTAACTATGTATAACTCCACACAAATTAATATTAAAAAATTGTCAGTTGAAAATGCTTTGTTAATTATTTACAATTTTTATAAGTAATAATTTTAAAAAATGTATGTCTAATTTCAAGGTGATAGTTAAGGACAGATGTTTCCCGGAAGTTAGTTAATAACAATGTAAAAGTCTAAACATTTCTATATAATTAAGAAAAATGGTAATAATTTTTTCAGATTCTCAACTTTAAAATTTCTTATGAAATAATATTTATTCATAATTAATTTAAATATTTCATTTAATTAAAAAAAATATTTTTAATAAATTACAGAAAAACATTTAAAATTATAAAATGAATCAAACTCAATGTATTGCTGCTGAGGCATCTGTCGTCAATAGAGAATTTAATATCGTACGAGTATTGTTTATAATTCTGGGTATAATTGTTATTGTACTGCTTTTACACGTTATTTGGTCTTACAAAACAAATCCGCTTAAATTGCATACAAATATAATTGTAAGCTTTTATGAAGCTAAGTTTTCTGTTGTATTATTCAAATTGAATGGCCTAACCAAAATAGTCAAAAATATATGACTGGCGCGGGGCAGGATTCTGCGCGGGATTTTATAATACCGCTCTCTCAATTTTCACTATCCATAATATTTTTTAAAGAAAATTCCGCATGAGGGATCACGCAAAGAAGATGTTTCTGTTACTAATTAAGATAAGGGTTTTTAGTTTCTCAGAACTTTGTAAAAATTCTGTATTTGAGTTTCTAATCTTGCAGCTTTGCTTAACCTTTAATTGTTGATAATAAAATTATTTTTAATATTAAAGATATTAATTAGCAATGTACTTTTTCTTTATGCAATTTTTGTACTTTCATATATGTTTGAAGCTTCTATGAACTTTGTTAGTTAAAATTCTTTAGATCTAACCTAATTAATTTTAGTTTGTTTTATTTACATATTCTGACCCATGTGAATGTTTAATTCAAGTTTGGTTAGTTTATTTGATTAGAATGCCGGCCTATATTTATAATTATGCTTCCCCTATGTTTCATTTTTTTATAATGGTTGAGCGTGTCTTGGCTACTGTTTTTGCTAAAATTTATGAAAATCAAGGCAAAATTTTTGGTGTTATCAGTACAATTATTGTGGTATAATTTTATTTTTAATTTTTATAATTTTTTAAAAATTTAGTGGGGATAACCTCAATTTTTTGTATTTACATTTATATTACAACCAGAATGGATACTAACACATTCGGTCATCCGATGGTTTATACTTCATTAACCAGCATTTATAATTCACAATTTCTTATTTATCTTCCCTTTATTTTCTTGTTTTTTGTAATATGCATTGCTATAGCTGATTATTTTTTAATTCTTCGGAATCGAAAAATAAAATCAAATTTGTAAGTATATTTAGTGTGACCTTGAATTTAGATGCCCCAAAATCGTTTGGAGTATACTTAGCTTTAACTACCGATGTCATTTACGCATTAGCAAAAACCCCCTGTTTAAGATAACCTAGTAGCTTTTTACACATTTTTCAATCCGAATTTGGTATCAAAATTTGAGGTCAGAATGTAGATATATTTGTAAATAAATAATTTAATTATTAAAGTTTCAACCCTTCAACAAGTTACTACAGTTTAAGTAAGAGTTATCAAACTAAACAAAACATTCTTCTAATGCGAACAATTTTTCCTCTGGATTTTTCTTATTCCTTTGTTTTTGCATTATTTGATATTCTATCGACCATTATACGATACAATCGCGATGAATACAACATGCTTGCTTATGTCCGAAACTTTGAAGCCATAATATTGGTTATTTCTTAATTTTTTCTTAATTGAGTAGACGGATTTGGATCTTCGCTTTTAAACAAAGTTCACAAATAAGATTCCATACAGAATCCCCTTGATTGAAATAGCCTCCTTCTTAAAATCTTCCCTTATAAAAAAGAAATTGAGAAAATTTTTCTGGATTAATCCGGCCAGGAAAGAATGTGTGTTTGGGCCACTATATTTATACTGGGTATTATCCACACTACTATTTAGAAAAAAACTACCTATATAAAAAATTTGCCGGAGTCAGTCCGAACTTTTAACTAGAACCGGAACAGATCTGACCAGATTTTTCTGGATTAATCCGGCCAGGAAAGAATGTGTGTTTGGGCCACTATATTTATACTGGGTATTATCCACAAATACTGGGTATTATCATTCTTAACTGAAATGCCCGTATGCCTACTATACATATAATTTCCACATCAGTTTATGTAAATTTATTTTTTGAGTAAAAATTATCAAATTAAAGCAATTTTGATGTTTTCGACTGAGCTAGATGAGCTTTTTCAAAAGATAATCATTTTTCCAGAAATAAATACTGGAAAAAAATACTGGGAGATAACTGGAATATTACAAAAAATATTTTTTAAATTTAAGTTACTTTTCATTCACGCAATTATAACATTAATTGTATATGAGTATTTTTTGAAGAAACAGAACGAAATCAGGAAGAATTTTGTTAAAATAAATATGAATATTAGTTCAGAAATATATTTTAAAAATTTAAATCTTGCTTGGAAATAAATTTTTAAATAATTATTTTTAATTAAAATTTTATTTTATTTATTAATTGATGTTGCATTATTCGAATTTAATTAATCTGAATAATTATAGCTGAGATTTTATAAAGTCGGCGAGCACAAAAACCCAAAGAGAGAAACAATTTAGCAATTTCAGTTTGAGCTGAATTCCTGGCATTTTGGCGATTATTGACCTAATTTGGCGTTGACAAATAAGATTTTTTTATATTTCGTATTATATTTTACTAAATTTTTGATAATTTTTAGGAGACCGTCATATTTTTCTCCTTAAAACGGGAATCAAAAAATTCAGATTATTAGAAAGTAATAGTACTACGGCTAGAAGAACAAGTAGAACCAGGGAACGAGCCGACATAAAAATGAAATTCCCGATTTCGGGAAATCGGGACGACTGTTTCCCTGGTAAGAACATAATCGAAATTTCGAAAGAATGATTCCCCCTTATCCAATAATTTTTTATTTTTTTGTTGAAATGTAATTTGTGATTAAATTTTCAGGGCTTCTCGTGAACCGTAATCACTTTCTAGAGTATTATCGGGTAATCTTTTAATTTCCCGGTATATTTTTATAATCTTTCGGTTGGTATTTAAATATTTTATTATCCGCTTACTAACCTTAGCGTGACCGGACAATCCGTCAGTGGACAATCCGGCAGTGGAAAATCCGTCAGTGGACAATCCGTCAGTGAACAGATTCGTAATTCCTACCCATACACAAACAACCGCTGCCAAATATTTTAGTTCTTTCGTGTGGAAAATTATAAGAGATATCGAAAATTTGGAAAAATAAGGGAATTGGCAGATTTAGTCGGATTGAAAGGATATCAGTGGACTTGAAAGATATTGGGCAATTTGGTTAAATAAGCGAAAGTTGATGGATTTAGAAGGATATAGGGGGGATTTGGATGGATTTACATGATTAACATATGGGAGTATATTGGATTTGGATGAATATCGTGGGAGGGACTGTGGGAAATCTATGAATATAAGAGATTATGTTTAGATATCGTGGAACCACCTACAAATCCATTTAATCCGTCTATATCCCTTGATATTCCACTTAATCCCCAAAATCCATTTTAATCTCCTAAATTCCACGATAGCCACCATAATACTACAGATCTCTTATATTCTCCTTAATCCCACAATATCTATGAAATCCCCAATATATTTCAAATCCACTGATATCCTTTTAATCCAGCTAAATCTGCCGATTCCCTTATTTTTCCAAATTTTCGATATCTCTCATAATTTTCCACACGAAAGAATGAAAATTTTTGGCAGCGGTAGTTTAATTATGGGTAGAAATTACGAATTTGTTCACTGACGGATTGTCCAACCACTGACGCATTGTCCACTGACTGATTTTCCACTGCCGGATTGTCCACTGACGGATTGTCCGGGAGCCAACCTTAGCAAGGAAGATTATTTTTTAATTTTTTTGTTTTATTTTTCATTTACCATTCAAAATAAATGATAAATTTTTATATTAAGGGGCAAAAAATACAATAAAGTAACGTAATTAAATAAACAAAAATATCTTTCTATTAAAACTTTTTTTAACAAAATATAACAATATAAATATGTATTGAGTATTATCACAATAAAATTAAATAAACAAGGAAGCATAATAAAAATAACAATGAATTATTTTTTAACTTAAAATTGTCAAATCACTAATTTTATTTTTAAAATTTATTATCAAAGTCCCAGGCCAAAGAGTAAAATTCATTTAGGTTTTGGTTATTCAAATGGATTTTATAAATATGTATAAATAACAAAATAATATCATTATAATGATTATTATAACCCAAAAAGAAATTCCTTCATAATTACACAATACAAAATATAACCCCAAAAATTTTTTTTTATTTTTTAGCCCCAAGCTATAAAAACCTTACAAAAATAAACCAACTATATTTTTAGGACCCAATAAGACTGTTCTCAAAAAAAAAATATTTATAATAAAAATGAATGTAAAAAACATGTCGAGGCTAATAACATTTTATCCAAAGTAACATCTTAGCCATATTTTCTGTTTGTATACAAGCTTCAGTTACCTTACCAAGTTATGTCTTAGAATTCTAATTCCTTTAATCTCCTTCCTTCTATATTTTTAACTTACAAATGACAAATCTATAAATGATACATAATCATAAAATAGTTTTTAGTAAAATAAAAGAATGAAGAATTTACTCATTTTCTTTGTATTAAGTATGGTGTTAGTCTCAATTAACAGCCAAGTCTGCTTAGTATTCTTCCCCCAAGTTTGTCCATTAATATGTAAAGCCTGTACAGCAAATGGGTGTTTATCTACTGATAAATTGTGCGAACCTGCAATTGATTTTTGTAAATTTTTTGGATGTGGATGCAATTCGTTACCTCCGGTATAATGATTGAAAGTAAGTTTTATGATAAAATTTTCGAAATAATTTTATTATTTCAGTAAAAATCCTTTTGTGCGTTTTTGAACAAATAAAGACAAAATTTTTTGACAAGATTATTAACTCGTGATATACATTATTAACAAGAAATAAATTTATTCTAACATTTTATCCTCTATTGAGTAAACAATTATTTCTTAATAAAATTTAATTCTTTTCTACGTAATCGGTTTCCTACATTGTTTTTACAATTTTTTTGTTACTTGTGAAAAAATTTTATTCTTTATAATATAATATAACCCTTGCAATATATTTAATATACCTTAGTATACATACTTCTTAAGTATAATTAGATAGAGTATATTAAGATGAGCAGGAAGTCACATTTTTCTAAAATCGTAAAAAATTGATAACATAACTCAACTCGAAAACAAGATTGATAAAAAAATCCAGGAAAGGTTTGGTTTCGAGACTAAGAGTATAAATGATAAATTTAATTTAACTTTTAAGTTATCATTGTTCCATTCCTTGTACAGTTTGAAACACTAATTATTAAGGATCGTTAATTAACGTGAAATAATATCATGATTGTGTTATTTTTTCACTCTTGAATGAATGTGAATAAACACCTTATTATAATATTTGCTGAGAGAAAAAGTGGTATTTTACTTATGTTTCTTTCTCTCTATATTTAATGCTTTCTCAAAAAATTTAACTCTGTTATAATGATTAAAACAAGTTCGCAAGTTTCGACCTCGAATGAATATTTTAAATTAGTTATCAATTTTATAATAATTTTCGATTTCTGAGACTATCATTTTTGTTAATTCCCAAGGCTTAAAGAAATTAGAGCTCAATGAATGTGCCTCTGGTGCTTACGTAGCTTGGCTTTTTTAACAACTTGTAACAATATTAATTATTGACAAAATTATGAATTTTATTTTTATAGTCAATACTTATTATTTCAATTATTTTCATCAGATATTTATTTCTGAAATTTATTGAATTTTTATTAGATATTGAAACTGCCACATTTTATTTAAAGTTTATAATTATATTTATTATAAGATTAGTTAACTTTTTAAGTATTGTTGTTGTTTCATTATTGTTTTCAACTTTTTTAACTTAATTTATTTCTTTAAATATTTATTTTTCATTTCAATTTTGGTCATTTTCCCAGAAACATATCAAAACATTTCTAAAAAATTGGTAAGACTTTCACTCAGCAACACAACAAAAACCATATTTTTCTAGTGTAATAAAATGCGCTGAGTTCAAAAAACATTATAAAAGAACTCAAAATGGTGCTTCCATACATTAAAAAAAATTTTTTTTAAAGTACTTTTCCCACGCGGGTTCGAACCTATGACCCAAATTTTTTGTTTTTAGATGTGGAATCACAAAAAAATTATCAAAACATTTAAAAACACAGCATGTGTGATAGAATGGAGCAAAAACAATGGACTTCTACCAAAAATTAAACATTGCGATGGAACAAAATACAAACGATACCGCAAAACAACTATGAAATTTCAAAATTTTGACACTATGGGCGGTTTTATTGTTCAAAATGTCGAAAAACTCAATCATTATTTTGAAACACGTGGTTTGCTCAGTTACATACACCAATGACAAAAATTTTCAAGTAAACATTTTTATTAAGTCATATTTTATAATATTAAGTATAATGTATTCATTCTGCGAAGGATATAGTTACAAAAAATGTCAAAAAGAAACAATGGAAAATGAGGAAGACACAGTTATTTCAGAAGCAACAATAGCAGCGTGGTTCGTTTTTTCACGGAGCAGTTCAACTGAGTCCGCACGATTGAGTCCCCACGATTGAGTCCGCACGATTGAGTCCCCACGATTGAGTCCCGGCACGATTGAGTCCCCACGATTGAGTCCGCACGATTGAGTCCCCCTTGTATATACCTCAATTGAGTCCCCGTGGATTTAATAATAAAGATTCCATATCCTGCATGCAGGATTATTCCAAAATTTCTAATTTTTAAAATATAAATGCCGGGCAGACCACCTGTGCACCCGACATACCCTCCGTAGCAGCACAAAATCAGTTTTCCAGCGAAGATTCAGTTGATCATAATCCTGTTCAATATCATTGTAAGACAGAATCGAATCCCGAAGGTAATACCGAGCAAATTATGTATTTTGTATACAGGTTCAATGTCCAATATTATTTCCAATATTTTCATGTGAACAAGCATTTTATCCCTCCCACTTTACAACTATTTAATTCCTTTGTTCTCACTTACAAGGTGTTCATTATTGTTGTTAGCTTTCCCTTTGATTCCATTATTATGTTTTAGCTAACTTATATTTTATTATTCGTATTTTCCTAGTTTGTAAATAAAACGTTTTATTACTTCGGTGTGTTTCGGTGTTGGGAAGAATCCGAAGGACTTGATCAACCCTGAGGAGCTTCTAGGAATGTCCCGATCACATCCTCCCCGTTACAATATCCCTTAACATCTGGGTATGGTTCAGCCGCTTCGGCGCAGAGTATAAGGAATTGAGGAGGTAAAACAACCAACTAGGGCAACCACCAACTAAACAACCAACCCCAATAATTAATTTTCACAATCTTAAATCTTTTTCCCTTTCTCATTCTAAATATTTAAAATATGTGAATTTTACCTTCTTCAAAATATATTTTTAGTCACCTGATATTAAACATAGTGTTAATACTCATTTATTCCCTACAACCTAATTTTATTTTGTAAACAGGTTCGAAACCCAGCAAAATACTCTAATTTAATGTTATAATTCAATTTTTTGAGATTTATAATATTTACTTAGGTGAATCATTTTTAGCCACAATTTACAATCCAAATTTCAAATTATATTTACACACCAAAATTACTAATTTATATTGAGCATTTTTCTTTACCCAACTATTTTCAAAATGTCATTTTAATATTCAAATATCAATTATTTAATTTTATCACTTAACCTTGTACAATAATCACTTTACATCTGAAAATTCTGCTTCACTTGTATTTTTGTTTTACTTACCCTCCTTCGAATATTTACAATTAACCATCTAAAAAATTTTTTTAATATTCAAATTCCTTATATCACAGATTTTTTGTTTACAATTAATTACATTGCCACTAGAATCATTTACATTTTCACATTTTATGTTTTATTGTTATTGCCTTATATATTTCCAATCACAATTTTTTTTTTCTCAAAATGCCATTTAAACAGCTATTTCTACCCAAAAGCATTATTTTTCCAAAAGCATTATTGCTCACTTACTGACATATAAAAGCTCGGTATAGCCTGTCAAAAAAATCAATTCCTTAGGGATACAAAAAAGAAACATAATTTTAGTGGGATGTCCGAAATCAAATAAAAGAGTAATTGAGAATGTATCCTGAAAATTAAAAAAAAATATGGAAATAACATTCGCGGAGTGCTTCGGCACACTAGAATTCCTAGCTTTTGACAATACTCATTCGGACCAGAGACGGTCCTAGAAAAATAAGGGGAGTGAATCTAGTATGCCCATGGGCAAAGAAAAATGACCCTCCAAAAATGGGTCATAACATTAGACATTCTCAAAAACTCAGAAATTTGATTTCGGTCAGCCCCACTAATAAAAGTAAAATCTATTTAAACCAAAAGGAAAATAAATAAATCTTACGACCAGGGACGGTCTAGTAAAGGAAGGGACGTGTAAGACAGAATCGAATCCCGAAGGTAATACCGAGCAAATTATGTATTTTGTATACAGGTTCAATGTCCAATATTATTTCCAATATTTTCATGTGAACAAGCATTTTATCCCTCCCACTTTACAACTATTTAATTCCTTTGTTCTCACTTACAAGGTGTTCATTATTGTTGTTAGCTTTCCCTTTGATTCCATTATTATGTTTTAGCTAACTTATATTTTATTATTCGTATTTTCCTAGTTTGTAAATAAAACGTTTTATTACTTCGGTGTGTTTCGGTGTTGGGAAGAATCCGAAGGACTTGATCAACCCTGAGGAGCTTCTAGGAATGTCCCGATCACATCCTCCCCGTTACAATATCCCTTAACATCTGGGTATGGTTCAGCCGCTTCGGCGCAGAGTATAAGGAATTGAGGAGGTAAAACAACCAACTAGGGGTCCCATTTTACTTCATCCAATCGAGCTGATTTTGGTGTCATTCAACTCAGCTCTTCGAGACCTTTCGAATGAGCTATATTTTGTTTATTCGAATTTTTCACCCCAAAAATTTCCCTATGGATTTGACCATTTCGAGCCCCATATCTCGGCGAGAACTTGTTCATCGATTTTGGTGTCATTCGACTCAGCTCTTTCGAATGAGCTGTCATTCAAAAAATCTCTCGATATCCCTCCTAATCCCCAAATCCACAATATCCATCTTAATCTCTCCAAATTTATTGATATCTACCTTAATCCGCCGATATCCAGCTTGATCCCTCGATGTCGCATACAAATCCCCTGATGTTAACTTTAATCCTTCCAAATCCCCAGATATCCCTCTTAATCCTTTTTAATATAATTAAATCCACGGGGACTCAATTGAGGTATATAGTACAAGGGGGACTCAATCGTGCGGACTCAATCGTGGGGACTCAATTGTGCCGGGACTCAATCGTGGGGACTCAATCGTGCGGACTCAATTGAGGTGTACCGGTTTTTTCAATTACATACTGCGCAGGAAAAAATGTTTTTGTGCTGCTACGGAGGGTAGGCCGTGCATGGTCTTCGCTACACGATGGCCGTGCTTCGCTGCGATCGTGCTGGCTTCGCTCGCGGCGACCGTAGCGAAGCGGCGGCCGTCACTCCGCTCGACATGCCCAACTTCCTCTGCAGCGGCAAAAACCTTTTTCCGCGAAATTTCATTATAAGTACAAATTTTCACGTGAAATAGTTGTTGATTGGTATTGTTTGAAAGAACGAGAACGTGGAAAAATTGGTGGTCCTAATAAAATTATTCAATGTGATGAAAGCAAATTTGGCCGTCGGAAATATAATCGAGGAAGAAGAATTGACGTACATTGGGTCCTTGGACTAATTGAAAATAACTCAGAAGACTTCAGATTAATAATTTGTCCCAACAACATTCGAGATGCAGCCAATCTCATTCCTATTATCAAAGAGCATGTAAAAGAAGGGAGTGAAATAAGAACAGATGCATGGCGCGCTTATTCTACTTTAAATAAAAATGGCTACACTCATAATGTGGTTAATCACTCTGATCCTGATAATCATTTTATTTGTAACTTTATAAAACTAAATTAATATAATACATATATACATTTCAGCACGTGATGGAATTCATACTCAAAGAATAGAAGCAAATTGGAGGCCTGCAAAGGATTGGTTCAGACAACGACGGCTCCCTGGTTACAGATTTCCGGATGCTTTAGTTGAATACCAATGGCGCAGAGAATGTAAAAAAATGAATTTAGACCCTTTTGATCAGCTTATTTGTGCTATTGTTGCTAATTATAAGTTTAAATAAAATTTTTCTTATTTATTTAAGCTTTGTGTAGGGTCATAGGTTCGAACCCGCGTGGGAAAAGTTTTTTAAAAAAACTTTAAAAAAAATTTTTTTTAATGTATGGAAGCACCATTTTGAGTACTTTTATAATGTTTTTTGAACTCAGCGCATTTTATTACATTAGAAAAATATGGTTTTTGTTGTGTTGCTGAGTGAAAGTCTAGCCAAAAAATTTGTTATTATTAATAATTTATTTGAAAAATTTGAAATTATCATAATTTTAAATTATATATGTATTTTACTAAAGTAAAAATTATTTATTTAAAAAAATATTGCATTCGAGAGGCTTATTCTCAATACAAAAAATCTTGTGTTCTTTATAGAAAATAAAATTTGAATAAAGTAAAAGTTTAACCTTATGATAGAACAACTGCAAGGCAGTGATGACATTTAATTTAAAATAATCATTTTTAATCAAGTATTAGAAAGTAGTTTTTAAATTTTATAATACATAAAGAATATTCTGATAGATATATTAACAGAAGAATTATGTTAGTGTTTATTTTTAAATACAAATCTTGTAGAAAAATATTTTAAAATTATATTTTTATTAACTAAATATGATTTAATTACGTTTATAAATTAATATAGTATTTGTCGCAAATTTACAATAAAAATTATGAATATACATATATAATTTTTTTAATTTTTTAACTTTTGTGGTTTGAGTTAACTAATGTTTAATCTCCAAACCAATAGAAATTAATTAAAAATATTTATTTCACAATTAAATTAAATTACTGTTGCAGCCCGACTGAAGATGGGCTGATTTCTGCAAAATAATAAAAGAAGGAAAAATTAAAATAAAAAATAAAATAAAATTTTGCAAAAGAAGAGAGGCAAAGGATTAAATAAAAAACTAAAAAAGGAATGCGCCACACAAACTTCATTCACGTGCATTCCCGCGACTGAAGTTTGTGTGGGCAAATTTACCCATCTCTTTTGTTTATTTTCTTATCTTTTTACCCCTCTCTCTATTTTCTCTAATTTTAAATTTAATTTTTTATTCCTTTAAATCTTGCTGGAATTTTCTGCCCAGCCAAACTTTTCTTATCTTTGTTTGCACAGCCCATTATTTCATCATTTTTTACCCCAACTTTCTATTTTATTTTTGCCATTGGCCAAAAACCACGGCCAATGGAAGCCTTTATAAACCGCTCACCAAACCCCCAAAATATTGTCTTCTCCAGTTCATTCTTCAAAAACACCTTCTTCAAATAAAGCCTTCTACCTTTTACAGCAACTGTTAAATTTTAATTAAATTGAAATAAATATTTTAAATAAATTTTGAATTTATTCTTTAAATTATCCTTAATTCCTCCAAGCTTTGGTTGGTTACAACATTAAGTGGGGGCTCAGCAACAACAAGAAATCAGGACCAAAAACAACAACTACAAATAAATTTAATTTGTTGGACTCATCAGTGTTCAACAACTCATCTGCCGAATCAACAAAAGTGTTCATTGCCAGTGAACAACAACAAGAAGTGCGAAGCAAACCTGTGCTACAGACGTTCAAATCTACACCAATCAACGGATCAATTCGGATCAAAAAGGTGTGGGAGGATTTAATAATAAAATTTAAATTTTATTCGAGAGCTAATCGAGTTTCTATACTCCGACTTAGTTCATAATTTTATATTGTTCAATTACTTGTCCCCGTACAACTAATTGAATCAATATCACTTCGAGGGAATCAAATAAGGTTCTCATCTTCGGCAGTAATCCAAGGGTCCTCTAGTCTATTTGTGAAGTCCTAAAGGCAATTTTAAAAATAATGGCATCACCAATCAAAACAACAATTGTTAACGCACTCCGAGCGTTGGCTAAAATCAAAAGTAAAGAAGAGTGGGTTGACAACATCAAAGAAGGAGACTCCAATCAGGTAAAAGCAATAAAATTAGAAGCGCAATTCAAGCGATTAGAAGAAGAAATCAACAAAGCAGAATCGAATATAGAAGACATCAGATTATCCCTCTCATCATGGACCGATCTACTGCGCAAAATTCCCTCAGATGAAAGGCAAATGGCAAATGACGAGTACGAAGCATTCCAGAAGACCCAAAAGCTCGAGGCATCAATGGAAGCAATCGACACAATGCTCCGACAACTAAAGGACTTCAATGACGAAGTTTCAATTAAGGCAAAGGTCGCTATGGCAAAAAGCGACAAAGAATTAAAAGAAGAAGAAATGAAGCATTCTCAGAAGATGCAATCAACTTCAGCCCAATCAAGTGGCACACCTCAAATAGCTGCAACTACTATTTCATCTGTGTATCAATTGCCGACACTACAAATCAAGCCCTTCAATGGAAACAGAAAGGACTGGGTTGAGTTCTATGAATCATTTAAGTGCGCTGTGGATTCTGGAAATGGCTCGGACGTGGAAAAACTTACCCTGCTGCGCAACTTAGTGGATGGAGAGGCAAAAGAACTAATTGCTGGATTCAGGCTCGAGGCAAAGAGCTACAAAGAAGCTCTACAAATGCTCAAGGACAATTACGGAGATAAAGACGCCTACATTAGAAGCCTGCACACACGACTAACAAATCTCAAAGCATGTGTAACACTGGGAGATGTTCGCCGATTCAGCATTGAACTGGAACGACTGGCTCGTGAATTACAAAACTCCGGCGAGGACATCGAAGGTCCGTCTGTTTATCTCGCCTTGGAAAAGAAGCTAAACAAGCCCTTCTTGAGGACCATATTGTCCAAAAGGTCCGAAGGCAACAACTGGTCGACTACACAATTCAGAGAAGCTCTACGAGAAGCAATCCAAAAAGAAATGGCAATACAAGAAGTCATGAATGAATATGAGCGAGAAGTGCCGAGAAAACCCAATCGAATGTGCTTTCAACCAATTCAAAGAAGCAATCAATTTCAAAGAAGATCGGCTCCAACTCAAAACCAAAGGCAAGACTTTACTTACGCAACTTTAGCACAGGGACAACAAATAAAGCCGAATCAAATCAGAAGAAGCTCATCAAGAAGGCCACGAGTTTCAACGACAAATCAATCAATGGACAAACAATCACAACCAACCTGGAAATGTGCATTCTGTGACGAGCTACACTTCAATGACAGATGTGTCAAATACAGCACTCCACAAGAGAGACTAACGAGAGCCAAGGAAAAGAAATTGTGCACCAGATGTCTGCGAAAGGCACACACAAGCTTCAACTGTCCAAAACCTTCAATGTGCTTCCACTGCAAAAGGATGCACCCTTCTGCTCTCTGCTTCGTTAAAATGCAGAATCGATATGCCCAAAGGCAGGAAAATGTTCAACTTCCAAAGCCTGGAGGTCAAAATTCAACGAATAATCGTCAACCTGAACAGGCAAACGCTGTGAAAGAAGAAGGCTCAAAATCTGTGCTGATGACGTTGCCAGCAGTAGTGTGCAATCCAAAACGCCCACAACAAAAGGAAGAGGCTTTAATATTCTTGGATGCTGGAAGTCAACGATCCTTCATATCGGCAAAACTGGCCAACAAATTACAACTACCTATCGTCTCGAAAGAGAAGTGCCACTTAACTAGCTTTGGAGACAGGTGCTCGAAAACTTATGACAGCGACTTGGTGCGACTCAACATTTACTGTACTGATGGACAAAAATTGAGCGTGGTTTTAAACAAGTTGGGATTTTTGGTTAATCCCTTGCCCTGCTTCAATGTGCGTGAAATTGATCCAATGGACCTTCAACGTGAAAAAATTACACCAAGCTCCTGCAAGCAACCGGATATTCTACTTGGAGTAGATTTATGGCACGAACTCAACATTCAACAACTTAAACGACTACCGAGTGGCTTCACAATTAGCGACTCAAAGCTAGGAAAAATTCTGAGTGGAGCAGGACAAATGGACGAAGGATTTGCTACACATACAATTTACGCAGCTTCTGTTCAAGTAAACGTGGTGATCACAGAAGAAAGGCCCTGTATTGCTTGTTTTACTAATGTTAAAGAAAATAATGATTGGCCTACCAATTCTGAATGGCCTACAGCTGGTACATGCACTCATTCAGCCGAAGCAAAGAAAATTTCAAAAGAAGAAAATATAATTGTCAACAGTACATTGGACCAGACTAACTCAATCGAAGAAGGCAACATGACAATCAACGACCGTGAAGCTAATGAAAGCCTGGCAACTTTCTTCGGCCTACACTCTATTGGAATGGATGATACAATGCTTCCTGAAGATAAAGACGAAGTGATGCAAAATTTCAAAAAGAATTTAACATTCGTGGATGGCCGATATCAAATTTCTCTTCCATTCAACAGTCAAATACACGCTCTGCCAACGAATTATCGACATGCAAAGATGCGACTGGCAAGCACTCTAAAGAAGCTGCGACAAATAAATGCGATTGATCAATACCAAGCAATTTTAGATGATCAACTTGAAAAGGGGGTGATTGAAGTGGTCAAAAACCCCAACGAATCGACTGGACCAGTGCACTACCTTCCTCATCGAGCTGTGGTCCGTGAAGACAAAAACACAACAAAATTGCGAATTGTTATGGATGCTAGTGCCCGTCCACCAAGTCAACGAAGTGCTCCTTCATTAAATAATTGTCTGCACACTGGCCCACTTTTGCTTAAACAACTTGTTGGAATTTTACTACGCTTTCGACTAATGGATCGTGTGATACTTGCGGACATCGAGAAAGCATTTCTGCAACTTGGTGTCAGAGAAACTGATCGCGACTGCACCAGATTCTTGTGGGTAAATAATCCTAAAGATGTCCCTTTAGAAAATTTCCAATATGCTCAATGCATCGTCTACCGCTTCTGTCGTGTCAGTTTTGGACTTACAGTGTCACCGTTTTTACTCAATGCTACAATTAGAGAGCATCTTGGCCTATTTGATTCACCAGTGGCACGTACAATTGAAGAAAATCTCTATGTGGACAACATAATGATTCAAGTAAAGGAAGGAGAAAATGCCAAACAAATGTGCCTGGAATCTATCGAAATATTTCAATCTGGTGGAATGACATTGCGCGAATTTTCTGGCTTATTACCAAATGAACTGAAAGGCTTTCCAGAAGAGAATTTAGCAACTGATCAAAACAACGTTAAAATACTTGGCATTCCTTGGATTAGAGAAAATGATACAATAATACTCAAATTGGCCAAATTTAATGGAAAACCAACTAAAAGAACATTACTTTCTACCATTGCAAAGGTGTATGATCCTCTAGGGCTTGTGTCTCCTATTGTTCTTCAAGCAAAATTAATTTTACAACGTGTGTTCGAAGCAAATTATAAATGGGATGCTCCACTAGATGACAAATTATCTGAAGATTGGTTGAAATTAATGGAACTTTGGTCAACTACCAGCGAAATAACTATCCCTCGGCTAATTAAAAATAATCCAAAGAAGGAACTTCATTGCTTTACCGATGCCAGTGGTCAAGGATTTGGAGCAGCCGCTTATCTACGAACATTCAATGCATTTAATGGAGGCACAACAAAATTAATATTTGCTAAAAGTCTTGTCAAGCCAGCTTCTTTACCACACAATGCTTCGACAATACCGAAACTTGAGCTTCAAGCTCTAACCCTAGGAGCGAAAATCATCAGATATTTACAAAAAGAATTAATTATAGAAGCAAATTCAATTACTTTGTGGAGCGACTCTCAGTGCAACATAGAGAGGCTGAAAAAATTTGGAAAATATGACCGATTCGTCAACAATAGACTGGCAAAAATTCGGGATTTATGTCCTGTCAAACATGTAACAACAGAAGATAATCCTGCTGACTTTTGCTCACGTGGATCAACACCAAAAGAATTAATTGGGAATGGTCTTTGGTTCAGAGGCCCAATATGGTTACAGTATAAAGAAGAAAATTGGCCTACTCCATTAGTAATATACCAGCCTGGACAAGAATTAAACAATAAAGAAGAAAATGATATTGAGATTCAAGCGGTAATAGAAGAGCAGATTCCTGAAGGCATCATTGATGTACTAAGATTCTCGAAGTACAAAAAATTAATTTCAACACTGGCTTATGTCTTCAAATTTACAAAGAAAATGAAGAAATTAATCCATCCCGAGGAAAGTGAAATAGTGCAAAATGAAATAAAAATGAAGGATTTAAAAGAAGCTGAAAGATATTTGATTAAAACAACACAGGCCAGACATCCTCCTCCAAAAGACGTTATTTCAAGTTTGAAGATGTACAAAACTATTGATGGAACCTGGCGATGCAAAGGAAGATTGGACGAATCAGAATTAAAATCAGAAGCAAAGAATCCAATATTCCTGCCCAGAGAATCATGGGTTACAAAACTCCTCATTTTGGATCTTCACTTCGAAAATAAACACTGTGGAAGCTCGACTCTCTTGGCCATACTTCGGCAACATTATTGGATACAACGTGGACGACGAACAATAGAAAATACAATCTACTCAACTAAATTTGGATGTCTGATGTGCCGAAAGTTCAAAATACGTCCTTATTCACCGCGCGACTTCGACAACTTACCACGATACAGAATAAATGTGGCACGACCGTTTTTACATTGTGGCGTGGATTATTTTGGACCAATGAATGTGAAGGGACAAACAACAACAGAAAGAGTTTATGGTGCACTCTTTACATGCCTCACCATTAGAGCAATACACTTGGAAATGGCAACTGATGCTTCAGCAGAAACCTTCCTTCAGGCCTATCGACGTTTCATTGCAAGACGTGGCACACCTTCAATAATGGTCTCAGACAACGCGACAAACTTCACTCTTGGCTCAAAAATAATTAAGAAGATGAATTGGGACTTATACTCTTCCAAGGAACTACAAGACTTCATCAAATTCAGGGGCACAGAGTGGAAATTCATCACACCACGCAACCCAAGAGAAGGAGGTGCTTGGGAAAGATTGGTTGGCGTGACAAAAACAGCATTAAAAAGATGCATTGGCAAAAAACTTCTGACTACGACCGAATTGACAACACTTTTCTGCGAGATTGAAGCAATTGTTAATTCTCGACCACTTACATTTATGTCCGACAAAGAACCATTAAATGCTCTTCGACCAATTGACTTCATTTGTCCTTACAATCCAATTGAAATAAACTTACCTCAGACAGAAATTGATGACGACGAGGAGTATATGCCGACTACAACAACAAAAAATGAATTGACCAAACAACTAAAAAATGTTCAATTGCGTCTAAACAACTTTTGGAAATTCTGGAAATCCAACAACCTGCTTTCCCTGCGCGAAAAATTGCCTAAAGGACAGGGGGAAGCGAATATAACACCTAAAGAGGGGGACATCGTTCTTGTCGAAGATGAGAATCTGCTTCCACGATCGCTTTGGAAAGCAGCTAAGATCGTGGAACTGATTCGGGGAAGGGATAACATTATTAGGACAGCTAAAATTTTAATAAATGGAAAAATTTTAAAAAGAAGTATTAATCAACTTTTTCGTTTAGAAGTACAGCCCGAATTGGAAACTGTTCAAGTAATGGCAACAATTGAAACAAGCAAACCTGTTAGCACTATGGACACATCTATGGAAAATAAACAACGCAAACGAAAGCATGACGAAAATCAACCTATGGCCTTGCAATTTCCGAAATTGGCTCCTGGATTTAAAATACCAAAAAGGAAAATTCTCAAACCAAAAAGGATGTCCATTGCCGCTATGAATATGCTCTACAAAAGCCTGGGTGGAAATAAATACTCGTTGGAGGATCAAGAAATTATACGCCAAAAAATTGCTCTGGCTCCGAAATTGTCTGAAGAAGAAAGAAAAGAAAAGGAAGAAAAAATGAAAAATGAAGCCTTGGAAAAATATAAAAATGGATTTAAGAAAAGATGTGAGCGAGGCGATAAATGGTACGACACTTTGGAAGCAAATGTTTCAATTACAACAGAGCCTTGGGACAAAACAATGAAAACTTCTGAAAATTTGGAAATTAAAAGGGCAGCACAAAATGCCGCTCGGGAGGAGCGAGGGATTCAATTAAATGAATCCCTTCAAAAAATTTCAGACATTCAAACGCCGGCACCAAAAGAACAAAATGTTTTCTACTACAATGTGCTACACGAATGTAAAGGGGAACTTCACAAAGATTGCAAACCTGATGAACGTCTTGGAGAAAATGCCGAGCAACGACCCATGTTCAATCGTCTGAAAATCCCACCTCTGTACTGTCTCCTCCATGTCTTTGCGTATGAATGGCTCACACGACAACACAGAGATCCATCTTATTGGCAAGAATGTTCTGACAAACTATGGCAAATTAAGGATGACATCAACAATTTCCTACTGCAATTCTGGCTTTTAATACAATGGGAACATACTACGGCGTTTCTGGACAAGTATTTGGAAGATTCAATAAAAATTCAATTAAAGAAGTGCAAGGTGTTAAAGAAAATTTACAACAGTGCGCAATATGGCCCAATCAAATTGGAAATACCTGAAATGGACTATGGCATACCCTTCTTGGACAGATGGCTTCACATTATTAACGACAAAACTGGAAAAATTTTGACTCGACTACGACGCAAGGAATTTCAATTGTCCTTACAAAAAAGATTGAGTGAAATTGAACTACCGCCGCTCTATTTGGTGGACAGAGAAATAATTGTTGCCACTGATACTTCATTGGACTCAATTAATACATGGTCCACAGACAGGAAATTAATACACCATGCACCTTTCGATGGATCAAAACCTTTGCAATATATGTGCTTCATTGGAGAAAAGGTGAAGGAGTTAATAATTATCACTAAAGCAGATGAGGCAACTGCACGAGCAATTGACAGAACGTTGGAATTCTTCGCAGATATGGAATTGAATATACGGACTACTCTAATTCTTGCCGAATCAAGCAACAAAAATAAACAAATAAAAATGGCAACACAATTCCATAATTTGGCTGAAACTTATGGCATTGGATTTTACAAATGGAACGGCAGCGCAAAAGAATTAAAGAAAATTAAAGAAAAATCAGAAGAAACTAAAACTACGCAGCAAAATAAAAAAGTAATTATTGTTCACAAACGAAATTCCAACCCTCTGCAAAATCTACCTTGTATGCTTCATCGGAGGGGTAAATCTCCATCCCCTCGAAAACCTGAACAATCCAGTGAGAAGCTACGACGAAACTTCATGACACTTCCGACACGAGCATATGGAAAATATTACATGGCTTTGGTAATATTATGCTCAATAGTGACAACTTTTACACAACCAATTGGCAGTCCTTTGTTGATCCCAATCCATAAAAGAAGTGAATTTTCTACTCCAAATCAACTAATGGAATTTAATGACAACAGAACGCCAAAAAGGATTCACGTAACTGCATCACCTCGCCTAAAGGAAAAATTTAAAGAAATTAATAAAATGGTTTCAACGACGACTCCAATGCCACCAAAGCCTGTCAAATTAAAATGGTTAATTGAGAAACAGTCAACACTTTCCAAAACAACTTCTCCAGTGAATAAATTACCCAAAGTAAGTCAACCAAAAATTGAAAAACAAAGGTCATCCGACACCTATGTACAACGCAATAAACCAAAAGCGGTCCCGGTAAATATTCCGGCACCTACAATTGTTCAAAAAAGGGAAAGTGTTCCGAACAATGATCTACCAGCTTTCTGGTGTGCTCATGCTCCGAGCTCTCTTTGGACAATACCTGACCAAAGCAAATCACCTTATTGCCACCCGTTGACTAGCAACAAAAAATGGAAAGATATGAGGATCAGCCTATTCTCTCATGCTCAACATACCAAAGAATTAATAGCCCATCACTGTTCTGTAAAGAAAGTTGTTGAGGTCTATTACACTAATTTATTGGGTGACAGATTTCTACAAATGGAGCGACTAATGATATCAATTTCAAAGGAAGACTGCTCAATTATGGCCCAGCAACATTTATGCCCATCAACTAAGGAAACGATGCAAAAAATTGACAACAATTCGTGGTCGACTCAACAAGTGATCAATATGGAATTTCCTGGCCGATTCCAAAGCTTATTTTCTGGTGAACAAAGGGCTATAGCAATCAACTGTTTGGTTCAAAGAATCAGCTTATTTTTCAAGCCTCAAACATTGGAAATTTTTTCGCCAACACACAATATGGGCCACTGTAAATTTACTGAAGGAAGTTGCACAATGTACGACAACACAACAATAATTTGGGAAACCGATTGACCAGCTCACCAATGTCGCAAATGCAAACATCAATACACTGAACAAATGGATGGCCTCTACAAAATTGAACCAACAAGAATAATCTGGCTCAGCAAATCAAAAGAACAAGCTTTAACGTTTGAAAAGGAAAATGCTCTAAACGAATTTTCATGCCATGGAGATCCAATCACTCTGTCTGAACAAGGATTTGGAATCCTCACAAAGGAATATAAGAGAATGTTCTTATCAAGAGGAAAAAGAACTGTTGAAGAGGATCAATTGGCAAGTGAACTCACGGCATCAGAGCTCACAATGAATCAACTCATCGAAAGAATATTTATTGAAAAATGCAAAAAATACAAACAAGGTACAAACCCAACTCTGCTGGCCAGACAACTTTTACAAAAGGAAAACATTGCTGCTAAATGGATTGGACCCAGGACAATGCAACTGTACACGTGCGCGGAAATTGGCATGAATATGATCCGAACAAGACGCACAACAAATTGTTACAAATATATTCCAGTTGAAGTACTGTTTTACAACCGAACTCTGAATTCATTCTTGGATCCGGTACTTCGAATACTTAGCAGCACTGCACCACCAGCTGATTGTGGCAGATTTCGTTACATGTACCTAGAATATTCTAAAAATACTTGGTACAAAATTGACACAAAAACAGCAATAATGGACTTACTAAACAACAGTGCAATTCACACATTTCACAACAACTTGACACAATTTAATGAAACTGAAATACATCCTGTAATTTTTCATGAATGGCTAATCCATCCAGACGACGACAAAATACCATTCCTTCATATTGATGAATTAACTCAGTCAGAAGAGTGGAAAACAACACAAAAAACTGACGAACATCATCGAGCACTTACACTTGGCGCAATTCCTGGCGGACTACCTGGACTCGCCAAAGAATGGTTTCGTGGTTTATGGGAAATGCTTGTTCATTATTGGATGATATTCAGCTGTGCATTCTCTACATTTCTATTTATTAGAGATGTCTTGGTACCAATTCTCTGGACATATTTTTTGACACCAACGCTAAAAACAATTGGAATATTGAAAGGCCGACAACATTCACAAACAAATGCAACTCAAGATGCAGGAACTGAATTTATGGAAATACGCCCTCGAGGTGACTCAATTGCAACAGCACCAACGCCACCAATGCGATTCACAAGCTTCAAGAGACGTCATCAAGCCAAAGACGCACGTGTTCAATTTTCAAAATCAAACGACTCTGTTTCTCTGGCATCAGCTGATTCACCATTCGGCAATCCTCTTCGACGTCTACAGGCAGACACTTGATTTGGCGCGGAGTCTGTTGCAGCCCGACTGAAGATGGGCTGATTTCTGCAAAATAATAAAAGAAGGAAAAATTAAAATAAAAAATAAAATAAAATTTTGCAAAAGAAGAGAGGCAAAGGATTAAATAAAAAACTAAAAAAGGAATGCGCCACACAAACTTCATTCACGTGCATTCCCGCGACTGAAGTTTGTGTGGGCAAATTTACCCATCTCTTTTGTTTATTTTCTTATCTTTTTACCCCTCTCTCTATTTTCTCTAATTTTAAATTTAATTTTTTATTCCTTTAAATCTTGCTGGAATTTTCTGCCCAGCCAAACTTTTCTTATCTTTGTTTGCACAGCCCATTATTTCATCATTTTTTACCCCAACTTTCTATTTTATTTTTGCCATTGGCCAAAAACCACGGCCAATGGAAGCCTTTATAAACCGCTCACCAAACCCCCAAAATATTGTCTTCTCCAGTTCATTCTTCAAAAACACCTTCTTCAAATAAAGCCTTCTACCTTTTACAGCAACTGTTAAATTTTAATTAAATTGAAATAAATATTTTAAATAAATTTTGAATTTATTCTTTAAATTATCCTTAATTCCTCCAAGCTTTGGTTGGTTACAACATTACCTAACAATTTAGTTTTAAGGGGAACAGGCAAATTTATTTGAAGAAGGCTTATTAGGAGAAGGTTGAATATTTTTTTAATGTAGTCTGTTAAATTTCTTTCAAAATATTATTACTTTTAGGTATATTTTATATATTATAGTGTAAACTAATATTTTTATTTATAAGATTCGAATTACTAAATTAATGCTGAATTTAGGTTTTTTGATGTTGTAGAAATAAAATCCTAGTTTTTTTAGTACAACTCATTTTTGACTTTAAGAAAGAAAATATTAAATCTGACAAAACTACAAGTTGGCAATTTTAACAGATAATTATTTTCATCAACTAAATAAAAAATGAATTAAAACTTTTTAGGGTACTTATGGGTTATCCCAAACCAGTTTTTGCGGACAATTTTTGCAGACACATGCCTCAATATTCTACCTCAATTTCTCCCCTGTGGAATTTTCAATGTGAGACATTAATGTGGAAAGGCCACATGAAAGAGTGAAACTGAGGAATGAAGAACATCTGATAATTTTGTACTTAAATGAGTCCGCATAAATTGTCCGCAAGAAGTACCCTTTTTAGGGTTAATGGGGTCTAATTCGCTCTTAAATTGACTAAATTAATGTAATTATTTTATGTATTGGTAAATATTTTCAAACCGAAAGTTTCGATACAAACTAGTGGTTTTATGTCAGATTCGCTTAAAAACACCGGAATTGATGCATCTATCGCTGCCTGCCACTGAAAAAGTAAATTTAATTTAATTAATAAAAATTAATTTATACATAACCTTCTGACTAATTTGATCATTTAAAGTAAATTCAAAAACTCCAGATTGAGGTTCAACACACTTATATTCAAAATCTATTTTTTTATTTTCATCAATCTAAAAAATTGGAAAAAGTTGGTAATTCTTCGGTTTTCGCCCCCCTCCTTTTTTCTTCCTCAAAGTATTAAAAAATGGTCAGTCAATTTTATGTTATAGAACTTATCAAGCTGTGTCGAATGACACCAAAATCAGAAAAATCGGACTTGATTTTACAGAGATACAGACCCCTAAAAATTGAAAAACCATAGGGGCGAAAAACCATAAGGACGAAAATTTTTACAAATGATAGCTCATTCGAAAGAGCTCGTCGAGTTGAGTCGAATGACACCAAAATCAACGTGATTGGACAAGTTTTCGACAAAGTTATGACATAAGTCGCCGACTCTAAGTAATGTCATAACTTTGTCAAATCTTGTCCAGTCACGCTGATTTTAGTAACATTCGACTCATCTCGATGAGCTCTTTCGAATGAGCTATCATTTGCATATTTTTATCCCAAAAAATCGCCCCTATGGTTCTCAATTTTCAGGGGTCTGTATCTCGGTCAAATCAAGTCCGATTTTTTTGATTTTGGTGTCATTCGACACGCTCGACTAGGTACTCATAAAAAATAAGGGAGAAAGGGAAGTAAAGATGTAAAAATGGTTAGAAAAAGAAGGGGGGGGCGAAAACCGAAGAATTACCAAAAAGTTCTTTAACAAATATTCACTAGTGAGAGTTCATCAAATTTCCTTCGTGCCAATTCCTCCTCATATTTGCTAATTAAATTGCAAAAGTAAAAATTTGTTTGTTTAACAGAGATTAATTGGTTGAAATTAAGATATTTTAATATATGAAGTTGAACTTCCAGTGGTAAAGAAAGCATTTTATTTATCTAAAAAAAGGAATAAAAAACTAAAATAGGAAAAGTAAAAGAGGAAAATGGCAAAATTTGGCCCTTTATTTGATGCCTTTATATAAGTAATTAAGGGCGGGAAGTAAAGAAAGATCAGATATGTAAAAAATTATTTTATAGGTTAAGAAAAGGTTAAATAAGAAAATATAAAGAGGAATAAATTCAAATAATGTTTTGGGGAAATATTGTGAAATAATAAAAAGTAAAATAAATTTAATTATTTTTTGGGGGAATATGTAATTTGAATAAATGTGGGAGAACATTTAGAATAAATCTAACCGGATCGACGAAGAATATGAACATTCTAAATATCGTTTAAAAATTTTGTTTTTCATTTACTTTCAATTATAAAATTTATTGTACCAATTTCTAACATGTTAAATCTTTTCAATTTATTTTTAAACATATCTTGATGTGTCAATTTTCAAAATTTCCCTCTATCATTTAAAAATTAACATTTATACTATAAAAAATTATTGCCCCTGAGAGGCATTCTCACATCGTTTTTAAAACAACGCCCATTCTGTGTAATTAGGCAATGAGAATGAATAAAAGCGAATTGGACTTATAAAGGCAAAAATTTATTCTTCCAACATTTATTTGCCATTCAGTTATTTTAGATGACTTTTTCTAAAAATTAAATAATTTTTTACCGACTAGTTTTAGCATTTTCGTTTTTATTTTTCACTTATTCAACAAAATTTCATGGGATAATGACATCTCTTACCACCGTTTTTTAAGTAGATCGCTTACATCCCAATCCGACTAGTGAACAAGCAACTCCGGCTTTCGTTTTTTCTTTTTATTTATCTCAAGATTTTTCCCCTTATTTTTTAGATAATTAAAAATGTATTCTCTTCCAACTGAAGCAAAACTTGATGTATTAAAATGTCTTAATTTTAATCAATTAACTTCTTTTAAATTGACAAATTTTTACTTTCTCAATTTAATTAAAAAATATGAGGGAGAATTGTGCTTTCGAATGAAATTCAAAAAACTCTCAATAGTAAATGTTTAAAAAATATTTTTTTAAAAAATTCAATTTCAGAATGTTAATCTTCGAGAGTTAGATTCATATAGAATCATTGAACCCAAGCCTGGATTTGTTAAATATATTTTAAATGATAAACGTAAAAAGGTTAAAAATTAAAGATTTTGGATTCTTTTTTAAGTCCGCCCCCTTATTTTCCGTCCTCTCTTTTTACTTAATAGCTTGTACCAAATGCTCGTTGGTCGTACCAAAACTGGCCAATAATAGGATAAGTACGTGACCGAACAAAAAATGAGGCTATGCTAAGTACGAGTACAGGGCCAAAATTAGAAGTGGTACGAAATACGAGTATTTGCAATTCTGAAATTTCGAAGCACTGCTTGTTTAGTCAACACATTTCTGCCTCGTGATTTACAAGCAAAGCTAGAACCAATTGCCTCTCCACCCGGAGCGTTCCACCGGTGTAGTCTATACAGCAGGGATCCTGTCGACAATAAAAACAAAATTCTCGATTTCTGGAGATCTAGTAGGCAGGATCCGTGCACCACTACACCACTGCAATGGTCTTGACTTAATTTACTATTTTTCAGTGGAAAGCACCGATAGTACCTACACACAGATCTTTTCCGTTACTTTTATTTGATATTTTTTCTGAAAATGATGGAAACTCTTTAAACTCTGTTGTTTGTATTGAGAGAACCTTCGATAATTTATTGGACAACGAACCTCGTTATTATATTCTAAAATTGCCAATATTTCCGAAAAGCTTTGAAGAATTGGCTATTATTCGTTACTGTTTGGGACAACTTTTTACTAATTCTGTTTTTGAATATGCTTTATTTGATGAAGCTGTATTTAATCCAGAACTAATCAATTTATTATTTTATGACGACAAAACAATTTCTCCCAAATTTCACATTAAAAAACTAAATATTTTTCCTAAGAGATTTGTTTCATTTAATAATATTTTGAAATTCGTTTCAAATCATCTAACAATTTCTGATTGTCTTACCATCAATTTTGGTAATAATGGCTTATACTGGACGGATAATTCAAATTTATTGGATATCATAACAATGAGAGGCTATGACTTACCAAAAATTCTTTTAAGAAATCTCAAGTTGGAATGGCTTTATTATGGTATTGTTAAAGTAAGTTATCTAGGGAAAATTCAAATTTAGGTAAAAGAAAATACTCATCTTTTTCGGTTAATAAGATGCCAAAGGGAATAGGGGAATTTTGAAAAAAGCTAAATAAATACCTAACATATTACAATGTAATAAAATTAAAAATAAATTTTAAAAAATAAATACAAATTTAAGCATATAACAAAATCTAAAGACTGTTCACTAATGGTGTCTAATATTTCTCTACAATTTTCTTGGCCTCTAAAATTTGAATTAAGTGAGAGAGCAGAAAATGTTGAAATTAAACAATTAAATGGAGTTAAATATACAAAATACCAACTTGCAAATATTCACAATCCAAAAATGAAATTCTCATTTTGCAATGAAGAAGGAAAAGATGGATCAGTTTTGAATGTTAAAATTAAGGAAATGAAAGTGTAGAATTTGAGAAGACGAAAATAAAGTTTTTTGATTTATCGAGAAAATAAGTATTTTTTAAAAAAATCTTGTTTTTTCATTCACTTTTTATTAAATTTTTTATAATTTATTGCATTTATTTTTTTCTTGCTAAAGTTGAAAATAGGGGAGTTTAGATATTCAAAAATCAAAATTCCCCTTTTTTAGTGGAAAAATGGATTAAAAAATCCAACTCCGTTGTATTTCCCTGATCAACATTCAAACAACAATATTGTTATTTGCATATCTAAAGGTTTAATTCTTGCTGTATAGGTTCAATAAATTTTTGAAAAAGGAAAGAAATAAAACACATATATTTTATTAAAAAGTCAAATTAAACAAGACAAATATTAAAATGGATTTTCTGAATCCGCCCAAAACTTGTTTTTGAATTTTTAAAAATAATCCATTACAGAAATGTTGGAGAAATCATAAAAAATCAGGGCGAATCCAATCCAGTAATTAAAGGTAAAATATGAGATAAACAGAGAAAAAACATCAATTGTTTAATTAAATTTGTTTAATTTCTATATCGATAATTTTGCCTTGAGCTTTCCAATACAAAATAGAGAATTTAATTTTTGGATTATATTTGTTGGAAATTTGGTATTTTGTTATTGAAAGGTAATCCCCATCTAAACGATGCTCTTCAATATTTTTAGCTCTTTCATGTAAAGTAATTTTCATATAAACACAAGATAATCCAATAAAAGCCACCATTTTTGAGCAATCTTTTGATGTTTCAATAAACTAAAATAAAAGAAAAAATTAGATTTGGTAAAATTTCGGGTTATGTGACCCTTTTTACATTTTTTCCACAATTCCCTCACCTTGCCTTTTTCCTTAACTTTTTATAGCAGGAGAGGAAAAAGGGCACGCACAAAGATAACTGAATCCCTTTTTAACAGTGCCTCTTTTCATGAATCACCAGTTTAAACAATTAGAACCCTGACCATAGGCTAGATCCATAGATGTTGAATTAAGGAATTAGGGCTCCCCCTACTTAAAAAGGGGGAGCCACAAAAACATCCTTTGACTATTTTTTAATTTTTGAGAAGAGAAAAGGTGGAAGAAGGCAAGACAAAAATTTGCGAAAAAACATTTGCAAACTTGTGGGGGAGATAAGACTAGTAACCCAAAAACTTACATTCATAGCAAAATCAAAAAGATTAAAGTATTTATTCGACGTTAAGCGAACTCCTCTAAACTTTTCACCACTCATTAAAATTTTAGATAAAATATTTATAGTTTTTGTTTTGTCTTTATCTGGACGAAAACTAAGTTGCATATAGTCAGTAATAATCAGATGATTCAAAGCAAATTTTAAATGATCCCCAACATTGCAATCCAAAAATAGCCAACAATTTTGAATATAAAATTGTTTAGGAGTATTTTCAAATAATAATTCGATCAATTCTGGATTGAATATAAAATCTTCAAAGACGCTCGATTTAAAAGCACATTTAAATAATTTATTTAAATGATTAAAAACAATTTTGATGTCCTCTTTGCTTTCAATAATGTTTGGCAGTTGAAGAAGATAAATAGTTTTCAAATAACCTAAAAGAAATTATGAAAATGTGTATTAAAGTCTGCACAAAAAATCAAATTTGACAAAAATGGGCAGACCCTAAAACTAGAGTACGTCCGAGTTGAGCGAGTTCGAGTTAGCCGACTCGACCTTACTTGAATACTTGAACTCGAGGTATTCAAATTCGGCATACTCGGGGTTCGATTTTTTCCCAATTACTCGGTACTCGACATACTCTACTTAAAACCCTTAGGACAGGCCACAAAGGCTATATAGCCACAGACCAATTTACTTTAGGCATTGAATCCCCCATAATTATTAAAGCCTAAAGAATAAATAAAAGTAGTGAAACGAGGAAAGGGTTACCATAAAAAGATGAGAAAACTTATTATAATTCAACAAAATTTATAAACAAAACTTTACCTCTAGTCAAGGTAATGACAATATTTTTTGTTTCTTGATCAGGAAAATACAAAGGAATTGGTTTTTCTAATCCATCTTTAAACTAAAATAGAAAGAAATCTTTAAATATTTTAATTTTATTTACCTTCTCTTCAAGTTGTTCATTCAATGGGAAACCAAAATCTTCAATTTCGAGTTTAATTAATTTACGAGGAACATCATCAAATAAATCGCTATCATCCTTGAAAGAAAAATTTAAGAAAAAAACAAACTGAAAACCGTTAAAATCTTAATGCAATGAAATTCTTCCCGAGCAAGTTTATCTTCAAAATTCTTAATAAAATCACGGAAATAAAAATTTGTTTGCTTGATTGAACATAATTCTTTATAGCTGAGACATTTAAGAATATCAAGTTTTGTCTCGATTGGTAAAGAATAAAACATTTTTTCGAAGAAAATATAATAGAAGCACTAAAAATTAAGTTTAAAAAATGATTTAAAAATCAACACAGTTTGTTAGGTACTAAACTACAAAATTTTAGCACTAACAAAAGAATAAACGAGATAAGACAGTAACTAACAAATTGTGCTTAATCACGATATAAATAAACAATAACAATCTAGGCAAAATAAGAAACAAAATACAATAAAAGAATGGTATAACAAACTACCCAAATTAAATAATAGAATGGCTTTTATACTAAAGATAATGGAACAAATAAACATGCTAAATACTTTCGTATCTCTATCAGTATATCTTCGAAGATCGCTTTAGTATACGACCTTGAGGCTAATAGATATGTTATATCATATAGTGAAGTGTGTCTTAAGTTATTTGTTTTAGTATAAAAGCTTTCTATAGTTAAGTCTGGGCCTCAGTATTAGTGAAGTTTTATTCTATCTTGTCTCCAATAATATGCTTATTTTGCCTAGATTGTTATTGTTTATTTCATCGTGATTAAGCACAGTTTGTTAGTTACTGTCTTATCTCGTTTATTCTTTTGTTAGTACTATCTCGTTTACTTTTAGTTAGTACTTAGGCATTGATATTTAGTACCTAACAAGCTGTGTAGATTTTTAAATAATTCTTTAAATTTAATTTTCAGGCTTTTATTAAATTTTCTTCAAAAAATGTTTTATTCTTTGCCTACAGAAACTAAGCTTGATATTTTTAAATGTCTCAGCTATAAAGAATTACGTTCAATTAAACAAACAAATTTATATTTTTATGCTTTCGTTAACAATTTTGAGGGAAAACTTGCTCGGAAGAAATTATTTAAAATTTATATTGTAATGTTTTTTAATTAATTTTAAATAAAATTTTTTTTCTTAAGGGAGATATCGATACATTCAAAGCAATTCCTCATAAATTATTAAGGCTAAGAAATAAAAATTTTGATTTTCCATTGAATGAACGATTTGAAGAGAAGGTAGTAAATAAATTAAAAATTTAAAGATTTTCTTTCCTTTTTAGTTCAAAAATGGATTAGAAAACCCAATTTCTTTGTATTTGCCTGATACCGATTCAAACAAGAATATGGGTATTTGCTTATCTAATAGAGGTTAAATTTTGATTAATAAATTTCATTTTTTGCCCATCTTAATTAGTAAACAGGGTTTGGAATTAGAGCCTTAGTTCTCGTAGATGTCTAGTTTGTTTGTACATCGTGCACAAGTAGGGGTAGTGATTTTTTACGAGTTTCAAACACTGGGTAGTAAAGCAAAGTTTCCCATAAAAGGGGAAAACTTGGACACCATTTATATTTAACAACAATTTTTCATTAATGTGCCCAAAAGCCCTTTCGGGTGGACACACAATTTGTACGGCCTCCGGTATAGGAGGGACGACGCTTATAAAGGGAGGACAGAGAACTGAAAGTTCTCTTAACTTATAAGCGATGATGACGACGACAGCCTACCCAAAAATCCCCGAAATTAAACACACCAAAGAAGAAAAGATTTATTTAAATTAACAAATAAATTTAGCGGTCCGATAACAGCTCGGAATCCGCGGTGTGGTAAATTGGTGATTAAAATATGTGGTGAAAATTGCGAACAAAAAATAAGTTAGTGCTCCGCTATCCTGCTCCCAATTGAAGGGAGAAAAGTTGGTTTAATTGATTGGAATTAAAAAAGTTGGAAAAATTGTAAGATTTGATAGAAGTGATTTTAGGGACAGCCGAGCGCTAACTTGACAGCCAAAAGTAGGCGTGGTTAAACAAAATAAATTGTGGGCGGTAAATTTAAATGGGCGAGAGAAATGGAAAAATAGTGGAGGGCTTATGCCCTTTTGGGCACACTCCCCCCGGCAAAAAAACAAAAAATGCTTAACGAGAACGGCGTGAATGTCCGAATGCAATATGTATCGATTTCATCAATCTCTTCGCGGCCCCATCAATAGCAAGTAAGTCATGTTCCTCTTCATTCGTCAACTTGGCTCGCCCCGATTCCATAGCATGAATCGCATCAGAAATTTGACCGCAAAGTTGACCCGTGGTAGTTCGGACCTTTCGCAAAGTTTCTGTGTGTTGATCAGAAACTCCCCAATGTGAACGCCCAGAACCTGAACGGGAATAACGGTCATTAGACTCAACGCGGTCTCCCCGATCTTGCTCACCTAAAGTCTTTTCTCTTTCTCCACCGTTGGAACGCCCAGATGAAGAAGAACATTTCCACTCTGATTGAGCGGGAGTGGCCACCGCAAATTTATTGACCGCTTCCTTGTGAGTGGCGGTCTTTTCACAAACTCCCCGTGGCTGCTGGCGCGTTGACTACTGGTTGTTGAGCAGTCAGTTTCTGCGCAAAGGAAAAGAACGCTTCAACGAGGCTTTGATTTTTCTGGTTTTGCCTCTCTTGTTTTAAGCGCTCTTTTTCCAACTTAGCCTTCAGATCTGGCATTAAAATGTTCCCTTTATTACTCTCCCCCAATTCAATTTTTCCCTCACCTACAGAAACAACCAATGAATTTTGTTTAGTTGAAGCTGCAGGCATTTCTTTCTTCTCTTGTTGTTTCTCTCCAATTTGTTTTCCATCTTGAGAAGCAGAATTAATTTTATTAATTTCTTTATTCTTAATAATTTCCGATGTTGTTTTTAATAAAGTGCTGGTTGTGGACTCAAAATTTATGTTTTCCATTTCTTCTGGTGCCACCGCAATAACTGGTTTATTTCCAATTTCTAAAAGTTGTTCAACATTAATTTCTTTTAAATGTTGTTCCATTTCTTGCTGCTGAGCAGCTGATGTCGGTGGTCCAAAAACCTCTAAATAAAGGTTCTCCTTTGCCTTTTTATTAGCTTTACTGTTGCTGTTGTCAGTCGAGTTTCTTTTCATTTCTATAGGCAAGAAAGAATTAAAATGAGAGAGAGAAATATCGGGAGAGTTAAGGCAACAAACGAAATTTCCATTAATAAAAACGGTAAAAACCGCAATAGCAAATAAAATTGAAAGCGCGCGAATTGGGGGTCCTCCTCGCGGAAAGCTTATTTTAAGCTCATTGTTTTCTTTATCTTTTACGTGTTCCTCCTCAATAGGTGGGCCTTCTCCTGGTGGTAATTCTGGTGGCGGTGAGCTTGGCGGGGTGAAACCCGTGGCAGAATTTCCTCCCAAATCCCGATCCGTTCCAGTTGGATCGTAAATAATGTGTTCCAACGGAAAGAAGCTCTTGTGGGACTCTCCCACCTTCCAACACTGGTGTCCAACAACTCTAGCATGTCTCCGGCTCTTTCTTGACGAACCGCGGACTCCCCCCTTGATAATAATGCAGGGAAGGTCCGGGTGGTTCAAAGCCTTTCCCTTACTTCGAAAAAATTGAGCCACGGTTAAATTTGGCTCAACCAATTCCTCCCTGGCTGCCCTGCTTAAACATGGTTCCTCATCAGGTAATGGGATTCCATGGCATCTGAGTTTTTCCCAGAAAAACGTAAGCAGTCCTTCTCCCCTTCGGCGTGCTTCATTTCCACACAAGGAGTCGAAAAAAATCAATCCCAGCTCCTTCGGAATATAATCAGCCATACTCTGACCTTTCTCCGGAGGAGTGGGAGTATATCCAACAGCAAGACAAGCTTGCAGATATTCGTCCTTAGTGTCCCCTGGTTTTCGAGGAGGAACAGCAAAGAAATCGCCTAGCGGCATTATCGCAGAATAAATTTTCCTAACTTTATTTATATTATTTAAAAATAATTTTGTTGAAATGAGAATGAAAAAACATTCTCTGGGGGAAGTGGATAAACAACTTAGGTTGGGCGGAGTTGTTAACATTGGCCCAGACTCTTCTTTTTGTACGCTTTGCTTTTAAAGCAATGAGCGCTCTTTTTTCTGCCCAGATGTGGATTGGTTACTTTTCTGCCTTCTTTTGTAAAGGAAAAGTAAAAATTATCTTTTCCTTTCTTTGAAAAAATTAAACCGATGGAAATGTGTTGATGACTTTTGGTTGTGTGCAAAACTAAGTTAAGTGTTTTTGCACATTCTTTTGTATAGAAAAATAAAATTTTTCTTATAAACAATAAACGAAAAGAGCCAAAAGTTAGTTGAATAAGAGAATGGCTCAACAATTTATTTTTAATGAATGGGTGAGTGGCAAACATTTTAAGTTGGCTTGCCATCTGTTTGGCTTGCTCGTGCCCATCCAAAATTTTCTCTTTTTGTTCGAAGAGTGGGTAGGTCGTGATTTGTGAATAAATGTGAGTAGATGGGGGTGGATGGCTGAGATTGCCAAAAATTGATAATGGGCGCAAAGCCCCTTCCCCCTCGACAGCAAAATTGTTTATTAATAAACTAGTGATGAGCAAAGAGCTCATTTTTCTCCAAACTATGAATTTAAAACGCAGGAAACTGTAAACGGCAATAATTACTAAAATGGATATTAGTAATAAATATATTGGAGATGGCATTGGTAAAGTTGCCATTATAAGTGAAATTGGGTGAAATCTTAATGGATTAAAATTCCATGATGAGGATTTTTCACCTTTGCTTGATTGGACAATTCGCTCTTGCCTCCACTGGATTGGAATAAATAAGAGCTGTCCTTTGATGTTTAATTGATTATCTCCTCCTGGACAACGGACTTGACACTCTGTGTCAATTTTTGATCTATTGTAGGCAAAATGCGCAACTCCTTCAGTTCCATTAAAGGAACACCGAGCGATAAAGTGAATTCCATCATCACATTTGATATTGGCAAGTGACGACCCAAAATCGGTCGAGCACGAATATTTAATTTGAACTCCTGTTAAACAGCGATAACAGCCACTAACGTCGTTTATTATTACTCGACAAGTGGACTCGGTTATCTCTGTCACTAACTGAAAATTATTCATTTGTAGATTGATTTGTATCGGTGTGTATGACTGTTCGACGTATACTTGGTCGTCTTCAGTCAGAAACGTGTGTCGGCCAATAGTTAGAGGTAATCTTTTTGCGGGGTCTGCCAAAATTGCTTCCCCGTCAAGTTCTCTACACTGACATGTGATTGATCCGTCGGGTGTCGGACGGCAATCTTTGCAGGTATCTGCCGAAATATTACAACCAAAACCTGCTGCACTCGGTCTATCTTGACATTTGAGGTCTGTTGGGACTCCATCTCCTAGAGCAACAGCAAATCCGTGAGTAAGGAATGGAGTGCTCAAGACCGGAGCTGGAGGGTTTGTCACTGATATTGGCGTAAGGGATATGTTGGCCCAATGATGGGTTAATCCCGGATGTAATGTGACTGTTTCCTCTACAATTTGGTCATTAACTGTGAGTTGTAATGACGTCTTTATGTGAAAATCCCAAGTGGGACACTCGAAAAGTTCAAAAACATCGAGAGTCATAGGGATAGCATACCATCGATAGAAATAGCAGCTGGCAGTTGGAAATCCGCATCCTTTACTCCATAGAGCGGAGGATTCCAAACAGCCACTGCTCCCTGGCTTGTCCATAACCTCGACTAGTTCGGGTATGTGTGTTTTGGCTCCTACATGTGAACAGAAGCTACCAGAACATGATCCGCCACTTGGGCATCTCCATACTGATCTGGTACTTATACGGTAGCTTCGTAAATATGTGAGTGTCTTTGGATTGCAATTGAGAGTAAGAGCTTTGAGCGTGAGCATTAATGCTCCCAAAATGTCTCCTCTTCTATCCTTAATTAGAAGAGTAGTTGGTTGCCCAGCTGGTAGTAAGCTCAATGTAGTGGAGCTTAAAATCGTGCAAATTCGAGTACCATCTCGTACTCGACAATTCTCTGTCTGTGAAATTATCGAAATTGGTTCTCCGGTAATCAAATGGGCGAGGAGCAAGAGGAGAGCAGGTATGCCATAACGTGCTAGTCTAGCAAGACTCGCTTGTCTCATTTCCTTGCTCCTCTTTTGGGCTCCTTTCTTGAATTTTCGTGCATTTTCTTTGATATTTGTTCGATTTTCCTTTAGAAAATCTCGTCCCTTGCTTACTGCCTTGCTCCCTCTTCTTCTCCCCCAGGTATAAAGGGGACGTATGATTCTCCAAATTACTCCTAATGGACGGAGCAGTGTTTGGAGTGATTTACAACAACAACTTAGTATAAGAGGAGAGGAAAACAAATTCCAACTAAAACCATGGCAGCAGCCATTGGATTACACGTTGGGTTTGTTACTAAATCAAGGCAAATTGTGCAATCCACTAGCTGACATTGGTGGAATGCTAAACATTTCGTGCTAACTTCAAATGGTATTTCTCGGTTTGTGTCCCAAAATTTGGCATGACAAGTATAGTCATTGACCAATATTTCTCTGGGAAGCTGATGAATTGTCTCGTCTTGGCCTGGTAGTAATTGGCAACGATCCGAGCAGCAAATTTCAATTTTGCTTATTTTTGGCGGTGAAAGGACATTTACTCCCGCCTTGCTACAGTGTACTAAGCATCCATGGCAAGTTGGGCAGCCTTCACATTTAATTGGCGGAGTAAAACCTAGGACAGGAGAAACTATGATGGTTAAAAGGCAAACGGCTAAAATTGATTGAATGCCTAATTTTGCCTTTCTTCTCGTGACCATTTTATGTTTTGAAACTAAAGCTGCAGGTTCTTTTGGTTTCTGATTAATGATAGTTGTGGGAGGCTGATTCTCGCTCAACTGATTATTCTGCTCTTGTGGTTCAAGGAACTCAGGCTCCTCTACTTGCTCCTCCTCAATAGGAGTAAAGCTTTCAACAGGATTATTGACTGGTTGTGTGTCTGTTTGTTCTGGCCCTGCTTCGAGTGGGCAAATCTTGTTAACTGGTCGCGTAGTTATTCGACCATTTGGCATTTGGAGCTTAACGCTCCTTATAGGGCCCGGGTGACCGTTTAACCCTACAATTCGGGCTAAAAGCCATGCATTTCTTGGTCGCATGGCGTCTTCTACTAACACAACTTCTCCCAATTTAGGAGCTGAGTGTGTTTGAAGTCTTGGACCAGCGTGCTCCCACTTAGAGCGATCACGCAGAATAACAAGATATTCTCTCTTCCATCGTTCCCAGAAGGAATCTAGATTTTCTAAAGTGCTCCTCCACAATGCAAGGAGCTGGTCGTGAGGGAGAACGTGTTTGTCCCTTTTGATTTTCTTGAACGTGAGGTCATAACTGAGTGTAGCTCCAGGTTGGATGAAATCCACTGGACGTAAAGGAAGTGGAGCTCCTTCCTCATCTGATGTATGAGTTAAAGGTCTTGAATTGAGAGCGGCTTCCACTTCAGCCGTGAATGTTGCGAGTTGATCGTACGGAAGTACCTGTCTTCCAATTGTCCTTTTAAAACATGTTTTTGCCATACCTATGAGCCTCTCATAAATTCCTCCTGCCCAGGGAGAAAGCTGGAATAAATTTCCACTCGATTTTGTTCTCCGCTAGGTGGGAGACGAGAGCAGCGCTCAAGGCTTTCTCTGCTAAAACAAAATTACGTCCATTGTCACTAAGTACGCGATCTGGACGTCCACGCCGACTGATGAAACGGCGAAAAACGTTGAGAAACGAGGCGGCTGTTAAATCCAATGTGGGCTCGATATAAACTGCTCCTGTAGTAAGGCAAGTTATCAAAACTAGCCAACACTTAACAAGGGAGCCTTGGACTTTAGTGAGTGTCGGACCAGCATAATCCACTCCAATTGACTGGAATGGCAATCTTTGCTGGACTCTGTCTGCTGGAAGAGGTGGCATTGTTGGTAAGGCATATTTGTAGGAGTTCATCCTCCTACAAGTCATACATTCTGATATAACTTTGCGGATAGCTTGACGAGCTCTTGGCTGCCAATAATTGTTCAGGAACTCAGTAAGAGTCCAATCTACACCTCCGTGACATAACCGTGTGTGGATGTCTCTCATGATTGCTTTCCCAACATCTGAATGTTTTGGGAGCAATACTGGATGAATCAACCCCTCGGGGCCCTGACTATTCGTCAGGCGAGTTTGAAGACGCATGATCTTATTATTGTCGATTATGTGGCGGTGTTTACTGAGTTCCTCGCCACACTCTGTCTGCTCCCATCTTATTAAATACTCTTCGGAAATCTCATAATCGTGAGTCGTAGGGACTCCATTTAAGGAAATGGGATCCAGTCTAATGAATCGTGCTCTTTCCTTCCCGAGCACTATTTTGACAAAGCGAAGGATGTATAGCATAACGCGCCTTGCTTTACCCCAGGAACTCACACGTTTCAATAGTTGATGAGTTCCATGAGATGCCTCTGGAGCCGCAAGGCATATTTTCGTATTAACTTCCTTATTTCGTTCAGTCTTCTCTGAACAAATGTTGGTTGGTTTTGCTGTGATTTGACCCATGAGAGCGCTATTTGGGAATCGCTCCATAGATGAACTTGATCAATGGGTTTCCCTAGCTCCTTATTGACGTAAGCCAATGCTCGTACGCCAATAAGTATAGCTATGAGTTCCATTCGTGGTATTGTGAGTGTTTTGCCACCCTTCTTAGGCTTAAGGCGGGTTTTGGCAAAAATAAGGTTAGAGGAGGCTGAACTGTTAAGTTCTCCTCTTAAGAAAATTGCCACAGCATATGTGCTTGTAGAGGCGTCAACAAACGCGTGGATCTGTATGTTATCGTGTGAATGAAGGACTTTCCTTGGCAGACAAATCTCCTGAACTTGCCAACCCTGGAGGAAACTCTCCCAAAAGGATTGCTCCTCCAAGGCAAGTGGAGTGTCCCAGTCATGTTTGTCGTCCCATAATTGCTGGAAAAATAACTTTGCGGGCAGGACAGCTGGACACAATAGTCCAAGTGGATCGTAGATCCCCGCTAATGTGCTTAATACTGTACGTCTGGTTGGATTGGGATTAACCTGACTACTCGGCCATTGAAATCCGAGCTCGTCATTTTGTATATCCCACTGCATTCCTAATACCTTAACCTCTGATTTATCGAGCCGGTCTTCTAACGGAATAGCAGAAATTGTGTCTGGTGAATTGGAGGTAAATTCTCGCAAGTTCATTTTCGCCTCCGAGAATATCATCTTGGCTTGATTGCATTTCCTAATTAATTCTTCTGGAGAGCTTGCTCCTAAATGAAGGTTGTCAACATAAAGGCTACTTGCTAATTCAGTAGCAGTTGTCGTGCCGTATTTTTCTAGATGGTGACGTATTACTCCCGCCAGAAGGTAAGGGGAGCAAATTACGCCAAAGGCAACTCTCGCAAAACGATAAACTTGTATATTGTCGTTAGATGGTGGTTTACCCGGGTCCTTCAGCCAAAGGAATTTGGCAACTTCCCGGTCTTCTTCGTGTAGACCTACCATAAGGAATGCTGCCTCCAAATCAGCAATCGCCACGAATTTTGGTAGGCGAAATCTGAGGAGCAATCCTACTAGTTCTGGTAGGAGCACAGGGCCACGGAGGAGGCACTCATTTAATGAAGGTTGCCCCCTTGGATGTGCACTTGCGTCAAATACTGGTCTCACCTTATGAGTAATAACTGCATGGTGAGCCAGGTAATGTTCATGTCCTACTGGATTCTTCCGTGCTGGTTCGATTATCCCTCTTTGAAGATAATCAATAATGATTTGATGATATTTATCTAAAAGGTCTTTTGATCGTGCGAGCGAGCTGTATGTCGAACAAAGTCGACTATAGACCATTCTGTAGTTGCTTGGTGGTGTTATCTTTGGCTCACGCCAGATCCAGCTCACCATGTAACGCCCTTCGTTATCTTGGGCGATCGAGGACTCTAACTGTTTAACAGCGATTTGATCATCGTCAGCTCCGGGATCCTCTGTAATCCCTATGCCCTCCAAATTCCAAAATTCTTCTATAATATTGGAAGGAGGCATTTGGTCGATGTTGGACTTGCCGATTGCTATCATAGAGTGTGAAGGTCGTCCTCCATAGGGACTCATATCAGACTCACCTCCAATTACTGGACCAAAGGCAGTCTGAATGACATAAATTCCTGGAGCGACTTCAGTCCTCTCCTTGAAAAACTTCCAAAAGTGTCGTGTCCCAAGCATAATTCCTGGGACTTCTGATGATATCTTGAGTGCTTGCTGGACTTCTGGGTGCTTTAAACCTTGAGTGGGCATTTCTGTTGTCCATTGAACCATCTCGAAAGGAGTACTGATCTCCTTGGTCCAATTGAGTTCGAGCTCTTCCCAGCCGCCGTCCTCTCTTCTGATTGAGACGGCATATGTTGGCGAACGGATTCGGATTGGATCTCTCATTGTTCCGCCAAATCCGTGCACTTCGAGGTTGTCGATTGATATTCGAGGTGGACGAAGTTTGTCCACTAGATCCTTGGTGATATAACTGAGCTGACTGCCTGGATCAAAGAACACATAAGCGAGTGTTTGGCTGCTCCTATTCTTTGGCGATTCGATTGCCAATTTTCGTGTCATTAAGTACGCTGATAACTTTTTGCGTAAGTGAGGAAATGCCATGGCTGTAACTGTTTTGGTTGGATCACTCTCCGAGTCGGGAGAATCCTCTTGTGTTAAATTAGCTCCAGTCAACGGAGTCTCGACGGTGGTTGTCATTTGGGTAAACTGCCTATTAGGTGCAGTTCCCTTCCTGTTTATCTTGCCAACTCGGTTATGGCTGCTCGTTGATGTGGTACAGACGAGAAAACTATGTTTGCCCTGACAGATACGGCATAACATAGGATGGTGGCATTCCTTAAAGGAATGCCCCTCTCGTAAACACCTTATACAACGGTTCTGCTCCTTTAACCGATTAAAACGCAATTGTGGCGTCGGGTATTTTGGGCATTTACTTGGGAAGTGTGCTCCTTGATGACATAGGGAGCATTCTCTTTGTCCAAACTTCCCAAATGGTCTGTTCTTGTGTACGTGAGCCGGTGCAATAAATGTACGCGATTGCTCATGTACTCCTTGTCGTGATTGGTAATTTCCTCTTTTAGAGGAAATGTTGTTCTCAGTCGTATCAGTTCGAGTTTTCGGTGTTTGTGCGGTTGTACATCTCTGAACCTCTTCCTTAATCTCGACAATCTTGATAAGCTCCTTACGAAGCTGTGCACAATTCCAACGAGATTCTGCTCCTCGCTCCTTCTCTACGAGTCTAGAGACAATAGAGCGGGGCAACTTGGATTTGATGGCTGTCGATATAAATGGATATTGATCGACAATATTGAAAGCTTCCAGCTGACGACAAATTCGTTCAATCGAATCCACAAAAGATCGAATTGAATGGCATGACTCGTTTGGCGGACTCAAATTCATGAGCTCCGACTCAAGTGCTTCAGTGATGGCTCGATTATCGCCATATCGTGATTTGAGCAAATCTAGTGCTCTCGTGTAGTTTTCGTTGGATAAGATGAATCCCGCAACTAAATCTTTAGCGGGACCTTGGAGGAGGGTGAGCAAATAACTCATCTTCCTAACGTTGTCCATTTGACGTTGATCGATGTTGATAGAAAACAATTGCCAGAAAGCTGGCCACTTCTTCGGATCGCCATTGAATGGCTCCATCTTGAGCTCTGGTAAACGTGTATCTGGTAATATTGGAGTATCCTTGACCTTGTTTCCTCCAATACTCTCTTCATCTTGAGTTCGGCTTTGAACGCGTTGTGACTCTCGTGTTCGTTCACTACGCTCGCTAGCCTCTGTTACTCCTTCTTCCATCTCCAGAAGGAGGAAATCTAGCTCGCCGATAATTCCTCGTGCTTGTTCTGCGAAGTCCATGAAATGGACCCAAACTTGTCCTTCCTGTACATTAGGAGGAAACGTGTTGTACAACTGCTCCTCAGCTTCCAAATCTCCTCCATCCAGGAGATCAATAAATCCTGTCCACTCGTGATCGAGAGTTTCTATTCGCTCAAGTGTGCGAATTAACTGATGTCTTTCAGCCCGGAGACGTGCCGGGTTTTGTACCTCTTGTTCATTACCCAAAAGGGCAGTTGCCGCGGTGATATGATCCTTGAGGGCCCTCAGAGCTAGCCCAATCTTCCTTCGAATATGTCCTGAAGATGGCATCGTGATAAGCAGTTATAAAATCTGCTTATAAGCGTTGGACTAGATAATTTAGTCCAAAAACGCAAAAGCTTAAGGAACTTGTGCCTTTAAGCTAAAATTAAAACTTGTTGAAGACTGATTATCAAAGTCAGAAAAATTGATGAAGAATGTGGAAAGTGAGCACTTTTGGTATATTTTGTGCTAAGTTGGTGTTTGCCGCGACTGGTAAGTGGCAGCACAAAGTTCTCTTTTCAAAAGAGAAAAATAAACGCAGATGTGTGAAAGTGTAAATAAACAATAAAAATGTAAAGTCAATCGCTTTGACTTAGTCGTGTGATTGGCCGACGGGTTTGCCAAACAAAAGAAAAGGCTTTCGTGTCCCTTTTCTTCTCAAAAAATGTGCAAAAATGCACCAACTTGTAAACTTGTTGATTGGCCACTGATTTGGCCAAATAAAATTCCTTTCTTGTTTTCGTGTAAAATGTGCAAAAATGTGCACAACTGATGAACCGTGTTAAGACCTAAGTTTTCAAAACAAAGGAATGACTTCTTTCAATAAAAATGTGCAAAATAAGCACAAAAAATTACTAGCAAAGAGCAAAGATTAGAATTGTAGAAAAAAAGGGATGAGCGGGTTTGTTCGCGGAAAAAGGCGCGTCCTTCAAGGAGCGTTAATGTATGTCGGTCCGCTTGGGGAACACGACTTCGCGCACTTTGTTGTGCGGACTTGTGGGGTAAGGCTGTGATTCGGATCGCTTCCGATTTGTAGATTACTCTCCAGGAGTAATAGCTGGTGGTCTCGTGAACTGCTGACTTGTGAGCAGATAAATTTTGGCTTACTCTCCAAGAGTAAGAATTCGTGTGCTGCTGGCTGATGAGCAGATAACGGTTGGCACTTGGGGGCCAAAACCGCGTGTTCAGGATGAGAACACAAAATTTAGCCTAAAAAGGCAGACGTGTTGATTGGCACAATTGCCTGAAGAAACGGGGGCAGTGCGATTGGACTGCGGACCCGTACGGGGCTCCAATTTTTATATGTGCCCAAAAGCCCTTTCGGGTGGACACACAATTTGTACGGCCTCCGGTATAGGAGGGACGACGCTTATAAAGGGAGGACAGAGAACTGAAAGTTCTCTTAACTTATAAGCGATGATGACGACGACAGCCTACCCAAAAATCCCCGAAATTAAACACACCAAAGAAGAAAAGATTTATTTAAATTAACAAATAAATTTAGCGGTCCGATAACAGCTCGGAATCCGCGGTGTGGTAAATTGGTGATTAAAATATGTGGTGAAAATTGCGAACAAAAAATAAGTTAGTGCTCCGCTATCCTGCTCCCAATTGAAGGGAGAAAAGTTGGTTTAATTGATTGGAATTAAAAAAGTTGGAAAAATTGTAAGATTTGATAGAAGTGATTTTAGGGACAGCCGAGCGCTAACTTGACAGCCAAAAGTAGGCGTGGTTAAACAAAATAAATTGTGGGCGGTAAATTTAAATGGGCGAGAGAAATGGAAAAATAGTGGAGGGCTTATGCCCTTTTGGGCACAATTAAGATAAATTTTTATTTTCCTTTAATCTAAATAATCTTTAGTTCACGGAACTGAATATTTTCTACAACCACCAAAAATTATTAAAAGCAAAGAGGACATGAAAATTGTTTATTATTATTTAAACAAATTATTCAAATGTAATTTTCAATATGGAATGTTTGACGATTTTATATTCAATCCAGAATTGATTAAATTATTATTTGGAAATTCTAAACAATTTTATGCTCAACATTTCAATTTGTCTATTACGGATGACAATATTGAAAATATATTTAAATTTGCTGTGAACTATTTAGTTGGTGGAACTCTTACAATTTATTTTCGTTTGTCTAAAGACATGAAAAAATCTAAAGATGATTCATTTAAAATTTTAACAAGTGGAGGAGACAATTTCGAAGCAATTTATGTAATGTTTGATAGTTCTCAAGAAGGTATAGAACAATATATAAATGTACAAATGATTTATGATTATATTGTTGAAGTAATTTATTTACAGAAAAATTAAAAATAACTTCTATTTTAAGTATATTTCTACATCTGGAGATTGTTCAAAAATGGAGTCTTTTATTTCCTTAAACTATAATTTAACTTTTCCATGTCCTAAAATAAGCGAGAGAGCAACAAATATTAAAATTAAACAATTAGAGAATTCAACAACTACAAGATATGAAATTGCAAATATTCACAATCCAAAGATGAGATTCTCATTTTGCCATGAATTCTTTTATGTGGACATCAGAAAGATGAAGGAATAGAATACAAGAATTCTCATTATGGATACAATGAATGATTTTGATTTAGGTTCCGTGACTTTTGCGCCGAGAACATTTGCGCCGCGACTTATGCGCCGCGACTTATGCGCCGAGCGACTTTTGCGCCGCGACTTTTGCGCCGGGCGACGTTTGCGCCGCGACTTTTGCGCCGGACGACTTTTGCGCCGCCACTACCATTAATAATTATGAAAAACTACAGCCGGACCTCACTATAGAAGATGTAGGATAGTTGGAGATCTTCGGATATCAAGATCCGGATCCTATATCCGACAGTAGTAAATGGTCAGGCACCGTCGTTGCGCGGTAAAATTTCGCGCAATAAATTCAAAGGTATTGAAGGAGTCGGGAGTGGAGGGGTCCGAGAGCGGTTAACCTGTGCCTAAAGGAGGGTTTGAGTGGACAAACTTGTTGAGGAGATGGGTGGGGAGGGGTCCGTGATCAATTAACCGGTGCCTATGGAGGGGTTTTGATTATTCAGCCTTAACATTAAGGAGGGTTTGCGGACAGTTAAAAGGCTATGGGTAAACCCTCTCTAATAAAAGAGAACATTATTAATAATGAATTAGTTTAATTAATTAAATTTTAATAGTACGTCTGGGAACAATTAAACTGTCTTTGAGCGGAGAATAATAGTCATGATTATATTAATTATATAATTTTTTTAATTTTTAAAAATGGGCGGAGTTTCAATTAGATATATTTGAAAAGTGAAATCCGTTAAATTTGAGTAATCATTCTTAAATAATATATCAAAACTATAAACTTAAACAAAATGGCTATTAATATGGGAGATAAAAGATCTATTGCCGAAATAATAACTCCAGAGATTGAATTCAACGTCAACACTAATGGAATAACACTTCAGGCTAAATCCAGAATGAGTACTCCACGCTTACTCCCATTTGACCAATGTGGACGATGTCGAGAGTGCAAATCAATAGAAGTGGAAATAGACTTCGTAGTGACCAAAGAAGGAGTGACAGTTTACTGTAATCGAATCAAAGGGAACCGTTTTGTTCCTTTTGATACAATTTATGACATGCCTGGACATTGTTTCTTTAGGGTATATTATATTTGGTTATTAATTTTAATTATTATTTAGCTCAAAAACAAAGGCCGCGTACTCAATATTCCTTTTGGTGATCGAAACTGTGTTGAGCAGAAGAGGCCTGTGATTCAACCTTTGTTAAGTTATCCGGATAAAACAATCGAAAAAGAGAATGAACCAAATGTAGAGCAAGAACATAAACAATCTATAAGTAACTCAAACATGGATCTGGATGTCATTGATAAACAACAAATGTTAATAACAACAAATGAAGTGACACAAGAAAAGATCAAAACAATAGAGGAAGACTTGGATGATTTTTTCAAATCAATTGGTGATGAAAAGAAAGTCGTAAAGCGAAGTGTTAGCAATGAAGAAAAAATAAATGAACCATTTTATAATGATACGACTGATCCTAATACTCAAAAATTTACAGAAATTGTAAACCCAAATTCAATTTAATATATAATTGGTTTAAATAATAAAAATGTTAAATAATAATGAAATTTTGAATAAAAATTTAAAGTTTAAATTGCCATTTGGAATGATCATCTCAGGGCCTAGTTCTTCTGGTAAAAGTACATTCCTTACCAAACTAATTTCTCAGGCCTTTGATTTAGTTGAACCTAAACCTATTAGTATACTCTATTGTTATGGAGAAATGAGTTCAATTGTTCCAGTCCTTCAACGATCAGGTATTAATGTATGTGGAGGTGTTCCAACTGAGGAAATGATAAGGCGTCATCCTAAGCCATTATTATTGATTTTAGATGATTTATTACTTACAATCGATGAGAAATATCTATCTGAGTTATTCACTAAAAAATCACATCATCAAAATTTCGCAATCATTTTTGTCACTCAAAATTTATTTGAAAAGAAGATAAAAGTAGCCAGACAAAATGCACAATATCTTATTCTTATGAGATCGCCAAATTCAGCCTTAAGTGTCAGAAACATTGGAACACAACTCTTCCCACGAAAATTGGATTTTTCTTGGATGCGTACAGGCAGGCAACAAATGAACCTTATGGATATTTACTAATTGATATGCATGCATCCTCAGATCCTATATTAAGGTTAAGATCAAATATATTTACAGATGACAACGAAAAATTAATTTTCATTCCAAAAAATGGAACATAATAATTCAAAAATTAGTCAACTTGTTAAAGAAAACATAAAATTTTTAAAAACTCTAGCTTATACTAATTCAGAAAGAAAAAGAAAAAATTATTAAAAAAGGCGACAAGAGAACAATTGCTTTCTATAGCGGAAATTTTTATCAATATAGTTAAATCACGCTTCAAATTAACTACCCGTCAGAGAAAACGTTTGATACCTCACGCAGATTTTGTCCGCCGTTTAAGTCGAGCAAGAAGTGAACGAGGTGCTCGCAAAATATTGAAACAAGGGCAGTGGAGCGGGCTCATTATTCGCAGCTCTATTAACTCCTATAATTATAGAAGCAGGGCGATATTTACTAAGTGAAAAATAATAAATTAGTGATGGCCAATAAACTTATCCTTGTCCCAGAGGATTTATATAGAGGTCTTACGTCAACAATTACGTCAACAGGTGAACCAAATCTGGATTCAATAAAACATGCATTAAACAGTACTAGGAGAAGAAGAGAAAGTAAAGATGTTAAGAATATTAATTATAATCAAGAATTGAGAAGATATCTCAATATGCGAAATGAAAGAGAAAATAAACCAATTAAAGTTGAAGTAGTTGAAAAACCTAAAGGCGTTCTTTTACCAAAAACTAATTCTCGACCAGCAACCTATATATCTACGGGAGATGATGATCTTGGAAACGATGATGATAATGACTTTTGGATGGGTGATGATTTTTCGTTCACAACACATCAACCTAAACCACCACCTCCTATCCCACCTCATAGACGAAATATTAAAATTAAATCACCTTCCCCGCCACCACCACCAGTTCCAACTCGTAATAAAGTCAAAAAAGAAAAGACACCCTTAATCTTCACTCGAAATGTTAAAAGAAAAAGGGTTGAAGAGGATGTACATAGAAAAAAGAAATTAATAAAACCTAAAAACGAGCAAAATGATTATGAAAATAAGGAAGAGATTGAGACAAAGAATATTAGAAAATTAAAAAATAAAGTGAAAGAGAGGGAAGATAATCAATATTTGGAAAGCCTTAGAGAGAGGAAAGAAAAGAAAAGACAACACATATTAAGGAGGGAAGATATTAAAAAATTAAGAGTACCGTATATGCCTAGTGATCTCATTAATAGATCAATAAAAAGTGAAAATGTCAGCGAGTCGATAAACACTCCGCTTGTTTCACAACCTGAAGAAACAAGGGAGCATGTAAAAAGTCAAATAATTAAAAGAGAAAATACTGAAGAAATACCTGAGAAAAAAAGAATCGAAAAAAGAAAATTACAGTATATTGAAGAAGGATATCCGACAGTTCCATTAAAAAAGCGAAAACTTAAAATTATCAATAATTGAGCACAAAGGAGACCATCAAAAATTAATATTCAACGAAAGATTTGGGCACAGAGAAAACCAGCACAGTCAGATATTAATAGGTTTAAACCAGGGCTCTGGTAATATTGCCTATGGCGGATCCTAAAAAACTACTTGATCAACTTTATAATGATCCAGAAAACCCTTCAGCATATGCAGGAGTTGATAGTTTATGGAGAGAAGCTAAGAAAACATATAAAAATATTCCAAGGCATGTGATTGAAAATTATTTAGAAGGTCACCGTTCCTATACACTCATGCGCCCAAAAAGGATACGTTTCCCTAGAAGTAAAACAGTTGCAGCTGGTTTCATGACTGATTTTCAAGTTGATTTGGCCGACATGCAAGCGCTTTCTAGACACAATAAAGGCTATCGATATATTCTTGTGGGAATTGATGTATTATCAAAACGCCTATTTACAGTACCTCTGAAGACTAAGAAAGGAGAAGAAATGGTAAAAGCATTCCAGGATTTGATTAAAAAAATGCCTATGAAACCACATAGAATTTTTTCAGATAAAGGCACAGAGTTTAAAAATAATCAATTAAAGGAATTTTTTGTGAAGGAGGATATTCAAAAGCTTGAAGCAAATCATTCCACAGTAAAAGCTTCTATAGCTGAGAGATCAATTAGAAATATTAAGCAACGTTTATATAGATATTTCGCTCAGAAAAAGACATTGAAATGGATAGATGTTCTCGAAAAAATTGTAGACGGTATAAATCATTCAATATCCAGAGTACATGGAATGCGTCCAATCGATATAAATTTTAAAAATGCTCAAACTGTATGGAAAAAGATTTATGGGAATATTTTTTCAAAAATCAAAAATGTTAAATCAAAATTTAGCAAGGGAGACTATGTTCGAATGAGTCGAGAAAAAGGACATTTCGAGAAAGGTTATTTACCAAGCTGGGGAGATGAGATATTAAAGGTTGATGACGTAAAGACTACTTTATACCCTATTACATACAAGATAAAAGATGATAAAGGTGATAAATTCAAAGGGTCTTTCTATAAAGAGGAGTTGGCAAAAGTAAGGAAAGATAAAGATACTGAATACCGTATTGAGAAGATATTACGAAAGAGAAATAAGGATGACGGAAGTAAAGAGCTATTAGTAAAATTTCTTGGATATCCTGAAACAGAATGGATTCATGAATCACAATTAGTATAAAATATTCATTTTCATTTTTGTAAAATTTTTTTTTAAATTTAAATAAAAATGTCAAATACATTTTTTATTCATTTACCTAGTAATGTCCCTAATTATTCTATAAATAAACCAAATAAGTTTCGTGTTCAATTACCAAAGCCTATTCATTTCAATGGAAACTGGGTGTGTGGATTACATAGTATAACATACCCCTATTCATGGCCATCAACAATTGGTACATTGGATGAACAATGGTTAAAAATACATTTCACTGATGATCTTGGACAGAAAGGTGTTTTAAGAATACCCATACCTAAAGCTTCACACACTAAAGTTGAAAAATTACGTGATTTCTTGAATGCAACACTTGAACATCAGGCTAAAGCAATCGATTTGGTCTTCGATCCTAATAGTTCAAAGAACAAATCTGTTGTCTCACCTCCAAGACTGGATAGAAGGAAGCGGGATCTTGACTCGCCTCCTAGTATAAATAATTTACAATCGCCTCCTAAAGCATCACCACCAATATCACCTCCAAAACAAGATCGAAAAAGGAAGCGTGATCTCCAAACGCCTCCAAAAATCGATGATTTACCCAAGTCGCAACCAAAAATAAATATAGTACCAAAAACACCTCCAAAAATATCACCACCAAGAGTTAATAAACCGTCAAATATAGAGAAAAATAAGGTTATAGATATAAAGGAAAAAGACCAAGTTAGAGAAAAAGATAGGACAGCTGAGAAAAAGATACCAGATAATGAGCCATTGAACGATAGACAAAAGAAATCAGGAGTTCTAAAACAGACACAAGATAACAATCAAACATCAGCTTCTCCGATAGAAATAAGTGAGGAAGAGAATAGACAAAAGATCAAGAGTACACCAGCAATTAATCCTCTATTTGCTTTAGGGTTAGCAGATACTGAAAATACTAATACAACAGTAATAAAAGATAATGTCAATGAGATCACTATTGAAGAAGATAAAGAAGAGAATACTGATAATGTTGATACTAATAAATTTTCTTTGTGGAGAGGAGGTGTTCGTCTAAGTGGTAATCTGACACTTTTGAAAAGTATGATCAATTCTATTACATTTGAGTACAACGTTGATTTTGGAAGATTTTATCTAAAAATTAATCACTCAAATATTGATTACATATCATTATCAACACAATTATGCTATGTTCTAGGATTTGAAAATCCCCAAATAATTAAAAATAAAGACGTTGCAAAGTATGGAAGTGATCTTAGAGGAGGTTTTTCTAGCTTCGGCGTGTATGTAAAAGGACTTACTGAAAAGATGATTATTGGTGATTCACTCAGCTCGTTGCTTCGAGTGGTTTCCATTTCAGGCGCTACCCCTGGAGAGTATAACGAAAAGATTTATGATACACCTATTTACTCAAGAGTTCTTCCCAAGGAAATTAATGATATAGAAGTGAACTTAGAACATTAGACAATGGACGTTTAGTACCGTTCTCCTATGGAACAGTACTCATAGTATTAATTTTTAAAAAAGTAATAAATTTTTAATAATATATAAATAAATTGATTTATATTTATATTCATTCATTTATTAAATTATTAATAAAATTTTTAAAAAAATGGTACATATTATATTTGATACGTCAAAAGTAGGATATGATGACTTTATTCAAAGTATTCAAAAAGGTGGTGGTCTCGAGAATTTAAACGAAAGCACCTATACATACTTCAAAGGGGCGCCTCCCTTCCAAAGAGGATACGGTATTCAAAGTGGTGCGGGAATTGGTGATGTATTTAGAGGACTTTGGCGATTCTTCCTTCCAATCATGAAACGTGTTGGCACTAGTGTATCCCAAGAGGCATTAAACACTGGTCAAAGAGTGTTAGACAGAGTTAATCAAGGAGAGAGTATAAAAAGCGCATTTACAAGTGAGGGAAGAAAAGGAATTGATACGATACTTGATAAAGGTGGTCTACCCAAGCAATTTGGTACAGGACATGGGAGAAATAGTATAAAAGGAGGAAGAAATTCATTAATAAATCAACATAAAACAATTATTAATAAAATTATTAAAAAACCTAAAGTTCCCAAAAAAAGAATTAGGTCAGACGCATTTGGTTTATATTAATCAAAATGGCATTTCATAAGATAGACAACGATAGTGTTAATTCAATTACTAATGCATTAGATTTTTTTCAAATCCCACCAACGAATGTGAGCATTTCATCAGCTAAAGTATATGAGATATTGACTAGTAATCCTTTGACAGATACTCCTTATCATTTTAAAATACATAATTCAATTACTAATGTTCATAATTCAATTACTAATGCATTAGATTTTTTTCAAATCCCACCAACGAATGTGAGCATTTCATCAGCTAAAGTATGAGATATTGACTAGTAATCCTTTGACAGATACTCCTTATCATTTTAAATCTTTTCTTTTCTTTCATCTCTCTAAGGCTTTCCAAATATTGATTATCTTCCCTCTCTTCTTTCACTTTATTTTTTAATTTTCTAATATTCTTTGTCTCAATCTCTTCCTTATTTTCATAATCATTTTGCTCGTTTTTAGGTTTTATTAATTTCTTTTTTCTATGTACATCCTCTTCAACCCTTTTTCTTTTAACATTTCGAGTGAAGATTAAGGGTGTCTTTTCTTTTTTGACTTTATTACGAGTTGGAACTGGTGGTGGTGGCGGGGAAGGTGATTTAATTTTAATATTTCGTCTATGAGGTGGGATAGGAGGTGGTGGTTTAGGTTGATGTGTTGTGAACGAAAAATCATCACCCATCCAAAAGTCATTATCATCATCGTTTCCAAGATCATCATCTCCCGTAGATATATAGGTTGCTGGTCGAGAATTAGTTTTTGGTAAAAGAACGCCTTTAGGTTTTTCAACTACTTCAACTTTAATTGGTTTATTTTCTCTTTCATTTCGCATATTGAGATATCTTCTCAATTCTTGATTATAATTAATATTCTTAACATCTTTACTTTCTCTTCTTCTCCTAGTACTGTTTAATGCATGTTTTATTGAATCCAGATTTGGTTCACCTGTTGACGTAATTGTTGACGTAAGACCTCTATATAAATCCTCTGGGACAAGGATAAGTTTATTGGCCATCACTAATTTATTATTTTTCACTTAGTAAATATCGCCCTGCTTCTATAATTATAGGAGTTAATAGAGCTGCGAATAATGAGCCCGCTCCACTGCCCTTGTTTCAATATTTTGCGAGCACCTCGTTCACTTCTTGCTCGACTTAAACGGCGGACAAAATCTGCGTGAGGTATCAAACGTTTTCTCTGACGGGTAGTTAATTTGAAGCGTGATTTAACTATATTGATAAAAATTTCCGCTATAGAAAGCAATTGTTCTCTTGTCGCCTTTTTTAATAATTTTTTCTTTTTTCTTTCTGAATTAGTATAAGCTAGAGTTTTTAAAAATTTTATGTTTTCTTTAACAAGTTGACTAATTTTTGAATTATTATGTTCCATTTTTTGGAATGAAAATTAATTTTTCGTTGTCATCTGTAAATATATTTGATCTTAACCTTAATATAGGATCTGAGGATGCATGCATATCAATTAGTAAATATCCATAAGGTTCATTTGTTGCCTGCCTGTACGCATCCAAGAAAAATCCAATTTTCGTGGGAAGAGTTGTGTTCCAATGTTTCTGACACTTAAGGCTGAATTTGGCGATCTCATAAGAATAAGATATTGTGCATTTTGTCTGGCTACTTTTATCTTCTTTTCAAATAAATTTTGAGTGACAAAAATGATTGCGAAATTTTGATGATGTGATTTTTTAGTGAATAACTCAGATAGATATTTCTCATCGATTGTAAGTAATAAATCATCTAAAATCAATAATAATGGCTTAGGATGACGCCTTATCATTTCCTCAGTTGGAACACCTCCACATACATTAATACCTGATCGTTGAAGGACTGGAACAATTGAACTCATTTCTCCATAACAATAGAGTATACTAATAGGTTTAGGTTCAACTAAATCAAAGGCCTGAGAAATTAGTTTGGTAAGGAATGTACTTTTACCAGAAGAACTAGGCCCTGAGATGATCATTCCAAATGGCAATTTAAACTTTAAATTTTTATTCAAAATTTCATTATTATTTAACATTTTTATTATTTAAACCAATTATATATTAAATTGAATTTGGGTTTACAATTTCTGTAAATTTTTGAGTATTAGGATCAGTCGTATCATTATAAAATGGTTCATTTATTTTTTCTTCATTGCTAACACTTCGCTTTACGACTTTCTTTTCATCACCAATTGATTTGAAAAAATCATCCAAGTCTTCCTCTATTGTTTTGATCTTTTCTTGTGTCACTTCATTTGTTGTTATTAACATTTGTTGTTTATCAATGACATCCAGATCCATGTTTGAGTTACTTATAGATTGTTTATGTTCTTGCTCTACATTTGGTTCATTCTCTTTTTCGATTGTTTTATCCGGATAACTTAACAAAGGTTGAATCACAGGCCTCTTCTGCTCAACACAGTTTCGATCACCAAAAGGAATATTGAGTACGCGGCCTTTGTTTTTGAGCTAAATAATAATTAAAATTAATAACCAAATATAATATACCCTAAAGAAACAATGTCCAGGCATGTCATAAATTGTATCAAAAGGAACAAAACGGTTCCCTTTGATTCGATTACAGTAAACTGTCACTCCTTCTTTGGTCACTACGAAGTCTATTTCCACTTCTATTGATTTGCACTCTCGACATCGTCCACATTGGTCAAATGGGAGTAAGCGTGGAGTACTCATTCTGGATTTAGCCTGAAGTGTTATTCCATTAGTGTTGACGTTGAATTCAATCTCTGGAGTTATTATTTCGGCAATAGATCTTTTATCTCCCATATTAATAGCCATTTTGTTTAAGTTTATAGTTTTGATATATTATTTAAGAATGATTACTCAAATTTAACGGATTTCACTTTTCAAATATATCTAATTGAAACTCCGCCCATTTTTAAAAATTAAAAAAATTATATAATTAATATAATCATGACTATTATTCTCCGCTCAAAGACAGTTTAATTGTTCCCAGACGTACTATTAAAATTTAATTAATTAAACTAATTCATTATTAATAATGTTCTCTTTTATTAGAGAGGGTTTACCCATAGCCTTTTAACTGTCCGCAAACCCTCCTTAATGTTAAGGCTGAATAATCAAAACCCCTCCATAGGCACCGGTTAATTGATCACGGACCCCTCCCCACCCATCTCCTCAACAAGTTTGTCCACTCAAACCCTCCTTTAGGCACAGGTTAACCGCTCTCGGACCCCTCCACTCCCGACTCCTTCAATACCTTTGAATTTATTGCGCGAAATTTTACCGCGCAACGACGGTGCCTGACCATTTACTACTGTCGGATATAGGATCCGGATCTTGATATCCGAAGATCTCCAACTATCCTACATCTTCTATAGTGAGGTCCGGCTGTAGTTTTTCATAATTATTAATGGTAGTGGCGGCGCAAAAGTCGTCCGGCGCAAAAGTCGCGGCGCAAACGTCGCCCGGCGCAAAAGTCGCGGCGCAAAAGTCGCGGCGCATAAGTCGCGGCGCAAATGTTCTCGGCGCAAAAGTCACGGAACCCTCATATGTACATATTTAAAATTTTAAATAAAATGAACCATTGATTTTTGATACATTACAAAATTTATATTTAAATATTTATATCAATCTTTTTATATCAAACAATTTGGGTGTTTTAATTTTATGAAGATTTTAATTTAAATTATAAAAATGTTTTAAATATTTATATTTATTTCTTCAAATCTTCCGTCATATTTTAATCTTTTTACAAAAAAATAAATAATAAAACTTGAAACAAAATTTAAATTCCTTAAAATAAAAACTAATTTATTTAAAAAGTACTTATTTAAAAAATTACAAAATTATTTGCACTTTAGTTGTTTATTTCCTGCCTATCTCGTGTCAACAATATATATTTATTATTTCACAATGATGCCGGAGTTTGCCAGTTATTTTCTAAAGTGCAAATTAATTTAGACACAAGTAACAATTTGTCTATATATTTATAGAATAATTAATAGTCAAAATTAAAAACTTTTTTTAAAATAATTTTTACTCTAGAAAATAAATATAAAATAATATATTTAAATTATTTATTAAATATATTTTAAATTTATTTTTAAGATATTTAAATTATTTTTCCTTAACAAATTAAAATAATGGCAATTCTAATCCAGCAAAATATTTTTAATTTTATTATTATTCAATTTGTTCTATTTTTGTTGATTAAAATAAATTTTGTTTTTTCTGTTAATGGGTTATTTGAGGGAAGTACAAGTAAAATTCGAGAAGAAATTTGTGAACAGAAAAGATACACAGAAGGTTGGATTTCTTTAGATAAACATGAAGGCGTTGCCAAAATGTTCTGATTTTATCCAAAATATCGAATATACCCGATCGCCTCGAATGTCGGATCTATTCAAAAGTCAATCTAAAAATAATTAAAGCAAGATTACCCAAAAAATCATTTAATATAATTTTAAATTCTAATTAAGATGATCCAATAATTAATGATTTGAAAGAAGCTGATAATTATTTTGAATCGGTCTCTGAAAATTATCATCAGATAGATATATTAAGTAACGAAGTTAAAAACATGTCTCTATTAAATCCAGATATTCCAAAATTCTTGGCAAATGCTAAAAAATTTTCGGTGTTTATTGAAGTATTTAATGAATTTAAGAATGTAGTAAATTTGGAGAAAAATTTAAAAGATAAAAAATTCAGGAAAAAGCTTGATGTAAGTAAGAGGTTGTTCAATGGGTAGGAATCGAATCTGAGAACTTTTCTGTTAACGCCAAAATCGTCTGATGTTTGTCTTTACTTCCTTAAAGATCAGATTCCATTACAATTACCTATTTTATTTTTACTTAATTATTTATTCTCAAAGGCATCATCTTTTGTAATTTTAAAATTCTTCTAAATGGATTTATATTTAAATAAGAAAATATTTAGTTAAAAAATAATCTTTTTTAAATTTAAGATTCTCAATTCCCATTTAATTATTTTGGAAGAAAATAATTTTTTAAAATTAATAAAAGTTATAGAAATATGTGCAAATATAGAGAATTTAAATTTAAAAAATATTTACGAAAATTTAAAAGAAAATTGTGAAAAATTAAGGAAAAAATGTGGTGAATTGGATATTGAATTTGTAAAAGAAAAGAAGAAAGTTGAAGATTTTAGACAAGAAATTGAACAATTTTTTGAGAATTGGGAAAAGAAATTGGAATTGAAAATAATGAAATTTGTTCAGAAATTAAAAGATAAAGTTAAAAATAAATCTACAAACGATTATATTAAGTTGGATTAAATTTTAAAAATTTCAAAATTTTATTTTTAAATATTTTGAAAATTTATTTTTAAATGAATGCAATATTTAATTTTAATTAAAAATATTTTTTTAATTTATGGATATAAATATCATACATTTTTCATTAATTTTTTGTTCTGAATATAGCTTCGGCATAATAATTATACCCTAGCTTCGGCATAATAATTATTATTTAATTAATAAATTTTAAATTATATTTCTTTTCTAAATTAATAAAAATAAATTGATTAATATTTTTGCAACAAAAATTTTAATTATTTTAATATTTATTTTCTTCGTTTCTATCCCAATAAAATTTTAATAGACATTCAAACGCAACTCTGATGAATAAACATAATTAAAAAAAATTAAAAAAAAATCACAAAAAAAAATCAAAAATTAAAAAAAAATCACAAAAT